>CM051463.1:178877291-179546457 GCA_028095005.1 Rhynchospora pubera | reverse complement strand
CTTTTGTGCATTCTCCAGAACCATCTCATTGGTATTGTTCTCTTGCGAGGGTTTTGATCTTGCCTTTCTCTCTTTCGCTATCCTGCGCTCTTGCTTTCTTTGTTTGGTAGGTGGGTTGTATCTTTTCTTTCTCGGTTTTTGGGTTCTTGTTTTGGGGTTTTCTATTGTGCATGCTTTGTGCTCTTCGGAGGCTTTATTGTGTTTTTTCTTGGTCGAGTTGGGTTGCTATGGTGCAGTTTTGTAGGGTTGAGCTGGTTTTAGGTTTTATTGTTGCTGATTGTGTTTTCTTTTCTCGGGTTGCTGTGATTTTGTTTTTCTGGATGATCTTGTCTTGGTTCAGGGAGGCATTGGATCAGCAGTTTATATGGGTTGTCTTGCTTCTGTTTCTGATCTCGCTGTTGCTTTCTATTTCAGGTTGCCTTTGGTTGCTGCTGGAGAGGTTTCTTTGCTTTTCCAGGTATTGCTTGGGCTCTATTTTGCTATTTTTTTGTTGCTCGATACTTGCTTGATATTTGCGATTTCTTTGCTTCTGTTTCTTTGCTTTACCAGTTGATTAAGAGGGTAGTATATAAAGGCTTGGCATTCTTAATAGCACAATGGAATCAACGCTATCTTGCACAGGGGTACTAATAATTTTTTCTCTTAATGAAATTCTTTCGAGTTTAATGTGATGTGTGAGCCATTTTTTTTTAAATTTGAGCCTGTAGCATAGTTATAAATAAGGAGGATAATATTACAATTCCAACCTTTGTGGATGAGATGAGTTAATAGTTTGTTATTGGACAAACAAGTTTTACTATACTTTACATATTTGATTAACAATGTTTTGTCTTACAGATTGATACAATCCCTTCAAGAAAGAATGTAACTGTCCAGTATATGAACTGATGGCAACATTTGTTTCGGTTTGTCCTCCAGAATTAAAGTGCATTTTACTTTCTTAAATCACTGATTCAGTTTATTTTACTTATCAGTATCTAATTTCGCATTAATTCATGGACTTGGATAGTTTAACTTTCTGTAATTCAATTCAGGTTTGGACGTAGGAGAGAAATTTTTATCACCAAATAAACGAAAAAAATCCATTTAGAAACACGGATCAGAAAAAAATATATTTAAAATAAGTAGTTAGATGGAACTCATTTAGCAAGAATGATCAGGTGGTAACCGATACTGTAAATTTTCTTTTTATTTGATTTCAGAAAATTGTGCTATGCTATCTCTCCTTCTGTTGTTTCAGGTAATTTACAATTTCTCAGTAATTCTATCTCTGCATGATGTTCTATAAAAAAAATTATATGAATTTAGAGATGTTGGTATGCTTTTGGTTCTGGTATTAGGCTTTTAGTGGCTGGTAACTTGCCTATTTCATTCCAAACAGGATTTCAGATCAGTTCTGCAAGTCCGTAAAAGTTTGAACAAATCCTGGAAGAAAGATCATACCAAAGTTGTCTTGCTAATTCTTTTCCATTTCTCTGTCTTGCTTTGGTAAGTCTTCCTTTTTCCTTTTTTTTCATGTTACGTACTTCCTCTAGCAGTTGACAGGTCCAACAAATATGGAGGGAGAAACCTAACAGTTGATCTGAAACTACTGGCTCACTTGGAATAAAGCATTATCAATAATAATTAGGAATGTTGTTATGATTGCATCTATTTGAGGTGTGTGATGATACAATCTGATTTTAAGTTTCTGGGATTAGATGGCTGCTTTGAAACAATCCTTGCATGAATGTAGATGACAATTGATTTGAGTGAAAAGTTTAATTGATTGAATTTTATGTACTAGAGAATATTCATGAGTTATTTAGTTTGCAGTTTTATACAATTATATATAATTCTTTGGCTGTGCAGTTGCTGATAAAGAGTGACAGGTAGCGTTGCACAATTGCACAAGTGGTTTCTCATCTCGTATGAATATCCTTCCTCATGCATTTATCACTTTTTTAGCGAAGTCGAGTGAAGTTAGAGATGCAACATTTTGGTAATGTAACTCAATTTATTAAAATATGAACAAGTTGCAACCTATTTATTTATTTATTTGTTTGGTTGAATCTGGTAGATGTCCTACATCAGAAGGTTCTCAGGTGCTTTCCGTTTAAGAATCTTTGTTCCTATCAACACATTGATCTATCTTCTTGCAAGAAGAAAATTATTTATTTGAGGCAAAAATAGTTGGGATGATAAAATGGTATTTTAAATTGATAAACTTATTCTCTCTGCATCAGGTCAGATGGTGACATATATTAATGAATTCTATTATTGTGGGCTTTACAAGCATGCATATAGTTTTTTTTATTATACTTATGCTTTTTCATTCTCATATATATTTATTACAGGAATTATAAGTGTCATCGGCAAATATACCATCCCAGCCATCGCTAAATACAAAGTGAACATATACAGCAAATAAGGTGAACATATAGTTGATCTAAGTGAACACTTACAAACAAATAAGTGTTGTCATCACTTGTTCAGAAGTTTACATGCATATTCAACTAATTTTCATTGAACTTATTTGTTTGTATGCGTTTATTTAGATCGTCTATATGTTCACTTTGTTTGCTATATATGTTCACTTTATATTTAGCGATGGCAGGGATGACAAAACTGCAGATGACATTAATCAATTTCCTATTTATTACATGCATATCTAAATTTATTTGCTATTACTGGCATGCTTCTACAATTGTACTATTGACAATCCATCTTAAAATTTATAATCAGGTTACATAAGAGTTGCAACCTAATTAGACAACTGCTCTTCTTTGGCTTATTATATTATTCAATACATTGTTTTCTTTTGTGGAAAGAGTTATTGTCTCCTTACAATCCTTCATCTAGCTGAGTTTAGAATGTTGCTGAATTAAGCGCTTGATATGCATGCGAAATTATTCTAAATTCATATGGTTCTAATTATACACTAATGCTGGGTAGTATTTGGTTCTTTAATTAAATATATGTTCCTTATGTTACTATTTATGTTTAATTTTCAAGTTTTTTCTATTAATTTGCTGATTTAATGTCCACAATTAAGCTTGATATGTATAGTTGCTTTTATTTGGTTGTTTAAATATAGTTAAGAACTTTGATTTAAGTGTTGCTTCCCTGGTTTGATTTATATGCTCAATGTTGCCAAGGCAAATGAACTTCATCGAGCATGCATAGCAGTGGTATTAGATGGAAAGAGTAAGCACTTTTTCTTTGTTTTTATTTTTGTTCACTGTATATTGCTAAATCAAGAGGAGTTAAGTTTCAGAGATAATGAAATATGCTTTATCGGTTAATTTTGTTATTTTCAGATTTTTCAAAATTTCGCTTTAGTAGTGTTCTTGAGCACAGTCTAATACCTTTATGATTGAAACCTCATTTAGGCCTTAAAATGTAATCAGCTCTAATCAATGAAAGTTCCAGAGAATGTGCATTTCGAGTGATACCAATTTTTCATGTGGATCTTACATTATGGGTTGCCAGTACCACATCAGTCGAGGCAGCAATTATTAATGGTCTAGATAGATAACTTAGAGAAACTTCCTGTATAGTCATAAATATTCTTTACTATACTATGAATCTCTTTACATATTTTACTCGCATAATAGTTTGTTATTTTCTCATTTAGTTGGCATGTGATGGTTGTTCCACTGATATGGTTATTTTTGGTATAGTCATATAAAGGGCATTTTCGGTATTTTTCAGAATGGATATCAATTAATGTTTTGTGCTTCTCATTTTGATAACCAGTGTAGACATTATCGACGGGCTGCATGGAGGCCATCGTCCCAGGACAGGATGGCATACCATAAATAATACTTTTTTATTTTAAAACTAGCAAAAAATGCCCTCAATACGTCGGCAAATAAAAAAAATAAAATATTGATATTATTTTTTGTTATATATAAAATGTTACATGTTAGGCAATAAAGATATGGTAAAATCAATAATTTAGTCTTTCCTTTTTTAATAAATAGCTAATTTGGTAGTAATGTAATTCTTTTTAAGAAAAGTCTAACCTTGATCTAGACCACTGATCAAATCAAATTACACAAATCAATGGTCCATAATTGATATAAAAATTGTTTACACCCTTTTATCTGACAAGTTTACTCCTTTTATATGACAAGTTTACTCCTTTTATATGACAAGTTTGCTCCTTTTATATGGGTGCTTTATAAGTATTATAAGTAGTATAGATTTAGCATCACCTTAACCAATCATCTCACTACAGCAATTATTGACGGTGTGTTTCCGTAACCTCCAATACCCTTCCTTCCTTTTGATCTTTCTTTCTTTGTTGGTTCCAATTTCTTTTGAACTAGCTTCTCTCTCGATAATGTTTCTGGTTGTTTTTTCTTTCGTATCATATAGGTACATGTTGAGACAGAAGGATAAAGATAGGGGTGGTGAGTAGCAATAACGGGGTCGGCAACTTTACAGGCTTGATAGGCAGCTGTGACACGTGTCCAAACCATGCTGGACATGCATAAAGATGATAATCCCACCACAACAACAAAGTACCCATGTAGCCCAGTATCTTCCCTGTTTCATAACTAAGGATAAACAAGCACCTATCTATGAACATTTTCATGCACAAGCACCCTATGGTCTACATAACTTGGTACCTCACCTCACAATTCTTCACCAGGTCAACATGTTGCTGAAGAAAAACAATTCTATAGTTGCTGATTCTACAGTTTAACTACATATAACATGTTTCGCCACAGGTACAATCCTTATATAGTATTCATAGCATTCATGTTTTCCTTTTCTTTGAAAAAGACGTATATTTCATCCAATTCTATGAACAAAAAAAAAGGAACTGTCCAATTGATATATTTTGTGGTTATCGACATTGATTGAATTAACGAAATTTACATTGCAAGTCTAAAATAGTTACAGAAAGGTTACTACAGTTTGCAGAAAGTCTTCTTTCTGGAAGCATCACAAGTTCTATCTTTTATTCTATAATAATTGGTCAATTTATACAGTTTTTTTTAATCTGCAGTGGTCGAGGATGTTCAGAGTGGATTATCGCCATCAGGATGCAGAGAGGAAATTTGGGAGCGACCCAAGGACATATGAGGTGATGACGAAGCACTTCATTGGAAAAGAAAATGAATTTGTGTGAACTCGAGGTGGTCTGAGTAAAAATGGAGAAGACAAAGCCAACTTTGGTCACGAAAGGATGCAAATGTTTTTTTTAGCAGGTGTAAAATTGTTTCAAAATGGAGAACTCGAGGTGTTACTCCAGTTTCAAAATGTTTTTTTTAGTAGGTGTAAAATTTTTAATCAGATTTCATGAGTTCATATTTGGGTACTTAAAATTGTTTTTAATGTGATTGTTTAAGATGCAACTGTAAGGAGTCTGCTGCATGTATTATAGTAAGTTACAATTTAGTTCTTCAAGGAAATGAAGTATATTTCATCATTCTGGTGAACTGTAATAATGATTAGGTGTCGGGACCTTTTCTATGGAGAGATCGATCGGAGCCGACACGTCTAGCCTGCTGAAAATCAAGCATGAAGAAAGGTAGGCGAGATCGTTGCTCTTTTTTTCCTTTCGGGTTTTTCTTTATTGTCTCACTGATACATATTGTGTTTCCTGTCATGAGATAACCAACCCTATTACTGACAGAGAGATTAATACATCAGATTGTACAATCCACACACCAAGTCCACTTTTGAAATTTCTGAGTAAATAAATAGTGCTTTGCTGCGATGTGAGTTTGTGCTATTTTCTTTTGAAATTTCTGAAAATCAACTCTTTCTTATTCTAACAATCAATTCTTTCTTAGTTCAGTCGACTTATAATGTTTATTTTTTATTTGCTTTCTATTTAGCAAGCTGCTAAGGCATTCTTTCTTATTCTATTGATTCATTACGGATGTGCATCAGCGAGAAGTAGAAATCCTTCTATGAGCTGGCACTTTACTGGTGATCTTATTTCGTATCCTTCCAATTTATTATGGTTGGATGAAAATGTTGATGAACTACTGAATATGTACATTTCTAATGTTGTTGGGAGGTTACAGATAAATGGAGCTATTGCTGAAGATTATTATTTGGTACCGCCTTGATAGGGATTGATTTTCACGTTTTTTACTGATTGGGTTTGAAAAATTAGCTCGAATTGATCTTCAATCTACTATCAACAAACAATGAATCTACTAAACCAGCAATATAAATCACCTAATGTTGATCTTACACCGCACGGAGTGTGATGCAATAGCTAGTTGAAATCATTTCCAAACAACGTTTTTCCATTGAATTGAAACCAACTTTAACGACAACATTGTTTCGATCAGGGCTAAATGATATTACAAATAATTATTTAGCTTATGAGTACTTAGATCCGAAATAATTTCTTAAATTCTACCAATTTTGATATATAAATATCTAAACTATCAAGACATTTCTAGGATATTACATTTCTAATAATATTTTTTTTAATAAAAAAGCAAGAACCATTGAAAAAATTGTCTCAGGGCCGTTTGGATGTTGTAGGAATTTGAAAAATTTGGGGAATTTTCAATTCCTAGGTATAAATTTATTGGGAAGTGTGTAACTTTGTGAAGAGTTTGAATTGTTTATAATAAATTTGGCATATAAAATGCTCGGAATTTGAAATTCCGGCCACATCCAAACGGCCCCTCAAATATCTAGGTATTCATTTATTTCCAAGGCAAACATAATCATAGGACCACTCCGCATAAGTTATATCATTATTACTTGTTGGTATTTGAACCGTATTTGGCACTCAAATCACACTCAAACCATTTAATTATTTGATAAATTGTTATGTTTTTCTAAGGATTTGACTTTGTCGTCGTTTCTTCTTTTATTTTGCAGGACTTTGATGATTTCTATTGATATTCGAGCTATTAGAAGGTTTCCGGCACTTGGCATACGCTAGACGACTAATTCCTAGCACTTGGAGGCGCCGTCCAAACCACCGTTCGGACCGAATGACTCATACTCGGACTAAAAGGGGGATTTAAGAGAAGAAATTGGCCAAATAGAATCATTAGCATTGAAGAGCTCATCCTAATCTTTCCAACGATTTTTGAATCGCCTCAATCGGAGTCCGGATGAAGAAATTTCTAACTCTCTGGTCAGCCCGAACAAAAGTCTGTCCAACCCGAATAGACCTCTGTTCGAACCGAACAGACTCTTGGTCAGAACGAACAGACTATCGACATATCACATATGGAAGTATTTTCAACATGAAAACTCGTCGTTGTGGCATATTTTTTTAACTTAGCAACCATGCAACCTCTCCAAGCATTTGAAGACTACTATATAAGTTTCCCTAGGTCTAAGGAAAAGATATTTCTACCTTTCATACCATAATTCCACCTTTTCATAGGCGCTTTTTCTCTTTCACCATTAGAAATCATCAAAGCTTGATTCTTTGAAGCGACGGCAACAAGGAGACAAGTTTGGTGACCATCTTGCAACACCATACTGCCTTGGAGATCGTAGATCTGAGCATAAGGAGTATTCAGTTTATTCTTCTATGTTTTTATCTCTCGATTTCATGGACTTGTATCTCTATTGTTTTGTGCTATTTGTTGTGTGTTTTAGTACTATGTTAAGCTAAATTTATGTAGTCTTAGGAGTAGGGAAGTAACTTATGTTTGGATGGTATGATTTGACTTAATATGATATGATATGTTTTGTTGAGAATTATTATAATTCCTTATTTGAATTGCTTGGTTAGATCTAATTAACTTAAAGATGAATGTCCATATTTAGTTAAGTTCTAAATTTAGGTAAATCAAGATAATTTAAATAAAGTGTTTGGGATATATAAATCATGGATCTGAAAGGAGAGATTAGTTAACATTAAAAGTGTAACTTTTAGACAAGTCCAAAAGACCTCTATATTTTCCTATGAAATCCAACAAACAAGTTTGGATTAGTTAACGCCTATACCAAAAGTAATGGTCTAATTAATCTCATTAGGTTAGGTTGTGATTAAATAGGTTTCTAGTCCAACAAGCGACAGCTGAGGTTAGTAAATCTAAGTTTAGCCAACAAACAGTAACACAAAGCATAAATTATCATATAAGGTCAAAATCACACACTGTCACCCCCTGTTCGGATAGAACATATCCTTGTTCGGACCGAACAGAGAAGTGAACGGCTGAAAAACATAGTTTTATGCATGAAAGTGATAAGATCTGTGTTCTGAAGTTCAAACCGAGGTGAAACATGAACCCTAAAATGTTTTTTATACTATTTGAAAACCCAAAAACTTTACTTTAGATATTTAGGGTGTGTTTGTTTATGGTTGAATAAGTTTTATTCCGAATAAGACTTATTCGGGATGAAACCAAACGAGTTTTGAATAAGCCTTATTCCGAATAAGGACTTATTCAACCTCTTATTCTAATTCCACCATATTGTTGGAACAAAAATGAATAAGAGAAAAGAAGAGAGAGGAGAGAGAAAAACTTATTCTTATTCACTCCACTTCTAAACACACCCTTACATTATTTTAATTGATAAAACAATAAAAAACATATACTTTCTTGTACTTGGATTTATTTTATCTATTTATTAACCAAAATATTCTTGTCTAAATTTTGAAATATGATAAGTTTAATAATTAATTGTACCGTCTTTTAGGTTCGATCCTGAAGCTGTACTACAAAAGACTAGTGAAATTAGTTCTAGATTTATAAATTTATTTGATTTCTATATTCTAGACCTTCATCAATAAGTCATTTCATTTTCCAAATAGATTCCATTTACCATACTAATTAACATAATGGCTAGTTTCATTCCCACCATTAAAACAAAGTTTACATCTTGTACTACCAAAGTAATAGGTAATACTAGCGGGCTTTGTCGTTGCGGCTTCGCCGCAACCACCCCACTGACTGCATCATTTAACATGCTTCCAAAAAAATAATATCGACTTGGTAATCATTTGCATAGTCTAAAAAAACTGCTATTGATTAGCATCTTTCTTTAATTATTATGAGAAACTACAAATATTATGAGAAACTACAAATATTAGTAGCCTTGACAGGTGTTAACATTTAACAAAATAATCGCCATGTGTCGACCATGCTTTGCCTTAGTGGTGGAGAGGCCGACCCCGAAACCTAAAAAGGAATAAAATAATCGAATAATAACATGTCCGTACTAAAAAATACAAAATAAAAGTATTTCTGTAAGCATGATCTGACAAAAAATATGTCATTTTGATTTTTTTCTTATGCTTGCATATTTCAATAAAAGTTACATATATCTATTAATTTAAATTTAGCTGTCCGACTTTTTAAAAATTTAAGAAAATTAATGATTTCATTATGGTGGAAACCTATTGAAGGAAAAAAAAAACAATTACGCATTGAATGCTTGTTTATTGCTTACTATATCTGTGCGTCGAGTTTCGCTCGACAATGGTATCCATTGTAAACAATATATAGAACATTATGGCATTAATTTTTATTTTAAGTATATAAATAATTTTAATATAAAAGAACTTATTTTTAAAATATATTTGCTATAAGAAGATAAATTTGATAAATTGATTTGCTCAAGAATTAAAGTTAATAGCGATTTAAACATTTTGATATTAATAAAAGTTAATGTATAAAAAATTATCTTATTTTTAGAAGAACAAAATTCATCCCCATGTATTTTTTGTCTTCGAATTTGTTGTGGGCCAAATTTTCATGTATTCGTGCATGTATCACGTCTAGATTTTTAGTAATGTGATATCTATTATGTTTGTCTTTATTGTAAATGTGAAATGGTTGATGAAAACTTAATTAAAAAATATTATTTATAGATAAAATGTTGGTACCTTTTGATAGAGGAGGCATACTCGATTGCATCTTTTGACAATTCATCTTTTAAATCGCAACTATTGAGATATCAACTTAATTGTATCTTTGATAATTGTCCCTCGTGCTTTTTTATATATCTGAAAATAACAACAACACATATTTCACACAATTAATGACAAAAGATTCTGTCAAGCATTGTCAAATTTAGAAAATAATGTTATATAGTAGACAACAAATCACATGAAGCTTCGATATAACTCCTTCATAAGAGCATATAATACACGATTATATTAATCAAGTAGCACATAAACCACCTACTTGTAGCTAGTCGGGTTTTTTTTTTTTTGTGGTAGTGTTGAAATTGAAGTTACAAAATTAATTAAAAATCATTGAAATAATGGTAATATAACAACAGTAAGGGGAAAATAAAGGTAAAAATAACTTTACCTTTTTGGTATTCTATTCCAAAAATTAGAGTCACGATCTCTGTAGAGGAAATTAAAAATTTAAAAATAAATTAACAACACCATAGGATAAAATTGACCTAGAAATCATCTCAAGACTTTACTAAAATTGATTTCACTGTCTAGAACCGGTGTGCCTTAAGAATCGAAAAGAAAATTGAAAAAATTAAAAGAAAGGTAAAATAGAAATTGATGAGAATACAGGAATAAAATAAATAAAAAAGGAAAGAGAAGTATATTAACCTAGCCAGCCATAGAAGCATCGGACGATTGAGCTATTGCTCCTGTTCACGGCACCTCGGGTGTTGATAGGTTGCCGGAATCGTTGATCCGGAGCTAGGAATTAGGGTCGGGCCTGCCGTTGCCCGTTGGCGGTTCCCTCCTTGTGGTTGTGAGGATTGTGCTTGGATAGTGAAAGGTAAAAGGGCCGGGTCGGATTTCAAAGGATCGGATTTGACGGATTTGGTAGAAGGGCCGAATCGGATCGGGTTAAGAAAAAGGGTCGAGATGAGACGGGTTAGACGGATTTGTTTTTTCGAAACACGAGGCCGGCATTTCGAAAATTCGGCCCTTATAGGTCCTTGGCGATTCTAGTCCTTCTAAAATAATATCAATATTTAATTTTTTAAATAATTTTTTAATCTCTATCGTCCCATCATGATCAAATAGTCAGTACTATTGAACGATTAGGTCGGATCCGGCCCTTCAACATCCGTCTTTGAAAAAAATTAGACCCAGTCCTTTTAAAATCCGACCCTTCTAGACCCTTTGTGACAACCCACCGGCTTTGACCTAATTTGACTATAGTTGAGTAGTGTTGACTTTATTTGACCATTGACCGAAAATTTATTAGTCTTTGATTATTTGACCAGCCTTTGACCGGTCTTTAACCGAATGAAAAAAAAAATTCAATTGACACCTCTTGCTTACTAGCCACACGTGTCATCTTCCTTTAAAGCATTATGTCATCTCTCTCGTTAGTTCCTTCTCCACAGAGCAAAACCAAAAAAAATGAAAACCGATTAGGTGGCTTTATTCCATCCGATGACCTCAAACCATATTCCAAATTATGTGCCTTATTTTACATGTCTTCTTGTTAATTGCTTGAGAAATGATCTCAAAATAATTATTGGAATTTGATGAGTCGATCCGATTGGAATTCCTACGTCGCCGTCCATTGAACAGTCGTTCCGATTCGCTTGTGATTTCTGAATTGCTTAATCAGGTAACCGGACTTCTCTGTGTTTAATTTCGTTTTGATTGAATGATTCGATTTATCGTTTGATTTTGATTGAATATGCTTATTGTTTTGTGATTGGTATATTTTACGGGTTATCGGGTTTGGAATTGGATGTGGAATTGAATCTGAATTTTGAGCCCTGATCCTCCTGAGTACGGGGAGGGGCTGGTCCTGATCCTCCTGAGATCGGGGAGGGACCACTCTGACTGACTGACTGACTGTCCGGACCCGATTATCTCCGTAAAATATATTATTTGTTATTTGGATTAATCCGATCTGATTGAGCTTTGTTATAATAATTAAATGTAGAGAAGCTGCGTCGTTAAATAACCGGTTACTGGGTTTGTACCTGACTCTGTTTATTTTCTGTTGCGACGTAGGTTGACGAGCCGTCGGATGGATGCAGAAGATACCGTTTCAGGCTCGCGCCCCGCGACCCGTCGGTGCGGGACGTGACAGATGGTATCAGAGCATTCGTTCCTCGGACTGTGTTTGGGTCCCTGTCCTTTCACTTGAAATTTGATTTCTGTTTGATTGGACTTGACTTGTTATCGTCCGTTTGAATTTCGCGGACGAAATTCTTTTGAAGGAGGGGTGAATGTGACAACCCACCGGCTTTGACCTAATTTGACTATAGTTGAGCAGTGTTGACTTTATTTGACCATTGACCGAAAATTTATTAGTCTTTGATTATTTGACCAGCCTTTGACCGGTCTTTAACCGAATGAAAAAAAAAATTCAATTGACACCTCTTGCTTACTAGCCACACTGTCATCTTCCTTTAAAGCATTATGTCATCTCTCTTGTTAGTTCCTTCTCCACAGAGCAAAACCAAAAAAAATAAAAACCGATTAGGTGGCTTTATTCCATCCGATGACCTCAAACCATATTCCAAATTATGTGCCTTATTTTACATGTCTTCTTGTTAATTGCTTGAGAAATGATCTCAAAATATTTATTGGAATTTGATGAGTCGATCCGATTGGAATTCCTACGTCGCCGTCCATTGAACAGTCGTTCCGATTCGCTTGTGATTTCTGAATTGCTTAATCAGGTAACCGGACTTCTCTGTGTTTAATTTCGTTTTGATTGAATGATTCGATTTATCGTTTGATTTTGATTGAATATGCTTATTGTTTTGTGATTGGTATATTTTACGGGTTATCGGGTTTGGAATTGGATGTGGAATTGAATCTGAATTTTGAGCCCTGATCCTCCTGAGTACGGGGAGGGGCTGGTCCTGATCCTCCTGAGATCGGGGAGGGACCACTCTGACTGACTGACTGACTGTCCGGACCCAATTATCTCCGTAAAATATATTATTTGTTATTTGGATTAATCCGATCTGATTGAGCTTTGTTATAATAATTAAATGTAGAGAAGCTGCGTCGTTAAATAACCGGTTACTGGATTTGTACCTGACTCTGTTTATTTTCTGTTGCGACGTAGGTTGACGAGCCGTCGGATGGATGCAGAAGATACCGTTTCAGGCTCGCGCCCCGCGACCCGTCGGTGCGGGACGTGACACCCTTGTCCATCGAAAAGCCCTTAGAAGGGCCGGTCCGGTCCGAATTTTAGAACAGTCTTCAAAAGACGGGCCAAGGGTCAAGAATTTTTGGACTATCACTATGCTTGGAGGAGAGGAATTTGCTGGAGGGGATAAACACAATGGAAGGGGAAGGAGGCGCAGCGCAGAAGCATACCAAGAAAAGAAGAAGGAGAGATCGCCGGGCAGAACCGATACCAAAAAATCAGAACGACATTAAATGCAGTAGACCAAGAACGCAATACACGTGAGAAAAGAAACGGTACATATTAATACCACAACACGAGGTGCACCAAAACAGATGCAGCACCGCCCTCTCTCATATGGAAATCCAACCACATGATTTCAGATCAACGTCTCAGATAATTCCAGCCGAAAAATGAAAAAACGGCACTGTTCATAGACATGAATATTGATGCACCTGATGTCAGCAATTCAATTCAGATATGAAAATCAATACAAACCATCCGATGCAAGATCCAACTGCTGGTGTGAACTGGTGAGATGCAATCATGAGGAATCACTGTAGAATTCACGTCAGCCATCAACCAAGCATTAGTAGGTTTTAATTTATGAAGGAGGTTTCGTATCATACGTCAGAACCATTTATGCAATTTATGGAGGGAGGTTGGTATAGCATACATACATTCTAGAAGAAAGAACCGGTAGGAGCAACGGTGCAAGATCACCAATCACTAAAGACTAGTGACTCCTATTATGTCCATGTTTGCATTTATGAGCGATAGAGAGGGTGAAAGAGATTTCGGTCACATAATAAAATTAAGTTAGTGTCAAGCTGAATGGTTATTGGTTACAAGTAGCCTGGTCGCTGGTCAATTCTGTAATTGGAAATATCCCCCTCTAATCTTTGATTTTGGAAATTTATCCCTCTAATCATAATTTGTATAGATATATGTTAGAAAATGTCCAATTTTAATTTTGTGACTAATTACTAACTAATTAATCCAATTAAACAAAGAGCAAGAGATCTAGTACAAAGCTATTCGACACAAAGAGAGAAAGGGGTGGAATTTTGTACCTCCCGCGAAATCGTATTCGCGGGGCTCGATCCTACGACATGGGAATCGATGGGGTGCTCTCCTTCGCCTCCTCCTCCGTTGATGGCCGCCTCGAGTCCACCTAGAGGATTAACCAATCTCTTCTACCCTTGTGCTAGCAAGAGGAAGAGGAATGTCTAATCCCAAGGTATGCTCTCTTCTATTCAATTAGCCCTTTTAATTGGTGGAGAGAGTTTGTGCTCAACTCATGAGCTTGAGGTAGAAGAAAGGAGAAGAAGAGTAAAGAAAATTCTGAAATTTTCTTTCTTCCTTTGGGAATTTCGGCCATAGAGAGGAGAGGTGAGAGAAGATGGAAAGAAGGCTAGGGTTTTCCTCAAAATGAACCCCTATATATAGACCTCATGACCTAGTCTCTACCAACCTCTCACTTGGACAAAATTGCCCCTTCTTGGCCGAAAATTTAAGTGGGCTTTAAGCCTTGGCTTAGCCCATTTAACCATTCCATTTATTACTCCTTTCAATTGACCTCAAATTGGGCTTTTATTTAACTAATTAAATAATGACCCAATAGCTCAATTAATTTAAATGAGTTGAACATAATCAATTATTAACTCATTAATAATTAATTTGGGATTAGCATATGCATTGATTTATTTCTATATGATCCCTTTGACTTAATTAATTATAACGGTCCACAACGCTATACAATTAATTAATCAAACTATCATATTTTCGCAATACGCACTGTTGCGAATAAATAATGCATTGTTTGGTTAAAGCTCTATTTGTGTGACCCTTTGAGGATTTATGCTATGTTGGACATGGAAATAAATCGTTATTTAATTCCAATAATCATAAGCGGTATCTAGCAACACGTTATGATTCCCAATTCGCATAAATAGTGTACTGCTACAGTATTTAAATCCTGCATAAGAGAATATATGTATATCCCTATTTTGATTCTTATGTCTCACGATATCATCGTATAATCCAAGATAGGAATGTGTCATTCTTGCAGATTATACGTTTCTTGATCTAGAGATAATTGTATAAAGTTGCATGCAAACAATCTATCTCCATCAAGGGGCCCAAACAGATATCGTCACTCACTAAGTGAATTAATGAGGGACATACGGTTTTCTTGATGATTAACTTTTCCCCGCACAATTCAAGAGAACATAAATAAAGTCCGTATAGCAGCCCTTATCGGGAATCAGCGGTAGACAGTATTTATTGAACCTATCCTCATGTGGAAAAGATAAACATCTCAAACTTAGAACCAAAATCATAACGAAATAAACAATGACACAAAACACAATCCATATGTTTATTTCGATGGGTCAAGTCCTGTGCTATGTTCCATAACATACACATATGCAATTAAGTTGGTAACTCTTTACCTATGATTTGTAGAACTTAATCATCACTTAACTTGCATACTAATCTTATAAGATAATTAATGTTCCTTGTTAATTATCAAGATTATGGACCGTTTAGATTTATTATTGTCATTCTAAAGAATGATCAACAGAGATCTACAATTCAGATCCTCAACCTGAATGATCTGTCAATAATAAACCTAGGAACAGATGATAAAATCTCATCCAAAACATAAACTAATAATTAAGTCATTAAATTATTGACTTCTAGGACATAACTCTAACAATCTCCCACTTGGCCTAGAGTCAATCAGTAGTGACTTCTAGCCAACGAAGAATTGAGAACAATGTCATATATCTACATATATACATGTCTCGGACCTCAAAATAAATAATACGCTTAAAGCTAGTTACTCATACGTCCACCACGTATGGATGCATAAAAGCATCTCGTATACTGCTCAAGGTAGAGGTCGTGCTAGAGTGTTCACTGTGTTCGCGAACCTATCCAAAAATTGTTCGACCATATATATATATATATACTCCTATATATATTCTTGATCACCATCATATGATATCAAGTGATATCGTTATAGATCATATTTGAATCTCCAATGTAACATTGGGTTCTTTAGGAGTAAGTTATAGTTCGAGATGCTTAGAACCATAATAACTCAACTAAGAAATCGATCCGAAATAAACTTCTTTTATTGCTTCACAAGTTGCTATGTATTTTTGCTTTGGTGACGGAAACGGTTGTAATATTCCATTTAGAACACCTTCTAAACTTACAACACCACCTTTTAGCAAAATATGTATTTCAACTGTGATTATATCAATCTTTCGAAAAACTAGCATTAGTGTAATTAACTTACACGAGCTCTCTTTCATCTTAAGAGATGAAACATTATATCACTCTTTCTCATAAGGTACTCGAGGATATCCTTGACTATCGTCCTAATGTGTCTCTCTTGTATCCATTTGACAACTGTTTGTCATATCCTTTGGATACTACACATCGGGGCATATGCATAAATATGACGTACACAATGAATCTCATAATGAAAGAATGCTTGAACTATTTCATGCACTTTCTTGAATTGAGTTGCAATAAACCGAGTTAGATACTCAAGTCATGCCATGTGACGTATAGTTAGACATCCTTTCTTGGAGTGTAACTTTCGTGTTTCTAGAACACTTCGTCAATATATGCATATTTGTTCAAACCTGACATCCATCATAATCTATCTTCATAGATTTGTTTCCTAGGATCAGGTGAATCGCCCAAGTTCTCATTTGAGAAAGCATTCTCCAAAGAGATCTTGACAATATTCATTTTCTTAATGTTATTCCCAATTAATGAATTGTTATCTTGAACAATACAAGTAATACAATTATGCTCCCACTGAATATCTTGTTTATATAAGATACTTTTGACGAAGTTCAACTCCTTGACTTCCTTGTCAAAACTTTTATTCCAATCTCCACAACACTTGCTTTAATCCATTTATGGATCCTTGAAGCATGCGTATGTTTTTAGCAATACATAAAACCTCGATTTGTGTCAAATGCACAACATCATCCTTCATTCATACGAAGAAGGCGGTTTTATGTGTTTTTCCATATATCAACATATATGAAATACAACTATTGCCAGAATGATCTTCATTGACTTTTACATAGCCACAAGCAAGAGGTTGTGCTTTGTACGTAGTCAACTAGTCATCGACTTAGACATAGCTACAAGCGAGAAGCCGCGCTTTGTACATAGTCGATTTGTTATCCATGTCGATCTTTCCTTTTGAAGATCTAAACGTTCTTGATGGATTGCTCATTCATGAACATTAACCAAGGTCTATACCTTGTTGTTATACATGGATTTTATTCAAAGATCATATGAATTCGAACCATATATGTGGAATCGGATCGTTCCATCGTTTCTTTGTTTATCAACGAATTCTCATATGCTTAGTACGAGAATGTTGTGACAACCTATGCACCAAACGGCTTAGGAAATCAACTCTCGTTAATCTTTTGTAGGTTTGGTACTTGAGGTTCATGAACTTCTTCCACAACGATTTGTTGAACGAGTTCTTGACTCCTTATATATATTCCATGAGTTTCTCGAATCATCATCAACTCGTGAGATGGTTGAGTCCTCATTGGAAGGAGCGTACTATTAAACTTCTTTCAAAACAACTTGTGAATGAAGTTTCGCTCAACTCCCACTAAGTACCATGTATGGAGTGACAAGTTTCCCATAAGAGTACTTCTTGTAGTGACGCATAAACTCCTTTAATGCTCACTTTACTCCCACTACTTCTTCTTGAGAATATCATTCTACAAGATTACGTTATGATTAGCAACAACTACTTTGTTCTTATCATATTCGTAGAAGTAGTGCCTTAATATAAAGCATCCTACAAATTCACAGTGTCTTATTTGGTTTAAGCTTACAAGTCATCAATACTTAAAATAAGCTTCTCAACACCAAATCTCGAGAAGTATTATACTTAGAGATCAAAATCTCGTAAGATATCTTCTTCAATAGACTTCGATGGAACATCATTCAGTGTAAACAATATTGTCCTCAAACATAATTCCCTAATACGAGTTGAATAAGTCAATTTGATTTATTACCGATCGAACTATACAAAATATTGTTCGATACCTCCACTCTTGGACATATTATTCCTCATGGAGCGAGTTGTGAAACTACTTTCATACTCTTTAGATAATATTTCAAATCATATGACTTAACTACTTATTTATTTACCACAATTAATTGTAAGACTTCCATTTTTCTTGAACGGTCTTTTAAACTTCACTCTTGAACTCCTTTGAACTAGTCAAAAGGTTCATACTTATACCTTATCAAATAGATATGTTAATATCTACAATGATCGTTGGTCAAGTAGTAAAGTATCAATAACCTTTCATTACACAAGTACTTATAGGTCTTTATACATCGATATGTATAAATCCTAATTAGTTCACTTGTCCTTAAACCTTCATAGGTTAAAGGCGCTTTTGTCATTTAACAAACATGATTCGCATATCAATTGATTTGAAATCGAATTGAATTTCGAGCTCTACGTTACGTAGACTCTCATAATGCGGTTCTCGTTTATGTATGTGACTAAGCGGTTATATATAACATGAAAGTCAAATACTTTATGTCAAGTCTTACGCATCCTATTTGTCATTCAAAACTTGTTTATCTATTTCAAGCAAATTCAATCAAGATGCATGAAATCATATAAACAAATTCATAATAAAAGATCTTGTCTTTTACAAAACATTATCATCCATCATTGAATATGAAATGGAGATATTTTGAGAGGTTAGGATTAAGGTATACAACCTTCAATTCCTAAACAAATTCTTAATAAAGATAACTCTACGTATTCAATGGTAATGACTTAAACGAATAAGTCATCTCCTATACGGAGTTTACTTTATATCTCTCGAACATTCTCTTATTCTTCATTGCCAACACATTTCGTTAAATGCGAGCATATGAACTAGTATCAAGTTACTAGTGTAAATTAGAGATAGTGAGATAATTTGAACGACAAATACACTTTAGGATTAGAATATTTCTAATCGTCACAATCATGGTACTTCGGACAACCTTTCAAATGCCTCCCATAAAACGGCAAATGAAACATCTCATGTGACACATGGTCATCAATGAGAGTCTCGAAATTTCAACTCATACCTTGGTGAAGTATTTCTTGAATACTTAACCAATCACCTTTTTTGCATCAACAAGCGTGCATAAAGGTAATATTATATCCTTCATAATTTCAAAGAGATCGAATGACAATATCAACAATCCTTGATATCGGAGATTAACATCTCTAGTCATCAATTAGCTACTTCAATCTTTCGATTTGTAAGCTAATGAAACATTCATATAACTTCTTTTAAAAGAAATAATCTCTTGGTCAACTCATATTCTTTATACTCAATCATAAATGATGGAGTTAATATCTACTTTCTCCAAGAACACTTTCTTGAGTAAGCGGATGAGAACGTACGAGTTAATTTTAGTCCATATGAATTCGCTAATTCAAAGGTCTAGAAATTTCAAATGAGGATATTAAGCATACGCTTTATTGAATAACTTTTCGCCAAAAGTCAATCAATCAACGCGTTGCTACGTTCGGGTAGTTTGAGGAAAGTTTTGGGAATTGACATACTCAAATTTCTCTCCACTAAGATCGTGTCTTAGGAATCGGTATTACTTCTTTAAGTGAATACTTTTAGAAACGAGTTTAATAATTTTCAAAGATTGATCGCAACAAAATTAACAATTTAAACATCTATAACAAAATCAATTTACGGTCATTTAGTTTATGCAATTGTTTTATTTATAACAAATAAAACTCCCACTATATTTATTTAATGTCCCTAATATAGTAGGTTTTCCAAGATCCCTATTTTCGTTGAGATGGTGCTAGCATCGGCGTGACACCAAAACAACTAGATAAGGTAGGTTCTCCAACCAATCATTCCATATGATTCTTGGTTTGTGAAATATCACATGTACATCCACAAACTTTGCCCCGATGTCCAATCCGATTAGAAAACATCGTTAAGTAACCTTTCTCTATTTGCTCCTAGTAAATCCGATTTACACCCCGACACGGATGATGGAACACGATGTCCCGCGTCGGCGAGAATGCATCAATGAACGATCATACACGTTAGAAGGGGATAGAGAGAAGGAGGGCGATTTAACTTAATCATGTTTTGTTTGGGACTATCAATTAAGTGACACTTGTTTGGTGGTCATGTAAGCATACACCCATACCTAGCCTATGACAATTCATAGCAATCACAAGCAATCACATATAAGCATCTCATAGTTGTGGGTTTGTATGGCTCCCGCTTGCATTAGTTTCGCCACATCGTCCATGGAGCAAAACTAATCTAACCCATGCCCTCCCACTAAATTCTATAAGGATCTAAATCCTATATAAAATAAAGGTGCAAAATACATGTGAAAAATATCCTACTCCCATCCTAGCCTTAGGGGCATGCAAGCCTCACAAGTTACATTAAAATTAATCAACAAATTAATTAATTAATGGCACCAAAGGCCGCATTACAAACATTCACACATGCATTCAATTTACAACCACAAGGCATTGAGTCTTGAGCCATACTAAACCCACTATCCACCTACAAAACAAAGTTAGCACATACAAGCACTTTGTTTCCAATTAACGATTTTCAAGCATCTTTGCGTATCGTTTGCTATAAGTAAATTCCGTGTACAAATTCTCAATTTTAAACAACCAAACTTGTTTAAATTCATTTAGAAAGTTCTTTCAACATCCCATAACTGAAAGGAGATCAAACAAGGAGTTTTCTAATTAATTTCAACTAGTTTGAATACTTAGAAAAACAGTAATTTACCAAAAAACGTAACTAATGGAATCCAACAAAAACAACAGTTTTCGGTCTCCAAAAATTCTCAAATAAATTACTTAAGCTCCTTATCATAGTTGTGACTACCAGTAAAAATTTCAAGAAGAGATCTTAAACCATCTGGGAGAATCAAAAAAGACAAATCTCTTACAAGTGCACGAAACACCGTTATGAGATTTTCAGCTTATCCTCTCAACCATTTGGTCTGTTAGACCACCTTCTATCCAGTTTTTATATATACAATATACATAGAAAAACTTGTTTAGACTACAGGCTATCCATTCATGAAAAGAAAACAACCAAGTTCAGTTCAATAATATTAAGTTACAGCCTAAACAATCAACAAATTCTGCACTGGAACAGACTGTCGATCGAAAAGTCTTAACCTAGTTGAAGGTCCAAACTTCCACGAAAAATTATGAAATTAATTTTCCTGGAATCCTAACTCAAAATAGAACAACTCCATTTAAACAGAATTTTTAAAGGAGTTCTCAGTTGGTACAGTTTATTAGAACAATCGATTTGCTCAACAAACTGGATCTGGCAAGATCTTCCTTTTCATACTTGAAAAACCCACAAATTAATCCGAGTCATGCAACAATTTATACATGCTCAGAAAGAGGTTCAAGTCCTCTTTATTTCTAGCCATAGAACACTGGTACTTATATTCAAAATATAAATATTTCAAGCCATTCAAACAGGACAGTGCGAGCAGAAACTGGTTCTGCGCACTGTCGCCGTTTTATTCACAATAAATCTATACTAATTCAGAAAAATGTGAATCCAACGCCAAAAGAATCACAATCCAAAGATCTACAACTTTCATGCAGATGGAAAGATCTTCCACAGAACATATCACATCGAAAAACGCGAAACAACACAGAAAATACCATTTCCAGACAGCAAACAAACGCATCATCTCTACTAATCCGTTAATTAGCCAATTTCTCTTAATTAAGTGTCAAAAATAGCTTAAGTACGACCAAGGCTCTGATACCACTGTTAGAAAATGCCCAATTTTAATTTTGTGACTAATTACTAACTAATTAATCCAATTAAACAAAGAGCAAGAGATCTAGTACAAAGCTATTCGACACAAAGAGAGAAAGGGGTGGAATTTTGTACCTCCCGCGAAATCGTATTCGCGGGGCTCGATCCTACGGCATGGGAATCGATGGGGTGCTCTCCTTCGCCTCCTCCTCCGTTGATGGCCGCCTCGAGTCCACCTAGAGGATTAACCAATCTCTTCTACCCTTGTGCTAGCAAGAGGAAGAGGAATGTCTAATCCCAAGGTATGCTCTCTTCTATTCAATTAGCCCTTTTAATTGGTGGAGAGAGTTTGTGCTCAACTCATGAGCTTGAGGTAGAAGAAAGGAGAAGAAGAGTAAAGAAAATTCTGAAATTTTCTTTCTTCCTTTGGGAATTTCGGCCATAGAGAGGAGAGGTGAGAGAAGATGGAAAGGAGGCTAGGGTTTCCCTCAAAATGAACCCCTATATATAGACCTCATGACCTAGTTTCTACCAACCTCTCACTTGGACAAAATTGCCCCTTCTTGGCCGAAAATTTAAGTGGGCTTTAAGCCTTGGCTTAGCCCATTTAACCATTCCATTTATTACTCCTTTCAATTGACCTCAAATTGGGCTTTTATTTAACTAATTAAATAATGACCCAATAGCTCAATTAATTTAAATGAGTTGAACATAATCAATTATTAACTCATTAATAATTAATTTGGAATTAGCATATGCATTGATTTATTTCTATATGATCCCTTTGACTTAATTAATTATAACGGTCCACAACGCTATACAATTAATTAATCAAACTATCATATTTTCGCAATACGCACTGTTGCGAATAAATAATGCATTGTTTGGTTAAAGCTCTATTTGTGTGACCCTTTGAGGATTTATGCTATGTTGGACATGGAAATAAATCGTTATTTAATTCCAATAATCATAAGCGGTATCTAGCAACACGTTATGATTCCCAATTCGCATAAATAGTGTACTGCTACAGTATTTAAATCCTGCATAAGAGAATATATGTATATCCCTATTTTGATTCTTATGTCTCACGATATCATCGTATAATCCAAGATAGGAATGTGTCATTCTTGCAGATTATACGTTTCTTGATCTAAAGATAATTGTATAAAGTTGCATGCAAACAATCTATCTCCATCAAGGGGCCCAAACAGATATCGTCACTCACTAAGTGAATTAATGAGGGACATACGGTTTTCTTGATGATTAACTTTTCCCCGCACAATTCAAGAGAACATAAATAAAGTCCGTATAGCAGCCCTTATCGGGAATCAGCGGTAGACAGTATTTATTGAACCTATCCTCATGTGGAAAAGATAAACATCTCAAACTTAGAACCAAAATCATAACGAAATAAACAATGACACAAAACACAATCCATATGTTTATTTCGATGGGTCAAGTCCTGTGCTATGTTCCATAACATACACATATGCAATTAAGTTGGTAACTCTTTACCTATGATTTGTAGAACTTAATCATCACTTAACTTGCATACTAATCTTATAAGATAATTAATGTTCCTTGTTAATTATCAAGATTATGGACCGTTTAGATTTATTATTGTCATTCTAAAGAATGATCAACAGAGATCTACAATTCAGATCCTCAACCTGAATGATCTGTCAATAATAAACCTAGGAACAGATGATAAAATCTCATCCAAAACATAAACTAATAATTAAGTCATTAAATTATTGACTTCTAGGACATAACTCTAACAATATATACCTTTTTGAATATTCCTTATGATATTTTAATTCTTGGAAAAATAAGCCATATACCCTCTAATCTTCTTCAATCAGCCATATATCCTTCTCTTTTTAAATATTAGCCATATATCCCTATAAACATCCTTATTGTTGCTATTTACCCTTTTAAGTAATTTTAATTAAATATTAATTCTGAAAATTCAGTTTTTAAAATTTAAGACCATAATTTCCCTGGTTTTTTTCCCTCTGAATTTAGAATATATTTGATATGAAAAAATACAAATGTAATATGGAAAGAAATCAATAGTAAGAAACGCTTGAGGAATTTCTTTTTGATAATTGCATTGTCAAAACTATCGTTGCTCTTTTGCAAACAAAATTGAACTGCCACCAAAGCAAAAGGAGAAGCGTTCTTTCTCAGAAGTTCAAGAATTGCAACGTTCCCTACTTATCATGTTAAATTTTGTAGTCTCGAACAATATAGTCATTTAATTTTCAATTTTACCAATTTTGTTTGTATTTTGAATAATGAAGATGCTTCAGTAATGAACTACGATATTTATTATTATTTTTTTTGCTAAAAAATTACCTGGCGTTGTCTATGTGAGAAACAACTTCTCATGATTTTTTTACTTGAGTAGTTTGGGGTTGGAGGCAACACCTAAAATTGAATCAATTAGCTTTTAATAGGCTTTGGATATCGGATGAAATTGTGAAACAGATGAAATAACATATTCTCGACATAATGTCAAATAAAATAAGATTGATTGTTTAGAAAATTTCTTAAGCTTTTAGATAGACTTTGTAGCCTCATTGCTGGTAAGAACAAGAGAATATGATATCAGTAGAACAAAACTCGGGAATTTCATGGAGATCTTTTCTTTTTAGATATGATATCAGTATAGTTGTTAATCACTTGCATTAAATTTTCATAACTTCCATTTTCTATCTGTATAATAAAGATTCATCTTAGAAATATTGAACGTATCTTTGTGTATACAAAGAATTGGGATATATGACCATTTAAGAAATATTCATTATTACACCCTGATTTGTTTCTTTCTATTTCATGATCAAACTAATCCTTCTAATGATTCTGAAACAGACCGAATTCAGAGGGAAAAAAGCCAGGGGTATTATGGTCTTAAATTTTAAAACTGAATTTTCAGAATTAATATTTAATTAAAATTACTAAAAAGGGTAAATAGCAACAATAAGAATGATTAGAGGGATATATGGCTAATATTTAAAAAGAGAAGGATATATGGCTGATTGAAGAAGATTAGACGGGTATATGGCTGATTTTTTTAAAAATAAAATTCAAACATTTTGGACAAGACTGCCCTCATCCCCTCTAACGATTCATTTTTCCATTGATTTTTCGATTCTGATTCTGATTTTCATTGACGTTGTATTTTGTTTTCTTTGTTCAGAAAAGAGAATGTATGAAATTCATACTTTTACTTTCCTGTTGTCATTTCATTTTTCCCGTATTGAGAAAAAAAACGAGAGGTCTCTTATCAACTACTACTTGTGTCACCCCCTTTACCCGCTAGAGCTTATCTTTTCGGAATTACTTTTGTGAGTTTGTCCCAGTTCTTTATTCAAATATAATTCCCTTCTTTATGCATTTAAAGCAATTGAAGAAGGTTTCAAATAATTCCAAACGAGAAGCAAATTAGTAGAGTTAGTAAAAGGATCATATGTGAATACGGGGGCAGTCCTTATAGATGCGTTCCAATAAATGAAAGTCTGGAGATGTGGATACAATTGAATTGATTATTGAAAGTAGGAATACCAAGTTGCTTTCAAGTCCGGGCTGCTACATTATTCGATAATTAATTAAGAAACTGGAAAATTAAGACAGAAAATAAGGCTTCAAAAAGAAAAGAAGGACCGAGCCTAAGCAATTCCACGTATAGCCTCTAAAATGACCCATGAGAATTTCTCATCATGTTAGAAAATGCTTCTTCAATTCTGTTAAAATGTAGCATTTGAACTCAACTAAAGGTTTCGAATTTGTTCTGATATGGATCTCACGAAGAAGAAGGGTATAGAGGGGAGAAGACTGAGGGCATTTTTGTCCTAAATGTTTAATCTTTATTTTTCATAATTAAAATATCATAAGAAGTATTCAAAAGGGTATATATCTCTACAAATTATGATTGGAGGGGTAAATTTCCAAAAACAAAGATTAGAGGGAGATATTTCCAATTACATAAGATTTGAGGTATATGACTGATTTTCCCAAAGAAGATGGGGAATCTGGAACCCGGTGTAAATTTGAATGAAACCAATTGATTAAGATCGGAAATTTATCGGTACGAAAACACCATTAATAACCAAATCCAGTGGCATTAAAAACGACGATTAAAAAAAATGACTTTATTTAAACTCTGCAGCACTACAAACGAAGATTAAAAAAATGATTTTATTAAATCTCTACAAAGCTTACTCTAATTGAAAATCTTTGTACTTCACCACGTTTATGTTCTTTGCATATATTTAGATTGTGAAAAGAAATACAAACAGAAGTTGTAATATAAATTGTGCAAATTACATTAGTTTTCCAATGAGATGCCTAAAGATTGGAAAAAGGAATGATTGAATTTCATTTAAATGGAAGGACCAAAGTGCATATGTTTTTTTTAATGAAATGATAAAAAAGTCGGCGCAAATCAAACCCAGGAAATCTGTTTATTATTAAATTGAAGATGTGCTTGATTTTTGGACTATAGCATGTATATGATGTTAATAAAAATAAGTTTAGCGAGGAGATCGTTTATAAACGAATCGTTTACCATTCGGACGTACGTAACTCAAGTCCGTGAATTTGTTTAATCGGCTAGATGCTTTGAATCTTATTCGCACCTTTATATTTGTGATATGGTCTCGCAACTTTAATTTGCATCTATTATTAAGTGGTCGTCTGGTCGAGTACTTCTCATTTGTTTTTTTAAGCAAAAATGAGGTTCAAAGACCTCATCTTTTCATTAATAATATAAAATTTCAGCGAGATGGTAAAGTTACAGAAGAAAAAACAAGAAAAAACAAAAAAAAACAGAAGTACAAGTATTCAGCAAAAGTAAAAAAGTATGAAAAAAACTTGTGAAAGCATCAGGTATTCTTGCATCAGAGGAGAACAGGCAGGGTATGACTGCTTGAGTGAATTGAGGGAGAACTCAATATCCGACATATTCTTGTATTGCTTGTGATACCAGATCACCTGGTTCGAGTTTCCGATTCCGTAAGATTCTATTGCATCGTTCTTTCCGAATGACAAAAAATAAGATGGCCACCCGCTCTCTGCTGTGTTTGGATGAACCTAGGAATAATGAAATAGTTTCTTTCTGCTCTCAAATTTATTATAAACAATCTAAACTCTTCACAAAGTTACATATTTCTCGATACTTCTTCCCTTATTCTTCTTATTCCCACACTATCCAAACAGAGCCTTAAAGAATTGTCACCTGACTTGTTTACTAGTATTGAGATTGGGATCAGAAATTGTAGGTCTGATAAACCATTTCAAACCCTCTTTGTTTGTGTAAATACCTGAAAGGAGAAAATTAAAAGCACCTTTATAGAGGAACAGAGAAGAAGGATTCATTACCGATATTCTGAGTTCACCATCAAGGTAAGAGAAATAGATTCAGTCTTGTAATGCATTTTTCGGTGTTGTTCTCAGCAAAAATTTATCTTTCACCATTCACAAGTTCAAACATGACTGAAAGTAACAAAATTAATTTTGATTTATTCCACATTCAAGTTAGTTAAATTAATTACAAAATTTCTTACAAGTTAGTTAAATTAATTCACAAGTGTATAATTATATGCCGTAAGTTAGTTAAATTATACGCCGTAACAAAATTTTTCCTGTTTTTTCTTCGCTAAACTTATTTTTATTAACATCATATACATGCTATAGTCCAAAAATCAAGCACATCATCAATTTAATAATAAACTGATTTTCTTGATAGTTTAGATATTTATATATCAAAATTGGTACAATTGAAGAAATTATTCGGATATAAGTGCTCATCAGCTGAATAATTATTTGTAATATCATTTAGCCCTGATCGAAACATTGTTGTGGTGAGAGTTGGTTTTGATTCAATGGAATAGAGTTGTTTGGAAATGATTTCAATTGAAAATCTATGAACAGAATCAACAAAAAGAGAATTGACGAGAATTGAAGTTGGATGATCGAAAACTACAGATAAATAGATAGGGAGGAAATGATTTCAGTCTAGAGAGAAGGCTAGATCGGTGGAAAAATTTTGTTACGGCATATAATTTAACTAACTTGAACGTGGAATAAACCATATCAAGGACTTGAATTTGTTTAATCGGCTAGATGCTTTGAATCTTATTCGTACCTTTATATTTGTGATATGGTCTCGCAACTTTGATTTGCATTTATTATTAAGTGGTTGAGTACTTCTCATTTGTTTTTTTAAGCAAAAATGAGGTTCAAAGACCCCATTTTTCATTAATAAAATTAAATTTTAGCGAGATGGTAAAGTTACAGAAGAAGAAACAAGGAAAAAAAAAACAGAAGTACAAGTATTCAGCAAATGATAAAAAGTGTGGAAAAAACTTGTGAAAGCATCAGGTATTCTTGCATCAGAGGAGAACAGGCAGGGTATGACTGCTTGAGTGAATTGAGGGAGCACTCAATATCCGACATTCTTGTATTGCTTGTGATACCAGATCACCTGGTTCGAGTTTCCGATCCCGAAAGATTCTATTATATCGTTCCTTCTCTTATTAGAAATTAGGGAACAAAAGAATAAAGGAGTAAATTTATTATAAACAATTCAAATTCTTCACAAAATTACACACTTCCCAATACTTCTTTCCTACTTCTTCCCTTATTTCTCTTATTCCTACACCATCCAAATGGAACCAAGGAGAAGAATATTTTCTTCTTCTTAAGAATAGTTTCTTCCTAGGAATAGTTTCTTCCTAGAAATAACATCTTCCTAGGAATATATACATAATTTTAATAAAATTAGCTAAATACTAATAATTAAATGAAATTTTATGTGCTCTTTAATTAGTACTTTATTTAATATTAAAATAATAATTTTTAATAATTTATTTAAATTAATATCAATTTGTTAATTCCTAACACACTATCCAAATAACATTTCTTATTCTCAGAATAACATCTTCTCACTCTTTCCAAAAGCTCCGTTTGGATTCCATTTGGGAAGAAAGGAAGAAGGAATAAGAGAATAAATTTATTATAAACAATCCAAACTCTTCACAAAGTTACACACTTTCCAATATTTTTTCCCACTTTTTCCCACACCTTATCCAAACGGAACCAAAGTTACATACTTTTCAATATTTTCTTTCCTAATTCCTTATTCCTTGCTTATTCTTTAACCATCCAAACGGAAAGACTCTTTGCTAGTATTGAGATTGGGATCGGAAATTGTAGGTTTGATAATCCATTTCAAATCCTCTTTGCTTGTGTAAATACCTAAAGGAGAAAATTAAAAGCAACTTTATAGACGAACAGAGAAAGAAGAAGGGAGACGAGATTATTATCGATATTCTAAGTTCACCGTCAAGGTAGGAGAAATAGTTTGAGTCTTGTAGTGCACTTTTCGGTGTTGTTCTCTGCAAAAATTTTTCTTTCACAATTCACAAGTACAAACATGATTGAAAGTAACAAAATTAATCTTAATTTATTTCACATTCAAGTTAGTTAAATTTATTACAAAATTTCTTATAAATTAGTTAAATTAATTCACAAGTGTATAATTATAGATCTTAGTTTATTCCACGGTTTCAAGTTAGTTAAATTATATGCCGTAACAAATTTTTCCCACCGATCTGGCCTTCTCTCTGGACTGAAATCATTTCCTCTCTATTTATCTGTAGTTTTCGATCATCTAACTTCAATTCTCGTCAATTCTCTTTTTTGAACTGGGAGGAAACTAGACCTCGAACATTGCCAAGGTGGTCGATGCTTTGAGAGATCAGTTAAGTATTTTTTTCAGACCATAAAGAAGTGTGGAACCTCAACCAAAAAGGGATGTGCAAGCTGCAAAGATGAGTCCCTATTTCCCGATTCTGTTCATAGATTTTCAATTGAAATCATTTCCACTTACAACAACACCAGATGTCCTTTTATTTTCCAAACAGATTTCATTTACCATACTAATTAACGTAATTGCTAGTAACATTCCCACCATTAAAACAAGAACAAAGCTTACATCTTGCAATTAAGTAATAGGTAATAAGCGTCGGTCTCACTTGACACGGTCCTTAAGCTTCTGAACAAACTCCACGAGCCCCTGGTATGAGGTGCCACCAGGCACGGCAGCCTTCCGTGCCTCCTCCCCGATCAAACGTGCTTTCGCAAATAATGTTACGTCAGCCATCATCTCCTTTACTTTCTCTCCAATCTCTTTGCCACTCACAATCTTATCCTCTCCTAGCCAGCTCCAGCTTTTTGGCCACATACCTAGTCCGCTCTTTACCACCGGAACTGTGTAGCAACATTGGAAATGCAACGACAATAATTATACACTGACTTTTTTTATGTATAAGGCAAAACAATAACTCCGCAGAATTATTATTTTGTGCTAGGCAAAAAATAGAAAAGAAAAAAAGAACGAATTCTACAATTCAATAATTTGCAAAAGAATGTTATAATTCAATTCTGCAATTTTGCTTAATAAATTATGACAATATAGAATTCTGAGAATTTTAATATAATTATGTAAATTTTTATTTTGTTTAATGAAAAATTGGATGCCAACCAACCGTCAGAAAGAAATCTAAAATCATGCAATTTTCTTAAATAAACGGTGGGGGTACCTGCATTTATCCGCTGATCTCCAATCATTGGCCATGCTAGCATCCTAACACCGTACATTGCAGCTTCTATCACCGAGTTCGACCCGGAATGGCTTAGGAATCCGCCGACTGCTTTGTGTCGTAAAACCTTGTCCTGCTCGACCCACCCTTTTATAACGATTCCTCTATCTTTCACCCTTTCTAAATAACCTTTCTCTAATATCTCACCGAGATCTTCAACATCCTGTGAATCCAACACTTTGGTCTTAACCACCCATAAAAACCGGCATCCACTTGTTTCCAATCCTAGCCCCAATTCGCGAACCTGTTCTCTTGACATAGCAGAACGGTTCCCGAAATTGACAAACACCACTGAGTTATCTGGCTGCTTGTCAAGCCACGGGAAAACATCTGATGCTCCTGAAGCTGGAATGTTCAATGGCATCAGGGGGCCTACGGCGATTACAGGTGGAAGACCTGGTTGTACACGTCCATCACTCAATGCTGCAAGAGATTCTTCCTCGAATGATTCGAAGGTGTTGACAAATATGCCGTCAACTTTGAGCAACACCCGTCCATTTTGAACAAACTGCTTAGTGAACAGGTTTTTCGGGTCATGAAGAGCACCAGGGAGCGATGCCAACGGCACGGTTCTATAACCAGGTATCTCTACATCACCAAGATCTGCTGTTGTCTTTGAGTCACAGTAAGTAGGAAAATATGCTACGAAAGATAGCATTGCAGCAGTGGAAATGAACATAATATAACTAGGGATGCCTAGGTTCTTGGCAAGAGGGATAAACGATGCTGCTATTGGGATGTCTACAACAAAAGCTGTCACAGGTCTGGAAGAGGATTTCATTACATGGTCAAGAATGTCAGGGGCAGACTGCGAGATCATTTCCCAGCGAAGAAAAAATGGGTCAGCATCAGGGTAATCAGATGAGTCGTAAGCAGGCATTTCGAACTGGAGAAAATCAATCTGGGGGTAAGCAGAGAACATGTCAGCTAGATGGTGTGACTCAGCAGATGAGACGGCGGGGATGTTGGAAACCATTGTGACTTTACAATGATCGGCAAGTGTGGCAGCGAGACGGGAGAAGGGATTGAGATGGCCCATACCGGCACTCGGTATTAGCACCACATGGAGTTCACTGGGTGTATTCTCTTGTGAATCCATGGATGGAGTACTTAGAATTTGTTGTTTTGTTGGCCGAGTTGTATGGTTTTAGTATTTCGGTTCAGTTTATAATCTTAATCTTTCTAAGGAAAACTTATGATTAGTTAGTTGTGTTATTAATGCTTGACAGGGGAATCGAATGGTCTTCGTACAGTTGGTATACCGTGGATTGTCTAAATATTTATTATTTCCTTTCAATATGTACTTTTAAAAAACTTTTTCAGGAACGTTTTATCACTTTGTTTAAAACTTTTAATCGTTACCCAGAAATTGATGTCTTTTATATTTATGGTAACTCCGTAAAATAATAATAATAATATTCATTTCATATATGAATTATATATGATATATACATGGACGAGAACGCTGTCTGTTTTCTATTTTATTTGAATTTTTGTATTTTAAAAATGACTACTGTAATTTTGTTTTCTTATCTTTTATAATTTTAATATTTTTAAAAGTTTCCACACTACGAGCTGTAGTGCATTTAATTTAAGCTTTCAACTATGAAATCATAATAATTAATAGGGAAAATTAGACCCACGCAAGTTTCTCAACATGGACCATGGGTAAAGCCACAGCCCACAATAATTATAGTTTTGAATCTGCCATAAATTAACTATATACTAAGTTACATAGTAGCTAACTTGAATATGTTCATTTCTTCTTAAAAGTTTCTTTAGTTAAAAATCGAAAATAAAAATCAAAGAAGCTTCTTTCCTCCTATGAAATATTGTTGCCTAAAACGATATAATAGCAAAACCAGAATTGACAAAGGGACCCCAAATTAGCATCCCTTGTTCCACTATTTTAAACGGCGCCAATTTTTTTCCCATCAAAACCCAAAATTATCAACAATTATCAACTTTCAATCAACAGTTCAACACAAAAATTGAGTAGTGGAGCATCCAAGTGGTATGGGGCAAGAGATGCCTAGGTGGTGCAACAAAACTTAGAGAGTGAAGAGACGGAGTATAGCAGTTCGAGGCCTGTCAGAAAAAGTGGGGCGAGCTCGATTAGGAGAAAGACAAAGAGATAGAGAGGGGTTAAGTGAGAGGAGAGGGGCAGGCGATCAACAGACAAAGAGGAGTCGAATGGGAGGGGTGAACATGAGGGGAGCGTATCCTCTGGATGGTTGTATTCAACCATCCAGTGGATATCTTTCGATACAAGCCGTCTGATTTAATCTAAACGGTTAGATTTTTTCGGGCCTATCAATCTTAGTATCATGCACGGGACATTTATAGCCATTGAAATTAAATCAGACGGCTGAGATCGAACCATCCACTGGATGACCATCCAGAAGATGCGATTTCTGAACGTGAGTAGTCCAATGGGAAGGATGAGGGTATTTTGGTCCATACAAAATATTTGATTTGAAATTGGCTGCTAAATACAGTATAAGTGGCATTTTTATCAATAAGTTGGATATAGAGTGACACTTTTCATAATTTTAATTTTGACATGGTATTTTTATGATTTTGAAGTTTTGAGATGGCATAGGACTAATTTCTCCTAATAAATATCATTTATTTTTGGAAAAATATTTTCTATAATTTTCAAAACTGCGAAAATTCAAGATTTACCCTCTGAAATCAAAATCTCCTGATTTTGTCCCTCAAAATTTCAGACGCCTTCTTCATTTACCCTTTTGCCATATTTTATATTATAAAATTTAAAAAATAAAAAATATGACTATTATACCACTGTTTATCCATTCGGATCTAACCATTTCCCTTTGTCCCCTACACTCTCTCCTTCGTGGCCCATCTCAACTCACCTAAATCAACTATATTGAAAAAACCATATATCCTGAATGAAAGATGAACAGTGCCGTGCTTTGTTGTACTGTTTTTAATTGGTGTGGTTCTTTATGTTGCGGGTTATTTTTTCGTTCAAATGAAGGCTCTATTGGATTGTTGCATAGATTTCCATATTATGGCCGCAATTTGTGATCGAAGTTGGGCAGGGCAGCAATTCAGCTGAAAGATTGTGTGGACTAAGCGTTGGCCGCTTGTCCAGGGCCTGGTCTTGATTTTTCTTAATGTGGGCCCAGTGCATGTGCAGCCGTGATTTTTATTGTTGCGTCCTGTCTTAGTTGGTTGGGTTTACAGTCCTTCGTTCTAATGTGGCGAAATTAGATGTTGGTCTTCCAATGACTGTTAGTCGATTTTTATGCTTATTATGATCCGCCACATAGTGTGCCGCTTGATATGGAACGCAGGGTGCCTGCTCTTTCAGTTTGGACAGTAGACATGGACTACAAATTAGAGATGTGTTCTGTTTTGGATCTTTCCTGTCGTTGGGCCCCTTAAAGATACGGTTTACGGTTTGGGATTGTTCAGTGTATATGCAATATGGAGGTTGCACTGCGGTCAAGCAGTTATCCTACTTCTTTTTCTCGGGCAGTCACATGCAAAAGGACGCTTGGTGGGGCCTATTCTTTCTGCAGTATGTAATCTGCCTGGGCACATTCTAAAGGACTGTGCCTACTGCTGGGTGGAGCCACATGTCGCATGGTTCATATCTTAGCTGGGTGGTCTGTATTTAGGATTGCCAATGTCTTCCGCCTGAGTCCCAATTGATGCATATTGGCTGCTCCATCTGCCATTTTTTAATCTTTTACCCATTGTTCCAATTCAATCGTTTACCAGTCAGTCATGTTATACACAACATTAAATACCACTATCAACTGTAAACATATGACATTATACTTAACATCTCCGGTCCCACAAACTGCCAAATTTCTCAATCTCAGCACCTTCCCTATTTTTGTAACGTACTATTAAAAAATTGACAAAGTCAAATATCAACTCCAAGTCACCCAGTGGTTCCATAAATCGTAGGTTCATCCATCTAAGCCATTTTACGTGTTTTTATCACTTCTTTCTTAATGCTCTGTGTACACATAAATGGTAATATGCAATTCACACAGAACACATTTTTATATAATTCACATAACGCAAACCAAAAATACCAAATCAACCACGTTTCATTCACAACCTAATGTCTGCACTTTCCACTTCCACCAACTATTATTTACATATCGCAGTATCCCACCACGAATAATTGACTAATGTCCTGCTTTAAATACAAGTATTCATATTTGTATGTCCACTAACTCAATAACTTCCCTGTCCTATACCATTCCAGGCCCACAACACCTTATTTCACTCATTGCAGCCCAAAAACAAACTCATTTACAACCCCAATAAAATTACCTCCCAAAAAAAAAAGAACCCCTCCCAAGAAAACAACACGCCATGAGCTGAAAGCTACCGAAAAAAAAAAATTCTCCGAGAACCATTTCGAATTGCAACACTAAAACATAAAATAAATTTCTAACATCATGCCACATAAACAACCAATAACAGGTCGCGGCGGAGCCGCGACTTAAACATCTAGTTTATCCAAATTTTTAAAATTGCATCTGGATCAATACTCAATAAGCTAACGAAAAATGGTTTAAAACAAAGCAAAATCGAAGTATTTCTTACTAGAAAATAGTATTTGAAAAAGGGAACTTACAAGATAGAAGCTTAATTTGCAATAGAAATCAGGATCGAAGAAGCTTTCAATCAAAGAAGTAGTTCGAAGATCGAATTGTTTTTCTGTCCTTCGAACTTCTCTTCGTTCTGTTCTTGCCTATTTCTCCCCCAAAGTAGAGGAGCTCAGCAACACAATCTCCAATCTCACCTTAGAAGAGGCTTAGTGGCGCGCAACCTCGTCGACTATCTCTCTGAGAAGGTTGGCATCTCTGCCGCTCCATTGGCTGCTCCGTATCAGTTTCTGGTGCTTCTGTCTCTGTTGGTGGTGGCGGTGAACTGCTGCCGTGGCTCCGACCAATTGTGGGGCTCATTACTAATGTCGTAGCAGTTTCATTATAAACATACATTGATTTTAGACTGCTGGAACTAATTCCGCAGATTTGTATGGGCTTAGTTTGGGGATTAGTGGGGTTGAATACTTACAATTGGAAGTTCAATTTGATGTCAGGAATCCAGAGAATGTGTCTTATAAAATCTGTACTTTTTGGAGGTAAAATTGTGCTCGAGTCAAGTTTGGTTCTGATGGAATTGAATGACTGATCCTCTTTTGATTTTGAATTTGACATCTATACAATTTGAAAGGGTGTTTTTTTTTTTAAAATCTTCAGAATTTATTTTTCATTCTCCTAAAGCAAACTCGATGAATCCAAACCATGAATTGTTGTTCTCTCTATTGAGTTTGATCCAGATGCAGTTTCAAAAATTTGGATAAACATAGTTGATTTAGGTGAGATTGGATAAACACTTTTTTATTTTATTTATTTTATAATATAAAATATGGCAGAAGGGTAAATGAAAAAGGTGTCTGAAATTTTGAGGGACAAAATCAGGAGATTTTTTTATTTCGGGGACAAATTTTGTATTTTCACAATTCTGTGGGGTATAAAAAAATTTTCCCTTTATCTTTATTCACAGTCAGACCCATGCTATAAATGTTCGGTTTAGCATTCTACTGTTAGAAGGGCAGTTTTTTTTTCATTATTTTTTTTTGAAGATAAATTGGGGTGAATCCTTCTAACTTATTTCTAAATTAAATGTCTATAAAAAATTTCTAACCGGATTTCGAACCTGCGATCTGTCATTTGAGATACATTTTTCTTTTTTTTGTCACCAGACCAAGTGCTAATTTTTTTTTTTCATACTTGAATGTCCATTAAAAAGAACTCTATTTCGAACAGGTAATCTTATATTTGAGACGCACTCTTTTTATCACTGAATTAAAAACTAATTTTCTTTCCCTTGTTAAGTTTTTAGTTGGAGATCACTCCGAAACCCCAATCACCTAAAATTCATGATTGGGTTCTTAAGTTTCACATCCATCATTAATAGTGGTCGATTCTTTGTCGCTATTACACTATGAATTTAATTATGAACTTATGATACCTGCTTTCATCTGATGTACACCAGTGCACCACCTACTTCGGGAAAAAAAAATACATATCTAATTTCTTCTATATATAAATTATTTTTTTGAGTCGCTGTCTTTAATAATCTTATTTGTTTCTTTTTGTTTATTCAGATCTACTCGCTCCACAACGGAGGTGAAACGGGGTGAACAGGAGGTGAGACGAAGTGAAGAACAAATTTTATATCCGAATTTGTAATCCCCGGATTTAGAGTGAGCCTTACCTGGTCGCCCCTCACCTCCGCTCAAAGTCATGTCATCTCCATTAGTAATTGATGAAACACAACCTATAAAAGAAACAAAACCAAACAAAAAAAATCCTAGCACATTTCGATTTACGAGTTCTTTTCAAATGCTGTAGGAGATTGCCGGCCTTGAATTAATTAACTTGTCAAAGCTCGGCTGTATGCAACTTGTTGCCTTTTTACAATAAAAAGTGCACATAAAAAATTGAATTGAAAGGAGAAAAAGTAAATTTAAAATGAAAAAAGAATTCAGAACTTTAGCCGAATCGGCGTCTGATGATCTGATCTAGTATTAGCTAACAAGTTGGTGCATTTTTTTTCTTCGATGAATTCTAAACTGCTGAGCAATAACTTTTCCATATTTAAAATTTTTCTTTTTAAACATATATTTGGTCCTAGTAATTTCGCTCCATTCCGCGGAACAAATGTTCCTTGGTTTGATTTACGGAGAGAAAATTTATTTTCTTATTTTTTATTTTTATACAAAATCTTTGATTTCAAACCAATCTTCAAAAATAATTTAAAATTACAGAAACTATTTTTTTGTGAAAAAGTTTGGTGAGAATTCAGCGGTGGAGAGAACGAAGTATATTTTCATGGCTCCGTTTGGATGGTTTTTTTCCGGAATAAGAAATAAGAAATAACCACTTTTTACCAATAAATTTATTTCTAACCATCCAAACTCTTCACAAAAGTTACACACTTCCCAATAAATTTACCTCTTCCCAATAAATTTCTTCCCTTCTTCCTTCTTCCTACCTTATTCTCAACGCATCCAAAAGAAGCATATGACAAAATTGCCATTGAATTCAGTGGTGGTATTGTCAAGTGGTTAACTGTGTCCGGAATTGCTGTATGTTCTTTCTGCAACTTAGATTAAACTGAAACACCATATAGTTCTTGGATACAGCAATGTGGACCTCGCATTGTGGGAGTAAAAAAATTCTCTGAGATAAGATCCACCTGGGGTGTGTTTGGACGAGCATGGAATAAGGAATTTCGGTATGCGTTCTTATTCAAATTCCTTGTTCTTATACCATGGTTTTGTTAGTATAGGAATAAGGAGCCAAATTCCTTATTCTTGTGTTGTTTGGGTTGCACAAGAATAAGAATAAGCACGCATACCGAAATTCCTTATTCTTATTCCTTATTTCATGCTCATCCAAACACACCCTGGTGTATAATAATTATTTCCCACTGCCATCTCATTCTTACATAGTGTTTGTTTGGTCTGCAGGATTTAGGCTCCATTTAGATAGGTGTGGGAAGAAGGAAAGAAGTGAGAAGAAGTATTGGAAAGTGTGTAATTTTGTGAAAAGTTTGAATTATTTATAATTTTTTTCCTTCCCTTCTTTCTTCTTCCTACTTCTTCTCAACGCATCCAAACGGAGGCTTAATTAATAGTGCTCCCGTCATTGCCAAATCAACCAAAACATCCCTATTTTCCAGTTCTTCTTCTCAGTGGATGTAGGTCTTGGGACAGAGCAAGATTGTGAGGAGAACCGGTGTGAGGGTGGGGTATCTCTACTTTTCCGATCATGCACATATCAAGAACGGCAATTGGTGAAAGATTGTTGCTCTCCTCACCATGATGAGTACGTACAGATCCCTTTCTTTTGGATTCTTCCAATTGTTTGTTCCTGTTGAAGAGAGGTGCATCCTAGAGAGTGTCTAGAGGTTTCGTGTGCTGGTTGTGCTATATATAGGTTCCGTTTGGATAGGTGTGGGAAGAAGAGAAGAAGGGAAGAAGTGGAAAGAAGTATTAGGAAGTGTGTAACTTTGTGAAGAGTTTGAATTGTTTATAATTTTTTTTTCTTCTTCTTCTTTTTTCTTCTTCTTCTTTCTTCCAACGATCCAAACGCACCCATAGAGTGCGTACACACCTTTATAACGAATCGTTTTCGGTGAGTTACATTATTATTTTGATTTTTCAAAGAGAATGTTCTTTCTCCCCAAAGGTTTAAATAGCGGATAGCAGGTTGGTAGCGGACAACCTCATGTCATAGCGGATAACGAGTAGCGGTCATTTAGCGGCCGCTATGGGATCACAACAGGCATGTACAAATATACTTATTTATTACATCATATATATATATTTTTAATTAAAAATTGGATATCATGTTAAATTATATGCATGTTATGATAGCTAAATTTAACACATACACTTTAAAATCCATTATTGCAATCAATAGTCAAATCTCATTATACTTAATATTATGTCAAGTCAGTCATAGTTAATATGCCAAAGAAATGTTTGTAATATTGATTCTATACCAGCAAGTAATAAATTGTGTCGCTATATTTCTCTAAAAGACCATTATAGCGCATCTATATTTTGCTAATTTTTACCATTGTATGTGTGTTATCTATATATATCAGTACTGGTGCTATGTAAACAAAATAATCATAACCACAATTTCTCTTTACAATTCATTTCTCCATACTGCTCTCTCTCTCTTTCTCTCTCTCTCCCTCCAAGATATAGTCCAAAAATCTTTTATTGCACCTTATTAGAAAGTGTTCAATTTTAGTTTTTCATTTCAATTACACCTAATTAACCTTAATTAAATATCAAACACAAAGATCTTGCCAAACAATCAACACACAAAAGAATGGGTAGGAGAAATTGTACCTCTCGCGGAATCGTATCCGCAAGACTCGACCAAGGTATGGGAATCGATGGCATGTCTTTTCCACCGCCTCCACTACGTTTAGTAGCCACCCTCGAGTCCACCAAAGAGAATTAATCACATTCTACAAGGTACGTGCTAGAATACCCAAAGAACAAGCCTATAATCTTGATGGTTTTTCTCTCTTGCATCAATCAACAATCTTGATTTAGTGGAGAGAAAAGAGCTCAACACATGAGCAAATGAGAGAGAGATGAGAGAAAAATGGCGGCCTAAGAGGGAGGCAAGAGAGGAGAGAGAGAGGTTTTTGTGGAGGCTCTCATAAGTGGTCCTTATATAGAACACAAAACCTAATTGACCTCTTGCATAATTACAACTATGTCATTCCACCTACCACCATATACGACAACCACGAAATGGGCCTATATGGACCACTTAATCCACTAAATTGAGTCTCTAATTCTATTAATTAAAACCTTATTTATTTGCTCTTTAATTGGGTTATCCATTTACTACCAAATAACGGCCCAATTAATTGATATAACAATTTATATTAAAATTGTGTTGAACTAAATTAATTATTAACTCATTAATAATTATTTTATGATTAGTTAATACATTAATTTATTTCTAGGTGATCAATTGACTTAATTAATTATAACGGTTCGCAACGGTATATAATTAATTAATCAACCTTATCATATTTCCACAGTACTTACTGCTGTGAATAAATAAATAATGCACAGTGTAATTTTCACATGATATCAATGTATAGTCCAAGATATGAATGTGTCATTCTTGCAGACTATACATTTCTTGATCTAGAGCTGATTGTACAAATTGGCCAAACAATTCAACTCCATCAAGGGGCCCAAACAGATATCATCACTCATTAGGTATACCAATGAGGGACATACAATTTTCTTAATGAATAACCTTTCCCCGACACAATTCAAGAAAACTTAAATAACGTCCGTATAGCAGCCCTTATTGGGAATCAGCGGTAGACGATATTTATAGAACATATCCTCATGTGAAAAGATTGAACCATCTCAAACTTAGAATCAAACTCATATGAAATAAACAATGACACATAACACAATCCATATGTTTATTTCATTGGGTCAAGTCATGTGCTATGTTCCAATAACATACACATATGCAATTAAATTGGTAACTCTTTACCTATGATTTGTAGAACTTATCATCACTTAACTTGCATACTAATCTTATATGATAATTAATGTTCTTTGTTAATTATCAAGATTATGGACAATTTAGATTTATTATTGTCATTCTAAAGAATGATTCACATAGATCTACAATTCAGATCTAAAACATGAATAATGTGTCAATAATAAACCTAGGAGCAAATGATTAAATATCATCAATAACATAAACTAATATTTAAGTCATAACTCCAACACGCCTAATTTGTATTTGATTGCTGCACTAGAGTTTTCGTCCTCTATTGTTCTCTAAATTCATGCCTGATTGCTGCACATTGACAGTTATCCATCTTAAGTTAAAGGATTTAGTTTACTTGATTGTTGAACTTTAATTTGTATTACTGTTAAATTAATTGTTCATGCGTTTTGTTGAACTAAAATCTTCATTTATTTATTTAAATTAAAATTAATTTTCAAATATTCTTATAGATTCTAGAGAGTGTTTCTTTACATGTGAGGTCCATTATGACTGGACGGTGCATATGGAAAGTTCAGCTATACTGGATGCATAAAGGAAAAGTGAAGATTGCACATGATCGGGCCAATGAAGCAAAAAGAACAACACTTGCTACATGGGGCAACCAACCTGGTACAATGAATCAGAGGCTGGATGCCAGATTTTACCAAGTGGAGGAGAACCCACCTTGAGATGTTTGTTTTTTTACTTTTTAGCTACGCCATTTTAGTTTGTTGTTCTTTTTAGGTTTGTCTCCATTGTATCAGTATAGTAAGTTTGCTTTTCGTTTTTTTTTTGTTAGGTTTATCTATTTTTTTTCTTTGTTTACTATGAGGATAGTTGCTTTGAATGTCAGTTGGCTTTAAAGCCAGAGATATGCTTTTTTTATTTTGAATTGATGTAGACGATTGTATGATTTGATTAAACAATGCCTTCAATAAAAAAAATGTAAATATGATTTGTAAGCAATAGATGTATGTCGCTTTTTAGTTCAGTTTTGCCTGCATTTTGGCTCCGTTTAGATAGGTGTGGGAAGAAGGGAAGAAGTGGAAAGAAGTATTGGGAAGTGTGTAACTTTGGGAAGAAGTATTGACTCCGTTTAGATAGATATTTTTTCTTCATTCTTCCTATTTCTTCTCAACGCATCCAAACGGAGGCTTTGATGTCAAGTACTTGAACGTGGTACAGAACTAAAATCAAAATTTTGTAGATGCAATGTCATAATAAAATAATAATAAGCAAATAATAAAAATAAATAAATGTCAAAACTTTGTCCAAACTTGAAATGAAATGTATATCATCTTCAATTCCTTATCATAATGATTGGTACCAACCAAGGACTGGTATGGATCAGGTACCAACGAAGGAGTAGAACAAAGTGGCATACATCAATTCCATATCAAAAATTTTTTTGCCAGTAAAAGCCCTTAGATAAATTTCATTAATCTGAAATATTACAATCAGTACATTCAAAACAAGAAAGTTCTTGGAACTCTACTCTTTTCAATCGAGCATAATTAGCCAAATTATATGCCTCTAAGTTCTGCTCTCTCGGACAATAAACAAAAGTAAACCTATTACACCTAAATAAGTGAATGGCATCCTGTGCTTAAAAGAAACATTGCAATGGAACAGCTTTTAAAAGATCCTTCCCATTCAATATTCTAAACAATAGCTGACAATCCGTATGAATGATGGAAGCTGGTAAGTATTTCACTATGAGGTCGCAGGTTCGAAATCCGACTGGAGGTCTTTTATAGATATTTAATTTTAAAAAAAAATTGGGTGACTTAGACCTCCAATTTATCTTTAAAAAAAGAATATTTCACTATGTGAGAGAGAGGGTTGAAGGAGGTTTAATCTCGGTTGATAGAGAGAGGGTCGAAGGAGGTAGGATTTTGGTAGAGATATAGGGAGAAGGCAAGCGAGAGAGGGGGGGGGGGGGGGTCAAAGGAGCTAGTGTTTCAGCTGAGAGAGAGAGGTCAAGAGAAGCGAATCAAGTAGCTGTGTGTTTTCAATCCTTGATGCTTGCGTGTTTTCTGTAGAGAGAGATTGAAAGAGCCTCCTCACGCAGGGAATAAGATGAGAGAGTGAGTTTTTATTCTGAGCCCAAAATTTGCACACCTAATCGATCAATTAGACGGAATTCACTAGTAGGATCATAACGGAATAATCAGAATCGAACAAAATTAAAGTTGAAAGGCTGCTAAAAGTTGACAATATAGTTTATAGGAACTTCCGAAAAAAATTTTCATTGCAATTATGACAACCATATGTTGTGTACGAAGCAAATTGTTTTTATGTTTGGTCACCAATCATAGTTTCCACATTTTGTTGTCAATTTTAATGCTAATTCTGATGTAAAGTTTTGCTGAAATTTCGTTGTTAATTTTATTCATGATTCAAATTGACCAGTTATAGTAAAATTTATTTCTTCCTTATTTGTTGACTTCAACAAATGTCTTAATAAGAGGGTCTTTGTATTGTAATTCTGTGATAGGTCGGATATGTTAGCAGTTTACTTTTAGGTTTATCATACACTACAAGAGAGATGATCTATTGCAAGATTTTTCTAGATAGATTTTTTTTTTATTAGTGTTAGATCTTGTTTTATTGCTAGATTTAATTGATACACTGAATCTAGCAATCTTTTAGCAAGACTCAATTTTCTATCAATAGGTCCTTAAAAATCTAGCAATTTATATTTGATAGACTTTTTGATAGACTTTTTGAATCTTGCAATGTTTAATGTAGCAATTAATGTAGCAATTCTTTGCTACATTAAACATTGCAAGATTCAAAAAGTCTATAAAAAACAAAATTGCTAGATTTTTAAGAATCTATTGATTGATAAAAAATTGAGTCTTGCTAAAAAATTGCTAAATTCAGTGCATCAATTAAATTTAACAATAGAATAAGGTCCAACACTAATAAAAAAAAGTCTATCTAGAAAAATCTAACAATAGACCATCTCTTTTGTAGTGATAATTGACAAAATCGATAGAATTTAATTAAATATCTTAATTCACTTGATACAGTTAACTGCATTTTTATGTTACTTTTTTTTTTTCAAATGTTGCAATTTTCATTTTCCTTTTTTTTAACCTTATCTCACGAACACAGTTCCTGTCAAAATATACGGACATAGTGTGAAAGACAATTTGATAACTTTAGGCTCAATAAATGCAGTAATCAGTATTAATTTGCTTTCATTACCTCAATAAATGCTGGATCAGAAAGAAAATATCAAGAACAAAAGAAGCCGAAAACCATACAAAGTAGAAAGCCGAAAAAGTAGTAAATAAAGGGATGGCCGTACCAAGGAAAAAGATTGTATCCGCTTGTCTTTTGACTCCCTTTGAGTCGCTCTGCATCTCGTCTTTTGCATTTGGTTACCATTATAGAGAGATCCACGATTCAAGCATATATATATATATATATGGAGGAAGGTAAAATAAATAAAACAATAAGTATACATGCCAAGATTGTTTACAAAACGTAAACATAAACACTCCGCCGCGACAACTAATGAACTAGTGAGTTGTAATTGTAGATAAAAACAGTTAATTGAACTGCACATTCGCGTGGCCGCGTCGGTGAGGGCGGGATTGGCCCATGCCATATTTGTCATTTTTTATATGTGTAATTATCTTTACTACTTATAAAAGCACTAATTTAAAAGTCTTTTCAAAATTTGAACCGAAAGAAGCAAATAAATATTTACCCAATGTAATATAGACCGTCGATTTGATTTTTATAATTTGATCAGATTAGTGGTGTAAATTTAATATGAAAGGATTAAACTTTTGTTTAGACGAATATATATATATATATATATATATTTTAATATATATATATATATATACACAAATCAGTAAGTTCCATCATTTTTGCCTGGCTTTGGTGTGCAAAATTTTCAAATTCAAAGAAAACAAAATTTTCATATTCAAAAGTATAATAATTACACTGATAGAAAGAAATATTCATCATGCGTTGTAAAAAAAAAGTGAAAAAATTAAAATTATTTAGCAAAATTAGATTGTGTTGTGAAGATTGATTTTTTAATCCACATAAAAGGCGACATTTTTAAAACTAAGTATCCAGTTCACGAGAAAAAAATAAAATAAATTTCTGAGAAAAATAGTAAAAAATAGTAAAAATAGTACAAATTTCTAGTAAATTCTAGATCCTTCAATAACAGTTATTTTAAAAAATATGAGAAAAATAGTAAAAAAATAAAAAAAATGTAAAATTTGGTTTCTAATAAGATTTCAATATGTAGAAGATAATGAACGGTTTGGATCGGTTGTTTAAAGCATGAGATGCAAGAACGAATCCGTAGCACAAAGGTAATCCGTGCTATGCATAGCATTTTAGCAATCCTCTATATATATATATATATACACTTCTATGATCCGATACGGCACCAAGTAATTAAAATACTCAGATACGCCAGGTGGCGTATCCGATGCGTTTCGGCAGACAAAATTGCCCCTAATAAACTCCCTTCTCCTGCGATCTGGCCTTCTCTCTAGACTGAAATCATTCCCTCTCTATTTTTGTTGATTCCGTTCATAGACTTTCAAATGAAATCATTTCCAATCAACTTTTTTTTTTCCTTTGAATTGAAATGAACTCTCACCACAACACTGCTTCAATCAGGGCTAAATGATGTTACACATAATTGTTCAGCTGATGAGCACTTAGATCCGAAATAATTTCTTAATTTGTACCAATTTTGATATATAAATATCTATACTATCAAGACATTTCTATGATATTATATTTCTAATACAAAATTTTTAATAAAAAAGTAAGAACCATTTGCAAAATTATCTCAAATATCTAGGTATTCATTTATTTCAAAAGCAAACATAATTATAGGACCACTCCGCAGAAGTCCTTTTATTTTCCAAACAGATTTCATTTACCATACTAATTAACATAATTGCTAATATCATTCCCACCATTAAAACAAAGTTTACATCTTGTAATAATTAAGTAATAGGTAATAAGCGTCGGTCTCACTTGACACGGTCCTTAAGCTCCTGAATGAACTCCACGAGCCCCTGGTATGAGGTGCCACCGGGCGCGGCAGCCTGCCGTGCCTGCTCCCCAATCAAACGTGCTTTCGCAGATAATGCTTCGTCAGCCATCATCTCCTTCACTTTCTCTCCGATCTCTTTGCCACTCACAATCTTATCCTCTCCTTGCCAGCTCCAGCTTTTTGCCCACATACCCAGTCCGCTCTTTACCACCGGAACTGTGTCGGAACATATAAATAGCACATTAGAAATGCAACGACAATAATTATATATATATATATATATATATATACACTGGCTTTATTAAGTATAAGATAAAACAATAACTCCGCAGAATAATTATTTTGTGCTAGGCTAAAGAAAAGAAAACAAAAAAAAGAACGAATTCTAAGGCTGTACAAGGAAAAATAAAACATGTCCAATTCGACTCGTATTTTAACATAATCAAACATTAATCAGATTGGATTGGGTTTTAATTTTACTAATCCGGTTTTACTAGATCGGGTTTTAATTCAAGCATTTATAACTCAATTTTGTACCCGACCCGTCTTATCCTAGTCCTTTAATTAAATCTCTTTTACAGCTTACCCCTTAATCGCATTTACTCTCTTTTTCCCTCAACACGCCGACATGAGATAAATGATTGACTGTTATGCCTTCTTGGCCATAAATATTGCTCTGTTCCAATAATGTTGGCTCGTGAATTCTTTAAGACGTCGTTGGTTTTTTGAAATTATATTTCTTGAACTATCAATATAGTCTGACTTGGTCTCAAAATAGTTACCATTGTATTAAATTGTATTTCTCTAGTTACTATTGTATTAAATTTCAAAATAGTTATGTTATATAAATAAATAATGGAATAAAGCCTTTACATGCATGATTGGAAGGTAGCACTGAGCTGACGTATTTTTTTTTTGACGGATTTGTAGAAAAACCATATTTTATTAAGTTATGAAGCATACTCTTGTGCTGTGTATAAAGTTAAAACTTTTCTTTAATTACTGGTTGACTTAACCTTAATTCCTTAGTATGTAGTTAGTAAGTGATATACAAGTGGATAAATACTATTAAGAATAAGAAGAAGAATTTTATAGGTATTATTTTCTTAACTATATTAATTGCAATAGAACTCATTTTTTCTGTTAATTCATAACTTTTATTGCTTGCCTCTGTTAGAGATTACGAGTTTACTGAGTTTCAAGTATCAGAGAAGCTCAAAAATTTCAAAAAGTTTTCCAATTATTGCTTGCCGCGGTATTTTAGTCATTATGTTCATGAAATTATTTGTACCATATAAATCAATATTATTTGTTATGTTATTTTTGTTTAATTAATATAATAAGTTTTATTTATGTACAATTAATATAAATCATAACCCGTCTAACTCGAAAATCCGTAGATAAAAATTTATATGGGTTGGGTAGGTTTGGGTTACAGGTGTGTCAACTAAATAAATTCTAAATATGATATAATTGAGTTGGATTGAAATATTGATAAAAAATTGCAAACCAGTTCGTTGTACAACCCTGAATGCAATCATGAAATTTTGCTTAATAAATGATCACAATATAGCATTATGAGATTTTTAATAAAATTATCATACAAACTTTTATTTTGTTTCATGAAAAATTGGATGCCAACCAACAAGGGAAATTTAAAATTATGCAATTTTCTGAAATAAACGGTGGGGGTACCTGCATTTATCCGCTGATCTCCACCCATTGGCCATGCTAGCATCCTAACACCATAAATTGCCGCTTCTATCACTGAGTTCCACCCGGAATGGCTTAGGAATCCGCCGACGGCTTTGTGCCGTAAAACCTTGTCTTGCTCGACCCACCCTTTTATAACGATTCCTCTATCTTTCACCCTTTCTAAGTAACCTTTCTCTAATATCTCACCGAGATCTTCTACATCTTGTGAATCCAACGCTTTGGTCTTAACCACCCATAAAAACCGGCATCCACTTGTTTCCAACCCCAGCCCCAATTCGCGAACCTGTTCCCTTGACATACCAGTACGATTCCCAAAATTGACATACACCACTGAATTATCCGGCTGCTTGTCAAGCCACGAGAAAACTTCTGATGCTCCTGAAGCTGGCATGTTCAATGGCATCAGGGGGCCTATGGCAATTACAGGTGGAAAACCCGGTTGTACATGTCCATCACTCAATGCTGCAAGAGAATCTTCCTCAAATGATTCGAAGGTGTTGACAAATATGCCGTCAACTTTGAGCAACACCCGTCCATTTTGAACAAACTGCTTAGTGAACAGGTTTTTTGGGTCATGAAGAACACCTGGGATCGATGCCAGCGGCACGGTTCTATAACCAGGTATCTCTACATCACCAAGATCTTCTGTTGTTTTTGAGTCACAGTAAGTAGGAAAATATGCTACGAAAGATAGCATTGCAGCAGTTGAAGTGAACATGATATAACAAGGGATGCCTAGGTTCTTGGCAAGAGGGATAAACGATGCTGCTATGGTGATGTCTACAACAAAAGCTGTCACAGGTACGGAAGACGATTTCATTACATAGTTAAGAATGTCAGGGGCAGATCGAGAGATCATTTCCCAGCGAAGAACAAATGGGTCAGCATCAGGGTAATCAGATGTGTCATAAGGAGGCATTTCGAATTGTAGAAATTCAATCTGTGGGTAAGCAGAGAACATGTCAGCTAGATGGTGTGACTCAGCAGATGAAACGGCAGGGATGTTGGAAACCATGGTGACTTTACAATGATCGGCGAGTGTGACAGCGAGACGGGAGAAGGTGTTGAGATGGCCCATACCGGCACTTGGTATTAGCACCACATGGAGTTCACTGTGTTTATTCTCTTGAGAACCCATGGATGGAGTACTTAGAATTTGTTGTTTTGTTGGCCGAGTAGTACGGTTTTAGTATTTCGGTTCAGTTTATAATCTTCATCTTTCTAAATAGGGAAAAATTATGACTAATTAGTTGTGATATTAATGCTTGTGTTAGAGCACAATTAATAGGACAATTAAGCAATGCAGTTGACAAGTCAAGTATATTGAGAGGAATGCACAACTTTGGATTTGTCACAACCAACCTATACTACAGCCAGCGTACCATTGTGGTCCTCACTGTGGTCCTCACAAAGGAGATCTCTTGGGACAGTCGTAGTTATGCAATTGGTTTGGCCGTTTAGGATATAAGGAATAATCTGTAACTCGTTTATATATACACAATCTTCTTGTAAAACAAGTTAAGGAGATCTCTATTCTCAGTTTTCTGATATTTCATCTACTGTTTCTGGTATTCAATTTACAATTTCAGCTTGACTGGGGAATCGAACGATCTTCGTACTGTTGGTACAGTCGATTGTCTAAATATTTATTATGTCATCTCAATATGTACTTTTAAAAAACTTTTTCAGGAACGTTTTATCACTTTGTTTAAAACTTTAAATCATTACCCAGGAATTGCTGTCTTTTATATTTTTGGTAACTCCGTAAAATAATATAATATTCATTTCATATATGAATTATATGGAGATATACATGGACGAGAACGCAGTACTGTTTACGATTTTATTTGAATTTTTATATTTAAAAAATGACTTCTGTAACTCCGCCTATACTAAGCTTTGGTTGCATTGTTTAGTATAGCCCGGTTCCAAGCCCGGGTAAAAGGAGGAGGGTTGTGATAGGCTAGGCGAGCCAACGTAAAAATCCCAGTCATCTCTATGGAAATGAAATCCAATTACTTTTCGTTGGGGCGTAACCCTCTTAGCGACGCGTCTTATCGGAACCCGGATGAGATGATAAATGAGCAAGGGCCGGGTCGCCACCCCTTTAGTGGCGCGCCTTATCGGAACCCGGATAAGGTGATAAGTGATTAAGGGCCGGATCGTCACTCCCTTAGTGGCGCGCTACATCAGCGCCCGGATGTAGTGGCAAGTAAGCAAGGGTCTTCGTACTTTTCACGACGGGTGCGGGGGGCAAGAAAGATAGTCAGTGAGAGTAGGATTCGTTTAGGTAGTTGGAATGTAGGATCTCTAACAGGAAAGTTAAGAGAGTTAGTGGATACGGCGATTAGGAGGCGTGTGAACATCTTGTGCGTACAAGAGACAAAGTGGACGGGCCAAAAAGCAAAGGAAGTGGAGAACACCGGTTTCAAGCTGTGGTACACTGAAAAAGAATGAGGCAGGAATGGAGTAGGTATCTTAATCGACAAGAGCCTTAAGAGTGGAGTTGTCGACGTGCGGAGACAAGGGGATAGGATCATTCTAGTGAAGCTAGTTTTGGGGGACTTAGTTTTGAACTTCATTAGTGCTTATGCACCACAAGTAGGACTAAGTGATTCCATCAAAATCCAATTCTGGGAAGATTTAGATGGTATGATTAGAAGTGTGCCAACCACTGAAAAGCTCTTCATCGGAGGAGACTTCAATGGACATGTAGGTGAAACTAGTGGAGGGTTTGAGAGGGTGCATGGGGGTTTTGGGTATGGCGATAGGAACCAAGAAGGTGATGACTTCTTGAACTTGGCCATAGCTTACGACCTCATGATAGCTAACACCTTCTTTAGAAAAAGACAATCCCACTTAGTTACCTTTAGTAGTGCCCAACACTTTTCCCAGATTGATTTTGTTCTTGCTAGGAGAGAGGACAGACGAGCCTGCATGGATTGCAAGGTTATACCTGGGGAATGTGTCGTCTCACAACACAAACTTGTGGTGGCTGATTTTCGCTTTCCGCTGCGTTCTAGAGTAGGTAGAGGCGCTCGAGTTGTGAAGACGAAGTGGTGGAAGCTCAAAGGAGACGTGTCTCATACTTTTAGGGGCAGAATGATTGAAGAAGGTCCGTGGAAAGCAGGTGAAGAAGCAAACAAGATGTGGGAAGATATGTCAGCTAGCATTCAAAAGGTAGCTACGGAAGTGCTTGGAGTTACTAGAGGAAGCAACCGCGAACCCAAAGATACGTGGTGGTGGAACGACGAAGTGCAGAAAGCTATTAAAGAAAAGAAAGAATGCTACAAACGCTTGCACCATGACAAGACCGACGATAATGCGCAGAAGTACAAATTGGCCAAGAAGAATGCAAAGAAAGCTGTGAGCGAAGCAAGAGGTCGGGCTTATGAGGATCTATACCAGAAGCTGAGTACGAAGGAGGGTGAGAAGGACGTGTATAAGATAGCCAAGCTTCGAGATAGGAAGACGAGAGACTTAAACCAAGTGAAGTGCATCAAGGACGAGACTGATAGGCTTTTAGTGAGGGACGACGAGATCAAGAATAGGTGGATGGATTACTTCAACAAGTTATTCAATGGAGAGGATGACGACTTAGGAATTGTGTTGAACGACTCCTTTGATGACTCCAATAGACGTTTTGTTAGGAGAATTCAAGAGTCCGAGGTGAAAGAAGCCTTAAAACGAATGAAAGTAGGTAAGGCTCTAGGACCTGATAACATACCAATCGAAGTATGGAGGTGCCTCGGAGATGTGGCTGTAGTTTGGTTAACCAAACTATTCAATAGCATTTTCCGATCAAATAGGATGCCAGATGCGTGGAGGAGAAGCACTCTAGTACCAATCTTCAAGAATAAAGGGGATGCTCAAAGCTGTACAAACTATAGATGGATTAAGCTTATGAGTCATACAATGAAGCTTTGGGAGAGAGTGATAGAACATCGCTTGAGACGGATGACAAACGTTTTGAAAAATCAATTTGGTTTTATGCCTGGGAGGTCAACCATGGAGGCCATCTTCCTAATAAGGCAATTGATGGAGAGATATCGGGAGCGAAAGAAGGATCTACATATGGTTTTCATTGATTTGGAGAAAGCATACGACAAAGTGCCAAGGAAAATTATGTGGTGGGCACTAGAAAAGAAGAAAGTCTCCACAAAGTATGTTACCCTCATCCAAGACATGTATAATGGTGCCGTTACTTGCATCAGGACATGTGATAGTGTAACTAGTGACTTTCCTATTAAAATAGGACTACATCAGGGATCAGCTTTGAGCCCGTATATTTTTGCCTTAGTGATGGATGAGATCACGAAGGATATACAGGGAGAGATTCCTTGGTGTATGCTCTTTGCGGACGATGTGGTGTTAGTCGATGAGAGTAGGACGGAGGTCGATAGGAAATTGGAATTGTGGAGACGAACTCTAGAGTCCAAAGGGTTTAGGCTTAGTAGAACTAAGACGGAGTATATGGGGTGTGAGTTTAGTGGGATACGACCAGTGGACGGAGATGTCTGTCTAGACGGGCAGGTAGTACCTACGAAAGATACTTTTCGATATTTAGGGTCGATGCTGCAGAGCGATGACGAGATAGATGAAGATGTTAGTCACAGGATAAGAGCGGGGTGGGTGAAATGGCGACAAGCATCAGGCGTCCTATGCGATAAGAAAGTCCCGCAGAAGCTAAAAGGCAAGTTCTACAGGACAGCGATTAGACCTGCGATGTTGTATGGCGCAGAATGTTGGGCTACTAAAAGACGACATGTCCAGAAGATGAGTGTTGCTGAGATGCGTATGTTGAGGTGGATCTGCGGTCACACGAGGAAAGATCGGATTAGAAATGATGACATACGAGATATGGTTGGGGTCGCACCAATAGAGGAGAAGTTGATCCAACATCGTTTGAGATGGTTTGGACATATCCAACGCAGACCTCCAGAGGCACCGGTACGTATCGAAATTCTTAATCATTTCGAGAACACCCGGAGGGGGAGAGGGAGACCAAGATTGACATGGGAAGAAGCGGTGAAAAGAGACCTTAAAGAATGGAACGTCTCCAAGGAGTTGGCGATCGATAGGAGCGCTTGGAAGTTAGCAATTCATGTACCGGAGCCATGACGTAGGAACTTAGGGGTAGGAGCGATGCCATAGGTTTGTAGGTCCCTCTATTAGGTCACGGTCGAGGTTTAGGTTTCTACTATTACTATTATTATTAGAGGTATTATTATTAGTATGGCTAGTCTTACTATTAGTATTTTTATGTTTTGTATTTTTTTTGTTCTTGGATGTGTTCTCTTGTTGGATTTTTTTCTAGCCTACCCCAACTTGTTTGGGACAAAAGGCTTAGTTGTTGTTGTTGTTGTAAAAAATGACTTCTGTAATTATGTTCTCTTATCTTTTATAATTAAAATATTTGTAGAAGTTTCCACACTATGAGCAGTAGTGCATTTAATTTAAGCTTTCAACTATGAACACTACAACAGAAAATTATTTTTACGGCTGTTTATTAAAAATCTGTTGTAAAAAGTGCGGAGTGGTATTTTCGTAAATAGAAAGAAATTTATTTACGGCGGTTAATAAAATAGGCGCCTGGTGACGTGAGCTGCAAAATGGAAAAACAATTTTCGCTGATTTATTACGTATGGTATTAAAAGAACCGCCGTAAAAGAAAATTTATACAACGGTTTTATTTAATGACTGCCGTAAAAACTTGATTCCAATAATAAATAGATTAATTTATTCCCGGTACATGCCTTTTTGATAACAGTAGCACGGATGGCATTCGTGCTATGAATTCGTTCTTACATTTAATACTTTAAACAACCGATCTAAACCGTTCATTATCTTCTACATAATGAAATTTTATTAGAAACCAAATTTTACATTTTTTTTCACTATTTTTCTCAGATTTTTTTAAAATCACTGTTATTGAAGGATCCATAATTTATTAGATTAAGTATTTTCAAAAAGCTGAGAAAAATAGTAAAAAATTCAAAAAAATGTAAAGTTTGGTTTCTAATGAGATTTTAATATGAAGAAGATAATGAACGGTTTGGATCGGTTGTTTGAAGCATTAAATTCAAGAATGAATCCGTAGCACGAAGGGTATCTGTGTTATGCATAGTATATATATATCTGTGTGTGTGTGTGTGTGTAGTTTTATTATGATGAGTCGCGACTCACGTGAGTCACCCTAAAAAAACTCCTAAATCTGATTAAAAATAACTGATCCAAACCGTCCAATACGATCTCCCTATTGAAATATCCATGTAGACCAAATTTTATATTTTTTAAATTTTTTTATGTATTTTTTTCGGATTTTAAAAAATTATTTTTTTTAACAGTTCAGAACTAATTAGATTAACGATTTTCTAGAATTAAAAAAAATACTAGAAAATTTCGAAAAAATATAAAATTTGATCAGCAAAGAGATTTCAATAGGGAGATCGTATTAGACGGTTTTGATCGGTCAATTTGAGCTAGATTTTGTGAGCCGCGACTAACATTGTGAGAATGAGATGGGCTCCTAATACTTGCACTTAGCAAATTTTATTTTGAAAGGATTCATAATAAAAGTTTGGGGCAGCATATTTATTTTATATGCAATTTTTCATCCAATGGTGCAAGAAGACAAGGCGGTGGATGAAGAGAAGCGCAAGAGCCATACAAACTCACAAATGTTTTGTGATTGTGTTATGTGATGTGCTTTATGATTATATGTGAATGATATGTTAGGGTAGGTATGGGTGTATGGAAACAGGACCTACCAAACTATAGTCACATTTGAATTTTCAAATGAAAAATTAAGTATTTTTCCTTCTAATTTTATCCACTTTAAGCTAAAGATTATTAAGATGCATGAGTATAATTTTTAATCTTTAGAAATCGTGAAATGTGTTAGGATATATTATCAGGCCATTGATAGGTGGATTAAATGTGAGGCATTTGATACATTTATTTTATGGAGATAATATAGCCAAGCATATTGACCAATAAAATAAGTTTGCTTAAAAAGCAGTCAAGATCTAGGCTTGAAGTCTCGGGAAAATCGTTTAGTAAGAAAAGTTTCTTAATAAACAACAAGAGTTTTCTAAAAGGTTATGATTAGTAAATGATTACTTACCTTGATTTTATATTTCGGATGAATTCGATTTATTTATGATGGGATCATGAATATACTGCATTGATGAAGGCTTAGAACTTAGGAATCAAATAAATTTATAAACCTAGAGCTAACCTCACTAGTCGTTTTAGTTAAGCTTTAGGGTCGAACCCAATGGACGGATTAATGAGTACCGGACTTTACTTCCTCAGAAAGCTAGACAATTAAATTTTTATGGAGTTTTTGGTTGATTAAATCTAAAGGTGCAAGTAAATAAATTTTTTTGGGTGTTTTAATTATCTAAAAAAAACTAAATGCTTAAAGAGATGTTTTTGGTGTTTTAACAATATAAAAGACGTCTTAGGGTTCAGGTTTCACCTCGGTTTGGACTCTAGAACACAGATCTTATCACTTTTGTGCATCAAACGGTGTTTTTCAAGCATATACCGCTCTATTCGGTCCGAACAGATGGTATAAGTGTATGGTTTTGATTCTTTATGAAAGTTTATGCTTTGTGCTAAGGTTTGTTGGTCAAATCTAGATACTCTAATCCTCAGCTTTCGCTTGTTGGACTAGATACTGGTTCAATCACAACCTAACCTAATTAACTCAATTGGTTCACAACTTTTGGTATAGAATTCAATCAACTTAAACTTGTTTGTTGGAGTTCATAAGGATATCTAGAGGTCTTTTGGACTTGTCTAAAAGTAACACTTTTGGTGTCAACTAATCTCCTCTTTCGGATCTACGATTTATTCCAAATACTTATCTAAATTATCTTGATTAACCTAACTTTAGAACTTAACTAAACGCGGTCGTACATCTAGAAGTTAATTAGACTTAACCAAGTAATTAAAACAAGCAATTAACATAATTCTCAACAAAACAAATCAACAAAACATATCATATTATATTAAGTCAAATCACAACACATCGAAACCTAAGTTACTTCCCTACTCCTAACACTGTGTTTGGTTGAAAGGATGAGAAGGAAAAGGGAAGAGAAATATAAGAGGGAAAGGGAAGGGATAGGGTGGAATGGTAAATAAGTTTACTTTTGCTTGTTTGGATGATTAATGAAGGAGAAGAAAAAAAAATTTCCATCCCTTCTATTCTCGTGTTTGGATGATTTGATTTAACGAAGGTATAAAAATCATCTAATTAGATACTACTGACCATTATACCCTTGCCTTCTTTAGCTTATTTTTTCTCAAAATTAACAATAATATTTGTTACAAACATTCGTGTGCTAATTACATAAAAACGATAATGGTTTAAGCAACGTAGAACATTTATCAATGGTGGAATAAAAATGAATGAAACCAGAAAATTTTTTTGGGTCATGTTTGTGAGGTCATCTAAATTGGACGAGTTGTTTAATTATTTTTTTATCAATTGATACAAAATTGGATCCCTCTTAGAAATATGTTTCCATTCAAGGTATATTTATAAATTGCCACTTTACCAGAGAAAACTAGAAAAGGAGTCACACATTTGAGCTGTACATTAAAAAACCCAAAAAAAAAAAGGTGAAGATACTTGGAACGAAGAAGAGACAACATTATATATTGCACAGGAATTATAAGTGCCATCGGCAAATATATCGTTCCAGCCATCGCTAAATACAAAGTGAACATATACAGCAAATAAGGTGAACATATAGACGATCTAAGTGAACACTTATAAACAAATAAGTGTTGTCATCACTTGTTCAGAAGTTTACATGCATATTCAACTTATTTAATTTATTGAACTTATTTGTTAGTATGTGTTCACTTAGATCGTCTCTATGTTCACTTTATTTGCTGTATATGTTCATTTTATATTTAGCGATGGCAGAAATGGCAAAACTGCAGATGCCAATAATCAATTTCCTATACTGCAAGAAAATGTTATCCGGAAATTGTTGATTTAATAGGCTGTCTATCTCGATCGCCAAGGCCCAAGGATACGGTTGTCAATAAGGTGAAAGTATTATACGTAATTTTTCTTTTCCATCCGTTCTCCTCCAAATCGGAGGAGACAATATTTGAATAGAAGGGAAATATCAGAGAGAATTTCGTACCCTCGCCAAAATTTTACTCTTTCGATTCCCATCCATCCAAACAAAAAAAAATTGTAAATTTTACTTTCTATCTCTTTCCTTCCCATTCATTCCCTTCTATCCAAACATAGTGTAAGACAACATAAATCTAGCCTAACATGAAAGCAAAATAAGATACAAGCTCCATCAAATCAAATATCAAGAGAATGGAAGAAATAAACCAAATATCACTTCTAACTCAAGATACTGAACGTCCAGAGCCGTGGTTGGGTTGATTCTGCCGCCGTCGCGCCTAGAATTGCTCCAAAGATGATGTCATGATCGTGCTATGATACAAGAGGTGGAATTCCATGCCTTTCGGCGCGAGAACAGGGGTGGAAAGGTTGTCAAAACGTGATAGGAGGTGGAATTTCGTGTATGGTGGCTTCCCCCCTCCCTTCTTTCTGGCCTAGGGGAGCTTATATTGTAGTTTTCAGGTGTTTGGGAGGTTGCCTGGTCGTCAAGGCAAGAAAATATGCCAAAATACGAGTTTCCATGTTGAAAATACTTCCAAATATGATTTTTCGGCAGTCTGGTCGGTCCGAACAGGGTTCTGTTCGGGTCTGACAGGCTTCTGTTCGACCTGACCAGAGAGCTAGAAATTTCTGTATTGAGATAGTATTTCGGCCATAATTCCTCCATCCGGACTCCGATTGAGGCGATTCAAAAACCGTTGGAAAGCTTAGGATGTGCTCTACAATGCTAATGATTCTATTTGATCAATTTCTTATCTTAAATCCTCTTTTGGTCCGAGCATGATTCATTTGGTCCGAACGATGATTTGAAAAGTGCCTCCAAGTGCTAGGAATGAGTCGTCTAGCGTATGCCAAGTGCCGAAAATTTTCAAATAGCTCAAATATCACCAGAAAACTATCAAAGTCCTGTAAAATGAGAGAGAAATGACGGTAGAGCCAATTCCTTGAAAATCATAGCAATTTATTAAATAATTCAATGGTTTGAGTATTATTTGAGTGTCAAGTACGGTTCAAATACCAACAAATAATGACGATATCATGCATAATGGACAAATTTTAAATATGTAGTATGAAATTTACATAAATATTAACATGAAATCCTTTAATTTATTTTATAGAATGACAAACAATGTACTTATTCGATCCATACTCGAAAAGTTTCCGTTGGAGAATGATGGTTCCAATTTCCTTGATTGGGAATTGAAACTCTAACTTATCATCAGGTCGGAGGATCTTGTTATTGTATTGGAGGAAGATGGTACAGTACTAAGTACAAATCCCTCTGATGAGGAAAAGACCAAATCTGAAAAGTACCGCAAGGACGAACTGAGCGTTCAAGGTCTCATGTTGGCAAGTATGGCTACTGAACTTACTAGAAAGTTTATAAACAATACTCCAAAAGAGATAATCGAACGTCTCTCCAAGATGTTTCTGGAGAATGCTCGTAAAGAGCGTTCAAAGATCACCTTAGTTTTCACAAGGTGTAACATGGCAGAAGGGTCTTCTGTCAACCAACATATATTGAAAATGTTTGGTTACCTTGAGAAATTGGAGAAGCTAAATGCTCCAATGCATGCTGATTCTGCTCAGGATATAATCCTTGGTTCATTGCCTCCATCTTACAGAGATGTAGTCATGCATCTTCACTTGCGTGAAAAGACAATGAACCTGGATGAGATCCATCAGACTTTGAAGCAAGTTGAGGCCGATATGAACAGACATAAGGGAGAGAAGAATGTTCTTGCGATCTCACAGAATGGCAAGAAAGTTCAAAAAGGAAAGAGCAAAAGGAAGATATCTAAAAAGAACAAGAGGAATGGAGAAGCTCAAGCGAGCACCTCCAAAGGCAAAAAGAAAAATTCGCCAACTCCACAAATCGAGTGCTATTATTGTCATGAGTTGGGACATTTTAAGGCGAATTGTCCAAAGTACAAGGCTGACTTAAACTCAGACAAAATAGAGCGGAAGCGTCCCAAGGTTCCGAAAGGTATCTATGTTATTGAGATTAATTTAACCACATCTATTGATTGGATAATTGATACTGGATCATGTGCTCATATTTGTGCAAATATGCAGGCACTAATGAATAGAAGACATCTCAAGAGAGGAGAAGTCATTTTGAAGGTGGGCAATGATGTTAGTGTCTCGGCATTGGCCATTGGCTCAATAAATCTTCATTTATCTAGTGGTTTAATAATTAATTTTAATAATGTTTATTATGTTCCATCTATATGTAAGAACATTATATCTGTGTCATGTTTGAACAAAGATGGTTAAATATGTCTTTACTATATCAAACTCGTGTATGAGTATTGCAAAAGATGGAATTTTCTATACAAATGCTACTGTTTATGATGGTTTATATTTACTAGAAGTGAATGATAAACATGTTCTAAGTATCAATAACAAAAAAAAACTCAAAGCATCTCATGAAAATAACACTCGCTTATGGCACTATCGTCTTGGTCATATAAATGAGAAACGCATTAAGAAGTTACATGATAGTAATCTTCTTGGTCTCATGGATTGTGATGCAATAGAGACATGTGAATCTTGTTTAGTTGGTAAAATGACTAAGAAACCTTTCAAGAAGAAAGGTTCAAGGGCGAAAGACTTGTTGGAATTGATACATTCTGATGTATGTGGTCCAATGAGAACAAGTGCACGAGATGGTTTTAGGTACTTCATTACGTTCATAAATGACTATAGTCGTTTTGGCTATGTTTATCTAATGAAGAACAGAAATGAATCTTTTGACAAGTTCAAAGAATTCAAGAATGAAGTTGAAAATCAACTGAGTAAGAGAATTAAGATTTTACGAACTGATCGTGGTGGAGAATATTTGAGTAAAGAATTTGGTACATATCTGAAAGAGTGTGTTATCATACCACAATTGACTCCTCCAGGAACACCTCAGTGGAATGGTGTATCTAAAAGGAGAAACAGAACATTGCTTGATATGGTTCGATCAATGATGTGCCAAACAGAGTTGCCTCTTTATTTTTGGAGACATGCATTGCTAACTGCAGCTTACACACTGAATATTGTTCCATCTAAATATGTCGAGAAAACTCCGTATGAGTTGTGGACAGGAAAAACTATTGACTTGTCTTTTCTCAAGATTTGGGGATGTGAGGCTTACATCAAACGATTGATGTCAACCAAACTAGAACCCCAAGTAGAAAAATGCTTTTTTATTGGTTATCCGAAAGAAACAAAAGGATACTACTTTTGGCACAAGACAACAAATAGAATATTAGTTGAAAGAGGTGCAATTTTCTTAGAGAAATAATTTTTCGAATGAATCAAAAGTAGTGGGAGTAGTGTAATGCTTGAGGAAACTCAAGAAATACTACAAGACCTCGATCTAGTCATGGATGACAACCATGTAGATCGAAGTAGCCCAACCATAGTTCCGACGGCTAGTGGGAGCATTCGTGTACAGGTTCCTTAACCTATTGAGGAAGAGGTTCACGAATCACTACATGGTGTTCAATCGAGTATTGAACTAATTCCACAAGAGATTGTGCAAAAGGTTCAAGGTACTCTAGATGAACATGAAGAGCCACAAGAACTAAGAAGGTCAACAAGATCTAGGAAGAAGCCTGATATGTATCTAGGACTCCATGAGAACTTGGTAATGGATATGGATGATCCAAAGACTTTTGAAAAAGCAATGGAAAGAGAATACTCAAAATCATGGTATTTAAGTCAATTATTACTAGCCATTGCTGCATTTTATGATTATGAAATATAGTAAATGGATGTCAAAACAGTATTCCTTAATGGGAATTTGGAAGAGGATGTGTACATGGTACAACCTCCAGGTTTTGAAGATCCAAATAATGGCAGTAAAGTATGCAAACTTCAAAGATCCATTTATGGACAGAAGCAAGCATCCAGGAGTTGGAACAAGCGCTTTGATGAAGAGGTTAAACGCCTTGGATTTATTCAAAGTAAGGAAGAACCTTGTGTATACAAGATGGTCAGTGGGAGCTATATACTTTTCTTGGTCCTATATGTCGATGACATACTATTGATAGGCAACTTTATTCCCTTAATGGAGCAAACAAAAATTTTATTGAAAGAGATTTTCTCAATGAAAGACTTGGGTGAAGCCCAATATATCTTGGAAATCAAGATATGTAGAGACATGTCACGTAGACTCATTGACTTAAGTCAACGTACATACATTGACAAAGTGTTGAAACGATTCAACATGGAAAATTCCAAGAAAGAAAATGTGCCAATAAGTCAAGGTGTAAAACTTAGCAAGTCTCAACGTGCTATGACACGTAAAGACATTGATACCATGAAGAATGTAGAATATGCTTCTACAATTGGTTCTATCATGTATGTTATGGTTTGTACACGACCTGGTGTCGCGTATGCTCTAAGTATGACAAGTCGTCATCAAGCCAATGCAGGTCCTGCACATTGGAGTGCAGTCAAGAATATCTTTAAGTATCTTAATAGAACTAAGGATAAATTTCTTGTGTATGGAGGGACAAGGGAACTCGTTGTAGAAGACTACAGCGATGCGAGTTTTGTAACCGATTATGATGATAAAAGGTTGCAATATGGATATTTATTCATTCTGAATGGAAGCGCTGTTAGTTTGAAAAGATTCAAACATTTAGCAAACAGCTGACTCAAGCATCCAATCAGAAGTGATGGTTGTTGCTAAAGCCAACGAAGTAAATGTTTGATCAAGAAGTTCAATGAGGAACTTGATGTGGTTAACACCACAAGATCAAACATATGGATAGAAAGTACTTTGTCATTCGGGACTTTATAGAAGATGGTAAAATAAAATTGTTAAAGGTGGACACGGATGGTAACACAACAGATCCACTAACAAAGCCTTTATCTCAAGCCAAAAGTGAAGTTCGCTTTGATTCCATGGGTTTGAAAACACATGGAGAGTGGATAGAGATAACATAATGAGTCAAAAGGCAACCCTAGTTTTAAAGTTAATACATAAGAATGTATAAGAAGTAACTTTAAGAACAAGTGGGAGATTATGAGTATAATATGTGTTTCACATACTATAATAATATATGGATATTATTATAGAGCGCATAAATTTATTTAAAGCCCAAGCCCAATTATTTTAACAAATGAAGAAAGAAAGAAGGTTTTAAATTCGGGTCAGAATTTAAGTCAACTTTAAACTGAAAATTAGTATAGCAAATGATAACCAAATTGGACAAATGATATATGAAAATTGTAGTTTGGAGTTTCCTAGAGAGAGTTATCAATATTTTAGTGCTGCAACGTCAGAAATTAAAGTGCTGTTTTAATTTCTGATTAGTGGTTTTAAATGCTATACGAATTTGAAAGGTTTATTATGATGTTTTAAAGGTAAAACAGATCAGAAAAATTAGAACACAAGTAAGTCTTCATGTGTTGAAGTTTTGGCTTTCTTTTTCTCTAAATATTTGTTAAAATACTTTATAGATTAAGCAATCGATCAAGACACGGGTGGCAGAGCTAGGTGTTGACGGGGAATTCGCTAGCATGGATTTAACTGTCATTCTTGTTTCGGATTCAAGGTGAACCGAAGAGGAATAAAGCTTCGTTAGAGATCATAGGTATGGCTCAACAATCCTTCTTGCAGGAATATATGTGATTGTGATGCAAATATAATATAGGAAAGTTAGCGATAATAAGAACGATCTTAGATGTTATCGGTTAATAAATTTTTAAAATTACCCGATTTGCATCATGAAATCCTTCATATGCTAGATGAAAAATCTTTCTTTCAAAACCTCTAGAGCAAGGCGATAATCGGGCATGGTGGACCGCTGTGAAAATCCACTATATTTGTATCTTAGGAACTGTCTGACAGTAATATACGAAAAACTATTGACAATTTTTTGTTTTCTAATATTTTTATTTTGTGTGAATTTTTATTTTTTTACAGAAAATGGTGCTAGAACACTTGCGCAATTTGATGAGAATCCATTAAGGAAGTCCCATAACTGGTTTTAGACCAGGAGGTCGGCAAGCTTATTAGCAAGCTGAAATGTGGACAGCATCAGGAGGATAACATGACTCTCTACAGAATTATGAAGTAATTACTGGTGACTTATTAATAGTTTACCCACGACCTTTTTCATTGGGAAGGAGCCATGCAACAAAGACTCGAAGAAATAGAAAATGAACAAATACAAAAAACTATTAAAGAAGTAGAGAAGCTCATAGCGTTAAGCTATCTTCGAAAGATTCGGCTTGAGCAATGGGCATCTAAGGACAACTGGGCTAGCAGTGCACTAGAACTAGTTAATCATAACAATGATGAGCTGTTAGCAATTCAACAAAAGATGATATTGATCCAGCAAGGTCATTATTATTAGTGAGTCCCACCATCATATGGAATCACATTATTGTATTAAATTTCTGTGCCACTCAGGATAGTGCGCATCATTATTAGCTTACTTTATTCCATGACACTAGTGTGTGTAAGGACAATTCCTCCTGTGAATGCCACTAATTGAGATGGACGATGGGGCCCAAAATAGCGCACCCGCACTCAGTTATTGAGCTTCAAAGGAAGCGTCCCTTAATCTATATAAGCATATGGTGTTTCACTTAGAAGGACACACATCCCACACCAAGTAATCACCCTTCTCTTGTAACATTTCCGCACTAAGCAATAAAATTTCCTTCTAGCCAGCACTTTCCTAAGTTCGATTTAGTCGTGAAATTTTCCTAGGAACGTCCTATTTTCCCTTTGGTATCAGAGCAAGGTGTGTTTCTTAATATTATTTATGGCTTTCTAATTTTCTGTGTGTTCTAGGTAAGCACTTAAGGGAGATATTATGCCAAATCCTCAGAAATTGTTCATAACTTGAAAATTATGGTTATAATTAATAATTAATTAAATATGAAATTTTAAATTTTAAAAGTTTTAGGAGAACTAAAAGAATTACCTTGTCGTACAGTACCTAATTGGAATAGGGAAGATCAAGGATAAACACGGTATTGTGAGAGAAAACTAAAACCAGTAAAAATTAATATTAAAGGTTGTTAATTATTGACCTGGGTACACAATTAGTATGACTTTAGTATAATTACCAAGAAATATTCCCTCTAGAGTGGCAAAATTGCAAAGTTGAAATTTTTGGATGGCATGGATGAAATCGCCCCTTAATAAAATCGGAACCACTACCAAAAAATCTGAATGACATTAAATGCGGTAGACCAAGGACGCAATACACGTGTGAAAAGAAAGGGTACAAATTAATACCATAACACCAGGTGCACCAAAATAGATGCAGCACTGCCCTTTCTCATATGTAAATCCAACCACAGGATTTGAGATCAACGTCTCAGATAATTCCAGTGGAAAAATAGAAAACGACACTGTTCATAGACATGAATATTGATGCACCTGATGTCAGCAATTTAGATCTGAAAATCAATACAGACCATCCGATGCAAGATCCAACGGCTGGTGTGAATTGGTGAGATGCAATCATGAGGAATCACTGTTGAATTCACTTCAGCCATCAACCAAGCATTAGTAGGTTCTAATTTATGAAGGAGGTTTCGTAAAATACGTCAGAACCATTTATGCAATTTATGGTGGGAGGTCGGTATAGCATACATACATTCTAGAAGAGAGGACCGGTAGGAGCAACGGTGCAAGATCACCAATCACTAAAGACTAGTGACTCCTATTATGTGCATGTTTGCATTGATGAGCGATAGAGAGGGTGAAAGAGATTCCGGTCACATAATAAAATTAAGTTAGTGTCAAGCTGAATGGTTATTGCCTTATTGGTTACAAGTAGCCTGGTCAATTCTGTAAGCCTGGTCATTTAAAAAAAGAAATTGTAATATAAATTATGCAAATTACATTAGTTTTCCAATGAGATGTCTAAATATTGGAAAAATGAATGATTGAATTTCATTTAAATGGAAGGACCAAAGTGCATATTTTTTTTTTAATGAAATGATAAAAAAGTCGGCGCAAATCAAACCCAGGAAATCTGTTTATTATTAAATTGAAGATGTGCTTGGTTTTTGGACTATAGCATGTATATGATGTTAATAAAAATAAGTTTAGCGAGGAGATCGTTTATATATAAACGAATCGTTTACCATTCGGACGTACGTACGTAACTCAAGTCCGTGAATTTGTTTAATCGGCTACATGCTTTGAATCTTATTCGCACCTTTATATTTGTGATAATGATATGGTCTCGCAACTTTGATTTGCATCTATTATTAAGTGGTCGAGTGCTTCTCATTTGTTTTTTTAAGCAAAAATGAGGTTCAAAGACCTCATCTTTTCATTAATAATATAAAATTTTAGCGAGATGGTAAAGTTACAGAAGAAAAAACAAGAAAAAACAAAAAGAGATAATTAGATTTATGTCATTAAAAAATTTGTCAATTAGACATATGTCATTGTTAAATTGCTAATTAGATTTATGCCACTCTAAAATTGCTACAATTAGGTTTATGCCATTATTTCTTTCCAAAACAAAATAAATTCTAAAAATATCATCCTCAAATTGTCATTATTTTTAAAAAATTTCCAAACTAACTTTTCGAAAATTAACCCTAAGATAAAATAGCGGCGATGTCAACATTTTTGTACTTCATGTTCGATATGATTTGTACGACAAAACTATGTTGTTGTTTAATTTAGATAGTACAAAATACGTTGTTGTTTAATATATTACTTTACAAAAGTAATTAGCAACTTATATCGCAAACAAAGACCAAGGTGAACGTAGAAATATTTTAAAAAATATAACTTGTAAATTTCAATTATGTCACTATATATTTTTATGCATTAGGATCATAAAACTGATTATTATTATTTTGTATTTGGCAAAAAAAAAATATTCATTGATTTGTAGTGGCATAGATGTAATTTTTATTTTGTAATGGTATATTTCAGAATTTTAAAATTTAATAATGATATATTCAAAAGGGTACAATAGTCATATCAATTGGGCGATGGCATAAAACTAATTTTTAGTGTTTTATAATGGCATAAAAATAATTAGTCGTTTAGTGATGGCATATTTCTAATTTTAAATTTTTTAAGTGACATAAATCTAAATCACTCTTAAAAATATGTTGGGAGGTTGACCCCAATTTATCTTCAATATATATATATATAAACAAAGACGTAAACAATATCGTCCACGTATATCATATATATAATTCATCTATACTATTTATAAAAACACCCATATAAAAAGAATAAACTTGTCATATAAAAGAAGTAAACTTGTCATATAAAAGGGTGTAAACAATTCTTATATCAATTATGAACCATTGATTTGTGTAATTTGATTTGATCAGTGATCTAGATCAAGATTAGACTTTTCTTAAAAAAAATTAAGTTACTACCAAATTAGTTATTTATTTAAAAGGCAAGACTAAATTATTGATTTTACCATATCTTTATTGCTTAACATGTAACATTTTATATATAACAAAAAATAATATTAACATTTTATTTTTTTATTTGCCCACGTATCGAGGACATCTTTTGCTAGTATATGAAATGAATATTATATTATTTTACGGAGTTACCAACTTACCATAAATATAAAAGACATCAATTCCAGGGTAATGAATTAAAAAAAGTGATAAAAATACTCCTTAAATTTTTTTTAAAAATGTACATATGTACATAAAATAACAAATATTTACACAAAATCCACTGAACTCCCGCAGCGAAAACAGTTCGATTCCCCTGTCAAGCATTAATAACACAACTAACTAGTCATAAGTTTTCCTTAGAAAGATGAAGATTATAAACTGAACCGAAATACTAAAACCATACAACTCGGCCAACAAAATAACAAATTCTAAGTACTCCATCCATGGATTCTCAAGAGAATACACCCAGTGAACTCCATGTCGTGCTAATACCGAGTGCCGGTATGGGCCATCTCAATCCCTTCTCCCGTCTCGCTGCCACACTCGCCGATCATTGTAAAGTCACAATGGTTTCCAACATTCCCGCCGTCTCATCTGCTGAGTCACACCATCTAGCTGACATGTTCTCTGCTTACCCCCAGATTGATTTTCTCCAGTTCGAAATGCCTGCTTACGACTCATCTGATTACCCTGATGCTGACCCATTTATTCTTCGCTGGGAAATGATCTCTCGATCTGCCCCTGACATTCTTAACTATGTAATGAAATCGTCTTCCGTACCTGTGACAGCTTTTGTTGTAGACATTCCCATAGCAGCATCGTTTATCCCTCTTGCCAAGAACCTAGGCATCCCTTGTTATATCATGTTTATTTCGACTGCTGCAATGCTATCTTTCGGAGCATATTTTCCAACTTACTGTGACACAAAGACAACAGTAGATCTCGGTGATGTAGACATACCTGGTTATAGAACTGTGCCGCTGGCATCGATCCCTGGTGCTCTTCATGACCCGAAAAACCTGTTCACTAAGCAGTTTGTTCAAAATGGACGAGTGTTGCTCAAAGTTGATGGCATATTTGTCAACACCTTCCAATCATTCGAGGAAGATTCTCTTGCAGCATTGAGGGATGGACGTGTACAACCGGGTTTTCCACCTGTAATCACTGTAGGCCCCCTGATGCCATTGAACATGCCAGCTTCAGGAGCATCAGAAGTTTTCTCGTGGCTTGACAAGCAGCCGGATAACTCAGTGCTGTATGTCAATTTTGGGAACCGTACTGGTATGTCAAGAGAACAGGTCCGTGAATTGGGGCTGGGGTTGGAAACAAGTGGATGTCGGTTTTTATGGGTGGTTAAGACCAAAGCGTTGGATTCACAGGATGTAGAAGATCTCGGTGAGATTTTAGAGAAAGGTTATTTAGAAAGGGTGAAAGATAGAGGAATCGTTATGAAAGGGTGGGTCGAGCAAGACAAGGTTTTACGGCACAAAGCAGTCGGCGGATTCCTAAGCCATTCCGGGTCGAACTCGGTGATAGAAGCTGCAATGTACGGTGTTAGGATGCTAGCATGGCCAATGGGTGGAGATCAGCGGATAAACGCAGGTATGTAGCAGGTACCCCCACCATTTATTTCAGAAAATTGCATGATAATAATATTAAAAATCACAGAATGCAATATTCTGAACATTTATATATTATTATATTAAGAAAAATTGCACTATTGCATTATAACATTCTTTTGCAAATTATTGAATTGTAGAATTCGTTCTCACTACGCGAAATTTTGGCTTCTGTAACGGTTAATAAAAGACTTCTGTAACGGTACACGAAACGTACTGTAGCTCCCGTTACAGAATGTCTAATAACCGTTACAGATCTATAACGGTTATTAGACAATAACCGTTACAGTAGCTCCTTTTCTGTAACGGTTATTATCTAATAACCGTAATGGTATTATGCAAGGGAAATCTGGTACAGTTTTTTTGAGAACATGTGTAACGGTTATTACCTAATAACCGTTACAGAAGCCAGTCTTCTGTAACGATTATTATCTAATAACCGTTATGGTATTGTGGACGGAGTACCTGATATTTGAAGAACATCTGTAACTGTTAATACCTAATAACCGTTACAGAAGCCAGGTATTAACCGTTACAGAAGACTGGCTTCTGTAACGGTTATTAGGTAATAACCGTTACAGATAATGTTTATAATTAAAAAAAATAAAATTATAATATTCTGTAACGGTTATTGCTAATAACCATTACAAAATTCTTTTTTTTTTGTTTCGCCTGTTTGATTGGCTAGCCCAATTTGCTAGCCGAATTGGTACCAAATTGATACCCAATTTACATTAACACATGCAGCATATATATATATATATATATATATATATATATATATATATCACAAAGCACACATATATCAAACATATATATAATCATGCATATCACACAAACAATAAACAAAGTATTTACATATATCACAAGTATCAAATCAGAATCTCAATATCAGAATCTCAATATCATTAATAGCTTAGATAGAACCATACGGTCCTTATCTCAATATCAGAATCTCAATATCTGAACGTACCTGAATCAAGTTGTAGTCTTCCGAAGAGGTGCTTGGTTTGTCTTAAATTTGGTCATAATTGTCAGAGAATGCACCTTCCCCTCCCTGGAATTGAATCGTCTTCTTCAATTCTTCCTTTAATCTCTTTGTCTTCTCCTCTCCCTCCCCCATCTATTAATACTCAATCCCCTCTTGCTGCCTCTTCCACTTCTCCTCCTTTTTAGTTCTTCTAATTCTAGCTCTTCAGATATGGCTTTCAATCATGATTGGCAATTTGTGCCTATGAACAGTGCTGCTGAGTTTGATGGTCTCAGACCTGATCATTTAAATGTGTTTTACTCTCCTTTACAAGATCTTGACTCTGAAAATGAAGTTCTGCACAGAGCGACGATTGTTACTTTCCAAGCAGAAGGATTGCTTCCGCTTGATCTTGAGCACCGCTTGGGATTCAGACTTGCACGTCAGTTTGGTTTTGTAGTTCAGCAATATCGTCTCTCTCCAGTGCACCCAACCTCTTGAGATTTTCTTCTGGTTTGCCCAAATCAAGGGGTCAAGAATGAAATTTGCAGCCTAGGTGTCATTTACCTGCAGAATGTTAGATTGGTCCTAACAAGATAGACTGAGCGTGCTGGTACAGTTTATGAATCTCCTCTTTATCGTACCAGAATCAGAATTACTGGTCCCCCTCTTCATCTCTGGAATAGAAGTGCCATTAACTTGCTGGTGTCTGGGTTTGGTTATCCAATTTTCACTGCTCCTCACTTCTCTGATGGGATCTTCCTTCATTTGCGTTTGCTTATTAAAGGAGCTCATTCCTCATCATTTGGTTATCTCTGCAGACCCTCGAGCTGCAAGAGCTAGGGTACATATTGAAGGTTTTGAACAAGTTGGTTTCCCCACTGAACCACCTTTTGTAGGCCCCGGCAAGCCTTGGGTGCCTCCTCCGCCTCCTCCACCACCTCCTCCTCCACCATCGACTGACACCTATTCAACTTCTACTGAATCAGGTTCTGTTGCTCCTCCTACTGAATCAGGTTCTGTTGCTTCCTTGCCAGTACATTGTGCTACTGGGCCTTTCTGCTCTTCTATCCTCTCGCCTGCATCTGGAGATCCCTTTTTAGCTATTGCCTCTTCAAGATTTCTCCATTGGTTCTTTAATGCTATTAATGCCTCCTTTAATTTACAGCAGTTCTAAGTGCTTCTTCTCTTTGTGCTTGTGGATCAACCTTTCTAGCTCTAATTTCAACCTTTCTAGCTCTAATTTACAGCAGTTCTAGCTTGTGGATCACTTCTCTTTGTGCTTGTGTATGCTTTATGGCTTTACTTGGCTGTAATCCTTAATTTTCTTCTTGGAATATCAACAAAGAGCTTTCTGAAATTACTTTGCCTCACTCTCTTCCTTTTCTCACCTCTGTGTATTATTGCTACTACTTGATGACGTTTACTATATGACAATACGAAATTCATGCCTATATATATGTAAATTATTAACGAAATGCAAATAATTAAAAAAAAGAGAAGTTCATGAAAATATACTTTCAATCGTGTGACTTCTGATCCGTTGAATCCGTTGAAAATATACGTTTACTACGCCGATGTAAGATCTTCCCCTATTCAATGAGATCGTAAAATATATAAAAAAATAAAAAATAAAAAAATCGATGAAAAAATCGAAATAAATAAGGAAAAAATGTAAAAATAAAAAATACGACTCAAATTTATTTTTTTTACCTTAAATCTGCTCTCCTTCTTATTCTCTTTCTAATTATTATTTTTTCAGAATTTTTAGAAATTTTTTGCTATTTTTTTGGAGTGAAGTGGACACCACAAAATTCGCAAATATATAAAATGAAAAGAGAAAGGGGGAAGGCGGCTGAAAGTTAGATGAGTGAGGGAGGAAGATATATATAACCATTCTGTAACAGTTATTTCCTAATAACCGTTACAAAATCATTAAAAAAAATAAAAAAAAATTATTTGCCTTTATGTAACGGTTATTAGCATTACAGAATTACAGAGATACTGTAACGGTTATTTATATATAAACGTTACAGAAGATTATTATTAATTCTTTCTTTTTCTCGTATCTTCTGTAACGGTTGTTGGATAATAACCGTTACAGATTTTAAGTAATAGGTAATAAGCGTTACAGAAGGTGGACGGTTATTATAGATTTTAAGAAATCTGTAACGGTTATTATCCAACAACCGTTACAGAAGGTGGACGCACTTTTTTCCTATTGCATGACGGAAATATTATTACGGTTTTTTAATAATAACCGTTACAGATTTGTGGCGCCAATTTTTCCGCCTTATGCCTCACTAATCTGTAACGGTTATTTCAAAAACCGTTACAGAAGTCCCGTTACAGAAGGTCTTTGTTCCGTAGTGTCTTTTTTTGTTTTCATTTTTTTTTTTTGACAAAAAAGGCCTAGCACAAAATAATTTTTGTTTTGTCTTATAATTAAACAAGCCAGTGTACAATTATTGTCGTTGCATTTCCAATGTGTGCTATTTATATGTTCCGACACAGTTCCGGTGGTAAAGAGCGGACTAGGTATGTGGCCAAAAAGCTGGAGCTGGCAAGGAGAGGATAAGATTGTGAGTGGCAATGAGATTGGAGAGAAAGTGAAGGAGATGATGGCTGACGAAGCATTATTTGCAAAAGCACGTTTGATCGGGGAGGAGGCACGGAAGGCCGCCGCGCCTGGTGGCACCTCATACCAGGGGCTCGTAGAGTTTGTTCAGAAGCTTAAGGACCGTGTCAAGTGAGACGGACGCTTATTACCTATTACTTAATTACAAGATGTAAACTTTGTTCTTGTTTTAATGGTGGGAATGATACTAGCAATTATGTTAATTTGTATGGTAAATGAAATCTGTTTGGAAAATAAAAGGACATATGTGTGGAGTGGTCCTATAAATGAATGCCTAGATATTTGAGACAATTTTGCAATGGTTCTTGTTTTTTTATATATGTGTGGAGTGGTCCTATAAATAAATGAATGCCTAGAAATGTCTTGATAGTTTAGATATTTATATATCAAAATTGGTACAATTGAAGAAATTATTCGGATATAAGTGCTCATCAGCTGAATAATTATTTGTAATATCATTTAGCCCTGATCGAAACATTGTTGTGGTGAGAGTTGGTTTTAATTCAATGGAATAGAGTTGTTTGGAAATGATTTCAATTGAAAATCTATGAACAGAATCAACAAAAAGAGAATTGACGAGAATTGAAGTTGGATGATCGAAAACTACACATAAATAGAGAGGAAATGATTTCAGTCTAGAGAGAAGGCCAGATCGGTGGAAAATTTTTGTTACGGCATATAATTTAACTAACTTGAACGTGGAATAAACCAATATCTATAATTATACACTTGTGAATTAATTTAACTAACTTGTAAGAAATTTTGTAATTAATTTAACTAACTTGAATGTGGAATAAATCAAGATTAATTTTGTTACTTTCAATCATGTTTGAACTTGTGAATGGTGAAAGATAATTTTTTGCAGAGAACAACACCGAAAAATGCACTACAAGATTGAAACTATTTCTCTTACCTTGATGGTGAACTCAAAATATCTGTAATGATTCCTTCTTCTCTGTTCCTCTATAAAGGTGCTTTTAATTTTCTTCTTTCAGGTATTTACACAAGCAAAGAGGGTTTGAAATGGTTTATCAGACCTACAATTTCCGATCCCAATCTCAATACTAGTAAACAAGTCAGGTGACAATTTTTTAAGGTTCCGTTTGAATAGTGTGGGAATAAGAAGAATAAGGAAAGAAGTATCGAGAAGTGTGTAACTTTGTGAAAAGTTTGAATTGTTTATAATAAATTTGAGAGTAGGAAAAAACTATTCTCTTATTCCTAGACTCATCCAAACACAGCCTAAGAGAGCAGGTGGCCATCTTATTTTTTGTCATCCGGAAGGAACGATGCAATAGAATCTTTCGGAATCGGAAACTCGACCCAGGTGATCTGGTATCACAAGCAATACAAGAATATGTCGGATATTGAGTGCTCTCTCAATTCACTCAAGCAGTCATACCCTGCCTGTTCTCCTCTGATGCAAGAATACCTGATGCTTTCACAAGTTTTTTTCATACTTTTTTACGTTTGCTGAATACTTGTACTTCTGTTTTTTTTGTTTTTTTGTTTGGGTTAATTATATTTATGCCACTATAAAAATTTAAAATTAGCAAAATATCATCATTAAATGACAAATTAGTTTTATGCTATTACAAAATAGTAAAAATTAGTTTTTTGCCACCGAAAATTTGATTTTTCAATTTTACCCTTTTAAATATGCCACTTCAAAAATTTTTAATTAGTAAAATACCATCACTAAATAATAAATTAGTTTTATGCCACTACAAAAATTTAAAATTAAAAAAATGTCATTAGAAAATTTAATTTATAATTTTTTTCAGAAATTTGATCGTACTTGTTTATATCCAAGTAGTATTGCTCATGGTTTGCCAATCTAATTGGGCTTCCAATTTTTTTTTTGGTACGGTGCCGTTTTTAGCTTTGTCAATTTAGTTGGATTTCCAATTGCTTGTCTTCCAGCGTGGAAATGCTTCTTTCAGCTTTCCCTTCGACCCATACATCAGTAAACAATGGACCCTTCTGCCAACGAGTCATGTATTTTTTCTCCCTCCTCTACCTCTGCCTCCGGTCCACAAAATAATTTTCTTTTTTTTTTTTTTGAGAATTTAGAAATTCACCTGTCCATGGAATCAATGGTGATGAACAGCAGCAAATAGAGGTAACGTTTGGGAATTTTTAGTATTTTTTTTAAACGTAATCGGTAGGGTTTATTAAAAGGACAATTTGGAAATTTTTAAAAATAATGAGAGATTTTAGAATGTCATTTTTAGTATTTAATCATTTTAGGAATAAGATAATGACATCTATCTAACTTACACAATTTGATAATGGCATAAATCTAATTATAAATTTAACAGTGGCATATTCCTAATTAACTATTTTTCACAGTGACATAAAATCAATTAATCCTATATTTAAATACTAGTATATGTAAATTCTGGAAGACACTGACTATATATAGTACTCTGAAATTTTTTAAATATACCTGATCGAGCACAACGACAGTCCCCCCCCCCCCCCCTTTTTTTTTGGTTCTTTCATACTTGAATGTTCATTTAAAAAAAAAAAACTCTATTTCGAACCTGTAATCTTATTCTTATATTTAAGATACAATCATGGACGGATTTACCTTCAATAAAAGGGTGTCAATGTCACCCCTTTTTTTTTGTAAATACTAATACTAATATTAATATTCATAGTAATAAAATGCAACTTTGTTAGACGCACCATATGTGTGAACCCCAAAAATATTTAGATAGTTTCTCATTGTTGAACCCCATGCCTAATTTATAGTATCGATTTTGTGAATTGTTTTTTTTTTTTGGGAAAGATCACCAATTTATATTTGCAAAGTGTTACCATAATAAAAAAAAAGGCAGCAATATAACCGAATAGAGATTATTTTTGTTGTTGCCTTAGTTACATCATAAGCCAGCCTGTGCAATTAGCGAAATCACATCATGCAAATAAAAAAAATAAAAAAAAGGAAAAAAGGTTATGCAGTGATTTGCCAATGCCCCTTTTCGCTTTGAGCCTTTCTTAAATTTTACTTTACTGATGAAGTCTGAAACCAATCGAGCGACTCTCTCCTCTTTGCTACTTGCGAGATCAGATAGAGAAAAAAAAAATATTCATCCGGACTTTTGCTCCTTCCTCTAATTCTATTTTTACAAGAAAAATAGAGAGAACAAGGTACTACTTTTCAAATTTCGCCCTTTTTTTTTAATGAAATCAATTATTATTTTCTGATTATAACATATTAAAAGTCCAGTTTGAAAATTAAATTGTTGTTTGAAACAAGCCTAGAACATATCCAATTTTAATTTGTATTGTTTTATTTTAATGGTAATTGACGAAAACAGTAAAGTTATTTGGTATCATATAATCATATTTATCAAACAATGCAATAATTTTATTTTTTTTAATTCTAAATGCTTAAGGGCAATGTTTCTCTTAATGTTTCTCTATTAGATCGAATATGGAGAATTTTTTAAAAAGACGACAACCTCAAGATGATACTTCAACCTCTCAAGTCCCTAAACGAGTTCAAGTTACCCCAAAAAACTATTCAATTGATCCCGCAAAGCGACCGAAGATTTTGGAGTACCATCCAAATGAGCGAGATGAAATTCGAAGATTTTACTTAAATAGAGGTCCAAATCAACCAAAAGCATGTCAATTTGAACCAATTGAGATAGCAGGTGTGTGGCGAAAGTTCAATCCTAATGGGTATGATGGTGAGATGCGGAATTCAATTTCATCTTAATTTAATGCGATAATTTAAATATGAATTATTTAGTGAACCCCTTATGATATTTTCTAGCTCCGTCCCTGGATACAATCTTCTATCACTGGATTAAAAACTAATTTTCTTCCCCTCTTTTAAGATTTTAGTTGGAGATCTGACTCTCAAAAAAAGTTTTTAGTTGGTGAGCACTCCGAAACCCCACTCACCTAAAATACAGGTTTGGGTTATTACTTTCACATGCCCATCATTAATAGTGGACCATTCTTTCCTCTGGTGTACACCGCAACACCTTCTTCGGGAAAAAAGAGCACATATCTAATTTCTTCTATAAATTATGTTTTTATTCGCTGTCTTTAATTATTATCTTTTCTCTTTTTTATTTACTCAGCTCTACTCGCTCCACAAGACCACAACGGCGGTGAAACGGGAAGGAGAGGTGAAACGAAGTGAAGAAAGACAGATTTCATTCCGAATTTGTAATCCGCGGATTAGAGTGAGCCTTATCTATACTATGTATATTTATAAACGCACAAACCGTAGAGGTGTTACACGCTAGGTCTAGTGTGTAAACAGGTGTTTCTATCGTTCGATTGATTTGATCTATGGTTAGATATTAATCGTCATATGAAATAACAATATATTTTAATTTTCCGTCTAATATAGAAATAAATTAAATAACATATTTATTTGTTGAGTTATATTAGTTATGATATTATTTCTAGTATTTATGTTATTTATGGTATTTGTAGAAGTCTAGAGTCCTATTTGTAAAAGTATGATTCTGGATTAATATAAAAAGGGAGCCTCTGTACAGAGGCCATAATCCCTACCTTTAACCTAATTCTTGTCTAAATGCAATATGGTATCAAGAGTCGGTTGACGGCTGGACATCCGTGCTCATCTCTTTTCCGTGCTCAATCTCTCTCTTCTCTTCTACATTAATTCTCTCGCATCTCGTCTTCGCGCATCACTCATCTCACCTTCGCGCATCACCCCTGGCTCACACGCGGTGCACAAGTTCTGTTGCACTCGTTTCTTTTGTGGACCGCGTCAACACCACCGTCGCTCTCTATGCTGTGGACCGCGACAACACCACCAAGCTGGCTCTCTGTGCTGTGGACCGCGACAACACCACCAAGCTGCTCCTCTCTCTGTGGACCGCGACAACACCACACCCGCGATCTCCTCTCTGTGGACCGCGACAACACCACACCTACTGGCTCACACACAGCAGCATGCATCTCTCTCAGGTCGTCTCTGATTTTTCTTTTTATTTTTACAACTCCGCAGTTCTGTTCTGGTAAATGTTAAAGAAACCGTGATCGTGTGCGTCCGTACGGTTTGTGTTTAAAGTTTTTGATTCTCGTCCTCTAGTTGTGTTGGTGTTTGAGATATAAGTTTAATTGTAAAATGGGTGAACCTGTGACTACTAAGGAATTGCAAGCCATTATGGAAGGAATGGCTAAATTATTAAATGTGAAGTTTGAAGAGTCTGGTAAGAATATTGGATCTGTGTCAGAGTCACAGATGATACAAAAATTAGAGTTGTTGCCTAATGATATCAAGCTTGAGGGGACGAGGAATTATCTGAGTTGGTCTTGGAGGGCGTTGCTGAACCTTCACATGAAAGGACTCGAAGGATATGTGAAGGGAGAGTGTATTGAACCTATTGACAAATCGGGTGATAAGTGGACAAGATGGAGTCATATGAATTCTTTGGTGGTTTCTTGGTTGTTGACATCTGTGTCTCCAGCCATAGCTGGAATGGTGGACTCGATCAGAAGTGCAACAGATATTTGGAACACTCTGGCTAAGATGTACTCAGGAGCTGGGAGTGTGATGATGATGCTCGATGTGGAAGAAAGGATCGATGCCACTGTCCAGGGGGAGAAATCAGTTCTCGAGTATGCAGCAGAGTTGCGCAGTTTGTTGGCTGATTTGGATCACTATGACCCCCTGTCACTGAAAGATCCAGCAGATGTTCTTTGTGGGATGCAGTATCTTGAACGGAGGAGTGTGGCTCACTTCCTGAAAGGTCTGAACTCGAAATTTGAGACAAGACGAGCGGCAATATGTCATTTGTCGTCACTTCCATCATTGAATGATGTTATTGCTTCGATGGAGGAAGAAGAGGTCAGACAGAAGGTGATGACATCTCAAGCCTTGCCCGTTGTTCGCTCAGCAATGGCGGTGCCTGCAACCCAAGTCAGGGATGACAGAGACTGCTTTAATTGTGGACTGAAAGGTCATCTTAGCTTCAATTGTCATGCGCCTCGCAAGTCTATTGGTGGCCGAGGGGGTGGAGGACAGAGAGGCGGATATGGTGGTCGTGGACGTGGAAATGGTTATAGAGGGCGAGGAACTCGAGGACGTGGAGGTCGAGGTGTTGCTCATTTTGCCACGACAGAGGAATCCCAGGCTGCAACAGAAACAACTGGAGGAGAACTAACAGAGCTGGAAGAGTTGCGACTGTTCAAATCCCAAGTTGAGAGCTCTAGAGGCAAGGGTAAGGTCTCGGAGGAATGTGATGATAATGCCTACTTTGGCAATGTTGGTTACTATGCACATGTGACTAAAGGTATTCAGGCACAGGCTTTTGCATCCACTAAATCTCATGTAGATTGGATTATAGATTCAGGTGCATCTAGTCATATAACAGGATCATCTAATGAGTTTGTGGAATATTGTCCTAGTCAACAAATACAACCAGATACAGTCCAAACAGCTGATGGTACATCCTAACCTGTCAAGGGTATTGATTCAGTCTATTGTAATTCTTCCATTACCCTACCATCAGTGTTGCATGTCCCTTCTTTTCCTGTTAATTTACTATCTGTTAGCTCACTGATTGATCAATTGAATTGCACCGTTCTCTTTGATCAAAATACTTGTTTGATTCAGGAAAAGGAAACGAGGAGGAGACTTGGGAATGGCAACAGGCGTGATGGACTTTGGTATCTGGATAAGGAGGCTGCTATGCTCGTTGCTTCTATTGAAAAAGGAGCAGAAGCAGAGGCTATGTCAAAACATAATAGACTAGGGCACTTATCTTTTGATAGTATGAATAAATTGGATCCTGATTTGATGAATAAAGTAGATAGGAATAAATTTTTTTGTGATGCTTGTGAACTTAGAAAACATACTCGTTCTAGTTATAAAATGATTGGTTTAAGAAGTTTGGAGCCTTTTGCACTTGTTCATTCTGATGTTTGGGGACCATGTCCTATTACTTCTGTTAGTGGATTTAGATGGTTTGTTACTTTTATTGATTGTTACTCACGCATGACTTGGGTATACATGATGAAACAGAAATCTGAAGTTCTCAAATGCTTTAAAGATTTTTGTGCTTGTGCAAAAACTCAATTTGGAATGCAGGTGAAGGTTCTTCGAACAGATAATGGAACTGAGTATGTCAACAAAGAATTTGCCAATTTTGTGTCTGAGCAAGGGGTCCTTCATCAAACTACTTGTCCAGATACTTCAGCACAAAATGGAGTGGCTGAGCGAAAGAACAGACATTTATTGGAGGTGACACGTTCACTAATGCTGAGAATGAATGTACCGAAGTTCCTATGGAGTGAGGCAGTTCTGACAGCAACCTATCTGATCAATAGGATGCCATCAAGAGTGTTGAGAATGAAGACACCACGTGAGGTACTATTTGGATCCAATGATTTTATTGTTCCGCCCAGGGTGTTTGGATGTGTGTGCTATGTGAGAGATCACAGATTAACAGTAGGAAAGCTAGATCCGCGGGCGGTTAAATGCATCTTTATAGGTTATCCCTCAAATCAGAAAGGATACAGGTGTTGGAGTCCTATTGAAAGAAAGATCTTTGTTACTATGGATGTGACTTTCTGAGAATCTGAACCATACTATGGAGAAAAGACAGAGTTAGACTTATTGTTTGAAGATGACTCTACCAGTGCTGGTAGAGAGGGGGAGAAGGAGAATGGAGTTATAATTGGTGATTATCCATGTCCTTTGTCGGGACTGAGTGGTGATAGTAATTTAAGTAATGATGGAGATGGTGATGATCTGAGTGGTAAAAATAAGAAACAGGGGGAGCTAATAGTGTATAAGAGGAGGCCAAAACAACCTGGGCAGCATGAGCAACCTGAGCAGCATGAGCAACCTGAGCAGCATGAGCAACCTGAGCAGCATGAGCAACCTGAGCAGCATGAGCAGCCTGTTCCCTTAAATGCCAATGTCCCAAGTAGATCCTCCCCATGTCCTCCCTCAGATTCTCACTCAAGGTTGATAGGTAACAATTCTCCTCAAATTCCACTTCGTAGAACATCTAGGGTTAATGCTGGGAAACCTCCTGTTAAATATGGTAATTGGGGAAATGATATTGCAAATTACATTTCATATGCATCTGTTCCACCTGCATATAAGTTCTTCCTTGCATCTCTAGATTCTGTGTCTGTACCTAACACATGGCAGGTAGCTAAGCAAGATCCTAGATGGTTCGGTGCCTTGCAGGAAGAACTTCAGGCATTGAAAAAAAATGACACATGGGAGTTGGTGCCATTACCAGCTGGAAAGCGTGCCGTTGGATGTAAATGGGTGTACACTGTCAAGGAAACTCCAGAAGGCAAGGTTGATAGGTACAAAGCCCGATTAGTTGCAAAAGGATACAGTCAGACTTATGGTATCGACTATGATGAGACCTTTGCCCCTGTTGCAAAAATGAGCACTGTGAGAATGTTGGTGTCGTGTGCTGCCAATTTCAATTGGCCATTACACCAGTTGGATGTCAAGAATGCTTTCTTGCATGGAGATCTCCAAGAAGAGGTGTACATGGAGATTCCACTAGGATTTGCTATTCCACAATCAGCTGGGAAGGTATGCAAACTCAAGAAGTCATTGTATGGGCTGAAACAGTCCTCGAGAGCATGGTTTGATAGGTTCAGACTTGCAGTCTGTGGTATAGGATACAAGCAGTGCAATTGAGATCATACAGTATTCTACAGACACCTGAAAGGTTGTATCACCATCCTGGCTGTTTATGTTGATGATATTGTGATTACTGGAGACGATGTTGAGGAGATCATGCGGCTAAAGGAAAATCTTGGAAAGGAATTTGAGGTCAAAGATGTTAGAGTTATGTCCTAGAAGTCAATAATTTAATGACTTAATTATTAGTTTATGTTTTGGATGATATTTTATCATCTGTTCCTAGGTTTATTATTGACAGATCATTCAGGTTGAGGATCTGAATTGTAGATCTCTGTGGATCATTCTTTAGAATGACAATAATAAATCTAAACGGTCCATAATCTTGATAATTAACAAGGAACATTAATTATCATATAAGATTAGTATGCAAGTTAAGTGATGATTAAGTTCTACAAATCATAGGTAAAGAGTTACCAACTTAATTGCATATGTATATGTTATGGAACATAGTACAGGACTTGACCCAATGAAATAGACATATGGATTGTGTTATGTGTCATTGTTTATTTCGTTATGATTTTGGTTCTAAGTTTGAGATGTTTATCTTTTCCACATGAGGATGGGTTCAATAAATATCGTCTACCGCTGATTCCCGATAAGGGCTGCTATACGGACTTTATTTATGTTCTCTTGAATTGTGCGGGGAAAAGCTAATCATCAAGAAAACCGTATGTCCCTCATTAATTCACTTAGTGAGTGACGATATCTGTTTGGGCCCCTTGATGGAGATAGATTGTTTGCATGCAACTTTATACAATTATCTCTAGATCAAGAAACGTATAATCTGCAAGAATGACACATTCCTATCTTGGATTATACAATGATATCGTGTGACATAAGAATCAAAATAGGGAAATACATTTATTCTCTTATGCAGGATTTAAATACTGTAGCAGTACACTATTTATGAGAATTGGGAATCATAACGTGTTGCTAGATACCGCTTATGATTATTGGAATTAAATAACGATTTAATTCCATGTCCAACTTAGCATAAATCCTCAAAGGGTCACACAAAATAGAGTTTTGACCAAGACAGTGCATTATTTATTTATTCGCAATAGTTCGTATTGCGAAAATATGATAAGATGATTAATTAATTATATACCGTTATAATTAATTAAGTCAAATGGATCATATTGAAATAAATTAATGTATTAGCTAATCCTAGAATAATTATTAATTAGTTAATAATTATTTTAGCTCGACACAATTTAATATGAAATAGTTATATTAATTTATTGGGCCAATATTTATGTATTAAATATATAGCCCAATTGAAGAACATTTGGAGTAGGTTCTAATTATATGAATTAGAGGCCTAAACAATTGAGATGAGAGGCCCAAAAGCCCATTATAGGGCCAGCCATATAGGGTGGTAGGTAGGTGGCATTCTTGTAAATAGATGGTAGGAGGTAGGTAAGGTTTGTGCACTATATAAGGAGGTGTGTAGTAGCAAAATCCAACCTTCCCTCTTGATACACCTAGCCGCCACCTCCTTCTTCCCCATGAGGCCGGCGCCACTCTCTCCTCCTCTCCTCCATATGCTCATGTGTTGAGCTACAACTCTCCACCAAAATCAAATAGGTTGATTCTTGAAGAGGGTTGATCCTTAGGATTAGCTTTGTTCTAATCGAATCGCTAGCACGAATCGATTTAGACCTTGGTTAATCTCTAGGTGGACTCGAGGCGATTTGGAGACGAAGGAGAAGCACGCCATCGATTCCCATGCCGTAGGATCGAGCCCCGCGAATACGATTTCGCGGGAGGTATCAAATTTCCACCTATCTCTTGTGTCGAATTGCTTAAAGTACTAGATCTCGTGTTGCTTGTGTTTTAATTGGATTAATTAAGCGTAATTAGTCATAAAATTAAAATTGAGCAATTTCCTAACAAAAGATTTGGGACAATTGAAGTATTTTCTGGTAATTGAAATTGCCAGATCGAAGACTGGTATAGTGCTTTCTCAGCGAAAGTATGCACTAGATCTTCTTTCAGAAACAGGGATGCTAGGGTGTAGGGTTGCCCCTACTCCTATTGAGCCGAATCAGAAGCTGTGTGCTGAGGGAGGTGACTCAGTGGACAAGGAACAGTACCAAAGGCTAGTTGGTAAGCTCATTTATCTATGCCACACTAGACCTGATATTTCTCATGTAGTGAGTGTGGTGAGTAGATACATGCATGATCCAAGAGAGCAACATTTGGATGCTGTTTACAGGATCCTTAGATATATCAAGGGGAGTCCTGGAAAAGGACTGTGGTTCAGAAGTCATGGGCATCTGAGAGTTGAAGGCTATTGTGATGCTGACTGGACAGGTTGTGTAGATGATCGTAGATCCACTACAGGATATTGTGTGTTTGTCGGAGGCAATCTTGTGTCTTGGCGAAGCAAGAAGCAAGATGTGGTGGCCAGATCTACAGCTGAGGCTGAGTACAGGGCTATGGCACTCAGCCTGTGTGAGTTGATGTGGGTAAGGAATCTCCTATCTGAGTTGCGCTTGTTTCGAGGAGAATCTTTACAACTTAGGTGTGACAACAAGTCAGCAATCAACATAGCAAACAATCCAGTTCAGCATGATCGCACCAAACATGTGGAAATTGATCGTTTCTTCATCAAAGAACAATTGAATAATGGAGTGCTGATGTTGAACTATGTGAAATCAGAAGACCAGTTGGCTGATTGTCTAACTAAGGGTTTGGGTTGTAAGCAGTTTGAGAGTTCTTGTAACAAGATGGGGATGATTGATATCTATCGCCCATCTTGAGGGGGAGTGTTGAGTTATATTAGTTATGATATTATTTCTAGTATTTATGTTATTTATGGTATTTGTAGAAGTCTAGGGTCCTATTTGTAAAAGTATGATTCTGGATTAATATAAAAAGGGAGCCTCTGTACAGAGGCCATAATCCCTACCTTTAACCTAATTCTTGTCTAAATGCAATATTATTTTTTTTAAGATAAATTGGGAGTCAAGTCTCCCAATTTATTTTTAAAATAAATGTCTATAAAGACCCCTAGCCGGATTTCGAATCTACGATCTCTTAATTGAGATGCATTGCTTTTTGCCACTAGACCAAGAGCTGATTCTCATTAAACAATATATTTTTAGTATATAATATTATTTTGTTTCTTTATTTGCCCACAAATAAGAGCATCTTATTTTATTTTATGAAACACAAGTACACAACCTATAAAAAAAAAAAAAAACAAGAAAAAAACCTCTGGGCAATTATCCTTCCAAGTTTCGATACAAGCATAAATGACCAGTAGAGAAAGAAAATCCTAGCACATTACGATTTACGAGTTCTTTTCAAATGCTGTAGGAGATTGCCGGCCTTGAATTACCTAGTCAAAGCTCGGGTGCATGCAAATCGCTGCCTTTTTACAATAAAAATAATGCACATAAAGAATCAATTGAAAAGGAGTAAAAAAAAAATATCAGGAGAATCAGCTTTTGATTTAGTGACAAAAAGAAATATATCTTGAGTAAAAAGTTATAGGTTCGAAATCCGGTTGGAGGGATCTTTCATAGACATTTAATTTAAAAATAAATTGGGAGACTTGATCTAATTTATCTTGAAAAAAAGATCGGCGTTTAATCTATTAGTGTGATAGGCTAGATTTGATTTATACCTTTCGCTGATTCTGTCTTAAAACCAACAGCATATAGTCTAACTCTATGCATCATTCCTTGAAATCTACAAATAAATTAAATATTAAAATATCAAAGTCAGCAAAATATGCAACATTAAAACAGAGCAATTTTTTATTTCCTTGCAGATGACAAACAATTATTTATAGTTCAATTTTGTTATTGAGACGAGAAACCAAAATTTTTAATAGCATAAATCAAACCAAGGCAAAAACGACATAAAATCGATTTTTATCATTTTATACCGGCATAAAATATATTACTTTATTTGTAATGACATGAATTTTAGTTTTTTTAAATGACATATTCAAAAGGACAAAATGGTAATTTTAAATGACTAATGGCATAAAAATAAATTTTATTATACTGTAGTGGCATAAAAATAAATTAGTTACTTCGTGATGGTATTTCACGAATTGTAAAATTTTATAGTGGCATAGAACAAAATGCCCTTTTTTATTTTGATAAATTCAAATACGGTGAGATACTTTTTTTATAATTATATATTATATATTAATAAAATATACAAAGAAATTGTTAACAACTCTACAACCAAAATTGTAGGATAAAAATTCGGATCTGATACAGAGCATCCCGAAAAATGGCATCCCATGTCATTCTGGCAAACTGGGCTTGGGTTCAGGCCCTCTTTTCCACTTTTTTCTTTTTTTTCGCTCTCCTCTTCCTATCGCTTCTCCTTCTCCTCTCTCCTTTTCCATTATCCTCTTCCATTCTATTACGCTCTCCTCTTCCTTTCGCCCTCACCATTTTCAGTTTTCTTTTTTTTCTCCATCACCGCCCTTCCTTCTTCCATTTCTTCTTCTCATTCTTTATTTTTCGTATACAACCTCACATAATAATTTAATATATCCATTGATTCGTAATAAATATTCTTTTAAGTCAAATAGATACTCCTTTAGTAAAAAAAATATATTCTCTTATGTTATAAAAAATATATTCCCTTTAGTAAATATAATTACTCCCCTGAGATAAATTAAATATTCCTTTAAATTAAATCCATAACTGAAAATTTCACAACATCTCATCCAAAGCTTTTATTGGTTGAAAGATGTAGCAAAGACTTTCAAATTCAGTTTCTGTCATTGCCAGGTTACTAAAACGACAGCAATACTGACAGTTGCAGTTGCCTTTCAAATTCAGATATGTCATTGCCAGGTTACTAAAAATGACAGCAATATTGAAAGGTGCAGCAGCTGCAACATGGATGAAGCATCTTATCATATGAAAAGTTCAGGAAAAATCCAGTAGCAACACAAACTACTATACAAATGAAAATTAGATCTTAAAACATTTACAAGTTGAAAACTCCCAAATTTCACATCAACCTGTAAATAATAATATATTATATTTCTCACCAAACAACATCATTTTCACTCTTTTTGATACGATTGACATGATACACAACTTGATACTATAAATATGTTAATTAAACAACAGATTCAAATCATGATGGGTTTAACTTGAGTGACCCCTCTATTATACCTTTCATTTTATGAACTCCAGAGCAGCAAAAGTATTCTGTCTATAAGAAATCAGCAATGACAAGATAGAATTACAAAAAGAGAAAAATTTTAGTTTAATTTTAAAAATGTAAACCATGTACAAGCTTCTTTATCATAAACAGTAAACCAAAGGACATATATAGCTGTGTATGAAATTACAACAAATATCGGAGAAGACAGGCTCAACAGGATTTCTCATGTACACTGTCGGATGAGTGGGCCCCCTCAACATACCGTGTAATTTGAGAAATTGCATAGTGTGAGGATGTCCATGCAGTATAAATGATGTTACTGACAGCTGAGCAAATTTCGGGAGCGCATAAGCTGCAACAAAAATCTCGTTACTCACAGAAATGTATCCATTGATATGATAAACAGTAAAGGAACAACTTGGGCCTAGCAGTGTACTAATTGGCATTGACAAATTGGTGATTATTTCAATTTAGCTATTCACTTTTTTGGGCCTAGCAGTGCCTTCAACTAATCTCAAGGAAAAATGTGTATTGATTCGAGTCTCTAATATGCAGTCAGGTCAGATAAGAATATAGGAACAAGCAACGGCAGTATAACATTTCTTAGTTGCAACCGTTGATTTACCAATTGGTGTACTGCTATACATCATCAAGCTTGCTAAAGCAGGGTGTAATATTAAAATGTCAAGGCCATACAAGGATGATTTCATACATAATAGAATCATATTTTCATAACATAGCAGTACTTCAAATTGGACAAGAAATACCTCCAAATGCAGCACTAGCTCCAGAAAATAACAGTAGTGGAGGAACCTACAAAAAAATAATCACTAATTAGTAGGGAACAAACAAAAGCAATGAAAGAGTTTATTCACAAGCAAGCAAATCAACAAAACAAAAGTAAAACTTAATTTACCCCAAAAAGAACAAATTCAATAAAGTGCAAACCCAGAGGACATTATTCTAATATAAAACAATGCTCAGACAAAGAGTTCCATAAACAGATCATATCAGCATCATCCAAGCTAGACTTTGCTTTATATGTTATTTCCATATAAAATAGTCCAAAAAGAATAAAATTAAACACAGTTCACTCCTATATCATTCTTAACTGATTTTTCTTTCTCGATTAACAAATATGTACAACCTACAAATAACTGAATAAGGTTGACTGCTTCCTGGATTCCACTAAAGATATATAGCTTTAACTTGGATTCTGGAAAATGTACAGTAAATATTAAACAGAAATTAGAGTAGAAAGTTTGATTTTGGCCTTCCAAATTCTGGAGAGGTACTCAAGGAACAAAATGTACGAGAAACTGTTTTTGGCATAGTAATTATTAACAAACCTCAACTGCTCATTAGTTTCCCAAGTAGACAATGACGAGCAATAATATATGCCATGTTCTCAAAACAATAAAACAGATGGAAGAAACAGACTTAGTTTTTAAAGTTTTGATGATCAATTTTGGTTGAATGCAAGTTTAAGGGCTGAGATGGTTTGAAGGTACAGGGCGATGGACCAAACCTGAATTTCCTTGTTTATTAGAGGACTTAATACATGAAGTGAGGTTTATGGACAAATATCGCAGCAGAAAAGCTGAAGTGTACAATGCAAGTCTTACACAATAAAAGAGAACTTGTACAGATAATAAATCAACAAATGATCATTACCCCAATAAGAAATTGCATCCACTTGGGTCCCTTCACTTTCTTCTGAACAAATGGTATAACTGTAAAAAAAACAACAAACATAAATAATTAAGTCACTCAAAAGTAAACAAACAAGGACAGAGAAGCAAAGACTAGATATTAACAAACCGAGCCCCTTCTCTAAACATCTCACACACTCATTCACTGTCTCTCTTTCTCGAGTTGGCCGACATTGTCGAGACGGGTGGCGATGGACAACAGCGATTGAATCCCCTCCTCTTTCTTCTCTTACTCCTTGCTATTTCGAGTTGGTAATTCTCTCATCTCTTTCTCCTTTTGCTGTGTGTGTATGGAAACCGATTGGCTTTTGCTTGCCTTCAAATCCAATCTGTAAATTGCTTCAATTGATTGATTATTTGTTTAATGTGCTGTGAATGGAATTCAATTGACTTGATTATGTACTTGACTGAATTTGTTAATTGGAATTGAATTGTTAGCCTTGTTGATTGATCAATGAAAAGCTGGAGTATTTTCTTGGACCGATTTGTCATCTGTTGATTAATCCAATTGGATAATTATTTCACTTCTTTGCTTGTATGAATCTGATTTTGGTAGATACACGTGTATTAGTAAACATATGAATGGTTAATGAGTACCAAGTATGTTTGTATGTTGAAAGCTGTCATTTGATACACGTTCAGCACTTTGGTACTTCCGTTTGGTAATTCCCTTTAGTATTTGTGTTTTATGTGAATGGTATGATGTTTACAAGGCTCTAAATGATCGGTACAAACTAGGTGCCAGTTAGATACCATCTATTTTCAGCGCTGGTAATGGGCTGGGTCAAGCTGAATATCCGGTCCAGCCCTCAACATAAGAATGTAAAGACTGACTCGGGTCCGGCCCTCTTTTTTGCCGAACATGTTCGGCCCTCTTAACAATTTCGATCCGTTCATGATTATATCCACTCGAGCCGGCCCTCGATTAATGAGGCTCGGCAAAGCATTTTACGGAAGGCAAAATTAGGCTCATACGAACTGAATTGTGAAACATCAAACATTGCAATTTGGACTAAATAAAATTACCGACTTTCATCTGATTCCTTTTACTTACGAACCTTAATCCTTCACTTACAATTTACAAATAAATCAAATATATTCATAAACACTAAGAGCATATTTTGACCTTAATCAGAGTAAGGGACCTCTTCCAAATTTATTCCTAAGCATGCACGATGTATTGCAGAACAAAATAAAGCATTAATTAAAATTAGAACAAGATGCATATTCGCTTTGAAAATTAAACTTCTAAGTGCAAAATCATTTATTTATGTATAATAATTGTATAATATGACAGTAAGATGCAAAGAACAAAATATTTTGCTCAACACAGCTTGAAATCCAATCTACTACAAGTGAAGATGTGCTAGTGGTGCTGTATTCTAAGACTCAGAGCTACCAGTAGTTGATTTCTCTACATCCTTTATTAGTACAACAAAAGGGCCTTTCTTGCTTTCCTCAGAAATAACCTGAAAGATCATAAAAAACGATTAACAAACACTAAAATAAACCAAAAATGCTAAAATATAGAATTTCATTTTGAGAGAAATAGAATTTCATTATCTATTAGTGCAAAATATTGAATCAAGAAGTTGCAACATTGAATATGGTGAGTAAAAACGATTAACAACCTAGATGTCAGTAAAACAAGAAGTTGCTACATTGAATCAAGTAATTTAAACTCACCATTAGTGCAAAATATTAGCTAAACTCACCATTTTCCCAGATGCAAAAATCAAAGCTGTGGTTTTAGGTTCCCTAATTCTCATGATGATAACCGCAGCAAAACGCTGTATAATACACAAATTATTAGTTATTGCCACAATACAGAAATATATTTTATACTAAAAACCAAATAGGAGATGGTAATGACAATATATGTAAGGTACCTTAGGATTATACTCAGCATTTCGGGCTTGTAGAGCAATGACTTTAAGATCCAGATGATGAATATGTGCATGAGCCGTAACCTGCATAACAATAAACCGATGATTAACATTTAGTAGACCATTTAATAGTTGCAAAGTAGGATTACAGTTAAGTTGAGGGCTTCAGGCAATTTAGCCATTTTTTCTTTAGTTGTCAGCTATTTGCAATGAAAAGTGCATACGTGTCTAGTACAATTAAATGGTACACAAAAAAGAAACAAAAAATACAAAAGGAAAGAAAAATTATGAAGTGAACAATTCGAAATTTCAAATCCAAATCTTTCTCAAAAAATGCAGCAACCCACAAAACAAATTGCCTATGACTGATATTAAATGCTTAAAATTTCTACTGCATGTGCCAACTTGTTCATTACTTATAAAATTTTAACTACAGTTCACGGTAAAAATAAGATTGAAGGTTACCGCAGTCTATATTTGAGGTTTCTAAACTGGAAGTGGTGACAAAAGAGGTTGCTTCAGGCCTTCGTCTTTTCCCATGCCACCTCAGACTCGTTTTCTTCTTCAACTTCTTCAAACCCAAGTCCAATTTGGTAATTTCACCAACCCCAACTCTGTGCACGTCTACGATGGATTCCAACTAGAAAAGCCCCCTTAGCGTTTGAGCGAGAGAGAGAAAGACGAAAGGCGATTGATTGAAATTAGCGTCGTCGAGTTCTCGAGCCGTCGAGCGTAGCCGCTGGAGCAAGGGTTCAATTCGGCGAGACTGAGAGCCGGACTGAGGGCCGAAGGGAGGAGAAGTCGAACTATGGTCGAGCATATATTTTATGTGGATCGAGCCGAGTTTCCAGCCCTAGACTGATATTAACTCGACCCACTTACTAATAATGGATATCCGATCCGTGGACCCACGGATAGTCCAGGCCCATTACCAGCGCTATCTATTTTACTTGCTGGTATCGGTCTCTTAGTTCAGGGACCTAATTGTGAATTAAACTTGTGATCAGGGATTTATTCGTTAGGATATCTGAAATATAATAAGTTAAAATGAACTCAATACTCTACTGGACTGAGAATTATAAAGAAGTTTAATTTAAGAATTTACTAAGAGTTACTGAACTGTTGTTAAATTAGTTACAAGACTTTAATAGTACAGTTTCCATATAGATAAACTTATTAAGTAATTTGTTAAAATAAATGGACATCGTAGTTTAATCGTATACTCACACAAATAATAGAAATGAAATGTTAATTTTGACATTATTAAAAATAATACAAGCACTTCATATAATAACAACGCTAAATTAGTATATTAGAAAAACACTATGGTGATTATTAGCCTAACAACAATTTAACCTTTGAAGTAAATAAAAGTGCAAACGTAAATGTGATATTTTAGGATTAATACTAGTTAATTTTACAAACAAGATTATGTATAACACATTATTATAGTAGGTTAATAATAGAGAAAGCATATCACATTAAAATACATATACAAAATAAACACCATAGAAATATTAGAAGTAATAGTTATTTAACTTCAACACAATGGTTTCCAGAAAAATGAGTTTATAAATAATTTCCAAAGATAAATTTAATAAGTATCCAATTAAACAACTAACCGTATAACCTAAACTTAATAGTTTTATATAAACAGGTTTATTTAATAATTTCTTAAGTAGATAATTCCAACTCATAACACAAATGATAAAAGTCAATCATTAGCGATAAGAATATAAGTACTTGAAAAACAATAAACTACGTTAATTACGTGTAAATCAATTCACTAGATAAATTCTTAAAACAAGCTAGTTATATTAGATAAATCTTTCACACTTCTAATGACTACTGATTGTGGTATACTAGTATTCAACAAGATAAGACAAGTACTGATTAATAAATAAGAAATATATACCTTCACATGCTATTTATGAGATGAACACTACTAATACATTAAATACATCCATAAAATTCATTTATTGAGTTCATCATAAATAAACACATGGACAAATAACTAATAAAAGTAACAAAAATAATATAATTACAAATGTTGTTAATACTATAAACTAGTGTGGATAATATACCTTTATACAAATATATACTGGTAACATGTTAACTAAATATTAACTTATATTTTTCTAAAATAATAAATATAAAAATTGGACATTTGTTCTGAGATAAAGTGATGAGTTCTAAATACCAATGCAGTTATATACATTCTACACACTTAATAAATGCTCTTTCAAAATAACTTAAATATAACAAAATTAAGTAACACAATGCATAATAAATAGTCTAGTTAATAATACAAAAATAGCGCAAGTATTTTATAAAGCTAGTACTTCAAGAGTCTAAGAACATTTGGACTGAAATACATTTTTAGATTAAACCTAATATTATATAGTTGTGACTTACACTGTCAAAATGATTTCTAAAGACAAACTAAAAGTGACGCCGACTCAAACGTGTAGGTTAAGTTAATATAATTCAGCAACACATCTTTCTTCGCATTGTGTTTTCTAAATAAAATTCTGTCAAAATATTTTTAAAAAAGTATAACAATGATGATCCAAGTTAATAAATATTCCATCACACTAGAATCAGATAAAACTCTGTTGAAATTTTATCAAGTATACAAGTAAATTTAATAATATATTTCAACATATAATTCCTTTTAAAATTAACCAAAGTATTGTTTAGAACACATAACCAGCACTTGATTTTTAATTATGGGATAATTGGGTAGATCGTTAGTTTAATTTGTAGCCTTTCTGATCGTCAGGTAATCAGTCAGACTGTTAGAGTTATGTCTTAGAAATCAATATTGAATGACTTAAATTCTTAGTTTATGTTATTGATGATATTTGATCATTTGTTCCTAGGATTTATTATTGACAGATCATTCAGGTTGAGGATCTGAATTGTGGATCTCTGTGGATCATTCATCAGAATGACAATAATAAATCTAAATTATTCATAATCTTGATAATTAACAAGGAACATTAATTATCATATAAGATTAGTATGCAAGTTAAGTAATGATTAAGTTCTACAAATCATAGGTAATGAGTTACCAACTTAATTGCATATGTGTATGTTATTGAAACATAGCACGGGACATGACCCAATGAAATAAACATATGGATTGTGTTATGTGTCATTGTTTATTTCATATGAGTTTGATTCTAAGTTTGAGATGGTTCAATTTTTCCACATGAGGATAGGTTCTATAAATATCGTTTACCGCTGATTCCTGATAAAGGCTGCTATACGGACGTTATTTATGTTCTCTTGAATTGTGCGGGAAAAATTGTTCGTCAAGAAAACCGTATGTCCCAAATTAGTATACCTTGTGAGTGATGATATCTGTTTGGGCCCCTTGATGGAGTTGGATTGTGTTGGCCAACTTGTGCAATCAACTATAGATCAAAAAACGTATAATCTGCAAGAATGACACATTCCTATCTTGGATTATACGATGATATCATGTGACATAAGAATCAGACAAGAAAATACTTTTATTTCTTATGTAGGATTTGAATATTTGTATCAGTACATTATTTATGCGAATTGGGAGTCATAATGTGTTGCTAGATACAGCTTGTGATTATTGAAATTAAATAGCGATTTAATTCCATGGCCAACATAGCATGAATCCTCAAAGGGTCACACAAATAGAGTTGTATCCACACGATGCATTATTTATTTATTCGCAGCAGTAAGTATTGTGAATATATGATAAGTTGATTAAATAATTATATACCGTTGCGAATCGTTATAATTAATTAAGTCAAAGTGATCATATAGAAATAAATTAATGTATTATTGATGAAGGGTTTTTTACCTAGGATATCAAATAAATTTGTAACCTATAGCTAACTTCACTAACCGTTCGGAATATAGCTTTAGGGTCGAACCCAAGGGACGGATTTTTAAATACCGGACTTATCCTTTCTGAAAATCTAGACAGAAATATTTTATGAAGTTTTGAATAATATAAAATTAAACGGTACTTCTAACGTAAATATTTTTGGTTTATTTTTGGACTTGGAATAAGATAATCAAACTAAATTAAAGTAAAATACTAAAAGTAAAGTCATTTGGGTTTTAAACAGAAATTAAGGCGCCTTAGGAGTCGGATTTCATCTATATTTGGCTATTAAATCAGAAACTTAAACACTTTCGCGTTTTGGTTTCTTAATTTAACTACGGTCGACTCTGTGGTCAGTTCGAACAGGAGTCTGTTCGGTTCGACCAGAGAGCGAAAGTGTGTTGGATTGGTTTGCTATATTCACTAGTTTTTGAGTCAGATTTTATTGGACAAACCTAGCTAACCTAAGCCTCAGCTTTCGCATGTTGGGACAGATCCTGGTTTGTTCACAATCTAACCTATTTAACTTGATTGGTTCACAACTTTTGGTATAGAATTCAATCCGTTAAACCAATTTATTGGAGTTCTTAGGAATATTTAGAGGTCTTTTGAACTAATCTAAAAGTCGCACTTTTGATGCAAACTAATCTCCCCTTTCGGTTCTATGATTTACTCCAAATACTCAAATCAATCTTGACTTGTTATTCCTAACTTAGACTTGCTAGATGCAGCTGGTCAACTAGAAGGTAATTAGAGAATTCAACAAGTAATTAACTCAAGCAACTATTTAATTCACAATAAATAAGGTCTCAAAACATATCAATTCATAGCATATCAAACAAACATCATCTAAACATAGAGTTACTCTCCTAATCCTAAGACCATAAAAGGTTACTAGCGTAACATAGTAGCAAAACAAACAACAATAGTCAAATAACAATAAAGATACAAGCCCATCAAATTACAAAATAAAAACATAGAGAAATAGAACCAAATACTCCTTTATGCTTTTAGATATGATCTTCAAGGCGATGGGATGATGCCAGATGGTAATCTCACGTGAAACTTCGCTGCCGTCGTTGCCAGGATAATGATTTCCAAAGATAAGAGAGAAATTGGCCTTTGGAAAAGTGGAAAAATGATGTAAGGAATGAATCCCTGTGACACCCCGTCGCATCCCGTGACTGGACGGTACACGACGGCGTGCCCGCCGCGGATGCCTCTGCACCCGCAAGGCTTACCAAGACTTAATTAATTCTAATTATGAAATTAAATATAATAGTAAATCAAAATTTACTAAAATAATTAAGTTACAAGCCGAAAATATTTTTTTTAATATAGACATAAGATAATATATGCTACATAGGCTGGTTCACATGCCTTTGGTAGCTAACCATACAGTCCAACGGCTTATTTGTCGTCTTGTTGTCCAACGCTCGAACTGCAACCTGGAACCCACAACCACAGTGGAAACAATGCAAAAAGCAAAGAATGAGATAAATATAATTTATCTCAGAGCGGTATTCAGTTCCAGCCATACGAACAATCTTACATGCTTCGGAACTATTTACCGACTGAGGAAGAAAAACACACAATTTGTATAAGTCAAATATCAATACATTTTGTGATACATTATAAGATGGCAATATGAAGATGCAATGCAAATAACCCGACACATTAATCAATTTGAACCGTCACATTCAAATGGTAGCACAAAAGTGTCGGTTCAATTGGTCAACTATCTCCTACTGAGGCTGGTTCAATATCTATTATTCAAATCAAAACTAAATTATCCCGAAGGATCCATGTCTCCTTGATCAGAGGAGACTGAGTATACAATAGAACATATATTGTATACGATACCATACAATTATCATTAATTCAGACAAATAGATAAGCAAACGGTACTGATTACGTGAACACTGTCAAACCACGGATATAAGCGCTTATTCACGGAGACTAGCACGTCAGGGAGCGACCCCAACGCCCAACCCAACCAGTGTCATTTCACCATACAAGAGTACCAACGATTATCACAATCCATTCAATTCGGAGCCATTTCAACATGCAATAATAATAGTAAATTAATATAAGTCATATGACACAATCCAAATATGCGTGCAATTATCAGCTCAAATTATGCAATGCAGTTATGCGTAAATAATTTCTAGCATGTAATCAAGTTGTATTGGATCCGCACCTGAAAATCAAGCGAGCAAACGATCTACATAACTTCACTCATATCGACCACCCGACCCCGATAACCGACTTCTCGATTAACTTAAATCTTTTCAAATTGTCACACCCCGCGCCGACGCACCGACACACGGGGCGGGATGGTAGGACGATATCTTCTACATCCATCCGACGACCCGTCAACCTGACTGAGCGATCAATAGCACAAGCAAATCGGGATGACTATAACTGCGACGTAGAACTCGAATTCCAAATGGCCGACTATTCAAAGCCAAGGCGGTATTCAAAACTTGATAGGGAGAGAGAGAAACAGAAATGATACACGGAATGAAATGAAATGAGACTGGGGTTTATTTATAGTGGAAGTCTGGCTAAAATGGTAAATATTCTCGATTACTTAATGGTTAAGTAAGCAAAAAGGAATTACTTAGCTACTATTTCTGAAAATATTAATACTATTTATAAAGATAATTGAGCCTATTTATAAAAATATTAATTATCAGAAATTATTTATATAAATATTGATTACTTAGCTACTAAAAATGTGGATAAGATCAAAGAGATATTTTCAAAGTGGATAAACATGGACATTTTTCAAATAGGACCTTAGAATTTGAAGTATTGTAAACAGGTCCTAAAATTCAGGGATGTCACAATCCCCTTTCCTTCAGGCCTAGAGAGGTATATATGGATGTCCCAAGTCGCAAGGATGGAAGGCTAGGGCACCAGGGCGCAAGAAATTACCATATCCATCAGTTTCCATGTAAGAAACAATATCATAAGTGATATGGCGGCAACCTGGTCAGATCGAACAGGAAGGGCAGTCGGACCGAATGGAGAGTAGAGAAGATAGTCGCACTGATCTGTTGTTGTGATGCCCAGTCGAATCGAACAAACAGGTGGTCGGATCGACTGAATAGATAGGATGACTCCTGGCTGCCATAGGTCTGGGTCGGATCGAACAAGAAGCTGTTTGGATCGACCAGAGGAGAGAAAAGAGCCTCCAATGCTAGGAATGAGTCATCTAGCGTGCGTGCTATGTCGGGAATCCATCTATACACTCCAAAATCATCAGAAATCATCAAAAACCTATACATAGAAGAGAAGAAACGACGACAAAGCCAAATCCTGGAAAAACATAGCAATTTATTAAATAGTTTGTTGGTTTGAGTCTATTTTGAGTGCCAAGTACGGTCCAAATAACAATAAATATTGACTACATCAATTATCTAATCCCAAATAATTATTATTAAGTTAATAACTAATGTTGTTCAACTTAATTTAATTAATTGAGCCATTTGGGCCTTCATTTAAATAGTTAATTAGAAGCCCAAATTTAGGATGGTTAAATGAGTAATTACAGTAATTAATTAATGGACTAAATACAATTGTTGTAGCCCATTAAAGGCCTATCCAAGGCATGCCTTGAGGGGCAGAATTGTCCATGAATTAATTATGGAAATTAGGTTTTGGAGAGCTATATATATAGAGGGTTCAGGTTTGGAGCAAACAAGAACTTCTAACTCTTCCTCTTTGTTGGCCAAATTTTCTAAAGAGAAGAAAATTTCAGATTTTTTTCTTCTTGCTCTCTTCTCCCATCCTCTTGGCTCATGTGTTGAGCAAACTTCTTCCACCATTAAAATAGTTTAATTGAAAGAAAAGGAAGAAAGGGTTAGACGTGATCTCTAATCTCTAGCACGGTTTCGAGATCGTGGTGATTCTCTTGGTGGACTCGAGGACAACCTTTGAAGAAGAAAGAAAAGCGGCGCAGCACACCATCGACTCCTACGCCATGGATTTTTCCTTCTTCATACGATTCAAGAAGAGGTACATCCATAATCCTTTTTCTCATGGTTAATTGATGTGGTATATGCTCGCAAGATCCTTTCTTGTGGTCGTTTGCTTGTTTTATCTTTGTTAATTGTAATAGAAATAAAAATTGTGCATCCCAACCACTTACTAACAGTGGTATCAGAGCCTTAGGTCGTGCTTGAGCATTTTAACACAAAATTAAATGAGAAAATGGTAATTAACTAAGTTAATTAATGACGTGTATGCTTGCTGTTCTGTAAAATCTGTTTTTCTTGCCTTCTGAAAATATTTGTATTTTACTGAAAGTCGTAGCTCTCTGAGTTGTGGTTCTTTAGACATGAATTTTACGAATTTCTTAGCTGGTATGAATTTTTGGTGAATTAAACGATTACGGTGCGTAGAACCAATTTCTGCCTGCACAGTTCTGTTTGAATGACGTGTAGGATCTATTTTAGAAACAATAACTACCTGTAACCCTTAGCTACAATTAAACTAGACTTAAATATCTTTCTGGTCATTTATAATTTGTTGCATGGTTCGAATTTTATGTTGGTGTTTAAGTAGGAAAAGGGAAAAAGTTGTCAGATCTATTTTTCTAAACAAAGTGGTTGTTTTGATAAACTGTACTAATTGAACACTTTTTCGGGAAAAGTGTCTAAATAGAATTGTTCTATTTTGAGTTAGGATTCTGCTAAAATTAGTTTTGTAATTTTTTGTGAAGGTTTGATACTTAAAATAGGTCAAAAGATTTTAATCGTCAGCCTGATTTAGAACAGGAGTAGTTACTTGTATGGCACTTAACTTGATGATTATAAATAGACCTTGGTGGTTTTCTTTTCATGGGTAGTTAGCCAACTGCATATACTAAGTTTGTTGTGTAAATTGTTTGCATAAAAAACATATGGAAGATGATCCTACAGACCAAAAAGATTGAGGTAAAAATTTTTACTCTCCAATATGCCTCACTGTCCACACACAAATTTTTAATATGTTCAAACAAATCCAAGTTTAATTTGAACTCACCTCTCTTTAGTTCATCTCCTTCACTTTTCTTCTTTAATGGCCTTGTCCATTTGGTCCAATAATCTGGTTGCAATTGAGATATGAGGTGAATGCCTAATTGTTGAGTAGCTTGCACTTCAGTTGTGGCCATGGTTACTCTCAGTTCAGCTACCTGTTTAGTGTTTTGCACAATGTACATATGTACTTCTTCATCTGATTCTATTACCCAATGATCACCTACATAGCATAACATTTCTTGTTCTTTTCTCCTGTGACCACCTCCATCACGACCTTGCACTCCTAAAGTCCCTTCTGAGATCGCTACACTAGCAGCACAAACAATTTCTTTAAGTTCTTCCTTTCTTAGCTCATCTTGACCATCTTGCCCCTTCTCCTTAAACCTGATATCTACTATCGAGTTCAATAATTTGGACCAGCTTTTATATGGCACTGCATAAGTATCATTTTGCTCAAAGAACTGCATATGTGGCTTTTGATCTTTCATCCTTGATTCTCCATGGATTTTGACACTGGAATTAACTCTTGCATTAATTGTGATACCAAAATCTAGTAACAACAACACTATTGCAGTTACTATGGCATTCTTGACTCCATTGAGACCCTTTTTATCATATGTATTCCATTCGTTAATGACAACACACCACTTTGTCTTACCACATCTCTTACCGGTCTCTAGCTTGAACTTGGTACCATCACACATGAAATTTATATTAACATCACCCAGTGTCCCTTGCCATTGTCTCAAAATTAGAAGTATAGCAATTCCTAAGGTATGGTTAGCAGTTCTCTGATGAAACAATGCCATTGCAGGTTGAATTTCATGCTGCCTCGCTAGCTGCCCCTTTTCTTTAATGCCATCACCTAGTTGTGTCACTAACAACTTACTGTCTTCCTTCTTTACCTTTCTCAATTCTATAGCCATTGCATGCCATTTTATAAAACTATTAACAGCTGCTACATTCAATACTCTTCCAATTTGATGTCCTTGTATGCTACCTTGCAGCCCTTCAATTAGTATAATAGTGACCCCTCTTCCTTCATTTGTTATTCTGATTTTCCTTTTATCCTTCATCATTACGTCAGCTTGTAATTCTTTAAACAATGTCAATATTAAAATTTGCTCCTCATCAACACTTTCCAGCTCTTGCCTATTGATGTTGATTAACAGCATTCCTCCTCCTTCCTCAGCATTTTTCTTAATCATCAGTTGCCTCTCCTGTTGAGTTTCAAGACACACCTTTGTTGTAGGCTGCACCCAAGTGATGAAGTACCTCTGTGCTAACTGCATTTCATGGTCTCTTTCTACCTCCTTTTCTTTCCCTGTACTGAGCACCAGTGACAACAACCCTTCCATTTGATCCTTTGCCTGAAGTTGTGGTGGTTCCCTCTCAAGGTGCATAAAGTTTATTACAGGTCGCACCTGCTGAGGTTTTAATTGCTCATTTTGCACAGGTTGGAGTGTTGATTGTAGGATATCTAGTGCCAAAGTCACCACAAGCTGAGATGCAGGCCTCACTGGTTGAGCTATCGGTTGCATGGGTTGTGGACTAGTGCATTTCAGTTGAGACAATACAGGTTGTACCAACTCAAGAACAAGTTCTTTAAGGTGCGATTATTGATGCACTGGCTGGTCTACAAGCTTATTAACATATGTCTCACAATTCTCAAAACATGAAAATTGAGCTTCTACCCATGGACATTTATACCCCTCTCTATTGTGCTCAGTTTTGGACTTCACATCTCTTTCTGTATCACATCTCGCCACAGTAATTACATCTACAATTCTTGATTCTTTTTCAATTAGCTGACCATGTATGCCACCTCCTTTGTCCTCAGCTTTATTGTTACCCATCAGTTCCTCATTTCCAGAGAGAGGGTCAACAAGAAATGTAACAATTGATGTAGGCTCCAAAACAAGATTCACAAGTTGTACTTCAGAGTGATGGGTCTCTTGAGCTGAAGTTTGAGTCTTCATTAACATCTCAACACTACTCAGTATCTCCTCCTCCTCATGTTGCCTATCAATCGAATCACCTCCACCCCCTTTATCCTTCACTTCATCTACACGATCATTAACAGTCAACCCATCAAATTGCATTGTTGGTAGCTTCCTTGTAGTATGCACATTTGAACCATTTTCTTTTACTGAAATGGAATAATTAGCACTTCTAGTAGGGTCCAATACTTCATCCACTACTGTCTTCTGTTGTCCTTTTGAATTAACATCATCAAGGTTTGAAAATTCAGTTTCTAACCACTTATCATTATTCACTTTCCCTTTATCTTGCACCTTCTCTTCAACCCTCAGTTGCTCCTTCATTTTCAAAGGATAATTTTGGAAAGATTGTTGCATTGGCAACCATGAGTAGTGTGATGACTGAAGCTTGAAATGCACCAGATTTAACTCATGATGCACATTTTTTGATGCCATAAGCTGTGCCTTTTGAGATGTTAGCTGTAGAATATGTGGTGCCATAGTTTGTACATGATGAGGTGACATAGGCTCAATTTGAGTTGCTGTTTGAGGTGCAATGGACGGCACAATTGATGTAGAGTGTCTTTGATGGACACTTTGCTCTACAGCTGACCTTTCTGACTCCACTACTTCCCTCACCTCTACTCTTTTATTCTCACTCTGCATCCTCAAGTCTGTTGGGAACTCAAGTCCACGTGCAATTTTAATTTTTATTAACATTTAACAAAGAATTAATACGCACGATTAACGGATCTAGTCATTGAAGTGATTAACATTATAAAGGGAGAAGCGTAGGAGGTTACCTCTTCCGAAATCGTATTCGGAAGGCTCGAATCCTTTCTCTAGGAATCGGTGGCATACTCGTCACCCTCGCGACTGCCTCCGGTTGCCTCGAGTCCACCTAGAAGATTAACCAAAGTCTCAAGACAAGTGCTAGCTTGTCCGAGACGATAGCTAATTCCCTTTTGTTCTTCTTCGCGCGATTAACCGATTAATTGGAAGAAGAAATGCTCAACTCATGAGCAAGAGAGATGGATGGATGCACAAGCAAGAGGAGAACCAAATTTCTGCCCTTGCTTGAGCCGTCGACTAGAGGAAGGAGGAGAAAAAGAATTAGGTCAAGACCGACTTGTTCCCAAAGAAACAATCAATATATATGCAGTCTTTCTCTTTTCCAATTTTTGTCTGGACAAAAATACCCTCAAAATCCGAAATTTTCAGAATTTTTATGGGCTAATCCATATGATATAATGGCCCATTAATTCACTCTATTAATCCATCTCAAATCGGGCTTTTAATTAACTAATTAAACAAAAGAACGATCAGCTCAGTATAATAAATATACGTTGAACTAACTTAATTATTAACATATTAATAATTAATTTGGAATTAGCATATGCATTATATTATTTCTATATGATCCACTTGAGTTAATTAATTATAACGGTTCGTAACGGTATGTAATTAATTAATCAACTTATCATATATTCGCAGTACTCGCTACTGCAAATAAACAAATAATGCACATATGGTTAAAGTCCTATTTGTGGGAACCCTTTGAGGATTTATGCTATGTTGGCCATGGAAAATAAATCACCATTTATTTCCATTAATCATAAGCGGTATCTAGCAACACGTTATGATTCTCAATTCGCACAAATTAAATACTGTACCAATACAATACTTCAATCCTGCATAAGAAATATTATCTTATTGTTTTGATTCTTATGTCACATGATATCCTTGTATAATCCAAGATAGGAATGTGTCATTCTTGCAGATTATACGTTTCTTGATCTAGAGTTGATCGCCTAGTTGCGCGCATACGATCCAACTCCATCAAGAGGCCCAGTAGATATCATCACTCACTAGGTGAACTAATGAGGGACATACGGTTGTCTTGATGAACAGTTTCTCCCTGCACAATTCAAGAGAACATAAATAAAGTCCGTATAGCAGCCCTTATCAGGAATCAACGTTAGACGATATTTATAGAACCTATCCTCATGTGGAGAAACTGAATCATCTCAAACTCAGAATCAAACACGTATGAAATAAATAATGACACATAACACAATCCATATATTTATTTCATTGGGTCATGTCCTGTGCTATGTTCCAGTAACATACACATATCCAATTAAGTCGGTAACTCTTTACCCATGATTTGCAGAACTTAATCATCACTTAACTTGCATACTAGTCTTATCTGATAATTAATGTTCCTTGTTAATTATCAAGACTATGGACTCTTTAGAGATATTATTGTCATTCTTACAAATGATCCACAGAGATCTACAATTCAGATACTCAACCTGAATGATCTGTCAATAATAATCTCTAGGAACAAATGATCAAGCATCATCAATAACATAAACTAATATAATAGCTACCAACTGATTGGCTTCTAGGACATATCTCTAACAAAGTCATCTCTTTGATTCACCATTACTCTCACCCTCTCCTTATCCCTACCATTCTTACAAGTATTTGATACCATTATGGTTCTTTCTCTCTCCTTCTTGGCAACAAAAGGACCTACCCAAATTCTACTCCCATCTTTGACAGATCCATTTAGGCCTCTAATAGCTTTTATAGCTGAATCAACACAACTAAATTGCACAAAGCCATACCCTTTGGATAGGTAATTAGCATCCCTCGCCACTTTACAAGAGAGGATTAATCCATAAGGTGCAAACCATTCAAATAAGGTTAGGCTAGTTACTGAGATATCCAAACCTTTCACAAATATGTTGCCATCAATCGCCTTCTTCCTCTCTTCATCTTTGTGTGTCATGGGGTGGAGTTGGTTATGTCTTTCTTCAGTTTTCATCAACATCGCTTCCAATCGATCGTACCTCGATCTCCAATCTTCAATCACCATTTTAACAACACTGGCCCTTAATGACCGGTGCTCTGATACCACTTGTAACGTTCCTGAGATGATAAACAACTCAAAATCGCTACAGAAACAGCAGTGACAGTAAACTAAACTGATACAAGCTAATATCAGACCCAAAACCCTTCAATTGGATCTAATAAGAGCAAAATTAAATGAAATTGAAAGAGAATAATGAAAGATAATGGATATAAGATATATAATGGCAATAAGGACAACAATAATCGAAGATACAAGGGTTTGTAATGGTAAGAAAAGCTATTGGAATGTAATCCGAGAAATAAGCATAAAATGAGAAGGTTTTAGGGTTTCAGATTCAACGATATCCCCATCTCTCTCTCTCCTCACTTATATATAAAATAGGAATTACAAGTGTAAAACTCAAGTTACTGGCTCTGCAATTTACTGAGATGAAACGTGAAATTATCCTCAGTCGATGCTTGTAGTAGTTCTGTGCTGACTCAGCTCCTGAGTGTTTCAGCTAGCGTTTCCAATTTATCATCATTCTTGGGCTTATGAACATGGGCCCTGTGAGAAACCCAATTCTCTTCATTAGGCCTGACTTGCCCTTTTGTACAGAAACACTTCTTAGTTAAAGTTAATTCCTTCTTCATTTTTCGCCCCTTTAAAGCTGGGTCCCATTGCTCATAGACAATACACCTTGTTTCAATTGGTATTTTAACCAATTCAATTGAGGATCGTGACATATGTTAATTAGAACACTCCTTAAATAATCTCCTTTCAGTTTTAGATTGTTGAATTAAATTTCAAAAGGTTTAAACAAGTTAGTTGTTAAAGTTGAGCCTTCTTTGCATTTAAAGGCAAGCAACGAGCGTGCACAAAGATTTAATTAATGAAGTTAATTAGAAACAAATAAACATATATATTGTATATGTGCTAACTTTGTTTTGTAGGAGGATCGTGGGTATAGTATGGCTCAAGATTCCGATGCCTTGTGTGTTTGTAATTGTGTGAATGCATGTGAATGAATGTATGTAAGACCTTTGGTGCCATGGTTAATTAAATTAATGTGAATTAATTTTAATGTAACTTGTGAGGCATGCATGCCCCTAAGGATTAGGAGGAAATTAGAAATTCTTTCATATGTATTTATTTATTTATTTCCATTAATTATAGGATAGGATCTATATAATTAGTGGGAGGGCTTGATAAATTTAGATTCACTTCATGGAGATGACGTGGAGCTAAAATGCAAGCGGGAGCCATATAAACCCACAACAATGTTTGAGATACTTATTATGTGATTGTTTATGAATGCTATGAAATTCCATAGGGTAGCTATGAGTATATGCTTGCATGACCACTAAACAAGAGTCGACCGCCCTCTTTCTCTCTATCCCAATTAATTTGTCCCAATTAATTTGATTAAGTCAACGCCCTCTTTCTCTCTATCCCCTTCATGTCGTTCGGTCGTCCATTGACGCTTTCTCGCTGACGCGGGACGTCATGGTCCACTCTCGAAGTCGGGGAGTAAATCGGATTTACTAGGAGCAAATAGAGAGATGCTACTTAACGATGGACCCTAATCAGATTGGACATCGGGGCGAAGTTTGTGGATGTACATGAGATATTTCACAAATCAAGAGTCATATGATAGATATGATTGGTTGGAGAAACCTACCTTATCTAGTTATTTTGGTGTCATGCCGACGCTGACCCCTTCTCAATGAAAATGAGGATCTTGAAAAACCTACTACATTTGGGACATTAAATAAATGTAGCGAAAGTTTTATTTGTTATAAATAAAACATTGCATAAACTAAATGACCATAAATTGAAATTGTTATAGATGTTAAAATTGTTAATTTCGTTCTGATCAATCTTTGAAAATGAACAAACTCGTTTCTAAAAGTATTTACTTGGAGAAGTAATACTGATTCCTAAGATTAAGTTCTTAGTGAAAAGAAGCTTGAATATGTTAATTCCCAAAAACTTTCCTCTACCTCCCGAACGTAACATCGCAATGATTGATTGACTTTTGCAAAAAGTTATTCAATAAAACGAATGCCGATATCCTCACTTTGGAATCTCTAGACCTTTGAATTAGCGAATTCATATAGACTATATTTAACTCGTACGATCTCATCCACTTACATGTGTCATTGTTTATTTCATATGAGTTTGATTCTAAGTTTGAGATGGTTCAACTTTTCCACATGAGGATAGGTTCTATAAATATCGTCTACCGCTGATTCCTGATAAAGGCTGCTATACGGACGTTATTTATGTTCTCTTGAATTGTGCGGGGAAAAATTGTTCATCAAGAAAATCGTATGTCCCTCATTAGTATACCTAGTGAGTGATGATATCTGTTTGGGCCCCTTGATGGAGTTGGATTGTTTCACCAACTTGTGCAATCAACTGTAGATCAAGAAACGTATAATCTGCAAGAATGACACATTTCTATCTTGGATTATACGATGATATCATGTGACATAAGAATCAGACAAGGAAATACTTTTATTTCTTATGTAGGATTTGAATATTTGTATCAGTACATTATTTATGCGAATTGGGAGTCATAATGTGTTGTTAGATACTGCTTATGATTATTGAAATTAAATAGCGATTTAATTCTATGGCCAACATAACATGAATCCTCAAAGGGTCACACAAATAGAGTTGTAACCACACACATTATTTATTTATTCGCAGCAATAAGTATTGCGAATATATGATAAGTTGATTAATTAATTATATACCATTGCGAACCGTTATAATTAATTAAGTTAAAGTGATCATATAGAAATAAATTAATGCATTATCTAATCCAAAAATAATTATTAATAAGTTAATAATTAATGTTGTTCAACTTAATTTAATTAATTGAGCCATTTGGACCTTCATTTAAATAGTTAATTAGAAGCCCAAATTTAGAATGGTTAAATGAGTAATTACAGTAATTAATTAATGGACTAAATACAATTGTTGTAGCCCATTAAAGGCCTATCCAAGGCAGGCCTTAGAGGGGCAGAATTGTCCATGAATTATTTATGGAAATTAGGTTTTGGAGAGCTATATATAGAGGGTTCAGGTTGGGAGCAAACAAGAACTTCTCACGCTTCCTCTTTACTGGCCAAATTTTCTAAAGAGAAGAAAATTTCAGATTTTCTTCTTCTTGCTCTCTTCTCCCATCCTCTTGGCTTATGTGTTGAGCAAACTTCTTCCACCATTAAAATAGTTTAATTGAAAGAAAAGGAAGAAATGGTTAGACGTGATCTCTAATCGCTAGCACAGTTTCGAGATCGTGGTGATTCTCTTGGTGGACTCGAGGTCAACCTTTGGAGAAGAAGGAAGAGCGGCGCAGCACGACAACGACTCCTACGCCATGGATTTTTCCTTCTTCATACGATTCAAGAAGAGGTATATTCATAATCTCTTTTCTCATGGTTAATTGATGTGGTATATGCTCGCAAGATCATTTCTTGTGGTTGTTTGCTTGTTTTATCTTTGTTAATTGTAATAAAAATAAAAATTGTGCATCCCAACCACTTACTAACACAGACCACTCAGGTGTATTTGACCAATTGCTGATCCAAGTAAGTTGTGCAAGGCGTTGGCAAGGACATCGCCATTGCTTTACAGTTATAGCTATCTTTATGCCCGTCATTACAGGTGTATGGAAGCTTTAGGTTTTCTTTAAACTTTAGATTAAGAATTAGATCATTTATTTGTGCATATCATGTCATTAACATTAAGTAAACAGTTAAGAACATAACATTAATTAAAAGATTAGTTTGCATATATAGGATAAGCATCTATATTAATAAAGTGACTATTAACTTAAAAGTGCCTTAATCAACACATGCATCTGATAGGGTACAGGATAGTGAGACCGAGTGAGATAAGAGCGTTTTGCACGCGATTTCCATTATCGGGAGCTTGCACCCCCAGCATTTTGCCGGTGGGCTCCTTATGATAGTGATCTCGAGCAATGCGTTACTGATGATCACTCAACATACCGACCGTCAGACGGTACTGCGGTCACTTGATGGTTATTTGTTATTAGTATATTCCCTTGACTTGTGTTATTAGTATATTCTTTTGACATGACTTGGACTCTGGGCTGTGTATGCCATCTATATCAGACTATATCTCGATCTCCATGTGTCTATTTGCCGGTACCGTGTATTACTGCTCACTCCTCGACCGGGGAGTGAGGTCGGAGCTTATGCGTATCGAGGTCTCGCGTAGGTAGATCTGTAGGCACTGTTCTTTTCATATATATTTGGGACTTGTGAGAATGATTCTGGATTTTACATTACTTATGATTTGACCATTGAGTGTGGGTGCTTTACTCTCGTATTATTAAATATACCTCGTATATTATATTAATATTATAATCTGCTTCTCCAGATATTTCTCTAATTTTATTTTGGCATGTCATTATTTGTAGATTAGTGGCATCTTCAAACTAAACTCACACTTAGATTTTGCAAGATAGGATTTAAAATTATCCAACTTAAGTATGGTTTAGTTCTATCTTTAGTTTAACCAGAACCTTTAACTTACCATGTTATTGCACTGAGTATTCATGTACTCAGCCCACATAATTGCTTGTGGAACAGGTTTAGGTTTGACTGAAGACAATCTGAAGTTGAAGGTCGCTTACTGCTGCTGGATGATGCCATTTGATATCTGGGTTGTTTCAGATGTCGATGTTATGTGTACTTTTTATTTTGTTATTATTTTTATGGCATTATTTTGTGATTTATTGTACCTGAGACACTATAGTTAGCCTTTCGTGTGCACAGCAGAGTGTGTACATATGGCGGAGTTGTCTTCCTCGGACGCAGCTTTGGTTCGAGGTGTGACATGTAATTTAAGGATTTGGCAAATCTTTTTCTTGGAGGTTTCCTTAAACATTATTTCTGCAGATATCGATTTTTTTTTAAAAAAAGAACCGGAGGAACACGACAACAACACACCAATGGAGAGCGACAGAGCATGTAGCCAAATCAGTGAGGGACGGGGTTGTGTACGAAAGAGGCGATGCAGGAAAAAGGAGAGTTTTTTCTTTTCCTAAAAATAAATCGAAAATTCATGTCAGTCCTAGAGGCACCTAAAAATTACTGGAGTTTCCTAAATCAGACCGCCACTTCAGAAGGCGGCCTGCCTCTGCCACATGGACTTGCCACGTCACGTCAGCAAGATCTGAAAATTTGAATTTTTTCTTCCTAGCCAGCATTTTATGCGCATTGTTTCGTATTTTAAGTGTATCTTTCTCATATGATGTCCGATTTCGATGATTTAAATTGCGTTGGAAACTTAAGAAAGAGATCTACAACTTTTATGCTTTGAGTATCTTGGACAACGTTACAAAATACCATAAAGTTTCGAATTTGAAGATAGTCAAAGCATAAAAGTTGTAGATCTCTTTCTTAAGTTTCCAACGCAATGTAAATTATAAAAATCGGACATCATATGAAAAAGACACACTTAAAATACGAAACAGTGCGTAGAAAATGCTGGGGGCCAGGGAAGAAAAAAAAATCCAAAATTTCAGATCTTGTTAACGTGACGTCCCACGTGGCAAGTCCATGTGGCAGAGGCAGACCGCCATCTGAAGTGGCAGTCTGATTTAGGACACTTCAGTAATTTTTAGGTGCCTCTAGGACTGACGTGGATTTTTCATTTATTTTTAGGATTAAAAATTCTTGAAAAAAGGGAGGCCTCCCATATGCGCAATCCGCGCTCCCGAAAATTCAGTCTTGTTGTAAATTAAGATGATTAACGTTGGTAATCAATTAAATGCGGATGTTTCATCTACATAATTCCCAAGAGTTTCATTCTTTGTCATTAATTATAGGAAGGTTCATTTGTAGCTTATAAATAGAAGAATGTAAACTTGTATGAATAACAACAAGAACTCAAATAGAAATACAAGTACGAGATTGAGAATTGAGCATATTATCTTGTTTAGTCTTGATATATTATTATTTGTGTCTTTCTTCCACTTCATTTTATAACACGTTATTAACACGAATTTTCTTGAAAGGAATTGAAAAGTTATATTTACAAATTGCTTGGAGGAATTCACAAACTTGTTTGGTAAGTAAAAGAATATATTGTTCAAGAAAATTATGAGGTAAGTAAACGATAAAATTAATTGTCATTCATTTTATTAATTTCAATTCTATACGACCTTTTTGTTATTATATCTTTTGTTTGAAATTTATGAGAATCATTCCCAGAAGTGAATGATAATAAAAATAATAACTCAAAGATATTATTCAAATTTGAATTTTATCAAGAATTCAAAGTTCTTATTACATCAAGAACTTGAAGTTCTTAATGCTTGAAGTAATTTTGTTTAGAACATGAAGTTTTATTAGAAATTTAATATAACTAGAAGTTATGGAACGCCACCGAATATAATTTAATAAATAACCTAAAGTTATTGTTCAAAGCTAGAATTTTATCAAAAGAACCGAAGTTCTATTAGTTAAATAACCAGAAGTTATTATAGGATACTAGATGAAAAATAGCATAAAGTTATTCCTGATTTAATATATTAGCACTTAATATTAATCATCAAATGAAAAATAACCTGAAGTTATTTCATTTAAATTATTTAAATTCCACAATCAAACAATTTAATAACCCGAAGTTATTAAATGAGATTTTGTTATAACCTAAACTTATAATGCTAAATTAGAGTCATTATTTATTTGTATATTTCTCTCTTATTTATTCATTTTATTTATTTACTCATCTATATTTTATTTATCATAATGATAACCTAAAGTTACGATGAAAAGCATATTAGTACTCTTGAAGAGATTTCAAAGAAAAATTTAACCATCAAAATCAAAAGCTCGTTATAACATGTGAGATAGCATGATTTCAAATTTGGTTGTGAGTAAAATTATCCATAATCCATATCTCAAATTTGCTCCTGTAGTAGCAAAAGATACTCAAAGTTAATATCATATCTTCTAAATGCAAATAACGAGTTTCTAATGAATTAATCAACAAGTATGATTCACATGAAAATCCATTCCCTGAAGCGAATGTAATTATATATGAATATATGGCATTGACATTGTGACATTAATTTTTGCAATGAAAAAGAAAAATGTCTTGAAGATGTTTATGATAAAATATTGATAACGCACCAGCAATATATCCAAATACTGTTATCAAATTTAATTATAGGAATTTTTAATTATGTTTAATTTTTATATTATGAGTATGTTAATAAGTGAAAGTAAATTTATTATTACTTTTTTTATTTTAAGGAAAATGACTGACGCAATATTAAGTAAAGAAGATCCATGTATGGTTGATAGCGGAACTATCAATACAATATTGAAAAAGTAAGAAATACTTTTTACAATTGCATTCCGGTGTGACTAATATTCAAACTATATCTGGTTCAAGTAATATTATTGAAGGTTCCGGAAGAGTTTGTATTTTGTTACCTGAAGGAGCAAAATTAATAATTGATGATGCATTATATTCGAGTAGATCCAGAAGAAATCTACTAAGTTTTAAAGATACTCGAAAGAATGGTTATCATATTGAAACTGTGAATGAAAGAAATTGTGAATATCTTCATATCGTATTTATTATTAATGGCCTTAAAAAGATTATGAAAAAATTGCAAGCATTGTCTAATGGACTAGATAGTACTTATATAAGTACAATGGAATCAAATATGGTCACTAATTGAAAGTTAGTTGATCTAAAATTATTTACATTATGGCATGATAGATTGAGTCATCCGGGATACTAAATGATGAGGAGAATAATTGAAAGTGCAAATGGGCATCCCCTAAAGGACCTGGAGATCCTATTATCAAAAGAATTGACATGTCAAGCATGCTCTCTTGAAAAACTAATTACAAGACCATCTCCAAATAAAGTTGGACTTGAAACTCCATCATTTTTAAAACGAATTCAAGGAGATATGTATGTGGGCCTATAACACCGCCATGTGGACCATTTAGAGATTTTATGGTTTTAGTTGATGCATCAATACGTTGGTCACATATGAGTTTGTTGGCAACAAGAAATGTTGCATTTCCTAGATTATTAGTACAAATTATCCAATTAAGAGCCAACTTTCCGAATTATCAAATTAAAAAAAACCGACTTGATAATGCAGGAGAATTCACATCCCAAACTTTTAATGATTATTGCCCATGTTCATACACAAAATGGTTTAGCATAATCGTTTATTAAAAGGTTACAGTTAATAGCTAGATCATTACTTATGAAATCAAAATTTTACCATCTTCTGCATGTTGACATGTCATATTACATGCTACTGCACTAATTAGATTAAGGCGAACAACTGATCATAAGTATTCCCCATTACAATTGGTCTCCGGAAGAGAACCAAATTTGTCCCATTTAAAGGTATTTGGTTGTGCAATATATGTTCCAATTTCTCCTCCACAACGCATAAAAATGGGACCTCAAAACAAAGTTGGAAATTTATATTAGATTTAACTCTCCTTCTATTGTCAAATATTTAGAACCATTAACAGGAGATGTTTTTACAGCAAGATTTGCTAATTGTCATTTTGATGAATCAATATTCTCAAATTTTGAGGAAGGAAAACAAAAACTGGATAAACAAGTGACATGAAATTCATCATTATCTTATCTTGACCCCCGAAGTGGTCAATGTGAACTTGAAGTTCAAAAGATTATAAATTTATAAAGAATTACAAATGAATTGCCTGACGCATTCACATATATAAATAGAGTCACTAAATCTCATATTCCAGCTATAAATACACCTGCTCGAATAGATATTAAAAAAATATCAAATGAATCTCATGAACGTAGAAAACGTGGAAGGCCAATTGGTTCTAAGGATATAAATTCATGTAAAAGAAAAGAGCAGAATAAAGCAGTTGGCACAACCCTAGAAGAGGTTCATAAGGTTCCAGAAGAAACTAAATCTCCAGAAGAGATTAATAAAGTTCCAGAAGAGATTGATGAAGTTCTAGTAGAAACTGAAGTACCAAATGACTATGAGATTTCTATTAATTATAGAAAAACTGGTACAATATTGAACAGAAATAAAACTCATGTGGATGAAATTTTTGCATTCGCTATAGCTAGTGATGTTATAAGCGAAGAGTATAATGTGCCAAAAACCATAGAAATATATAGGAACATAAATGATTGGCTTAAATGGAAAGATGTCATACAAACTAAATTAAATTCACTTGACAATCGACAAGTATTTGGACCAGTAGTCCAAACGCCCAAAAATGTTAATCCTGTAGGTTACAAATGGGTATTTGCTATTAAAAAAAATGAGAAAACGAAATTATAAGATACGAAGCAAGACTAGTGGCACAAGGCTTTACACAAATATATGGAGTAGATTATGAACAAACATATTCACCTGTAGTGGATGCGATAACTCTCAGATTTTTAATTGGTCACAGAAAATCTAAAAATGCAACTTATGGATATTGTCACAACATATTTATATGATTCACTTGATAATGAAATATGTATGAAAATCCCTGAAGGATTAAAAATGCCAGAAGCATATAGATCAAAATCAAGAGAAATGTACTCAATAATGTTGAAAAAATCTTTATATGGAACAAAACAATCAGGTTGAATGTAGTATAATCGACTTAGTGAATATCTTTTAAAGGAATGATATAAAAATAATATACTTAGTGTTAGAAAGTGTTGGATATGCCATATTTTAATTTTTATTACAATTAAACAAGCATACAACACAATAGATCTAGACTTAAGCCTTTTAACATACATCCATCAAGAGATAAGGTTAGGAGGATCGTTACCTCTTCTTGAATCGTATCAAGAAGGCTCGTTCCTTGGCTTTGGAGTCGGTAGCGTGCACGTCTCCACCAAGTCGCCGGCGCTGCCTCGAGTCCACTTAGGAATTAACCAAATCCTTCTCAAGTTGTGCTAGCAACGAGAAGGATAAGTCTAATTCTCAAGCTTCCTCTCTTCTTGCAATTAATTCTTTAATTAAGTGGAATAGAGAGAGGCTCAACACATGAGCAAATAGAAGAGAGAGAGAGAGAGAGAGAGAGAGTGGCGGCTAGGGTTAAGGGATGGGGTTTTTCTCAAATGCATCCCTTTATATAGAGCACCAAGTCTCTACCTACCACCACTTGCTTAATTACAAGTTTGTCACCCTACCTACCACCTCATTGGGGCCGGCCTACTAATGGGCTCACATGGGCCATTAGTTCATCTCCATTTAATCCATAATTCAATTAATTATAGACCTCTTCATTTGCTATCTAATTGAAAATTTAATTTACCAATAAATAAAAATCTAATTAACTTAAACAATTTAAGTGTGTTGTAAATAAATAATTATTAACTTAATAATAATTATTTAGAGATTAGACAATGCATTAACTTATTTCTATATGATTCATTTGATTTAATTAATTATAACGGTTCATAATGATATATAATTAATTAATTAACTCATCATATTATGCAATACATAATATTGCAAATAAATAATGCACGTATGGTTAAATTCCTAGTTGTGTGACCCTTTGAGGATTTATGCTATAATGGACATGGAATTAAATCGTTATTTAATTCTAATAATCATAAGTGGTATCTAGCAACACGTTATGATTCCCAATTCACATAAATAGTGTATTGCTACAGTATTTCAATCCTGCATAAGAGAATAAAGTTGTTTTCCTATTTTGATTCTTATGTCACATGATATCATCGTATAATCCAAGATAGGAAAGTGTCATTCTTGCAGATTATACGTTTCTTGACCTAGAGATAATTGTATCAGTTGCTAGCAAACAATCTATCTCCATCTAGGGACCCAAACAGATATCGTCACTCACTAAGTGAATTAATGAGGGAGATATGGTTTTCTTGATGATTAGCTTTTTCTCGCACAATTCAAGAAAACGTAAATCAAGTCCGTATAGCAGCTCTTGTCGGGAATCAGCGGTAGACAAGATTTATAGAATCTATCCTCATGTGGAAAAAATAATCATCTCAAACTTAGAACCAAAATCATCACGAAATAAATAATGACACGTAACACAAGCCATATATTTATTTCGATGGGTCAAGTATTGTACTATGTTCTATAACATACACATATGCAATTAAGCTGGTAACTCCTTACCTATGATTTGTAGAACTTAATCATCAATTAACTTGCGTACTAAACTTATTGATAATTGTTAATTATCAAGATTATGGACCTTTTAGATTTATTATTGTCATTTAATTATAAATGAACTACAGAGATCTACAATTCAGTTCCTCAACCTGAATGATCTGTCAATAAATAAATCAAGGAACAAATGATCAAATATCATCAATAACATAAACCACAGAAGTAGCCAGATATGATTGGCTTCTAGGACATATCTCTAACAGTTAGCCATGTGTTTTTATTAAAAAAAATCAAGTCTAGGTTTTCTAATTGTTGCAGTATATGTTGATGATTTAAATATTATTGGATCTCCTGAAGAGATTGAAAAATACTGCAAAATTGTTGAAAAGAGAGTTTGAAATGAAAGACCTTGGTATAACTAAATTTTGCATCGGCTTGCAGATCGAGCATTTAAAGAATGAAATATTTATCCACCAATCAAATTATACAAAAAAAATATTAAAAAGGTTTAATATGGATAAAGCTTATCCTTTGAGAACACCAATGGTCGTACGATCGTTAAATGCAGAAAATGATCATTTTTCGTCCCCAACAAAATGATGAAAAAGTACTTGGTCCTGAAATACCATACTTAAGCGCAATTGATGCATTATTATATCTTGTAAATAATACAAGACATGATATTGTGTTTGCTATAAATTTATTGTCAAGATATAGTTCCAAACCAACCCGAAGAGATTGGAATAGAATTAAAGATGTTTTTCGCTACCTTTGCGGAACTCGTGATTTGGGGCTATACTATCAAAAGGATTCAAAATTCAATCTTGTTGGTTATGCATATGAAGGATATTTGTCAGACCCGCATATGGCACGATCTCAATCGGGATACGTATTTACTTCTAGTAGAGCTGCAATTTCATGGCGATCGACAAAACAAACTCTAACTGCCACATCATCAAATCATGCTGAACTCATTGTCTTATATGAAGCAAGTTGAGAATGTGTTTCATTAAGATCTATAATTCAAAATATCCAAGAAGAATGTGAGTTTGAAAATATCAAGGAGAATCCTACTCTATTATATGAAGATAATGCAGCTTGTATAGCACAAATTAGAGAAGGATATATCAAAGGAGACCAAACTAAACACATTGTACCGAAATTCTTCTGGACACATATATGATCTATAAAAGAATGGTATAATAGATGTTCAAAAAATCCAATCATGCAACAATTTGGCGTACCTATTCACAAAATCTTTGTCAAGAAAAATTTTTGAACAACTTAGAAAAGAGATTGGTCCACATCAACTGAAGGATATCCAATAATATCAAAATGAGGAGAAACATTATACACACTGTACTCTTTTTTCCTTATCCAAGTTTTTATTCCAATGGATTTTTATTGATAAGATTTTTAATGAGGCAGAATAAATGATCCTGAAGTACCATATTAATATTGATCGTGAAGTATCATATTAATAGTGTATAATGAATGATGAACATCGAAGGAGAAGTGTTGTAAATTAAGATGATTAACGTTGGTAATCAATTAAATGTGGATGTTTCATTTACATAATTCCCAAGGGTTTCATTCTTTGTCGTTAATTATAGCAAGCTTCATTTGTAGCTTATAAACATAAGAATGTAAACTTGTATGAAGAACAACAAGAACTCAAATAGAAATACAAGTCTGAGATTGAGAATTGAGCTATTATCTTATTTACTCTTGATACATCATTCTTTGTGTCTTTCTTCCACTTCATTTTAAAACAAGGAGTCTCCTTTTTATAAAAAAAAAAAAAACCAAACACAAGCTCTGTTAGGACCCATAAACAAAATTTAACTAATTCAGGGTCGTGACGCAAAAGTAGCAGTGATAAACCTCTGCTCTTTCCCTCGCCAAACAACTACCAGCGGATAAGGAAACACCCGCCATGAGCGACCTCTCACTCACTCTTCGCACCTCTTTCTTCTCCAAAACCCTACCTCTACACACCCCTTCACGCTCTCTCTTCGCACCTCTTCTCTCCTTCTCCCGCGTTGCTCCTTGCTGTTCTCTCGCCACCACCCAAAGAGCTGCACGGCCAGTGCCCTGGGGTTGCGAGATCGAATCGCTAGAAAGCGCGTCCGACTTGCAAAAATGGCTATCGGATTCGGGCTTGCCTTCTCAGAAAATGGGGATCCAACGGGTCGAGGTGGGGGAAAGAGGTCTAGTTGCGTTGAAGAATATACGAAAGGGAGAGAAGCTCCTTTTTGTGCCTCCTTCTCTTGTTATTACGTCTGATTCAGTGAGCTTTTCGTTTATAGACCCGTATTTTCGTTTATTACATCATTCCTTGTTGTTCAATTGTTTTTCTCGAGTTAGAATTACAGAAATTTACTCTCAAATTAGTGGTCACCTATACTGGGTGTATTTCAAATAATAAAATTGGCCTTGATTTCTTTCCCAACTGAATTTCACCTCAGTTTCTTCCAACTAATGCTAGCAAATATTTGGTATGAATTCTTATTCTAGGACAGGTGTAGAAATGATTATGTTGTTTTACCAGGATTGGACACGTCCGGAGATTGGAGATGTAATGAGGCGAAATTCTGTACCTGATTGGCCGCTTCTTGCCACATACCTCATCAGTGAAGCTAGTCTTGATACCGCATCACGATGGAAGAATTATATATCTGCATTGCCAAGACAGCCATACTCTCTATTATATTGGTACTTTGTCTATTTGGTTAAATTTGAAATCTGGATGGCTTTTGCTTTTCCTTTTTCCTGGAAGCACAACCACAAATTTAAGCATACTCAGAAATATCCAGATTCAGCTTGATTATTGCTTATATGTAAATATCATCCTTTTCCATACAGTTCTGCTGGTAAATAACATCGAAGTATAAAGACCAGGTTGAACTGGGATAACACTTAAATTATGTTCAAATGATTCATAATTTTACAAAAAAAAAAAAAGAAGGAAGCACCCACCCGTGCCTGGGTTTTGAAGGTGCACTCTCAAATCTTTTTTCTTTGTTTCTATAAATCTTTTTTGTGGTTTCAGGACTCGGTCAGAGCTCGATGCATTTCTAGTTGCTTCTCCTATCAGAGATAGAGCAATTCAAAGAATAACAGATGTCACTGGCACGTATGCTCTTTGGTCCTTCTTTTCCAAATATTGGCAATTCTGGCTACCATTGGTTGAATACTGATCTCAGTTTTGCTATAGAAATTAAATCCAATATATGTCAAATTATATGCTTAAGAGAATTTTATATCATAATATTTTTATGCTTCCAGATACAATGATATGCGGGCTAGAATATTTTCAAAGCACCCTGATCTGTTTCCTGAGAAGGTATGTGTCCATCAAGGCCATGTTGTCATATTCAAGGATAAATTGTGTATTTACTTGTTTCAAACTAGTCATCCTTGAACTTAACATTTTTGTTCGTAATTTCTTATAGATATACAATATGGAGACATTCATGTGGTCCTTTGGTATTCTATTCTCACGCTTGGTATGTGCTTTTAGTGATGGATTGGTTACTGAGTTATGCTAATATCATTTTAATATATATTTCTTAGAAAATATTTGTTTAATTTGTGTACCTCTGCAACACCTCAAAATATCAAGATGTTTGCCTACGGGCTTGTTGTCAAAAAAAATATATATATATATATCAAGATGCTCCTGATAATACAATGCATGCCCTGACAAAACGATGAATGCCTGCACAATACCCATTCTGAAGCTATAATATTTCGAAGAGATGCTGATGTAACCCTTATTCCTTTGAAAGAGCACATGATGATGAATGTTTTGGCTTCTTTTGGAGAACCTAAGAAAAGAACAATAGATGTGATACTTTCCTCATATCAGTTATCATGAATTGTTCCTTTTATTGTACACGAGCACACATCATAATTTGTAGTTTTGTAATAGAGGTTTGACTTTCTGTTTTCTATCTGGCTATGATTCTTAGCTCTCTCTTATGTGGTACTATAGGTCCGCTTGCCTTCAATGGATGAGAAGGTTGCATTAGTTCCTTGGGCTGACATGCTTAACCATAGTTCAGAGGTTTACTTTTCTCTCTCATTGCTCTTCTTTTTTTTTTTTTTTTTTTTTTTTTGAACAGGGCTTTCATATGTTGTTGTTATTGTAAAATTCTTATCATAAATATTTTGTGAACTTTAATGAATTGCAGGTTGAAACATTCTTGGATTATGACAAGTCATCACTGGGAATTGTTTTCACAACAGACCGTTCGTATCAACCAGGTGAGCAGGTAATTGAATTGCAATTTTTGTACCTAGTTTTTTCATCATTTTACTTATAGTTTTTTTAATAGAGTAGAAATAATATTCAGAAATACTTGAAATAGGTGTTTATATCATATGGGAAGAAGTCAAATGGGGAACTATTGCTTTCATATGGGTTTGTACCAAAGGAAGGTTCGAACCCTAACGACTCAGTTGAGTTGGCATTATCTCTTAACAAATCTGACAAATGCTACAAGGAGAAGCTAGAGGCCTTGAGAAGATACAATTTGTCAGAGTAAGTGCCAACCATTCTTCAGTTTTTTAAAGCAGTGAAGTAGCTCTTTGGTACAATTTGTCAGACTTTTCTTTTCTTCTTTTTGATTATATGTCCTGCTGTGTTAGAATCTAGCTGAACTAACATTTTAAAATACCAGAACCCAACATCTCCAACAGTAATCATACCGTACTTTAATTTTTTTAAAAACATTGTGTTGTTTTCTTTAGATGCATAGCTTTAAATCCTAATGAACTTTCAATTATATTGAAAGCTTGAAACATGAGCAGGTCTGAATGGTTCCCTTTACAAGTAAAGGGGTGGCCAGTTGAAATGATGGCTTATGCTTACCTAGTGGTGAGCCCACCAAGCATGAGTCAGTACTTTGGAGAGGTATATCCATTGAGAATTTTTTTAGTTTTTGGTAAAAGTAACACTATCACCACTTTTTGTTAACCATTACCTATTGGATTCCAGATGGCTGCTGCTGCATCAAATAAGAATTCTTCTAAAACCAGGATAAGTTATCCTGAAATAGAGGAGGAAACTCTTCAGTTCATACTTGATTCATGTGAACCTAGCATCTCAAAATATACCAAGTTCATAGAGGTCTCTCTCTCTCTCTTTCTCTCTCTCTCTCTCTCTCTCTCTCTCTCTCTCTCTCTCTCTCGCTCGCTCGCCCGCCCGCCCTCCTTCCCTCCCTCCCTCACTCACTCACTCAATATGTTTGTGCCACTTTCTTGGCTACAATCAAGAAATATTTTTCAATCGAACTGCCTCTGTTCACATTCATCGTGTCATTATTGTTTATTTATACAATAGATTGTGATAATTCATAATTTACCTTATATCATAAAAAATGTAGGGTCAAGGCAATGATTTAATCTCAGTAAATGCAAAGCAAGCCAACAGGAGATTGTTACTTAAACAACTAGCAAGAGATCTCTGCACCTGTGAACGAAGAATCCTCTACCGTACACAATATGTACAATCTCAGCTTATTTTTATTTATTGCAATGCTTGCTAGGTTGTTAGCCTTATTATTTGGGTTGGCATTATTTTATTGTTTTTTTCTTAGATGGGCATGATGCCATTATCCCACCTAACCTGTACCAAACCTAGATGTATTACTGTTCAACCCAACAAAACCTTTAAAGTTCAGAAATATATTAAAGTAAATATTTCTATTTGAACAACAAGGTGGAATAGAAGCAGTGCCTAGGAACTTGGCTTTGGTGCTAAGGGTCTAAGGTTTCAAGCCTCTGCCCTGACATTTTCTCCCTGTTACTTATTAGGCCGAAATAATCTTTAAATTATCCCAAAATTTTATTATAACATAAAAAATGAAAATGAGGTATACCTCTGACCTTATCTGACCAGAGATGCATCAAAGTCAGGCATCGGTTGGCCCGCTGAGTTAGGTCAACAATCGACACCCTCTTTGAATCATTATTAGTCAGTGACCTATTATCTTACAATAATTTGACTTACATGTGCAGATATTGAGAAGAAGATTGAGAGATATGAGAAGCGGTGAGCTCAGAGCCCTTACATTGTTTAACGGGTTAAGAAAGCTTTTCAAGTAGATATATATTAGTTTATTTGTACAATTTAGTTTTTTCAGTCATTCATAGTTGAATTTCAGGGAACTATTTAAGTTCCCGTTGTGAGATAGCTAAATATTGCACCCAACCACCACGCCCGTTCTGAAAATAAATTGTTGAGGGTTTATCTCGTATCTATCTGGAGTTGGAGCTGTGGGATTAATTGAGAGGATGATTTTCTTATAACTCTTTTTTATTAACTAACTTGGAGTACAATTATACACTCTTCTATTTCATACACTCTCATTGATACACTATCTCATTGGTTCTTCATTACATTAGCCTTATTTTTATTTATAAGCCTACAAAGTCGGTAATACATCAATCTAGAATTCTCATTCGATAACTACATACATATATATAGTGTTAATTGTTGAGTATTTATCTCGTATATATCTGGAATTATGGAATTAGGTAAGATTTCCAAAGGAGTTGTAAAAGGGTTTTCTTATATAACTCTCTTTTATTAACTAATTTGAAAGAGTACAATTATATACTATTTTATTTCATACACTCTCTCATTGATACACTATCTCATCGGTTCTTCATTACATTAGAATTACTTCTATTTATAGGCTTACAAAGTCGGCGATACATCAATCTAGAATTCTCATTCGATATCTACATACATATATATAGTGCTACATATATCTAGAAATTTCTCCAAGCTACAAGTTCGGTTCTTGCTTTGAGACCGATCTAGAACGGAGCTGATAAGTGCAATCAGTGTCATATCTAAAAATATAAAGAGATGTGCTGCTAAAAACGGAAAGACTCACCTTCTTCTCCCACTCGAGCCGTTCCGTTCCCACGCGCCTCCCCTCGGCTCACCTTCCCATCGTGTCCATGCGCCTCCCCTCGGCTCACCTCTCCTCCGTTCCCACACGCCTCCCCTCCGCCCACCCTCCTCTCCGTTCCTACGCGCCTCTCCTCTCCTCACATGATCCCTCTGTCATGCGCACCACGCGCCGTCGTCGTCGCGCAACCATCCCCTCTCCGTCGCGCGGCCCTGCCGTCGCCGTCGCGCAACCATCCCCTCTCCGTCGTGCGGCCCTGCCGTTGCCGTCGCGCAGCCCTCCCGTCGCCCAGCCCAGCCCTGCAGTTATCAAAATCAGAAATGAATATTATATCCTTCCTCACTTGTATTAAATACTCTCTTATTACTAATTATTTACTCCCTTCTATTTTTTTAGTTACTCCCAAGTAACACTAGAATCAGTTATGAATGTTATTTACTCCCTTATACATATTAGATACTTCTTTTATATTAGTTATTTACTCCCTTATAGCTATTTAGTTACTCCCAAACAATAGCAGAATCAGATATAAATATTATTTACTTCCTTACTTGTATTAAATACTCCCTTACTACTACTTATTTACTCCCTTATAGTTATTTAGTTACTCCCAAACAACAGTGGAATCAGTTCTGAATGTTATTTACTCCCTCATACATATTAGATACTCTCTTTATACTAGTATTTACTCCCTTATAGCCATTTAGTTACTCCCAAACAACAGCGGAATCAGATATGAATATTATTTACTCTGTTGTATATATCATTTACTCCCTTATACTGATTAATTTCCTCCCTTATAGTAATTTAGTTACTCCAAAAAATAGCAAAATCAGATACAAATATTATTTACTCCCTTATACTGATTAATATCATCCCTTATAATAATTATTTACTCTCAAATTGTAACAGAACTAGATCTAAACCTCTTTTCTCTTCTTATCCTTCTTTATTTCTACTTCTTTCTTCCTCAACCAGATCTGATCGGTATAGGAGAGGGAGCAGTGAGGGGAGGCGGAGGTGGAGGTGAGGCGGAGGAGAGGCTGAGGTGAGACGGAGGTGGATGCGAGGCGGAGAAGAGGCTGAGCCGGAAGAGATGGAGGCGGAGGAGATGGAAGCGTGAGGGTAGGCGCGGAGGAGAGCGAGGCGGGAAGGGAGGCGCGTGAGAGGAGGCGCAAAGGAGATGGAGGCTTGAGGGGAGGCGTGTGAGAGGAGGCGATCTGTTTGAATGAGAGGGAGCAGAGAGATCGGAAGGAAGGAGATTAAAATCGCAGGGGTGAGGGTGAGAGTTAGAGCGATAGCACTCTGATTGCTTGATTGCTTAAGACTCTGATTGTCTTAAGTAATAATTCCCGATCTAGAATGTTTAATATTTGGGCCTTTGAATGGGCCGATCCTTTTATTTGCATTTCCGTGCCGGCCTTCAACTTAAATGTATAATAAAAAAAATGGAGAATAATTGAATAGCTATTTTTGAGAAATTGAGAAATGAATCTATCATTTAAGAATTTGTGATTATTCTAAACAGATGGACAAATTGAAGTTAAGTATAATAACAAACCACGAATGGCTAAAATGAAATTTTTGGTGCATGATTACAGCACAATTCCCAGGTAATACTGATATATCAGATGTCAGATGTCTAATATTCCAGCAGCAAGTGCCTTCTGCTATATAAATTCAAAAAGAAAAATATCAAACGGTAAAAGCAAGACGGCAACATGGATCTTCAGCTTCATATTTCAATTTGACAGCCCATACTTGTATTCATTAATCAACGATGCCTAGCCGTTCAGACATCCATTTTCTTATTTCACGCGCATGACACATACAATTAGGGCCGTTAAACGTGGACAAAACACACGGAACAGGCTCTTTCATTTGCCGTTCCGTTAAGGAACACTGTATAAACTTTATTTCGTTAATTGTTCCGTTTTTGAAACGGTATAGAATATCATTTCGTTATTCATTCCACTTTAGAATTTACATATGAAATGGTTTGAAAAGAGACGAAACGGTATGAATCCATGTTTCGTTTACCGTTTCATTATTAGAACAAAATCAAAATGGGTTATGCTATTTGTTCCGTTTCGTTTAACCGAAATGGCATCACGTGCTTTTTTCTATTGTTGACACCTCAACAAGCAATTATACCTGTCAATATTCCACCGTTTCGAACGTTTCCATTCTATTCCGTCCAAATGGAACATTAAATGAAAGAGAAAATTAGTTTCGTTTCTGAGAACGGAATAGAAACAAAACTGAAATTTGTAAACATTACTGAAGCGAAACGAAACTGAACATGAAAATTGGCTGAAATCTATGTTACTTGGGTGCGGGTGCGGGTATCGTGTCGGATACGATGCGGGTGCGGGGATATGGCGTTTTAAAAAAAACTAGGATACGGCTGTATATATAAAATAATTAAAATAATAAAAAAATTAATTAAAAAACAATTTATATATTTTATTAATATAATGTTATTAACATTATTGTGTAATCTTTTAATTTATATTGAGAAATTAAACAATTAATAATATAACTTTATTAATAGTTAATGATTTATATTGATAAAAATTTTATCTATTTAGATTAGATATTAACAATAAACACAGCCCAACTGCCCAGGCCCAATAATATTATTTGTCCGGTTTTGAAGAAAAGTTCGGTCCCACAAGGAAAATGGATACTCAATGTGGATAGTATATATAGTATGTGTAGTGAGACAAAATCGGAAATTGCTAAGCACATGGGCAGCGTGCAATCATGCGCGTGAGTGCTTTGGATCCGACGCGGCTCTCGATTGGTCGAGATACGCGTGTCTTAAACGTATCGGCGACCGTATCTGAAGGTCAAAGTCTTTAAAATGTTGGGATGCGAATCCGCGTCGGATACGTATCTGACACGAGATACGACATTAAAATGACGAATCCAGCCTAGGCTGAAATCAATGGAAAATGAAAGACGAAACGTTAAACGGAATAGAAAACTGTTTCGTTTGACGAGACGGAACAGAACATAAGAGATTTCTGTTTCATTGTATGGAATGGAACTAAACCCTCTTTTTCCCTCGCCAAAAATTATTTAGTACTTTTTCACCATAAATGAAAAAAATTTAAGTAATTTATACAAATCTATTAAATTGATCTCAATTTGGTCAATTTTGCCGCCTGTCCTTTTTATGCCACTCTTGTACTCCTTAGAAAGTGGCAAAGATCAAAGGAAAAAAAAAAAAACACTAATATAATAATTAGAAACACAGTAATACCTGCCGCTTGATATCCCTTTCACAACTCTATTTTCAAAACACAGTAATACGACATTAAAATGACGAATCCAGCCTAGGCTGAAATCAATGGAAAATGAAAAACGAAACGTTAAACGGAATAGAAAACTGTTTCGTTTGACGAGACGGAACAGAACATAAGAGATTTCTGTTTCATTGTATGGAATGGAACTAAACCCTCTTTTTCCCTCGCCAAAAATTATTTAGTACTTTTTCACCATAAATGAAAAAAATTTAAGTAATTTATACAAATCTATTAAATTGATCTCAATTTGGTCAATTTTGCCGCCTGTCCTTTTTATGCCACTCTTGTACTCCTTAGAAAGTGGCAAAGATCAAAGGAAAAAAAAAAAACACTAATATAATAATTAGAAACACAGTAATACCTGCCGCTTGATATCCCTTTCACAACTCTATTTTCAAAACAACAAATTTGTAAAAATAATGTCCGCCCTTGATGTGTAATCCTCGACCTACTCACTTTTATATATATCTCCTTTGTCATTAAGTAAAGACCGCTTCTCTTTTCTATATCACTTAAAAAATTAAAAATAACAGAAGGTTACGATCACTCAATTATATAGCATCTCATGTTTGTCGGTGTGACCCTCCCCATAAAAAAGGATTGAGACCAGAGACACAGAGAGAGAGAGAGAGAGAGAGAGAGAGAGAGATGACAGGAGGTCATGACTCAAGCTTATTTGCCATAGAGACGGGGAAGGGAATGGTTGCATATAGGCTATATGCAACTTCTATATTAGTTTCCACATGCCTCGTATGGTGGTACAGAGCTACTCACATACCAAGCATAGGAGAAAAGGGGAGGTGGCTATGGATTGGCATCTCTTTGGCTGAGATGTTTACTGGTCTTTACTGGATTGTAACCCAGTTTCTTCGCTTGAATCCTATATATCGCCATGCCTTCCCAGACAGGCTTTCTCAGAGGTTTATACATCCACAATTTTTTTTTTTACCTTGTCCTTTAGTTCATTACTACAGTTGTTCTAGTAATATGATTACAAACTACAAAAGCAAAGAATATATTATATAGTGGATACACTATTTTTTTTTTCCTAGACCAAACAAATTATGAGATTAAAAAAATAAAAATAAAATGTTACATAACACAGAACAAACAAATTAAAAATTGTAGAAATTACAAAATGCTAAAATCGATATCTATTGTATATGTTCATCGGAAAACTTTTAGCCATTAGGAGTTAGATTAAGTATTCAGGTCATAAACCATCCTATCATATATCTTTGCCACAAAAAAAACTAGTTATAATACTTTAACAAGTTTACCTATCATAAAATTTACCTCAAATAGATGAAATTTCCAAACATTTTCTGATAATGAATATATCCACATAGTATATGTGCACATTTTTGTATCTGTTACCTTATGTATTGTATATGTTCACATTTTTTAGGAGATGAAATTTCCAAACATTTTCTGATAAAGTGATAATGAATAACCACCGATTTGTTATTATCTAGAGGGCTAGAGGCTAGAGCAATGACAACTGACAAGCCACCTTTTGTGGTCGAGGAGCCTCATTGAATTGTCGTCTACTAGTCCTCAGAATGGCCTCCTATCCATCTTTTATGTCAGAAATTAACTTTATTAACCTATGTACAGCGGGTTGAAATATACTACGCTTTTGTCACATCTCCCGCTAGGTAGATGTGTTTTAGTGTTTATTTAATGTAATTGCATTACTGAAATATATATTTTTCAGATTTACAAACTCTCTTTTAAAGTAGGGCAATATTTTTTAAAAAATTTTATGCTAATAAAAGAGATGAAATGTTAAAAATCCTAGTTAAAACTTGTTTTTAATTTATTTTCAAAGTGTGTATGTCCTGATAGAATATGGAGAACTCATCTAATATTTAGCTTTAATTAAAAATAATAGGGATATTATTATTATTATTATTATTATTGTTGTTGTTGTTGTTGTTGTTGTTGTTGTTGTTGTTGTTGTTGTTGTTGTTATTGTTCTTATTGATCACTTAATAATATAGAATTATAAATACATAACCCAAAGAAGAAAACAAAAGCTTGAGATCTTTAAATCTCGCCATCAGATCTTTTTCAAAGGACATTTGTTTTCGTCCATTAAATTTGTGATGATAGCGTAGATACACGGAAGACAACATGAGATGATTATCAAATGCACTGGTAACTTGTTTGCGCTTACACCTAAAACAATTATTGTACTATTATTCTACAATATTTTAAGTATCAGGGTTTTGAAACATTCAGATGCCGGTGTTCACCTAAACCAATTATTCTACAATATTTTTCTCAAAGTAAAGTAGATTTCTCCTATGCAGTCAAACCCTGATACTTATAAATATGTCGTATATAAACGGTAGCTTGATTAGATAATGACCGTCTCTGTTCATATTTTGTCTTCTATGCTCGATAACATTAATCGGTCCTGGAAACACATTAGGGCACATATGTAATATGTTTGAAGATTAACCTTCGCCACATCATCAATAATAAACGGAGAACATAAAAACTTTCGGCCCAAAATTTGTTGTTTTAATTTTAGGTCCGACCCAAAATTGGTTTTGAAGAACTTTTGAAAATACAAATTTTTCTGCCCAAAATTGGTAGATGTTTCTTCTGATTAATCTGTTCCAATATCAAATATAAAGAACAAAATCAATGCAGTACTAAAACCCAAGATGAGCTTGTTTTCTGACAACAAACAATATCATACAGAGACTAAGATCCAGGATGTGCTTATAGCTTCTGTTAACTGCTTGATAACAGGTACTCAGACAAGCAACTGCCAGGGGTTGATGTATTTGTATGCACTGCTGACCCCACTTCTGAGCCACCAAGCATGGTTAACTCAACTATCTTATCAGTAATGGCTTATGATTACCCGTCAGAGAAGTTGAATGTCTATTTGTCAGACGATGCTGGTTCCATTCTTACCTTTTATGCTCTTTGGGAAGCTTCCGAATTTGCGAAAGTTTGGCTTCCGTTCTGCAGGAGGTATAAGATAGAGCCCAGGTCTCCAGCCGCATATTTCTCAAACATACATTCTGTACCCGATACATGCAGCACTAAAGAGTGGTATTATGTGAAGGTACTTTGCTTTTTATATTGTGGTAAATAAAATAAATATTTATGCATTCCACATTGTTCTCATAGGTTTGGAAAAATATTATACATTAAGGATTTTTCAGTTTTGTAATAAGAGTTTGATGAACTTTTTAGGAGCTGTACGAAAATATGGTGATACGAATCAATACTGTTGTTAAAAAAGGCAAGGTTCCTGAAGAAGTATTAGCGAATGACAATGGCTTTTCTAAATGGAATGAGGGAATAGCTCCAAAGGATCATCCTAGCATTGTTCAGGCACGTTATCATTATTGAGTCTATTCCAGCTTGTATATTTTATGTAATGCATATATATAGTTATTGGATATTACGTTAATTGTGTTATAGATCTTAGTTGATGGAAAGGGCTACGATGCAGTAGAAAAAGATGGGATAGCATTACCGACGCTAGTGTATGTGGCACGTGAAAAGAGATCTGGTCAACACCACAACTTTAAAGCCGGTGCCATGAATGCTTTGGTGAGTAAATTTTTATCACAAGTAGAATTTGGTAGTTTTGACAATAAGATATCAATGAAATTCGAGATGGGCTAAAATCAGCCACGACTGACAGATGCAACCGTCAGCTACGATCAAATCTCAATTTTCGTGATTCTAACAGTCGATCCGAACCGTTCAATGTGTTCTCCATATTGAAATCTTGTTGGAGACAAAATTTTATATTTTTCTGAATTTTTTTAGTATTTCTTTGATATTTTACAAAATTCTTAATCTAAACAATTCTGGACCCTTCAATAACTATGATTTTTAAAAATATCAAAGAAATACTAAAATAATTCAGAAAAATATAAAATTTTGTCTCCAACGAGATTTCAATATGGAGAACACATTGAACGGTTCGGATCGACTGTTAGAATCACGAAAATTGAGATTTGATCGTAGCTGACGGTTGCATCCGTCAGTCGTGGCTGATTTTAGCCCATCTCATGAAATTCTTATCAAAATTAGCAGAAGGCAATGGACAAATGTTAAAAAACGGCTTCAAAACAACAAATGAACAAGAAGAATGTGCAGCTTATGCTGAAATGAGCTGGGAAATCAGTAACATGGGGAATAGTAATGATAGTTTCATTAATTTTAGTATTAAGACATTAACCAAATTCAGGTGTTGGATTATTTTCTGTGTGGTGCATTTTCATATTTAGAATCATCTGGTCAATCCTAGACAATTTCAGGTGTTGATTCTGATCATGTTGAGTCAATTTTTTTTTGGGATCAACTTTTATTGTGAGATTTGGGTCACTACTGTTCTTCTACTTCAGTTCAGACTATGGATCTGTTTGCTGTCAGCTTGCTGAGCTTTAGCCTGGCTTATCCAGGGTCACATCCAATCTGTCATGGGGTTGGTTGACGATGGGTTGGAGTAAGGTTGAGGTCAGGTTCTAGATCAAAGAGTTACTTTGGGCTCGGGTCATACAGGTGGCCAGGTGGGGCATATGTTTCACAAGGTGGGCATGCTGTGCTAATCTTAGTTAAATGTAGCGCTACAGCAACTGTTACACCTGAGAGCTTAAATTAACACTTTTTATTTTCTTCTTCCTGTTGATGGGCGCAATTGATTGGCAAGAAACAGGATCATGATGGGGAATTTTAATAAATCACTAAAAAAGGGGAATAAGAACAAAAATTGGAACCAAAACATCAAAATGTACTGAGGTTCATGTAGTAATTGTAATGTAACTTCAAAATCCAGCATACTAATTCTCCGTATGGGCAATTACATTATGGTCTCTCGGATCAATTATATACTTTGAAGCATTGTTTTGTTACATAAATGCAGATAAGAGTCTCGTCAGTCATTAGTAATAGTCCCATAATCCTCAACGTTGATTGTGACATGCACTCCAACAACTCCAAGTGCATCAGAGAAGCTCTATGCTTCCTTCTAGACGAAGAAAAAGGCCAAAATATTGCTTTTGTGCAGTACCCCCAAGACTTTGCAAACTTGGACTCCTATGATATCTATGGCAATTCCCTCACTGTTTATAATGCTGTCAGTCTCTCTCTCTCTCTCTTCCCCCCCCCCCCCCCCCCCACACACACACACAAACATGCATACTGCAAAAAAATTGTTTCATTCCCGAATTTATTTGTAAATGACAATATATCTTTTTTTTATTTCTACATGTAAGTATACTACCCAATTAACAAGGTAAACTATTGGTGCTTACCTACATATCATAGCAGCAAGAAATGTAAAACAACACAGTTCTGATGGAACATACAAGTTTCTTCTATAATTTTGAACCAGAAACTAACAATATACTTGTATTTAAATTAAGTTGGATTTTCCTGGAATCGATGGATGGGGTGGATCCCCCTACATAGGCACAGGATGCTTTCACCGGAGAGAAGCCCTTTGTGGGAGGCCTTATAGTAAGGATTACAAGGAAAACTGGGCTAAAGGGGTTGTTAGGATAAGTGATGAGACCATTTCAGACATGGAAGAGAGAGCAAAGTCTCTTGCTACCTGCACCTTTGAGCTCGACACTGAATGGGGAAATGGGGTAATGTTTTCTCTGTCCATCACCTTAACTTCTGATTCTGGGTATCAAACAGTAAATTCAAACAACCAATCAAACCCTAATCTGACGCAATTGAACTTCGTTAAATTATTTTTTAATTTAATTAAATTAAACCTCAATTAGCTCCAACATCCTCGGACTTATCCAAATTAACTCAATTGTACCTCAGTTGTACACTGAATAACAAGAACATATAAATATTAAAGCTGTACAATCGAAGTGAAGAAATTGGGCAAACTTGTAGAACAACCTGTACTAGCCTCTCTATACTGGCTAAGAACATCCCTCAACCTGATAAAAAAAAAAAAAAACCCTCCATCTCAATTCACATGTTTTTTTGTTCCAAAATTTCAGATTGGACTCAAATATGGTTATCCTGTAGAGGACGTTGTAACTGGGCTTCAGATCAAATGCCGCGGATGGAAATCTGCCTATTGCAATCCTAAACGTACTGCTTTTCTCGGATTGTCTCCAACAACACTGGAACAATGCCTAGTACAGTATAAGAGATGGAGTGAGGGAAATCTCCAGATTTTCCTTTCCATGTACAACGCGATTTTAGTCGGCCACAGGAAGCTCTGCTTCGGCCTTATCATGTGCTATTACATGTATGGACTGTGGGCTACAACCTGTTTCCCCACCTGGTATTATGTTGTCATTCCTTCCCTTTGCTTTCTCCAAGGCATCCCACTCTTTCCAGAGGTAAGTCATATAAACTCTTTTAAGCATTGATCTGAACATCTTCATACCAACTGATCTAGATTCGTATGACAGAACTATTTTTTCACATCAAACTATGGCACATGATTTTAATAAAAGGTTCAGTAATTAATGAAGGTTATAAGAAATTAAATAGGCACTATAGTAAAGATCATTGGTACCAGTGTGGTTTTGGCCTGATACCGTGTTTCCTCTTTACATGAGCTTATTTTAACATTATTTTTTTTAACCATGTAGTTATTTTTTTTAAATTAAGTGGATTTTAACCACCACATCCATTCGAAAAGCAAAAGTCAGATTCCTGTCCATACAAAACCATCTAATGCACTGGTACAACCCAGCACTGTACCACTGCACTGACACGATCTCCTATGCATTATTTAAACCATACAGTTATAAAATAATATTTCCAAATTGTCAGGTTACTAGCATATGGGTGCTGCCATTCATATATATCACAAGTGCTACCTATATACTAAGCCTGGCTGAGACAGTAAGATTTGGTGGAACGATCATCGGATGGTGGAACTTCCAGAGGATGTGGTTGATAAAAAGGATCACCTCATTTTCCTTCGCAACAATCGATACAGCGTTGAAATTCCTTGGTTGGTCAGAGATGTCCTTTTCCATAACTGAAAAGGTGACCGATGACAGCTCCAAGAAGAGATATGAGCAAAGAATTATAGAGTTTGGCTCGGCTTCAGCTTACTTTGTTATCATCGCCTCAGTTGCATTGTTGAACCTTTTTTGTCTGGTGGGTGGATTTGGTGCTTTTCTGGTGAATAAGGAGACGGAGAGAATAAACAAGTTCTTCATTCAAGGTTTTCTTTGTGCCATTTTGGTCGTTATTAATCTACCAGTTTATGAAGCATTGTTTTTACGGAAGGACAACGGAAGGTTACCGTTTTCTGTCTTGGTAGCATCTGTTGGTCTTACAATGCTCGTTGTGTTCTTACCTTTGTGAGGTGAACAGTATATTTAAGACTAGACATATGTATTTCTCCTTCTATTTAGTTCCTATCTAGAAAAAGACGTGTCATGTTGATAAACTTGTGGTTGTTTACCGAAAACAAAGATACATTTTGTGTTGTAATACAGAATGTTATTAAAATCTGTGTTGTAAAATCTGTTAATACAGAATGTTATTTAAGTCTGAGCAACAGAGCAAGGTGCCAAACATGATTATTATTTTATTTTATTTTATTTTGAAGGATGCCAAACATGATTATTATAATCTAACGACAGGGGCTATCTAAGAACCCAACAAAAGAGAATATGTTGATTAACAGCGAAATATCAGGTTACAACACCAATAATAAGGCCTACAGGCAAAGCAGAATAGCCTTCATCATATTAAAAAGAAAATGAATAGAACACGGCGTGCGTGATGCCAACAAAAAAGTATTATATGAAATTACACAGTATCCACCTAGATATACATACACACCAGCAACCAATCTTTAAAAAGAATACTATTTGTCTTGACAACTTTATAGAGTTCAATTTTGGCATTTGATCCCACATAGATACAATATGAGGCCACCAAAATAGCATACAGAACCAAAATGTATATATTGCATTTGTTCAGAATATATTCCAAAACTAAACCAATTTGGAAAGTGTAAGTTAAACCATAGAGCACTTTTCTCGCATCAAGTATGTGTCGGGCTGGCCATCACACAGCAAAACCACTTTTTCTGCTGCAATTCAAAGAAATTGGAAAGAAAAAGATGAGCTACTGCAATAGAGAAAAATCACAGAAAGAACTCTTTTAAGGATTATTTTTAAGCGTATTTAAGCTCATAGTTATAAGACAATCTGCCATTTCATTGTTTGTTGCACCTATCTCTATGCCCAATTAAATATATAGTTCACAAAACTTGTATCAACCATCAATTTTGAACAATCTTAACAGAATACAACCAAGGAAACTTGAAAAGTTAACAGAGCAAAGAAAATGAGCCCAAATTAATTAAACAATCTGAACTGCCATCAGGTCTGACCTGAACAAACCTAATCTGAATCTGAGTAATAATAAAGCAAAACAACCCTAACAGCATTACATGAAACTCTGAATCAATCAAACCTTAAAAAGGGCAAGCCACACAACTGAAAAATAAATTTGTCAGCAAATTAATCCCAATGCCCTTATACCCATGAAACTGTCATAGCCTCATAGGTATTGAAAACAAAACCAGGCATAGAGGCATGATATACCTGGTAACAGAAATTTAGAAAGTAGATGACCCAAACAGCCAACCAGGGATTAACAATAACAAACCCAAACTGGTCCTAGTTTGCCTCATTCTGATGTGCTAGAGGGTTATTATAAAGTTTCAATTTAAGTGGATTACAGTATGCAACTCTACCAGTTGGGTTTTTGCTTATTTCTCAAGTTGGCTTTGTATTACATTGCACTAATAAAATAAGCAAAAGTGAAAAAATCAGGGTTATGGCATGCTCCTGAGTGAATGGACAGGGAAGGGAAACCGGGAAAGAAGGGAAATGAAAGGAGCATATTCACCTTGCTCCTGAGTTCTAATTTTAGGATGTGAATGAAGGAACATGGACAGAATCTCGCAAGAATTAATTCTGGAAAAATTACAAAAAGGAAGGCACTCACAGAATTTGACCGGGTAGCATGGCCTTCAGTAGCTCTGGCATTCCTGTCATCTTTCATAGGTGAGTCAGTTTCTTGAGCATTTCCCCCTTTCTTTTCATCCCTAGCCTTGTTGAAAATTACAGTAAAGCCGTCGGCTGAAGCTGGGTCATTCACATCCCACTCTCCAAACTTTGGCAAAGGGCGTCCATTTTCTTCCTACAAAGGCCAAAATTGGAAAAATACAAAAATATTAGGGACCGTCATAAAAAAAAAAGTATACTTAGACAATAGTTCTATCTTTGTTTAGATGCATTAATGGTCATCTGATCCGTCTATCGCAAATTAGCCCACAATAAATTCCAAAAAAAGAAAATGTTCATTATTTCCCAATTTATTTCATATTTTGGATTGGAATGGTAGATGAATTTGAAAGTAACATTGTATCTTCAAATTTAGGCTCAATTAAAAGGGCACAACAGTTATATAACTTAAAAGCGAAAATTATCAGAAATAGAAAGAGGTATCTACTTAATACAAAAAAAGGAAAACCCAACAAAATACAGGTCAATCGTGCGAGAGGAAAAAGAAGAATAGTAAACAGAAAACAAGAGATCTATTCGTACCGCCATGGATTGATCTCTTCTAAGTTCTAAGCAAAGACGAGACGATTGCAACTTTGCAAGAGAGAGAAGCTGGAAAGAGACGAGGCGAAAGCCTCCAAAAGAGAATTATAGACTGGAGAGAATCAATCAATTAAAAGATCGAAATTAATTTAATTTAAGCGCAATAAATAAACAAAAAAATTTAATACAAATTCGGACCAGACATTTTTTTAATTTTTTTATTTGTTTGGAGAATAAAGTATGAAGAGGTCTGGAAGACTAGACTCCACACAAGGGGACCATGGAGAGCTGTCCACTCTGGACATCTCATCCCGACCGTCCGATCTAATCTCGACGGTTAATTTTTTTCGGGCCTTACAATCCGGAGAAAAATAGAGACCATCCGATTTAGATCTGACGGTCAGGATGAGATGTCCACTCTGGACATCTTTCCAGAGGATTTCGTTTCCCACACAAGGAGCCCATGTGAGCTGTGCGGCTGGTGGGGTCCTGTTAAATTTCCGTTAGAAATTAACGGCTGATTAGTGGGGTCAGAGAGTCGGTGTTTCATTGAAGGTAACGGTGCTGGACGGAGAAGGATTTGGGGTTTGACCGGATTTTCATGTGCCAGGTTGGCGGCGAAGCAAGGTTGGCACGTTTGTTTGCTTAGCTGTCACTCCATTTGTATAATGATATTTTGCGTACTGATTTTTTTCTTTTTTTTATTTTATTAAACATTTTGGAATTAGTGATCTCTTTTGTTTTATAGGCTGTGTTTGAATTGGATGGGAAGAAGAGAATAAGAGAAGTGGGGAAAAAAATTATTATAAAACAATCTAAATTTTTCACAAAGTTACACACTTCCCAATACTTCTTTCCACTTCTTCCCTTATTTCCTTCTTCCCACACCTCATCCAAACGGAGCCATAGTTGTTACCAAACAAAACTTTTTAGTGGAATGGATCTGCTCTTTGTTTCCCTCGTAACTACTTGCAATTTGGATTTTACAATTCAGTTTTTGTTTTTATTTTATTCTTTAATAAATAAATTGAAGAAGTGTATTTGACCCTACAATTCGCATTAATATGGGTGTGTTTGGATACATGGGTAAATAAAGAATAAGAATAAAAAATTTCAAAATGCGTGCTTGTCCAAATTTCTTATTTTTATACTATGATTTTGTTAGTATAAAAATAAAGATCCGAATTCCTTAATCTTGTGTTGTTTGAATTGCACAAAAATAAAAAATTTGATCCTTATTCTTATCCAAACCTTATTCTCCTCCATCTAAACACACCCTGATTCATATTAATGGCTCCGTTTGGATGCGTTGAGAATAAGGTAGGAAGAAGGAAGAAGGGAAAAAATTTATTGGGAAGGGGTAAATTTATTAGGAAGTGTGTAATTTTTGTGAAGAGTTTGGATGGTTAGGAATAAATTTATTGATAAAAAATGGTTATTTCTTATTCCTTATTCCGGAAAGAAACCATCCAAACGTAGCCAATGATTTTATGGAATTCTCCAAGTCTCATGGCATGGCTGGTGCAACCGTGCAATAAAAAGGTTCCGATGCATGACGTCAGAATCCATTTTACAGCCAAAACTGATTTGAATTTATAAATAACTTCATATCTTTTAGTACATACGTGCTATTTGGTTTGTTTAATAGTTCTTTTTAGACAATATACAGAAAACAACATTAGCATTTTGTCTGTTCGTAAAGCTCGGTTGCAAATAATTTATTGATTTGGATAGCATTTAGGTGCCAAGTATGATCAAAATCATTGATCTTGATCTTATTTAATTTGATGAGTGATATATTTTCATATAAAAATTTTGTAAATTTGAAATTCTTTTAATACTCGATCAAGAGATAGCAAAATGAACGGACTTTTATTTAACTATGATAAATTTATTCTAATACATTTATATTTTGGTTGATCAAGTATCAAATAAATTCTAAAATTGATATGAAAATAATTTAACAAGGTCAACAGCTTAAATTTTTTATTTTGAAAAATAATTAAAGATGAAATGTGGTCATTTGAAGCATCTCACTGTAAACCTCCTCATATATTTTATTATTGTAGTTTAATCAAGCTGTAATCATAAAATTAATTTTATCTATATATAATAATTGCCATAGTTGTCTTTTCGTTGTCACTGAATTTTGTAAGCTAATAATCACAGTAAATGGTTTCTGAAATCAAGCAGTCAAATGCTACCTGCGTACATGTACACATCATATTCAGAAATATTACAACTTCCTATTTTTTTAAAATTAATTGCTTAATCGCACAAGACATTAACTCCACAAAAAAAATTCTCCCTAAAATTTTTTTAGGCTCCGTTTGAATTGCTTAGGAATAAAAGGAATAGTCTATTTTTAGACCGAAAGTATTGGGAAGTGTGTAACTTTATAAAAAGTTTGGATTGTTTATAATAAATTTACGTCTAAAAAAAAAACTATTCCTCTTATTTTCATACGATCTAAACGGAACCTTAGCTAGTTCAAAAAGAAAAAAAACGGGACCTTAGTGATAACTTTTGTCAGAGGTTGGGATAGGTGGATAACCCGACACTGGTTCAACTAACAGCCTATTATGGCTGGTGTAACCAACGCCAGAGCTCTTCTAATGCAATATAGGGGTTGACACTGAATGCACAACTTAGTCAACCTACAAAAAACCAGAAGGCCCAGAAAAGCCTGTCATAACAAAAAAAAAAAAAAAAAAAATCAATGCTAAGAAATTTGGCGAGAATTCAGGTAGGCTGCTGCTTTACATAATGTAATGAGAAAAGATAATTTGGACCTTAAAGGACTTGCTAAAATGTTCGGACGACCAGAAACCGGCCCTATGCATTGCTTACTTTTGCTAACATGTTAATGTTACTTGTACAACAGATATCAACATAATACATAAAGGCCAAGCTAAGGCTATCATGATAATTTTTTTCAAAGAAAAATAAATATATTCTGATCAAAACAAAATCATATCAATTACAATTTACAAAGTGTTATTTTTCATGGACACGACCTCTCCAACCTAATATAGCTAAGGAAAGAAAATGCTAACCTTCCATTTCTCCGAGGGGATTTCCTTTCCTGTCCTTCATCAAACACAAAGTAAACGGCAAAACACAAAACCAATAAATAAACAAAAAAAATGGCGGCAAAGGTTGAAAACCTGATGGTCAAAAATGAGATTTCTAATAATAAACAACAACAACAAAAAACATCCTCCATGGTTGAGAAAATCTGCAATGTCATCAGCAATCTCCTCATCACATCGGTCGCCTTTGCTGCTTCCTTAGCCACCACATTTACCATCTACTCTGCCACCATCACCATCACATTTCTCCTCTCATTCATAAAATCCTTCATCAATATTTTTATTATCACCTGTCGCAAATCCATTCCAAATCAATCATCTTCTTTTCAAACCAGCACATTTTCCTCATGCCCAACAAAACCAATTCCAAAACGGTGTCATGCTCGCAATAGGTCCTCTCTTTTTGCGCCAAAATCTATACCTACAAAGACAATTCTGCCAAAAACATCCAAAAAGACACTATTTCTCGGCCTTCAACGGATCCTTGTCAATTTTACAGTCGACCAGCCTTGTGAAAAGTTCGACTTTGTGGTGCATCCGATTATAAAAGGGAAAAGAAGAGCATGTTATGTGGTCAAGCGACCCGGCCTTGACGAATTACTCTGCGCTGCCAAAAATTCCTTGGTTGAAATTGTCATTTACACCAGCACACATAGTGAATACGTTGATCCAATCATTGATAGACTTGACCCGATGAGAAAGCTGATTACACACCGGTTGTACCGAAATGCTTGCACCAAGCGTGGGAAATGGTTATTCATAAAGGATTTGGTTTTGACAGGAAGGCAATTAGACCGGTCAATGATCATTGATGATGACCCAAAGGTGCATGTCAAGCAGTGGGCTAATGCAATTGCGGTACGACCGTTTCTTGGAGATCTTGCTGACACAGATCTAAGAAATTTAGTTGAGCTTTTTGAGACCAACAGGAACTTCAATGATCTGTGGCACCTAATTCAATTGAAAAATTTTGGTATAACATCCCGCACTGCAAACTCGAGAGAAGAGTTTGGCATGAATGCGTATCGGCTTTCTTTGTTGCAGTCTTTGAATCTAAGCTCAAGTTTCAGAAAATTTGCTTCTGCACAACTCTGCTTGGATTTTCAGACTTCATCTCCTCTCCTTGAGAAATGTCTCAAGTTTATTGGCCCTTTCAGGAAACTTACTCTGGGGATTAATCATCTCAATAATCTAGTCAAGATAACTCTGAAAAACAGTAAATTACCTGAAAATACAATTCAAGTTCTTCAGAGGTTACCCAAACTGACTGTTCTCTCTCTTATTGTACATGATTCATACAATGAAAAGGACTTGGTATTTCCTGGAAGCACATTTCAGAAGGTAGAGATTCTAAATTTTGAAGATCAAGGGAATCTAAATTCAGTGACGTTTGAAGAACAATGCATGCCAGAACTCAAAGAATTAAGTGCAACCTCACCAAACTTTAACTTGGCCGTAACGGGAATTGGAAATCTTCCAAAACTTAAAAAGATTAACGTTCAATGTGGTTAAGAGGAGAAATCAATGCAAGATATAATTAGCAATTATATCTGTCACATGATTAATTAGAAATTCAACTGTCACATGATTAGAGAAACTTTTAGGAACCCAAACATGGGACTGATCTTTGATACTCTGCAACAAAGATGGCAGAGAGTATGTATATGTAATTGTATGAAAATATATACATGCTTTATAATATTATTACGTTTAAAGTGTTTTTGTTTGCACTTGTAATGAAATGAAGTGCCGCCTTTTGTAATTTTTTAAGCTTTTGTTCCTTTTATTATAGTTCTCTGTTTGTTCATACTTCATACCAGCTGTTCTTTAAATTTTTGCTGCGGCTTTTTTGATGTGTATAACTTACTCTATGAGTATGTTCATATGTAAAGTTAGTAGAAATTAAAATCATATGCTTAATATCTTTTGTGATGTATTATGTATTCATGCATTTTTCTGAACTGTCAATTAATGAATTTATTCAATGGTTATACGTTTCTTCTCATATTTTATTTTTTTTACAATCCTAATGAAAAGGAGAGAAAAGAATTAATATTTTAAGTTATTAACGAAAAGAATTAAAGGCAGAAACAATTAGAAAAAAAAGAAGAGAGAAACTGATCACGTGCTACCAGATAGGGACACTTGTCGAAGGAGAATTACCAAAAATGGATAGGGACACTTGTCGAAGGAGATTTATCAAAAATGACTTGTAAGGTGCCCAATTTCTTACACTGTGTTTGGTTTGAGAGGGATATGATGGGAAGAAAAGAGAACGGAAGGATAAATTACAATTTTTCGTTGTTTGGATGGAGGTGAATTTCGGAGGAGAAAAACTGTCCTTCCGCAATTTCCCACGCACAAAATCAATCTCCTCCAAATCGAAGGATAACGGAGGGAAAGAGAATCACAGAAATATCAAATGAGCGCCATCTCTTCCATCTTCCGTTTTCTTTTCTTTTTCTTTTTCTTTTTTCTTTTTTATTTTATTTATTTATTTTTTTGCCACATGCTCTCGCTTTTTATTGCTGCAGGCTCTCCTCGATCTCTCAAGCACAAATTCCTTTTCTTTTTGAGGTAATACTGGAGCAATATTTTTATACTATTCAGATTGAATGCGAATCTCTACTATATTAAAAGCACCAATGGAAGAATGTAACATCTCAGGATACAATCTTGATCTGAACAATCTGCACCATTAATTGTTTTTTATTTTGTAATCTATATCATTGATTGTTAAAACAGAAACTTGATAAGTGGTCCAGATTTTACGACAGAACGAAAAGGTTTTTAAACCTTGATTTGATCAGAACGCACGAAAATGCGAGCGGAATGAAGGATCGCAGTAGGACGATCGCTGTGTGCCCCCGTTCGAATTCAATTTTGAAATTCGCAACTTTTAAATTCGATTTTGAAATTGCTCGCAGCATTTCAATTCAATTCTGCAATTTGAATAATTTCATCTTCCCGTCTTCCATTTCGCAACTTTCTCTCACAAATCATTTTTGCATTTTCATTGTGTTTAAAATAGGTTTGCTCTCAGAGCGGCAACCACAGCGAGAAAAGGGATGAGAGGTGCTTCACCCCATGCCTTCTCGCACCATCTGACCTCGATCATCACTTTCGCGCATCAGTCAAACCCTAGATTCGTGGAGGTGCGGGGTTTAAGTCCAGTTCTAACCTTTGTGGATCTTTTGCGATTTCTGACGAGATCTTTCTCCATGGCAGCCACGTATATGATTCCGAATTATATTGCCCCAAGGTATTGTGTGACCTAAGTCCCTTACCAATATCTCCCTCTTTATTTTTTACTATTTCTCCTTGCATCTTCAAATCATTTTCTTTACTATTCTTTTCTACTATTGTTTCTTCATGGCGGTAGCTAAATTCGTAAAAGGGGGAGCAAAATGGTTGGGTTTGCCAAAATTAGGAAAATTCGAAAGAAAAAAAAGGATGAATTAAAATTCAAATTGTCGGAAATTAGGAAAGGTGGGTGGCATGGATTAATTATGGGACACCTCATCACATTGGATTTTTTTTTTCTTCCCAACAAAATTAAAATTTGTCATATAAAACTTCTTAATTTTCATTTTTTAAGAGACGCTTGGCACTGGTTGTTAAGTATTAATCTTGCATTTTATTTTGATATTTATGATTTAATTGCCTCTATTTTCTTTCTTGTTAGTGAGTATTTTTTTCCTGTACCAGTTGTAATCATAGTTAGCATGAATAAATATATGTCGACTGGCAAAATCGGTTGAACACTTTAACTACCCATTTTAAACACTACTCAGGTAAAATTTAAGCTTAACGAATAAAAAATTTCACAATTTTTTATAGGTTCAGCATGTTGTTGCTCTGCTGGAGCAATCCATGGATGATTATTTCAATCGTATTTTAACAAAGCTTCTGAACTATTTCACTATTATATTCAAATTTTAAGTAAGTTGTTTTCCTTAATATTTAAATTCATTTTAATTGACAAAATCCCTGAAATTAGTCTTTTAAAATGTTACCCTTTCTTATTGCTCCGTGTTGTATAAACATTGTTTTACTAATCGATCTTTCTTATTATGTTCCTTTAGCTAAATTTAAAATCAAACATTAGGTGCTCCATGAAGTGGCAGACTGTAGATGTTCAACCAGCACCAATGTATTCACGAAAGCCTAAAGAAGTTAAAAGTAGCAAAAGATGACAAAACAAATATGAGTGATTTGGTTTATGGCTGATTGGCTCTAATATGGTATATGTACAAGTAAAATATTTGAAGAACTCAAGTCATTCTGATTGTGTTGTTTTATTAATTAATTTAATTTATATATTGGAATGAAGCGTCATTGAATGGCACAAGATATTTGATTAGGAAGCATCCTATGGAGCTTAAGACGCACAAGCTTGCAATAATAGCAAAATTGCGTGAAAGAATTTGTGATTCAGACAAAGTCATCACAGAATGACTTGAGTTTCAATTCTGACAGTCAATTTTGAAATTGCTCGTAGCGTTTCAATTCAATTTTGAAATTCGAATATTCTCCTCTTACCGTATTCCATTGCGCAGCTTTCTCTAAGAAATCATTTTTGCATTTTTACTTGTGTTTAAAATAGGTTTGCTCTCAGAGTGGCAACCATAACAAGAAAAGAGATGAAGAGGTGCTCCACCCCATGCCTTCTCGCACCATCTGTCCTCGGCTCTCAGTGTTTCTCGCTTCTACAGTTCCACCTCATTTGATCCATTCGAGCACCTTTTGGATCTCTCAAGAGAAAGAAGCTCCTTTTACGGTTTTGCAAATCCGAGCTGCTGCCTCGTCACTCTCGCCCATCAGTCAAACCCTAGACCCGTGGAGGTGCGGGGTTTAAGTCCAGGTTCTAACCTTTTGGGAACTTTTGTGCCCTTGATTTGCGATTTCTAAGAAGATGTTTTGGCTCATGACTGGTCTGCCCACGGCCTCGCCAGTAAGTTATCTTACTTTGGCTCTCTTGAATCTTTTCATTTTCTTTTTCTATGTTAGATTAGATGTTTAGATTTTTGTGATGTGTTTGACTAGCTGTCACACCCGCGCCGACACATCGACACACGGGGCGCGACGGTGGGACGGTATCTTCTGCATCCATCCGACGGTCCGTCAACCTACGTCGCAAGCAGAAAAAGAACAAAACGGATGTCAGCTGCAAAGCTCAGTAACCGGTTATTTAACGATGCAATCAGTACTTTAGCACCATTAGATTTTAATTACAACATTTGAATAGTTGCCCATTTGAGGGATGGAAGTGAATTCAGAGAGATGGAAGTGAATAGTCGCAAACTGTATTGTTTTTCTGAAGTAATTAGGTTTCTTTTGGAGTGTGTACATCTGTAGTTGATGCAATATATAATTATAAAATTCTCTATACGCCTGGTTTTGAAACCTACATTTGAAACATTCAATCATTTTACTTTTTGATATATTAGGAAGTTTTTGTGCTGTTAAAGTTTTTTTTTTTTGGAAATTCTGGATAGAGAATATCTAGGTAAAAAAGTAATAATTATGTTATTTGAAAAATGATAAACTGCCTGTGTCTCTTGCATTATTAACTTCTGTCCTGAATTAAATTTATCCCATTGTAACAGCAAGTTTGTAAGTTAGTTCTATTAAAAAAGTTGTAATTAGCACTATTATAATATTGATTTTCATGGTACCTGCACAGATTGTGGATCGAAGAATGGTGAAGCGAGGCAATGAAGCCGTAGCTCAAGTGTGAGCGCAGTGGAGAAATCTTACAGCATCAGACGCAACCTGGCAAGATTATTACCTCCTTAGAGGAGAGCCGGGTTTCACCTTTATTTAGTCAAGGTTAAGCAGAAAGAGAATTTAACGTTTATAAAAAAAAAATACTGTAACGGAGAAATACAGTGTTAGTATAACTGTAGATAAATAAGTAATTCTTAGCGTGGATACGTGATGTAAGATATAATAGTAGATTCTTTAGTCAGGCTCGCTTATCCAGTTAGAACTGACCCAGTAAACCCCGACAGGTCCAGTTCGATTTTTATCTGAACTGCTGAACCTAAATTATCGATTTTTTTTTTTTGGAATTTTCAGTGTGACCGTTTTTAGATAATGTTAAAAACAACTATGACATGGGATTTAGTTTGTTATTCTAGATATGAGGAGTACATCGATTATATTTTTCGTGATGAGGTTGCAATTATAACCTACGAATGGAGAAGCAGGTCCATTCAGCCTAATCCTAAAGATTCTTGAGGCAGCCTACAAATGAATAGGTACCATTTATAGTCATGTACAGAGCGGGTTGTTTAAAATCGTTTCAAATTTTTGTCATGAGATTCATTTTGTATAGTTTGTTAGAGATAACCCAGGAGATTTTACTGAAAAATGTTACTTTCTAGAAGGCATGACCGCATATTGTGTCAATTATAACTTGACGCACTAAAAAACAATTTTTTTCGCACCAGTTCAATAGACTCTGCGGTGATTGGTAATTGAGGTTGTTATTCTCATTTTATTATCAAATTATTTTTATTATTGTTCATATATACATTTTTTTAGTTTTTATATTTGAATAAAATTTCACCCACACATCGGGTGGGCACTATTACTATTTTAAAAAGGGAAAATTTTGTTCTTTGAGCTCAATTTATATGTCATTTCATTTTACAAGTCTCTTTCAACCAAATATTTTTATTGCCTAACATTATTTTTTTTATTTGCCCACATGTTGGTGGCATTAAGACAATGTTGACCTTAAATATTGAAAATAGACAAAATATAGGTGTCAAAATAAATTAGTTCGTTTTTATGTATCACATATTAAAGTTCTCCCACACATTGTGTGGGCACTGTTGCTAGTAATTACTAAATGATTGATAAACTATCCAGCTTTGTACATGGTAAAGTAACATTAGAAAGGTAACTAAAATTCGGATTTTATAGACCTATATCAGTTCATGATATAACAACTTAGTCAGGGTCTATGGTACAGGGGAAGATGATAGATAATATTGGTACTGGTACAAAAGTACTATGTTGTTTCTTAATTTGTGTCATGTCGTTTTGTGGTCACCGTTGTCATCATAAATTCATAATAGTAAAAAAATTGACCTACATCAGATAACAGCTTAGTCAAGGTCTATGGTAAGTGGTATATTATAGTAGTACTGGTATAGTGGTACTGGTCTCGTAGCAATAAAGAGGCACCTGTTTCACCCTTTTTATTTCTTAGGAGGCTACATAATTTGGGAATTGCATGAATGCATCAATCACATTGATACAAATATGCAACTGGCCTTTGTCATTTTATACTTCGTGCATCTCTTGGCATCGAGGAGAATACCTTGAATGCAATTGTTGATCATCTTTCGTTTTGTCAATAGAAAATTAAAAATAATGTAGCACCTTGGTCCTTGGAATAGTCAAAACCACCATAAAGGTACCATGCGTGTATTGCGTTAGGTCAATCATGAGAAGGTTTAAATTCACTAATTTTGTAAGCATTGACATATTTTCTCTCTATGGATTTTAAATTAAATAATTCTACATCAATGTACGGCACATAGAATGTAGTTTTGATTTTTGCTTAAATTAGTCAAAATTTGTTTTGCTCAGTAACGTTAAAAAGGTGTAGGGGTAAAGTAGTAAAAAAATTATATTTCTCCTTCAGTGAAATAATCCATCCAAACAAGATATAAGAAGAAAAGGAAAATCATTTTTACTTTTCCTTCATTATTCATCCAAATAAAAAAAATAAGATCATTTCTCTTTCCATCCCTTTATATTTTACTTGTCCTCTCATTCTCTATCACCGAACCAAACAAAGTGTTAATATTTACTTATTATTTTGAAAAATTCACTAATAAATGAGATTTGTTGTTTCATTAGGCCTCCTCTAACTTCCATAATTGTTCTATTAGGTCATTAAATTTTAAAAATTAAAGATTCCAGAATTAGTTTTTTTTTTTAGACAAGTTGACAATGACATGGGCTGTCAACAAAATAAAAAGACCAAAAAAGTAAAAAAGGAAAAAAAAAAAATAAAAACACACCAGGAATCAACAGTGCTTCAGCATGACCCTTCCTTCAAGCAAAATCCATTGTGCCAGTATAGCAGGCGTCCACAGAGCCCCTGGAAATCTATTCCTCTAACTTGTAATAATTTAAATAATTACATTGAATAATAAACTTTTGAAAGCCTTCTTCTATTTAATTAACTATTAACTAATTCATAATATCAAAATTTCATATACCACATTTCTTGTTCCGCCCCTGGTGCCCATGATATGACTTTAACAGCTACAGCATAATATATTTCAGGGGAAAAAAATTCAAAGCTTAATGTGTATCATTCGTCACATACTCTTTCTATTTGTAAAAATTCAAAGCTTATTTGTTTGTATGTGTTCACTTAAATTGTCTATATGTTCACTTTGTTTGCCGTATATGTTCATTTTATATTTAACGATGACATGGATGGTAAAAATGCAGATGGCAGTAATCAATTTCCGTTCACTCTTGAAATCAATGGCAAAATTAAGTAGACCTTCCAAAATAGTAGCAATCCGTAATTCATCGTTAAATAACATTTTAATAATGTTATATTTTGTGGGTATCTTATTTATTTCATAACATTATATTTATTACTTCTATTTTCAAGTTTCTATTAATTGATTTAAAAAATATTACCAAAAGTATCAAGATATGTGACCTTTTAAATTTAGGATAGCATCATTTATAATTTATAAGTTTTAAAACGATCCGATCTATAAATAGAGATACGATCGCATAACACTTTAGGTAAAATAGGAATGGGAGCACATAAACTTCGCCTTAAATACCGGGTTACTAGAGAATTAATGGTAAATCTTAGACAACTCATCAAAAAGAAAACATACGCAAAGAAAATCATGGTGCAACTGCAAACCTCTCAAAGCTTATTCCCCGACCCTGACATATCCAACAAAGAAACACAGAGAGGGGAAGAAAAAGCTTCCTCCCTAACAAAACACATAGCCGACACCGTCAACGCTTCAGTCGCCTTTGCCGCCTCCTTAGCCATTGGATTTGTCATCTGCTATGCTGTCATCACCACCGCAATCATCCTCTCCTTACTCAAATTCCTGATCCATCTTTTCTCACGTCGCAAATCGACTTCGTCCCATCTTTCCCAAACTGGCAGGCATGCCCCTGTCCAGACCAAACCTATTCTGATCAGGTGCTCATCTCAATATGAAGAGAAAATCGTGTCATCTCCACCACCAACGGTTTCCTCTTCCCAGACCAAACCTGTTCTAATCGAGCATTCATCTCAACAAGAAGAAAGAATCTTGTCATCTCCAACACCACTGCTTTCCCCTTCCCCCACAAAACCTGTTCTAACCCGGTATTTAACTTGCCATGAACAAAAAATCTCTTCATCTCCACTACAACCCCAATCGGTTGATACTATATATCATAATGCCACCAATTACAGGCTCCTCCCTGAATCCTCCAAAAAGACATTGTTTCTCGGCTTACGCCGAGTCCTTGTCAGCTTTACTGTTAACCCGCCAAATGATGGATTTGACTTTGTGGTGTATCCGGTAATTAAAGGAAAGACAAGGGCATGCTATGTGCTCAAGCGACCCGGCCTTGATGAATTTCTACATGCCGCCAAGAATGCCTCATTTGAAATTGTCATTTACACGAGATGGCTTAGTGAGTATGCCGGTCCAATTATTGACATGCTTGACCCGACAGGGGAGTTGATCACACATCGTTTGTACCAAAATGCATGCACCGACAAGTATGGGAAGGGGCTGTTTGTGAAGGATCTGGATGCAACAGGAAGGAAACTAGACCGTTCTGTGATTATCGATGACAATCCAAAGAAGCATGTCAAGCAGTGGTCAAATGCAATTGCGGTAAAATCATTTCTTGGAGATCATTCTGACAATGATCTCATAAATTTAGTAAATTTTTTTGAGGTGGAAAGGAACTTTGATGATCTTCGGCAACTCATCAATGTCCCGTCATTCAGCCCTGCCACATCAATTGTTCCTCTTCCAAGTACTGACAAAAAGACACTTTTTCTCGACCTCGACCAAACTTTAATATACGCAAGCACCACACAACCAAGTAATGGGGATTATCTTATAAATCAGAATTATTTCATCATCAAGAGACCGGGAGTCCAAGACTTGTTGCGTGCCGCCCATTTAGCATCATTTGAGATTGTGATCTTCACTGCTGGATGTGCAGGATACGCATCTCCCATACTTGATTGGCTCGACCCACATAACAAGTATTTCGCACATAGGTTGTACCGCGATGCATGCTCATTTGAGGAGGGGTTTTATACCAAGGATCTGATGACCACAGGTAGAAGGCTCGAGCATTCGGTGATCATTGATGATAGCCCAAGACGTGTGCGGCCTCAGGAAAATGCCATCGCTGTGCAACCATTTAAGGGCGATTCATCTGATGTTGAGCTCTGGAATTTGTTGTTGTTTTTTGAGATGCAGAGCAGATTCAATGATATCCGAATTGCGGGAAAGTATTTGAATGATCTTCACAGTGGTTTTAGTAATCAAAGCTTCTTGAAGCGAGGTAAAACTGAAGCAGTAGGGAGAAGAAAGCCAGTGAAGTCCAATTCCCTCTGTTCATAGCTTTTACTGCTGCCAGATGAAAATTTCTCTCGAAATTGTACATTATTTGAACATAGCTTTATTAATGCTTTTAAACATGATTGCTTAGGCCAAAAGGTTAAGAAATATGTAACTTGGTTTCAATTGAACCAACGAAAGAGCTTTCAGTTACAGATCCTGTGTTCTTACTTTTGGCGTCCTGACTCTCAGTTTTTATGATGTGCCACTTCAATTTGACTAATAGATACCTATCTTTAAAAATGAAATTAGTGAACACATCAATTAGAAAACTTTAGTTTTAAGGCTCAAGTCATACTCATATTTCAAAAAAAAAAAAAATGCATTTTGTCTAATCTCAAACACAGTGATTCGAGATGTCAACTTAGTATAACTTGATCACAGTGAACGGCGTGATGATCCAATGAGGGATAATGCTTGTGGCGAGGCCAATTGTGGTGATTAGTGTCAAAAAAATGGAAAGGCACGCCGGCCGTATAAAGATTCCTGCAATGGAGGAGTGTTTTTGAAGAATCTGTCAAGAACCTAAATTGGCCAATTGGGTTGAGAACTTCGCCACTATCTTCGAACATTGATCTTGAATTATTCTCCATATATGTTTGTAAAATTTAAGCCTAAATTTATCATTTCTTCGGCTTTGTATTTTTCTCCCATTACCTGAATGATATTCAATTTTCTGATTTTGCGCAGTTAAACTTTGTGACATCTTTTTATTACACATTCCCTGTAGTTTCTAATAAACACCTCTATTTACTATAAAACAAATAAACTCGTGAGTTGAATGTACGTTCAAATCTATAGTTAGGCAAAGTAATATATATATAGAGAGAGAGAGGTGGGCTAAAGTGTCATAGATGGCAATGCCATAGATTTTTTTTTGGGACATTTTTTAAGATTCAAAATTCAATCGATCAATCCAAACTGTTCAAATTGATCAGCATATTGAAATACCATTAGAGACCAAATTTTCCATTTTTTTATTTATTTATTTTGATATGTTCAAATTGGAAGGTCTGAAATATTCCAATTATAACCTTTTTTGAAAATATCATAATAAATAGTAAAAAAATTTGAAAAAATGTAAAATTTGGTCTCCAAGGGTATTTTAATGTGGTAAATAACTTAAACGGTTCGGATTGAGCATTTGAATTTCGGATCTCGAAAAACGAATCTATGACACGAGACTCTCTGTGCCATCTATGGCGCATTAGACATCCTCTATATATATATATATATATATATATATAATCATGGCATACAATTCTCCTTTTTGTGTTTGATTAAATAATTCTAGTTCTGCAAGGAAAAGGTGACCTTTAGATAATATTATTATCTATTAGGAGACATGTAAATTTGTTGAAAATAAGATTCTGTATTAATTTTATTCATTTATTTTTTTAAAAAAAATTGTTAATTCGATTGTAGAACAATGTTCTAGTTATTTCTTTTTTTTTTAAAATGGAAGCGATCGACTCTATAATTGATCCGTTACTATAAGTTAGTGATGTATGGTTTTCGTACTTAATTTCTAACCAGAATAAACCATAAATTGTATTCAAATACTTGTGTTTTTATTTTTTTTTGTTTAATTCTGCTAATGTTAGGTTGTAGAAAAGTTCAGCCGTAGTGCGGTAAGTTTTTTTACAGGTTCATTATCTATTTGGCACGAAGGACGGAGAAAAATCAACCAAAATGAAGACTTCAGACAGTTGGAACGGACTGCCCCAACGGTAGAACGATCCGTCCCAACCAGAGGAGAAGACATCCAGACGAACTCGACCAGATCCGACTGGAACAAACCACCCCACCGGCAAAATAGTCCGTTCCAGCCAAATCCAGACTTCTAAAAATAGAGCGCCAGATTTGTCTTGACAGTTTTTTCTACTTCCACCGCCTTCAGAAGCTTGTATGCCACGATTGGAACCGCCATTTGCTTGCTATTTAAGCTCTGTCATGTCCCAAGTCGAGAACAGGTTGGAAATCTTAGTTTTTAGCCAGAAACTAACTCACAGGAGACAGCCTGCAGAGACGGCTAACCACCCACCTGAGACGCACAGCCCCAGGACCAGGCGAGACCGCCCCAGATAGGTTAGAGAACAAAATTCTGGAGTTTTCGAGCACAACTTGTTGTAACTTCATTTTTCTCTTTTCTATGTATCTGTATTTGATGAAATTTGTTTTTTCTTGCATGGATTTGTTAGAGTAGAGTAGTTTAGGGACTATGGTTTGATAACTTTTCTTTTAGTTGCTTGTTTTGTTTGAATGCTTATTTATTAGTTGAGTTAAGTTATGATTCTGTTTTTTGTGATTTGATATTGTTAATTGCTTGCTTAATTCTGTTTATTGATTGATCTGATTGTCACATTAAACAAAGGCTTAGTTTAATTGTTTATTATAAATCGAATTTCAATAATAAGTTAGCATCCAGAACTATTTGGTGGGCGATATCCGAAAGAATTTAACTAGGCTTTAAGTAATTAGAGTTTTACCCAATAAATCGAAGGATTGAGGGTTTACCAAGACCCAGAAAGCAATCTGAAACACCTGAACCAAGAACGAAAGTTGAAATTTAGAAATTTTAGGAATTGTTTAAATCGAACTTTTTCAACTTGACTTGAACGGAAGTTAGAACGCAAGTCTGTAAGTTAGGTTTGGTTAAATTCGTATAAAAACACTCAACATGTAACTAAGTAAGATGACAAAACAAGTATCAGCTGATTGGAACTGACCATTCCAAGGTCAGCACGGACCGCCCAGAAGAGGGGGCCTGAGCCAAAACGGCATGTTCCAGCCAGCTGACAAGAGTTGAAACGGTCCATTCTAGGAATAGAACGGTCCGTTCCAACCCTGACAGATGAGAAAAGTTAGACAACCTGAACCCCTAATCGTTTGTCAATTGATTCATCCCCTTAAGTAATTTAGATTTTGGCTAATTAAGATTTCTATCTTTCAATTTACTTATCATCTTAACTTGTTCAAATCATGAATTGTTAATTAACCTTAGGATTTAATCTAATCTAAATAGTTTAACTTAGAAATAGAATAGTCTGTCCCCGATATTCGACCCTTAAACTAAACTGCAAACGAATTAATATTGAAATTTAGGGATTTTATTTGACCAATACCTTCAGCATCGATCAGTTAGATCGATCGAACAAAACCGTTTATGCTCGAGCCTGTAAATATCATGTAATTCTAGTTTGCTTGTAATTTTTTTCAAAAGCGTTCAAGTAAAATCTCTTTATTATCATGTAATTCTAGTTTGCTTGTAATTTTTTTCAAAAGCGTTTTAGTAAAATTTCTTTGTGAAAATATGTGCCTGTTAATCTCCACTCATGTCAAAAGGAGTTTTGATTTCTTTGGCTCGAATTTTTTCTCTAGTAAAATGACAATTCACTTTTGTATGTTAGTTCGTAATTGGAAGATAGAATCTGTTGTAATGCGTCTTGTTCTTGATTATCTTAGAACATCTTCATTGGTTTTTTTATCAATGCGCAGATTGGTTAAGGGTTGTCTAATCCATGTTAACTCGCTTGTGATGGATGTCATAACTCGATATTATGTTTCAGCACTTGATTGTGCCACAACATTTTTCTTATTGCTTTTCTATGTGGCTAAATTTCTTTCTGCAAATTTGTAAAAATTAGTTGTCAATCTTTTATCAAAACTCCTAGTCCAATTTGCAATGAAATAGTCACGTACTATATTATTAGTCTTATTATTTCTCATCTAAGTCTCCTTTCTAGAGCAACTCTTTAAAAATTTAAATACCTTGTTAACGACATCTAATTGATGTGTTCTTAGTGCATGTATGAACTCGCTAACTTTACTTATTGTAAAAGATAAGTCAAGCCTGGTTATGGTCATGTATATCATCTAAGGTATTAAGTTTTACGAGCCGAGAACGAAAAAAAATATTGCGGCGAAAGAATCATTCTAACCATGAAACGGGTCGTCCATACAATGGTTTATCAACCCGTTTAAGCATAGGAACCGCCAATGAAAATCCGTAAAGCACTACACATAGCAACATTTATTATTTGCTTATGGGTGTGTTTGGATGAGCCATGAATAAGGAATATCGGTATGCGTGTTTGTCCAAATTTTATATTCTTATTAGGGCTGAAAACGGTAGCCGTTTCGATCGTTATTTCGTTTCGTTTCGTCCAAAATGAAATGGTAACGGTCAAGGATTTTGGTTTCATTTAATGAACGGAACGGATAACTTAAATAGAAATACTATTTTGTCTCAGAACAGAACGGTTAACGAAACGGAGTTGTTTCGTGATCGTTTATTCCGTCTGTTTCGTCCTAAATTGTATGGTATTGCTATTAAGATTATTGCAGAGAGGAGATGGCGGAGAGAACGAAGCAATCGATAAAACCTAATTGCGCCGCTTCTCTCGCATCTCTCTCTTCTTTGATCTCTCTCTATCTTCTCCGATCTCTCTCTTTTTGTCCCTTCTTCCATCATCGATACCTTCCTCTCTTCACTCCTGCTCCAATCGGAACCCCTCCTGCTCCCTGATCTCGACTGCTCTGCCGCCTCCCTTGATCTCGACAGTGCCTCAACTTCATCTTGAGTTGGAGCTGTAGCAGTCGGCTTGCACCTCCTCCGAAGCTGTAGCAGCTAAGCAGCAAAACAAAAGCCTCCACCCTGAATTCAACTTGAGAAAAACAGAAGCTGTAGCAGCAAAATAGAAGTTGAAGTAGCAAAAACAGTGCCTCAACTTCTGGTATTTTGCTCAATTTGACTGATCTCTGCATCTTCATTCTTCATGTACATTTTGGGTTTTTTTTTTTTTTTGCTAAATTTGTTAGCACTAGGTAGTTATTGCTGAACATTTTTTGGGGTTTGATTGAATTGTTTTTGTATTAAGAAGAACATGTTGTAATAAGAGAAATAAATTGAAATTAATATTGATTTTGGTTGTTCTTGTTGCTTGAGGTATTTTCTCAATTTTTAATTTTTTTTTCTCTTTGTTTGATTTGAATTGTGTCTCTCTCTCTTTGTTTGATTTTGTGAAAATCTCAATTTTGATTAACTTGAATATTTTAATTTTTGTTGATGTTGGGATAAATTTAGAAGGGTACCAATGCAGTAATATACTGGTACGATAGATAGATAGAGGGGATTAATTTTGATTTATCTCAATTTTATTGGTGCACTGTTACGATAGACACAGGGTAAAGTATGTTGTTATGGTTTGTGATTGTTTGTATAAAAAGTTCAAACGGTTAGCAATGTTAAAACGGTTTCTTACGTTTTGACTGTTAAATTGCACACAACAGACAACGCAACCAGCATTTAACGAACGAAACGCAACACACAAAATGACAAAAAATTTCGTCTCAAAACAAAACGACCAACAAAACAGTCCATTTTCGTGACTGTTTTCCACGTTATGCAGCTAGAATTCTTATACTATGATTTTGTTAGTATAAGAATAAGGGCACAAATTTCTTATTCTTTTGTTGTTTGGGTTGCACAAGAATAAGAATAAACACGCATACGAAATTTCTTATTCTTATTTCTTATTCTAGATTCATCCAAACACACCCGAGAATAGCGTTGTTATATATAGGCCAACGGTAGTCATTTTTTATCATTTCTCGCAAGACGAGAAAAAAAGAAACCCTAAATCTTTGAAGGCAATTTTGATAATTAAGTTCTCCCCAAACACACATATATAGCTTAAGTAATTCAATTTATATATTTAAAATCTCATAACACACACAATTTTAAATTTATTGACAATTTTTTTCGAAAATTTAGAAATTATTTAAATTATTTGTATCTAAAAATTATAATCTTTAAAAATCCAAAAGAATAGTTAGAAAAATTTCTAGAAATATAAAATTTGGTTTGCTATGGGATTTTAATATGTAAATTGATTAGAAAAAAAAAATAGATTCATCATTATTTTAAATTAAATTCGACAAAGAATCCATGTTACACAAGAAGGTATGCGCATCATGATGTGTGACATATAGTTATTCTATGATAACGATGATGACGTCGACGGTGATATATATAATAAAAATTTATATACGAACAATATTTGATATGTATGAAACATAGAAGATTTTTTGAAACAAGATATTAATTTTGTTCGGATGCATAATAATAATAATAAAATTTATCGAATACAAGATATTTAATTTTTACTATATAAAAATCATTTTAATTGTTTTTAAAGAATAGAAATTATTATTATAGAATAATGTTATAAATAACAATTTCAACATCATGTGAAATTCATATTAACAATTTCAAGTATAACTAGTAAATGCTAAATTGCTAACATTCTTTTAAGGAAAAATTAGATACGAGACAAGATTTAAATAGAGACTAGTTTTTTCCTAAACATTAAAGTTAAATCATGTATTATTCTCAAGTAGACTAACTACTATAGAGTAAATTAGTATAAATTTTACAATAAACGGGTAAACCATAGAGTTAATTTTTTTTCATTTAATTTCGTTCTACGAAAAATAAAGATCAGTCCCGACAACCCAACTGAGTGGATGCTTACCTTTTTTTTAAAAAATTGAACACATGAATTTTGTATAACTAGTAAATGCTAAGTTGCTAACGTTCTTTTTAGGAAAAATTAGATAGGATAAATAGAGACTAGTTTTTTCCTAAATTAGATAGGGAAAATAAATATCAGTCCCGTCAGCCCAACTGAGACGATGCTTAAAAAATTTGAACACACGAATATTGTCTATGCAATTTTTTTAGCTGCGTCGATTTGGTAAATAAGTAAATAACCCTCCGTTTAATCGTTTACGAGCGGAGAATGAAAAAAATACTGCGCCGAAAGAATCATTCTAACCATGAAACGGGTCGTCCAGACAATGGTTTATCAACCCGTTTAAGTATAGGAACCGCCAATGAAAATCCGTAAAGCACTACACATAGCAACATTTCTTATTTGCTTATGAGTTATGAGAATAGCTTCGTTATATATAGGCCAACGGTAGTCATTTTTTATCATTTCTCGCAAGACGAGAAAAAAAGAAACCCTAAATCTTTGAAGGCAATTTTGATCATTAATTTCTCCCCAAACAAGAAAAAAAAAAAAACCCCCTAAAACTTTGACCGCCTCTACCAAATCACCATGGCCCCTGCTTCGTTTCCTAGTAGTCGATGCAAAACAGGTTTTGTAGACCTACCCAATTCGGGCAAGAAAACACTTATTGTTGGTGCACACAAAACCATTGTCCATGCAAGTCGACACCTGTCACCCAATGGCCGGTACGACTTCAAAGTGAATTGGATGAAACGGAAGAAGACCAGGCCATGGTATGTTACATTGCGACCCGGCCTTCGTGAGTTTCTCCAAGCCGCCAAGAGGGCATCTTTCCAAATCTTCCCTTTCACTACATGGCCTGAAACCTTCATGTCTCAGATTCTTGACCAGATTGACCCGGCCGAAGAGATAATTACCCATTGGGTGGGGCTAGGCTTCCACGATGACATGCTGAAAGGGAGATTGCTGGATCGAACAGTGATTATAGACTACAAACCAAAAGTCTATGACAAGCCATGGTCTAATGTGATTGAGATTAGTGCGTTTACCGGTGATAGTACTGACGTGGAGTTGTTTAGATTGCTAAGCTTTTTCCAGGCCCAAAAAACTGCCATTGACCTACGAAATCTCCTCCATGTATCATCAGGTGATGATCTTCCATTGCCGGGTCTTCCTCTCCCTCAAACTACCCGTAAAACACTTTTCCTTGACCTAGACGAGACATTAATTCGCCACGTAGGTCTACATCACCAGCCACCTGATCATTACGACTTCGCAACCAAAGATGGCTACATTAAAAAGCGCCCGGGTGTAGATAGGCTGCTCCAAACTGCAGTTGATTCTCGCTACGAGGTTGTTGTTTTCACTGCTGGAACCAGAGACTATGCTTCTCCTATTATCGACAGGCTCGATCCAACAGGGCTTATCACTCACCGGCTCTACAGGGATTCGTGCAAACGAGACTCTGAAGGGAAGTGTGTTAAGGATCTGGCTCTGACCGGCAGAAGCCTCGACAGATGTGTTATCATTGATGACAAGTACTACAAGGTGCTCCAAAGGGAGAATGTTGTCATGGTCAGGCCGTTCTTCGGAGATATGCAGGATACCGAGCTCTCGAGGTTGCTTCTATTTTTTCAGATGGAAAGAAGATTTGATGATCTCCGAGATTTAGCATTTTGTATGGATTCATTGGCTCGTTGTCAGGAGCTAGAATCTATTTTAATGTCAGCTTTAGAAGTTGGGCGCTAATTTCCAAATTAATGTGCCTGCAATTGTTGAGGACATTTTTTTTTAGTGATTTTAAGCTATTTATTTTTCTTGTCTTTCCTCTTTCGAGATGTAATAATTTGGACTGTTAATGCTATCTCTGTTATGGTTTTCATCTCAGAATTAATGGAATTAAATTTTCCTTACCTGGCAGACTCACTTTCTTTGTTTCTTTTACAATTTTATATTGCTTCAGTTGCTTTGTCATCAATATTTGTTTTCTCTGTAGTGCAACCTAAAATTAAATTAATTCTGGTAATTCAAAGGATCACAGGATATTAGTGTTATTATTTTTTATTATATATATATATATATATTTTAAGACTGGCTGGTGAAGTGCCATATACCAGCGAATATAATATGTTGTAGAAAGTTGTTATTGTTACACACTTACACTTACATCTTGCATACATGCTATCTGAAATAAGACACACTTGATACCCGGTACAATTGACTTATAACTGTTGCACCCTATCTGGAACAAATCCAAAAAATATATAATTAAACCCCAATTCATGTTATCCAAAGGTTTAAATAGCGGATAGCGGGTTGGTAGCGGACAACCTCATGTCATAGCGGATAGCGAGTTGGTAGCGGACAACCTCATGTCATAGCGGATAGCGGGTGGCGGTCATTTAGCGGCCGCTATGAGATCATAAGAGGCATGTACAAACGTACTTATTTATTATATCATATACAACTTTTTAATTAAAAATTAAATATTATATTACATTATATACATGTTATGATAGTTAAATTTAACACATACACTTTACAAATCTCATTATGCTTAATATTATATCATGTCAATCAGAGTTTATATGCCAAAAATATGTTTGTAATATTGATTCTATACTAGCAAGTAATAAATTGTGTCGCTATATTTCTCTAAAACACCATTATAATGCATCTATATTTTTCTATTTTTTACCAGTATAGCCACCATAAGAAATAAAAGATCAAAAATAAATATAATTTTAATTAATATTACTATATACCAATGAACACCGCTATACCGATACTTTTAGTTCAGCACTGTAGCGGTCTATTAAGTCGTACCGCTATAGAGGGGCTATTGCGATTTATAGCGGCGCTATTTAAATCACTTACCAGTATCGGTGGCACAGATTTCCGGCCTAATATTCCTCCCCTACCTGATCCCTGTATGTGCACCTCGTACCATGTACTATCCAGCAGTGTGCCCTCCTCAGTAAACATCAGTGTATGACTGAGAACTGGTATGCATGCAGCGATATTCAGCTGCTGTTATGATCAGTTGACAACATATTCTCCTGGACCCAATTCTCATAACTGATCCGATACCCATTACTGATCCAGTAGAATGATGGACACACAGCACACTTATACTGAACTACTGATATGATATATATCTCTCTATTGTTATATGGCTTATTTAATTTGTCTGCTTAGTGCATATTACTCGTACTTGTTTTAAAACTATTGATATAAAACTTCTTGTTTTATAACAACATGGATTATTTAATTAACAGAGATATGACCTATACTAATTCAAAAGTCTGCCAGACTTATATTGTTTGCTTTGCTTCTTGTTATAAAACTTCTTGTTTTTGCTTGTTGTGAGCAAGCTGTAATAATGCTAATATTTAAACCCAGGGCTATGCATAGATATATGCAGGTTAAGCTTAAGATAGAGCTGGGTCAAAGTGATTCGGTTCTTACTTTTTTTTTCTTTCCTATATCAATTACAAAACTCTGGTTTCATATAATGAAACGATAACCCTGCTAGTAACTTCTTTTAAAAAAATAAATAAATAAATACACTGTGTTGAATTTCCTTTTGCCGTGCCAAGAGAGAAAGTTGGCAACCATGAACCATTATAATTTGTATCAAATTCATGAATCTGGCAAATAAGTAAAAACTCGATTGTGATCAGACTGTTTAATCAAGTGTGAATCAACATAATCCACTCAATTTTACATGGTTCAGTTTGATCTGATCACAACCGTTGATTTCAATTACCAGGCTCGAGCAAATAATTAATGCATATATATGTCTGTATAAACCCCTATCTGATGCGGATACAAACTCAAAAGGCCTGGGCTTTGCATAATTTGACAACATGTGTATCATGAGGTGCCTGATTAAATGATGAGTGATATTCACACCTAATAGAATGATGCACTTGTTAAGGCTATATGGGCCGAGTGGAATCAGAAATTGGGTCATAGGCCCAAATAGTAAGTTACAACTTACAACATAAGGTGACAAAATGTTATCAGATAGGACCGAAAGGTCCGAAACGGGTAAGCACCGTATATGGTGCTTAAGCAACGGCATTGTCGTGCTATGGTTACACGCGGTGTAGAAGTAGTTGAGTACTAATTCGTATCTCCTTTCTGTTTATTGGTTGAAGTAAATTACAGAAATTTTGAAGTTCCGTAAAGTAAAAAGTTTTTCTTTGTGCTAAGTTTTTTTTATTGAAAATGTTTTAAAAATATAAATCAAACATGGCTTCTGCAAAGTCTAGGATGATTGATATATAAAATTGTTATACATTAGGAAACAAATTGAATTATATTTTAACAATAATTATCCATGGATAGATTATTTTAATCGGGGCTGATAAGGATCATCCCAAGATCTATCATCCCCATCGTTCTTAGTAACGCGTTTTCTATTTTTGGAAATCATCTCACGCATTTTCTATTTCTGTAAACCCACCACTCATCCCTTCCTATCTCCGTCACTCTGTTTCCCTCCCTCCCACGTACGTTGTCCCCCTCCCCCCTCCCACCTTCCTCTGTCGCTCTGTTTCCCTTCCTCTCGTGTACGCCCTCCCCCTCCCCCCTCCCCCCTCCCCCCTCCCCCATCTGAGTACTTCATAACAGTTGAAATTAATATGCATAAATTTTGAAGTTAATATCGCAATTGTTGAAATTAATATATTGGCTTAAACTCTGGTCCAAATACTAACTCTCGTTCTTAATTTGGTATTACTAAGTTTTAACCTCTAATCCTCTCTAAAAACCTAAGTTTCAACTCTCGTTCCTTGGCTTAAGTTTTAGGGTTTGCTTTAAATATTCAGTAGGATATCCTAAATCTCTCGATCTTAGGAGGGAATAAACCTCTCGGCTAAGTTCCGGTTTCACCTTTTGAGTATACTACCTATCCTATGGTAAGTAAGTACGAATTGACTTGAAATTTGGGGTTCTTTGTGCTTATCTACGAGGTCTGGCCTAAACCAAGTGAGCAAACCTTCAAAACAATTCAATTCATAATCACAATTCAAGCAATCAAGATCAAGTAAAGCAAAGCAACTCAGATAAATTAAAAAACTAAATTAAACTTTCATTAATCTACCAAGTAAAGTTTCCCTACAATTGCCCCTAACAACAATTCTAAGCTAGACCAAGACATAGAATCATACAAACCAAGGTTTTCTCGAATAAACAAACAAAAGATAAAAAGAAGAGATAGAATACAACAAATGAACTTCGATTTCCTCTCCTCTTCCTCCTTCGCCTGCCTTCGAACGGCCCCGTCTCCTTTCGGGCGGATCCGCTTGGACCTTGGGTTCCCGCGTCGTGTAGAAACTCTCAAATCTCTCTCTAAACTTTGATTTCTCTCAAAATTCGATCTCTACTTCTCCTCCCTTAAAATCTTCTCAAACCATGTTTATATAGGCTTTAGAACTGATGGGAGGCGCTCATAATAGCAGAAAAATGCTTCTGGACTTGATGGGAATAGAGAATAACCGTCTTCCCAAGTTAAAACTCTAAAACGGGCACTTTCTGCTATTTCAGGCAGGTTTCGGACGGACCCGCTAGGATTTTGGCGGGTCGCCAGAAATCGTCCTGAGAGCAGGTCTGGAAATTTCAACACTGCGCCTTGCTCATATTTTGCCCATAATTTCTTCATCCGGATTCCATTTAAGGTGATTCAAGTACCGTTGGAAAGCTTATGAGAAGCTCTACAATTTCATTTAATCATTTATCTCATGTTCTTGTCCAAAATCTGCATAAAAATAGAGATTATTGGAGTAACTCCTTCTTTAATACAAACTTAATTAAAACTAACCTAAATATGTTAAAATCTAACTAAAACACAGATATTTAGTTGTAATTTGGGGCCTAAAAGAATTGAAATATCTATATGAAATCCGCCGATCAGGGGGGAGGGGGGAGCGTACGCGAGAGGGGGAGGGAAGAGGGGTTAGTTGCAGCGTACTCAACGCTAGAGATGATAGGCACTAGATAACGCGGGAATGATAGAATCTTAGAGATAGTCCTAAGCAATTCCGTATTTTAATAGATAAATAAGTTGATAATATTATTACTAAGAATCACTACTACGACTAAATTTCATATATAGACACATAATTTTTAATATTTTTAATTAAAATTAAATATATATATATAATATAAAATGACAATACAAAAAATTGCTTTGTTTGTTAAAAAGAAACAAACAATGTTTAAAAATCTAACCATCTACTACTTTCTTTTTATATTTATGTACTACTTTCTTTTTATTGAGAATGTTTCATTTTTTTTTTAATATACAATCAGGGGCGGATCCACCACTGGGGTGGGGCTAGAGCCCCACCTACCGTCGTTGAGCCCTTGGAGCCTCTTTTTAGCCTCAGAGAATTTTTTTTATCATTGGAGCACTCAAAGGTGGGGCTGAAGAACAGAAAAAGAAGAACCGTTTGATCAAATGATTAATTAAAGCACTCAGTCCCACCTAAATATGTTTTCTAGATCCGCCACTGTATACAATGTGCTGCTAATGTTTGAATAGTCCAAAGTTTTGCAAAACCAAATATTTTACTACCTGTAAATATATAATTGGTTTATTCAACAATTCAGTAGTCTAGTATTCAATGGTAATATGTTGAGTTCTAAAACTTTTTGTTTTTTTATGAAATTATTAATTAATAAAAGAAAGATAACAAAAAAAATTAACAATTGTTAGAACAACTAATTTTCACTCTGCGGAAATGAAATATTTTTCTTTCAAAATTGATAACATGTTTGATAAACATTCAAAAGGTATAATTACATATGCACATTTATACGTTTTGCATTGTTGAATTTAATATATAAGATTGTTTAGTAATTATTCTTTTTAAATTCAAAATAAGAATTACAGTATCTAAAAAATTATAATACAAAGTTACTTTCTCTATAACAAAAAATAATGAAACAATGTATGAAAAATCTACGCCATCTAATACCTAATTTTATTTAAAAAAAACAATGTATCAAAATCTAATCAATTTAATACCTTCTTTCATTGAGAGTTTTTTTTTTCTTTTCTTGACAAACATTGCGCCACTAGTGATTCAAAGTTGATAGTTTTCCAAAACCATATTACTACTTTTGAATATGCAATTGGTCTATATTCATTAATAAGTATTTCAACAATTCATTAGTCTATCTGGAGATGCTAATTCATAAATTCTGGAAATTGTTCTACCAATTAGAATTAAATAATTAATAAAAAAATAACAAAAACTTGATCAGGAATTATTTAAATCCTCACATTAGTAGAAATGATTTCCACTTAGAGAAAAAACAACATTATTAATTTAGAAATTAATATTAAGTTGGAATGTTGGATAAATCTTGAAAAAATTATATAACAAAAAATAAAAGAGAAAATATAACAATTATCCATGCACCGCTGGCGCTGATAGTCAAATTTATCAATCCACCACCTAAATCGCTAGACCAAGTCTATACGGGAATCTTGGAAGATGGCCAAAAGAGGGTCAGAGTCCCGTAATTAATCCAAAATAGGAGGGTTATTAGCATTGCACCCGCATCCTCAGCGGTCGGAAAAAGAACTGCTCCGAGCAGTCCTTTTCATTTTTCTTAATTTTTTTAAATTTTAAAACTCAAATGGAGAATCCAAACCGTTGATCTTGTTAAGTTTTATCGGCGATGCATTTTCATATAAGTTTTATAAAATTTGAAGTTGATTTGATACTTGATTAAATGGTCAACAAATGAACGAACCTGGTTTGATTAATTCTAATACGTTCATAATTTGGTCACTTAATCAAGTATCAAATCAACTTCAAAATTTATAAAACTTATATGAAAATGCATCGCCGATAAAACTTAACAAGATCAACGATTTAGATTCTCTATTTGAATTTTAAAATTTAAAAAATAAAAAAAAAATAAAAAGGACTGCTTGGAGCAGTCCTTTTTGACTGCTGAGGATGCTGGTGCGCATTAGCATTACCAATCGCGAAATCTCAAAACTAGTAGTAAAATCTCCCAAAACCACCCACAAGCAGCTACAAGCTCAAGCTCACACAACTCAAAAACAAAAAAACCAGACTCGAGCGGGAGGCAAAACGAGAGCCAAGGAGAAGCGTGGAGGAGGAGAGCAAAGTCGAAAATTCAAATAACCCTCGATCCGACGGTCAGGAATGGCCGAGCAGCAGCTCAGAGAGCTCGGCGAGAAGTTGGAGTCGCCTCCTTCCTCCAAGGATGAGCTTGTCGAGCTCCTCGAGGTAGAGTGTTTGATTCTGTATTTTGGTTACTTTTGTGGGTCTCTTTTGCCAGATCAGTTGGGTTTGTTGGGGTTTGTGCTTTTGGGGAGTTTTGGTCGGTTTTTTTGGGGGGGTTTTGGTTGTAATTTCCCCAAGTAGGGTTTCAGTGGCCGTTGAAAAGTGTCAAGTTTGGCTCGTTCTGGTCTGAATTGGTGGTGTTTATCACTTGGTGAGTTTGAATTTGAGTTTAAGGTGGTGCTTTTCAGTGATAGCTTGAAGGTTTTAGCTGAGGAACTTAGGTTTCAGGGAACCGGAAAACCAAATTCTTGGAGTGGGAATTGTATATATTTGTCCCATTAAGGTGGGTAAGTGGTTTGCAAGAATTTCTGATAGATATTACTTTCGTTTAGGTGCTTTTGTGGTTTGGTTAAACAGTGCTTATAGCTTCTGTTGGTGGTTTGGGAGGAAAACTTTGCATCCTTAGTCTTAATTGATTACTTTGAGCAGTATTGGAGGTTAATTCTAGGGTTTCTGGTTCTTCTTTTAGTCAGATGAAAGTTCTGTCAGAAGCTTTTTATGGTTGAAAATAATTCCAATTATGTTATAGTTCTACACACTGAGTCAGTCAGAAAATATTTAGTGATTCTGATATTGTGGTACTTAGCGCAGTTTCCTCTAGTGCCTCAGGGTATTGCCTATTTGTGAGAACAGTGTAAATTTAGAATAATTTTTATCTGTGAGGTATTTCATAGCTCCTTGATCCTTGGCTGTGTAAAGTTTCTGTCTGTAATAAACAATTACAAAGGTTCATTTTTATAGCACATAAGACAACCAAGTAAAACCACTTCTTTCTGAAGGAAAGGAAAAATAAAAAATATCTAGCTCCTTATTTTGTTAAACGTGGTCAGGTTAGAGAGATGTGATTTAATCGCATTTAATATTTGCGTAACCATATAAGAATCTTCTATTGTACCTACTTACCCTAACTGAAAAAGACCAGGTTTTAACAACTTACTATAGCCAGAAGTGCTTAGTGAACATGTTCCCTGGAGAGGCTAATATGAGAATACCGAACTTGTGCAGAAAACAGCAAGTGCTCTGTCAGAAGTAGAACAGTCACCACGTCCCTCAGTGCTCGACTCCTTGAAGGCTTGCTTCGATGCATTTTCAAAACAGGAGCTGCTGAAGCACGAGGATAGCGATGCAAAGGTTCTTATTGCGACTTGTATCTGTGAGATTACACGAATCACTGCTCCAGAGGCACCTTACAGCGACGATGTTTTGAGGGTAACATATTTTATTTGGTTCTTATTGGTTATCACATTCCACGTAGAACCTCAAAATTATTCAAGTGGAATATGCTTGTACTTTTCTTATTGGTTCATAATTTGAGTTGGTTTAGAGCATGCATGTGCGATTTATTTTTACCTAACTTTCCTTTCACCCCTTTTGGCAGGATATGTTTGAGCTTATTGTTGGCACCTTTAGCGGTCTAAATGATTCCAGTAGTTCTAGTTTTGCAAGGAGGGTTGCTATTCTAGAAACACTTGCTAGATATAGATCTTGTGTTGTGATGCTTGATCTTGATTGTAACGATCTTATAAATGAGATGTTTCATAAATTCTTCAGTGTTGTGAGGTACAATTAAAGAAACTACCATATATTCCTGTGTCTGATTGGTCTATGTTTTTTTTGCTGATGTTTGGGTTTTAATGCTCATTTCTTTCATTTATTTTTGTCTGGTACAGTGATGATCACTCACAAAGTGTTGTAAGCTCAATGCAAACAATTATGGTAGTAATTATTGAAGAAAGTGAAGAGATACAAGAAAACCTTTTGCTTACTACACTATCTGCTCTAGGAAGGAAAAAGCCTGTCAGTTTCTTTTCTCACCTTTTGTATGATTACATTGAAGTCTCATATTTTTTTTCCAAACTTCCTATGATTATGTTGTTTGGGCAATCTAGGGTTTTTCTTTGGCTGCAAGGAGGCTTGCCAAGAGTGTTATAGAAAACTGTGTGGAAAAGCTGGAGTCACCCATTAAGCAATTTCTTGTCTCATCAATTTCTGGTGAAGGTGCATTCATGAGCAATACTATTGACCATCATGAAGTCATATTCGATTTGTACCAGTGTGGACCACAGATTCTGTCAGGAATAGTTCCATTCATTACTGGAGAATTACTGGTAATGCAACCTGTTCCCCGATCCTGTCATACCCCCCCCCCCCTCTTACACCAACCCCTCGCTTCTCATTTAAATTTTTACCATAAAGAAAGCACTAATATAGTGGTGAATTCTCATTATAAAAATTTTCATAGATCAGTCAAAGCTGATTACAATTCTAAAATTTCAGAACTGATCTTCTTATTTGTTGGTTATTTGATACTCTCTCATATATCAATGTGGTTTTGGCTCTTATTTTGTTGCAAATCATCCCTTGGCTTGGGATGCTTGAATGAATATTTTGGATATTTTGTTTTGGGAGAGTTCTAAAGACAATCTTTAACTGTATCTTTTGTTAACACATAGACGGACAAGCTAGAAGTGCGCAATAAAGCAGTTGAATTAATAGGAGAGCTAATTTCTCTACCTGGGGTTCCAATCTTAGAATCATTTCAGCCTCTTTTCTCTGAGTTTTTAAAAAGGTTGACTGATCGAATGGTTGATTTGCGTATCTCGGTGATTGATCATTTGAAGAATTGTCTCGTCTCTGACCCTTCCCGACCTGAAGCTTCTCAAATAATCCGTACATTCTTTTATCATCTTATACTTTGTTTTAGTCTAATTACTTATGAGAAAGGGCAGATGGTTCTTTTTAACTTAATGCAGCCAATGCGTGCTGCTTGAGGCATATTTCATCTTTTCTTGAAAATTAGACAAAGGGTTCTTTTATTTGGAGGACTTGTAACCCTATTATTATTATAGTTATACCCCTTTCTTGATTTGAATGCATGTTTTGAATATATGTGACATGAATCTTTGTGGATTGATTAGTATGTGGCCCATATGCAGAGGCGTTATGTGATAGGTTATTAGACTTCGATGAAAATGTTCGAAAGAAGGTAGTTGCAGCAATTTGTGATGTGGTTCACCATAAATTTGATGCAATTCAAGCTGAGACTATTGAATTAGTAGCGAAGCGGCTTCGGGATACATCGGTTTGTTCTGAAGAATTCTATTTCATTCCTGGAACTTGATTTTTTTTTCCCTTTTCTCTTTTATAGGGTTTTTTTTTTAATGATAATTTATTGGATGAATTTGCAGATATCTGTCAAGAAGTACACCATGGAGAGGCTCTCTGACATATACCGGCTGTACTGTGAGAAGAGCACTGATAGTTCATATAATGGAAAGGAACTTGAATGGATACCCGGAAAAGTCTTGAAGTGTCTCTACGATAAGGATTTTAGGTAAGAAATATTTACATTCTTTCTGAAAGTAAATGTCATGTGTCTTGGATGAAACATATTAAGTTATGCTGCGCCCTATTGAAATGTGTTCAGGCCAGAAACAGTAGAACTCAATATGATCGAGTATTTCCCTGGCGAGTTCTCTACTAAGGACAAAGCAAAGCATTGGGTAAAATCTTTTTCAGGTTTTGATAAGATCGAGTCAAAGGCACTTGAGCAGATTCTACTCCAAAAGCAGCGGTTTGCTTCTAACCATGAGTCCTTTAATGTTGTTTTTTCTTGATTGTATAGATATAGCAGATTTATTGTTGATAACATATGATGACAGGTTACAGCAGGAGGTGCAGAAGTACCTTGCACTTAGAGAGACACCCCAGGTAATTATTGTAATTTTTTATTAAGTTAATTGCATTTGTACTTTTTTCTGTCAATTTTAAGAAAGTTGCAAGTTGCAATCTGAGGCTTCTTCTAGGTGCATCATCAATTATACTGGAAAACAGCTTAATATGTGGTGCATCATCATTTATCAGTAATATATTATTTGTCGTTTTGAGTTAATTTAAATTGTCATCGTCGTCCTATTGTTTAATTTATTAATTCTCTTAATGCAGGAAGAGGCACCTGATCTTCAAAAGAGAATAGTTGCATGCTTGAGGAGCATGTCCCGTTTATTTCCTGAGCATTCAAAGGCAGAAGAGAGCTTAAATGCCCTCAATCAATTAGAAGATGCTAATGTTTGGAAATTACTAAACACCTTGCTTGATCCGGCGACGCCATTCCAACAAGCACGTTCTACTCGGGTAACTTTTCATTTTTTTGCTGTTATTTATCTTTTTTTTTGTTTGTTAGTTATAGTTAGTTTTTCATTTGTTTTGATAAATTTGACAATATTCTTATTTGTGAAGGCTGAGTTGCTTAAGATTATTGATGAAAAGCACCCCTTGCATGATTTCATGAGCATGCTGTCAGTTAGATGCTCTTATCTATTGATAAACAAGGAGCATGTGAAGGAGTTTATTTCTGTTGCATCAGAAGAAAGATCTGCAGGGGATGGTGACCTCCTTTCTGCTTGCATGAATCTCCTCACAGTAATAAATACTATTTCTTGCTGAACAATCTTCAAACACTACATATTTACTTGCTCAGACTCTCAGTGCTGTTTGTAAATTCCAATTTCTAGGTGATTGCATCTTTCTTTCCTATGCTCTTTGATGGGTCGGGGGAATCACTTGTAAAACTTATAAAGGAAGATGACGAAATACTGAAAGAAGGTATTGCACATATCTTAGCCAAAGCTGGTGGGACCATCCGTGAAGAACTAGCAGAACTAGCTACAAACTCAAGGTGCTGTTTTTAATTAGTTCTAGAGTTGACCAGACTGATTGTTCTTAACTTCTGACAATATTAAATTTGTCGCTTTTGTTTCAGTGATTCCATTGAGCTAATTTTAGAGACGCTTTGTCTGGAAGGAAGCCGAAAGCAGGCAAAGTTCTCTGTTCATGCCCTAGCTGCGGTTACAAAGGATGATGGACTCAAGTCTCTGTCTGTTCTTTACAAGGTTGTGATCTTTGAATTTTTTTAAAACATTTATCTTATGAGCATTGTTCTTCTTTGACTGCCAAATATTTCCTGAATATATATTGATGACACTAGTTATTACCTAGCCAGTTTAGATACAAAATTAAAGAGAAGAAGGATTGTTGTTTCATTACTGTTGTTCTAATCTTTTTACATCTTCTTTTGCAGAGGATTGTGGATACGTTACAAGAGAAAGTTCACTTGCCGTCTGCATTGCAATCTCTAGGATGTATTGCACAGATTGCAATGCCAATTTTTGAAACAAGAGAAGCAGAAATAGTTGGGTTCTTAAATAGTAAAATACTGGAAAATAGCAATGTGAGCCTTTCTTTAAAATCGAGTTTATATCATTAGTTAATTGTTTTCGCTATTAATAATTCTTTCCTCTTTGTGAATAGAAGGCAGATGAAGTTTCCCCTTCCAAATCCGAATGGGGTGAAAAATCAGAGCTTTACTCCTTGAAGGTGTACCCTAATATCATCATATAATTTTATGTTTCCTTAGTCGTGTCAAAGTGGACAGTAATGCTAATATTTGACCTTCCTTCTTGCAGATTTATGCTTTAAAAACTTTGGTGAACAGTTATTTGCCTTCGATGGATGCACATGCACGAAAAGGAATTGAAAAGCTAATTGGACTTCTGAAAAACGTACTCTCATATGGGGATGTTTCACCGAATATGATTTCTAGGTAACAAAAGAAGGGTTGTGTTACTTGTAGTCTGCACATCCATTACATTGCTTTAATAATGTTACAACACACTGTTGAATATTTTCGGTACAAATTTTGAAACAATTGTAAAAGTTCTAGTACAGTTAGAATTAGCACAATAAAGTACATCTCAGGTAGAGAGAGAGATACCTGTAGCTCCTTCCTACCTCCTAATGATACAAAATGGTTGCAGTGCTATTGACAAGGCACACATGAGGCTTGCATCAGCAAAGGCTGTTCTACGGTTATCAAGGCAGTGGGATGCACAAATACCTACGGATGTCTTCTACCTGACTCTGAGAATTTCCCAGGTAAATTAAAAATGAGCAAGGTTCCGCTACCAACATTTTGGTTGCCCCCGAATGCCGACATTTTACTATTAAATTATTTTTTTCAAATTTTAAAATTCAAACGTTAAATCCAAACCGTTGATCTTATTTAGTTTAATGAGCGATGCGTTTTCATATAAGTTTTGTAAAATTTGGAATTTATTTGATACATGATCAAAGGCTAAAACATGAACGTATTAGAACGAATCTATCATAGTTAACAAGGTTCGTTTATTTTTCTATCTATTGATCGAGTATCAAATAAATTCTAAATTTTACAAAACTTATATGAAAATAAATAAGATCAACGGTTTGGATTTAACGCTTGAATTTTTAAAATTTGAAAAAATAACTTAATAGTAAAATGTTGGCATTTAGGGGCAACTAAAATGTTGGTAGCGGAACCTTGCTCATTAAAAATTAACTAAAATGTGTACTTGACTAGACAATTTGTTTTTGTCTTCTAGGATGTATAGTTTTTTAATTTAATCTGAAAGTTTTTCCATTGGTTTTAAAGGATGAGAATCCTCACTCAAGAAAGCTATTTCTTGGGAAAGTGCATCAATACATAAAAGAAAGAGTTTTGGATGCGAAATATAGTTGTGCGTTTCTATTAAACATCTCCAAGTACCACACGCCAGAATATGAAGAGGTCAGTACTTGCAGCTGATTTTTACTTGGATTAATGCCTATAGCTGCCTTCAACTCACAACAAGTCTGTCTCATTTTTTTTTCATTCTTTTTCTCTCAACTTTTTGTGTTCATCAGTGTAAGCACAACCTACTTGAAGTGGTGCAACTGTGCCAGCAAGTCAAGATGCGCCAACTCTCAGTGCAAGCTGACATGAACCTTCTTGTGGCTTACCCAGAGTACATCCTTGCTTATTTGGTACATGCACTTGCTCATGATCCTTCATGCCCTGAATTTGATGGCACAGATTTTGATGTCTTTGGGCCCATTTATTGGTATGTTAATTAATCAAGCTTGCCTCCTTGATAATGAATTTTTGTCACACTTTTTTCCATCTTTTTTAATAACTTGATAACTGTCCTGTGTTTACAAACACTTGTTTCATGTGGTTGATCTGCTGACTGAAAGGGAAAAAATAATGAGGGCATGTATGCAGAATACAACTAGAAAGTACTGTAGAGAACAACATAATAAGTAGAAAATTGAAGGAAATTTTGGTCATTGAACTGATAGATTGAAAAGCGTTAGATATGTTAACTTTGGTAGGTTGGGACACATGAGAATAGCTGACTTTCTTTGCTTTTGGCGTTTCTGTTATTTCTAGAATTATTTTTGAACTGAAATTCTGGTAATTGTCAGGCGACTTTCGATGTTCCTCTCCTTGCTGTTAGTTGGAGATGAAAGTACACAAGGTGGCTCAGCACTGAATAAAGAGAGTTACAGTACGGTTCTCTCAATATTGCATAGTATCAAATCTTCTCAAGATCTAATTGATGCAGATAAGACAAAGGTATGTTACAGCTTATCATTTAGTTTATCCAGAATTCCTAATGTGTGCTTACACTAGTAAATGTATTATATGTTATCTTAACTAATATAGATGGTTTGTGTTTGTTTAGGGTTTGCATGCCATAAGCGACCTTGGATTATTCATCGCAAAGAGGCTGGTCCCTGATGGTACTGAAATTTCTCAAAGGGAATCAGTTCCATTGCCAACTCAGCTTTATGCAACTCCTGAGAAAAATGAGCAGGAAAATGGTGTGGTAAGTACTATTAGTTAAAATGTTTATGAAAGTAGGTATATGGCTGTTTGGTATAGTGAAAATCCTAAATCCAAATTGGTGTGGAAAACTAGGTTTGATTATTTTGTCTGATCATTTTTTTTTTTTTTTTTTTTTGTCTCATGTAGGACAACAAGCATACTTGGTTAGCTGCTGAGAGTGTTATAGCCCACTTTGAAGCTCTTAAAGTTGAAGAAGAATCGGTATGCATCTTAGTATCTAACTCACAAGAACTCATTCAATGTTTAAGCTTACAAACTGTGATGGGTCATATGGGACTGGTTTTAGAATAAAACATCACATGGCCGAGATCATTGTATTGGGGCAGTCAGGTCAGGATGCAGGTATTTGATAGCTCGTTTAGACTTTTCCTGGAGTTTGAGAATGATTTTTATCTGTTGTTGATTGGGAGAACTAAATAAATATATTTATATATTCTAAAGATATGCATTACTAAAGATGTAGACCTACAATTCTACTAATACTATACCAGTTGAGGGCAGGGTCAAGTGAGCATTTATGCAAAAGAGAGATTTTTGGGTGAATGTATTTCTTTCTGATACATTTTTTAAATATACTGCAATTTAATCAAAGGAAGTAGATCTTAAGTCACATTTGGCAAAGTCAAGTGAGCATTTATGTAAATGAGAGATCTTTTGGTAAATGTGTCCCTTTCTGATGCATTTTTTGAATATTCTACTATTTAATCGAAGTAAGAGGAAGTAGAACTTAAGCCACATTTGGCAAATTCAATTAGGTCATTTGTTGCCAAGCAGAGTTGACTATGGGTTTTACTATCCATTTTGATCATTGGCATTATTGGAAATAGAAACTTAACAACCAAAGTTTCTGAGTGCTACCACAAATGACAAAGCAGAGAAGGAAAACAAACAGATCAAACAACACGAGAAATTAGAAAAAGCAATAGGGAAGGAAAAACTTTTTCTTTCCTCCATTCTCATCTTTCTTTATTCCATAGTTGCTTTATGATTCTGCAAATTGGGGACTATAACTCATAAACTTTACTCTTTGAATGAAATATGGACCTCTCCATTGTTAGACATTTATGAACCTTTCAGTCTGAATTGCAGAATTGGTGCAGAAATCATGATTTTTTTACTTAGATATTAAAGAAGATTCCTTACTGGACTTCTTTTTTCCTCTCAAATCTACAGATTGATGATCAATCTTTATTGCCGGTGACTGACAAGGATGGAAATGAGCTGTCCTTGGGAAAAATGCTTAAAATTATCAAAGCCCAGGGAGCAAAAAGAAAAAAAGAGGCCAAGAAGGAGGAAAAGCCCAAGGACCCCTATGAATTTGATGGCGATGATGAAATATTAGGTGTTGTTAGGGAAATTAATTCAGACAACACAGGTGGGGGGCGAAAGAAGGATTCAGCCTCAAAAAAAAGGCAAATTGAGAAGGGCAGTGCAAACTCAACCCCCAAAAAGAAAAGATCTGTGCCTGTGTATCAATCCCCACCAAAGAAAACTGAAGGAAAAAAATCGGTCAAAACTGAGAAAGATATTTCTGAAGTGGAAAACAAAAGCTCTGCATCAACAAGTATTGAAGAGAAAAACAAAGGTGTTGATGCCAGAAGCTCTAATGGTTCGGTGAATAAACGCAAGAGGGAAAGCATTTCAGGTCTAGAAAAGGTAATGTCCAACTTAAGTTTGTACTGTTTTCGAGTTAGTTTATAGATAGATTGACTTTAGTTTTATCATACTTACTAATTTTTTTTTTTAATTTTGCTACTATTCCATTTTTTTTCTTTTCCTTACAATGTTGATAGTGCTCAACAAAGAGGAATGAAGATGATCCTGAGGAGTTAGTTGGTAAAAGAATAGAAGTTTGGTGGCCTCTTGATAAGCAGTAAGACCTCTTTTTTTTTCATTTTTCTTATGTAAAAAAGTTATTTTAGCAAATTCAAACAAGCATTTTTTGCAACTGTCTTTTGCTTGCTTTTCTCATCAGGTATTATCAGGGCATTGTGGGGTCTTATGACGCTGACAAGAAAAAATACATGGTAGATCTCTTAACCTTTATCTTTGTTTTTTTAGGGGGTGAGTAAAACAGAAAAGTATTATATTTTGTAGGTTAATCAGCTTAATCAATAATATATACTTTCTTGCAAAAAAAAAAAGCAAATTTTATAGCCAACTCTTCCATGAACCCCTCCATGAATGGTCCTCCCTTAGCTCAATGAACTATGAGAATTCTTTTGCCTAGTTTGACGTGAAAAAGCAGCTATTGACATTCATGCACTAATTTTGATAGATTCTCTACGATGATGGAGATAAAGAGGTGCTTAACTTGGCTAAGCAGAAATGGAAGCTCGTCAGCAGTGGCTCGCCTGCAAAGGTTTGTTGATAAAAAATCATCATTTGTTATTTTTTGCTTCAGATAAGAAGTCAACTTCAGCACCCAGTTATTTATCTACAACTTGTTCAAATAACTGCAGAAACCAAAAGTTGATCAGAAGACAACTCTAAAGGAGTAAGGATCGGCCTCTATTCTTTCTTTCTGGTGGTTTTTTTAAGCTATTACTGAAGTATTTTGTATATATTGTGGCCTGATTTGCTAATGTGTAACAGATCTGTTGAGAAGAAACGGGATGCTACCAAGCAGACTGACCCCGTATCGCAGAAGACTGCTGCTAAGAAGTATATTATAAAACCCTGATTTCAAAATAATTGGTTGGTTTAATGAGCTACTGACTATCCCATTTATTTCTTTCAGGTCACCTCCATCCAAGAGAAAGGAGTCTTCTAGCAGATCAAAGGGTCGAACTAAGAAAACACCTTTAGGAAGTGCCACAAAGGATAGTGCCAAAGAGGATCCTGTAGATGATTCTGAAGCTCATGTTGATGATGCAAATGATGGTAATTTAAATTGGTATTTTCATTGCACCAAGCTTGAGTTTAGTTCCAAATTTCTAGTAATAATTTTTCCTATGTTAGATGGCAATAAGGTTGAAAAAGATGTGCCTGATACTGGTTCTGAAGAGAAATCTCAGGATGGTGGGAACCAATCTGACGATGAGGATGAGCCTCTGGTATTTTCAAACATCTTAACACTTGCCTTTTATGATATCTATAAAAACATATAGCACTTACTAGTGGTAATTTCCTCCGCTTATAATTTCAGAGCACATGGAAAGCAAATTTAACAAAGGTGAAGTGAATGTCCCGTGATGATGATTTCATTTGTACCCATGGCAGTCTAGGTATTAATTTAGGCTAGAGATGTAGATTTCTTGTTTTCTTTTTATTTAGTCTACCCCAGCCCGCTGCTGCTTGTGTGAATCTTTTCCTTGTAAGAAAACGTTGTTGAAGTTAGGATAATTAGCATAACAACAGTCTTTTAGGGAAGTGGTTAAGTTGTGATTAAAGAGATTAACCCTTTTGTCATTGTCGTTGTTGTAGCATAACTATTTTAATTTATTTTTGGGAGGGATAGAGAATAATTTCTTGTTAACTTAATAGTGTTGCTTCATGGATGATAAATTTTTAAGTTAGTTTGTTACTTTATGGTATTGTATTTATATTATGTTCTTTATGTTATTTTGTTGGAATCTCTCAGATCTCATGTCAGTTGCTTTTTGTGTTCTCAGTTCTCATATCTGTTTTGGATTTAATAAAAGTCTGATGGATATTGTTACCCCAAAAAAAAAAAAGTAAAAATCTTCTATATTGGTTATTCGGAATTTCGGTAATTATCAGAAGATTCCTTGTTCTACCCATCTGTCCGAGTTCTTAAGCATCATTGGCTAGAAAATCTCGATCTCCTAGATGAAACGAGTTGTAAATTCAATTTCCCAGCCAATTGTAATTGGGTGGTATAATTTGGCGATTGTATTTGGTTGATATCATTTTGCGCCAGTCGTTTTCCTTATATGCATTGATGAATGATATTTTGAGAATTTAATCATTTATGTTAAGTTATATTCCTCCTTAATGGCGAAAGTATGCCTAAACTTTGATCTGTTCTTTATCAATTTAAATTTATATTTTCTTTTGAATTAATTCATTTTCAACATTTGAGTGAAGCTATATATGTTGTGGATGTGATCCTTTCCGAATTTAAATTTGAACTTCTTTTTTTTTCTAATCAGAATTTAAATTTGATTGCTCTGATATGTTTGCCCATATTCTCTAGTACTAGTTGACAAACGTGCACAATTGTTGTATGCTTTACATAGTGTGTAATGTTAGCTTATTTATCGACGATGATATATTAAATCTATAAATCTATATCTTGGTTAACTTTTTTTTGCAATGCTACTTAGATGTCTCGTTTTTATTTCTTTGTTTTCCCCCATAATCATAAATAGTCTCTCTCTCTCTCTCTCTCTCTTTCGTACACCTTTACTAAAAAATTACGATGATGTGGCGATTAAAAGTAGAGCATATACCATTTTATAATATTATATTTGACTGTTAAGATTGCTCCTCCCTCGCCGAATTCACTCCCGCTGACAAACTAATCTCATATAAATGATATAATAGTGGAATCAATCAATCAACCAATTTATTATCTAACCCTTAACTTCTACATTAGTCATCACTCCTAACCCCATTTTCTCTCTACTCTATGCCAATCCATTTGCCTGATTCGAGTCTGATGTAAGAACTTAGACGTAACAAGCAATGAAAATTTCCAATTAGAAAATGGGAAGCGAGTTCTTCTTTCGAGATTTAAAAGTTCCTGCGCAAAATTGGATGGGTATTCTCCAAGGTGCGACTACATTGGGAAGCTTTCCCTTTGCAAATCGCGAAGAGGTGTGTAACTTGAGTCTCCTTCTGAGAGCAAAATTACCAGATTACAGCAATCGGAGAGGGACAGTACCCTGTTGGGGTTCAACGGTGTTGAGCTTGCAAATATGTGGAAGGAGACGCGACATCTCTATCAGAGCCAGTGCTGATGCCTGATGTTGAGGTAGATTTGTTTCTATTTTTTTTTTTTTTTTTTTCCATTTCATTTCATCCATGCTATAGGTAATATGCAGGCCAGGGAAATATTAGGTTCTAATAGGTGATGGTCTGATGGATGGGATCTTATAGTGGAGGTTTAGTGCAGATAGGTACCATGTAGCTCTTTCAATAGAGGCATGCAACAACATATCATGCATTCTCTTATTTTCTATACCACACTTATGGCAACTTTGAGTAATGGTTTGGTAACCATCTATGTAGAACTTGTTGGTAAGGCTTCCCAAATTGCCCTCGAGAGAAAAGTTACTCATTCTATGTGAAAATACACTTTTTTTTTTTTTTCCAAAATCAGGTGTCATATACAAGCATCATGTTGTTGATGCTGGGCAGATGGTAGCAATTAATAAGCAGTCTTAGGATAATACTTGCCACTTAAGTAGGTTCTACATCAATGTATCCAGGCACAAGAAATCAGATTGAGCTGTTGATGGGTTAAAGGTAATTCGCTTGTGGAAAGTATGTTATCGGGTTTGATAAATTGGATAATATAATTTGGTATATCGCATGCCTTTGAACCATAATGGTTGTACCCACCCCATCAGCCCAAAGCACATTAATGACGGATCAGAGAGTTAATCTTTCCATAGATACTAGGTCTTGTACCTAGCTTGGCAGGCCAATTAGAATTGTAATGCTTGGATTAAAAAATGGCAGCTCATATTGCCTTTGTGCCCAATAATATGGCCCATAATTTTTTAATGCCATTGCCATGTTTAATTTGAATGCCCATCCTAAATGACATGCGGGATCTCTTGGATCTTTCTGCGCCAATAATGTAACAAAGTTTAATGCTGAATAATGTGAGAGTCCTCAAACAAAGTGTAACTCTATTTTCATGCTTGAAATCATCTTCTTATTTATCTAGTCAAGCCACGTGACCTTTACCTTTGCGTCTAAAATTTAAAAACCTTTTGACATCATAACATGGAAGCTTAATCTTTACTTTTTTCACTTCCGCTGTTATTTCGAACTTGGATTCTAGGACTCTGCTTTTTCAGTCTGGGCAATCCGATCTGAATCAAGTGCCAATGGGTTGATCTAATGTGTCTGGCTTGAGATCAGATGGTATACACCAGAATAGCAGGGTTCTGCAAAGTTTGGAATAACAGCAAACATGGGCTCACGTTTCTCGGCATTCTTATGAAACAGTAACGGTTCAAAACAACACAGTGCGGTAGTAACGGTTCAAAACAACACGGGGCAGTAGTAATTATTTCTAACAACGCTGGTCTGTGGTGTAACTCCTTTTTATGCATGATAAGGATTAAAAAAATTTTCTTTTTATTTCCAATGCTTGATCTTCTCTTTTGTTGAATTTAACCTTATTTCCTCCATCTCTCTTCTCTTTCCATCTGTGTGCTATTCTCGAAGCATCAATCCCATTAATGGCTAGAGTCATAAATGCCCTTATAATTGGAAACGTAATATGGGATGTGGTGGATACTTTCGTGCCAACGGTCAACATGTTGGTAAATTATGGTGGGAAGGAGATCATAACTGGATGTGATCTAAAACCATCAATCCTCAATGATCCTCCAGCTATCCATATCTCTGGTGGAAGGTGTAATGACTTGTATACACTTGTAAGTATCCAAATCTGCATTTAATTGAAATTTTGCTTAATTTTCTTCATTTTCTAATTAATCGTGTTAAACGAAGTATTTTCGTACTTTCCATTTAGGTCATGATAGATCCAGATTCACCAAGCCCTTGTGACTTCAATATGAGAGAATTTCTTCATTGGTAGGTGCATATATTGATAACAATTCCAGACGTGTGTTTCAAATTTTCCTATTTTAACTAGTTTGCAACTAATTGAGCAGATTGATGACATATATATGGATTGGTTTTGAGCTGATTATTTTATTAAATTGTATTTTTTAGGGTTGTTATTAACATTCCTGGAGGCAGCGACGGGGTGTCAAGAGGTAATGTAATTCTCTCTATAACATAACTAAAACCTAGATAGAATTGGTTTTTTTGTAGCTAAAGATTAGGACTGATTATAACTGAAGAATTAAATTATAAAAATAGGAAATGATTTTTTAATCATAATGACCACATAATTTATTTCGGATCATATTTTTCTGGTATACAGAGCTAAAAATTTGTCCTAATGAGGCCAAAGTTCATCAATACCCTTAGGTTTTTGATAGGGAAGGGACAAATCTAGCAAGAAAACAAGCAAATAAAGTTTTCCAAAACATATTGGAAATGTGTTTTATATTTGCATAATTATATTGTAGGATACGAGGTGGTCCCTTACTTGGCCCCGAACCCACAGGTCGGCGTCCATCGTTTTGTTTTGGTGCTGTTTCAGCAGCACAGCCTGCTCCGTGGTATCTGTGAGATGAACACCCGAGCCAGATTTTGTACTAGAGATTTCTCAAGAGATCATAATCTGGGTCCCCCAGTTGCAGCTGCCTTCTTCTTTTTTCTTTATCAACAATCTGGTCTGTACCTTTTATCGATAGTAGGTACTGTTGTGTGTGTTTCCGTGTGTTCATTGGCATTTGGTTCCTTGGGGTTTAATGTGTATGAAATTTGCTGTTTATTATCATTGTAATGCATTTGTGTTGATTGTGCGAGTTATATTTTGACTGCAGAGTCTGTTATTAATTTGGTTATACCTTGTTCTCATCGTGTGATGCATTATTTATCTTTTGATTTTGCTTCACATAGCAGGTGATATTATATATTGTTTCAGTTAATAAATTTCAGTCAGTGAAAAGTTGAATTCTGCAAGCCAAATAGCCAATTTTGATTTCGTTGACTCTCTTGGCCAACATTCCTCCTTACTCTCTAAATTTATATATAGCATGTTCGTCTTATGTTATTTGCTTTACAGGGAAGTGACAACCGTTCAGGAAACCTTTGAATGGCACCTTGACTTGCGTGTCCTAGTCTCCTAATAGAGGATACAAATTGTTTTTCCCTAGAGCATGAGGTACTTCGTAATTTTTTTTATAAAGGATACTTAGTAATTTTACAAAGCAATGGTCGACTGGTTAAAGAATGTATATGCTTGCTGATCGTAATTCATCAAGTTGAAGCATACCAAAAGATTCAGTACTCGTGCTAATTGTACTTGTTTAACTCCGCACGTGTAATTAAAATGGCGAGAAGTGAGAATTTTCACAATAAGAAACAAATATGAACAAAATATTAAAGGGCGATTGTAGAAGAAAATACATGCAAGCGTCTGTGGAAATTCTATCGTAACAACTTTTTTTTTAAGCCTTTAAATATACCAGAATTAGAGATTCTAGCCGCTGGGACAAATTTTGAAATGTAAAGTGGTGACGGTGGTAATTATCAAGAGAACTCACAAATTGTGTCCTCCAGTGAATAAATTGGGACGCATGGAGTTGCTGGCTTCACCAACTCGTGTAAAGAGAGAGTAGTATAACAAAACTTTACTGGAAAAGAATAGCAGATGAAATCTGGAGTATGATTCCCCTGTGAAACAGCAGATGGAATAGAAATTGAATCTAAAACCTAGCTGTTACCTCTCACTACAGAGCTAGTTCATCTAATAGTCCAAGTATATACCAAAACAACACCTTTCACCAAACCTACTCTATTTACATAAACTAAATCATCTTCGTTATGCAATTAGTCAAAACCTTAATTTTTTTTCCTTGTCAAGTACTGACAGCATTAGGCTGGGAAACCAGCTGTAGTAAGCACATGGCGAAAGGTAAGGTTGATTCTAGTTGAACCAGCCTTTGCACGCTTAGGAACCGAGTGATGCCAATCCCTCTGTGTGTACCCTCTCATCACTAGCAAGGAACCATGCTTCAGTAGAAACGAATGCTGATCTGGCACTGCTGTCTTAAGTCTCTTTCTGGGGCTCTGCTCTGCAACCTTAGTACCTGGTTTTAGAAGGAATAAAGTTCAGATTACATGCAGAATTTTGCACTTTTGTATGTAAGAAATTGGATGCAGTACTGAACCTGAATTTGCAATAGTTATTTTTTCGTATTTATATAACAATTTTACAACACTGTCAGGTAAATTTTGTGAAGTTTAGATAATTATATCAGAGATTTATAATTTGGTCATTACTTTGACCTTCCAAGACGATCATCTCTTTCATTAGATTTGCAAATCTAATGACAAGACCCACCAGTTTCAGCTCTTAAAAAAGTAACCCACCATAACAATTCTGAATTTCACACAGAATTTGTCTTCCCAAATGCCCTTGAATAGGATATCGACATACCTTCTGCTCTGGATGGTCTTCTCCTCAGCATGAACTCCCTCTCGCACCCAAAGGTAATCGATGCTATCTCAGGAGTGGGACCATATAGCGGCTCATCATCAGCATGCCATGACACATAGTCTGACCCATTTTTGTACCTGTTCAGTACCAGGCTGTTGAAACAGCTACCTGGAAGCGCTTCATGTACCTGCCATTAAGTTCAGGTAACACAATCAGAAAAGAGTTCAAATGATACTGTACTGAACATCTTTTTTAATTGCATCATCACATTACCAAAAGGCAATCAGAACAATAAAAAAAAATATTTTATCAATAATGATACAATTGCTCAAATATTGAGGTGCATTTGTGCATGTGATGTAAACTTCACCTAAATTGCAACTGAAATAAATAGAATTGATTATTGAGCCATAACTCATAAGAAGGCATACCAACTTTAAAATATCTTTAAGAGGAGGGAATTCATCCCATGAATGCGCATGCGGCTGATAACCACTGTACTTCAAATCAGGAAGCCCCTGATTCGCTATATAGCACGTATCTCGAGGCTACAAGAAAAGTTCAAAATAAGAAACAAAACTATCAACCTCTTAACTGTGCAAAAATGGAGTTCAAAACATATACCTGGACGGAGGACTTGCCAAAGACACGAATCGTAGGCCGGGTCCAGGGAATCTGCTTGTCGAGGTACTCGTACCATTCCCAGGCTTGTTCCCTGAGGACGAACTTGGGGACGTGTATCACCTCGCTGCCATTTCGTAAGTCTATCACTTGCTTCCCTTTGAGCTCGGTCGAGTCTGGTGTTGGGTTCTTCTCCGATGGTTCGAGGAAGCTTCGGAGCAAGGAACTCATGGCGATTTCACGAGCGGTAGAAGCGGTGGCGCCACCGTCGCTTTGGTTCCTTTGTCCAGTTCGAATTGGATCTGAACCGTCAATTTAGATCAGACCGTTTTCAGATCACATCTACAATTTAACCTCTTCAATAGCCGTTCAGTTCTAAATGTACGGCCTGGATCTGTTTAGTCTTTCCATTAATCGCTCACACTTGAAGCGGGCCGAAATCTTCATACATTTGTTTAGTGACTTATGGGCCTATGGGCCTAATTGTACTAAATGCGTAATTACACATTGTTTAGTTTCCATGTGATTCTCTTCGACATGCTTAATCTTCGGGAATGATAACATACAGTTTTGTCATCCCTGCCATCGCTAAATATAAAATGAACATATGCAACAAACGAGGTGAACATATAGACGATCTAAGTGAACACTTAAAAGCAAATAAGTGTTGTCAACTTGTCATCACTTGTTCAGAATTTTGCATGCATATTCAACTTATTTTCATTGAACTTATTTGTCTGTGTGTGTTCACTTAGATCGTCTATATGTTCATCTTGTTTGTTGTATATGTTCATTTATATTTAGCGATGACAAAGATAATAAAACTGCAGATGGAAAGAATAATAGAGGAGGGTTGCTTCAGAGGTGAGCATGTTGCATGTTTGAAGAGGTGCCAAGCGAATGACTCAGAAAAATGACTCAGAAAATATCATATCTTTTTCCTATTTTCGAGGAAGAAAATCAGACAGAAATCATGGGAAGATTAATAGACCGATAGGCCTTGGGTATTTTCGTCCATGATTTTAAAGATTGAATTTTCAGATCTTAAATATTATTAGAAACAATCAAAAGGGTAAATGTATATAGCAACTATGATTAGGAGGGGATATTTCTAATTTCAAAAATTTGGAAGGGAATATTTCCAATTAGCTAAGATTATAGGGGTATATGACTGATTTTCCTTTTATTGTTTGTTGATAGCAATTTAACGAGATTTTGTGTTATTATTATTATTTAAAAAAGAAGCTGGAAAAATTTGTTCAACTAGGAATTCAAATAATCCTGTTTGACCTCTGGGGAAAGTACGATCAAGTCATGCATTGTTCTCGGAAAAGTCAATCAATTTTTAATTAGAAAGAAAGAAAAAGAAGTTTTAAATTGGATAAATGCTAGAAGTCTTCTTTGTTTAATAAGGAGAATATTATTTTCTAGATTATAAATCCTAAGAGGCAACAAAAGAATACAAGATTATTATCACACCAAAATCCTTAGTTGAGCCTTATCTCTCTTTTATTAATTTTTCTTTTTGTCTTTTGCTCTTTTTTCCCTACCAATGGAACCAAACCTTTGTGAGCTCGGAAAAAAAATGTTTCTAACTTTGTGTCACATCGCTTTTTTTTTTTTTTTTAGTAGTGTGTTTAGCTGAAAAAAGATGTCTGCCATATTTGTGAGAGATATCATATAGTCAAACTCTTAAGAAATAATTTACGGTTGAGAAACAAGCTGTTGAAAGCAACTTTAAAATTTAAAAACTGTTTCTCAGTAGACAAAATTTAAAACTGTTTAAATTGTAAAGTTGTCTACTCCTTAAAAGCTTCTTCGTAAACTTTATTTTTTTTTACATAAGAGCATTTAAATGCATGTTTTACTGTATAAAATTCAAAAGATATCTTTTTGTTTTTTTTTTTTTCACTTCCTATGTGATTGAACTCGTTTTCTCAAAAAAAAAAAAAGTAGCAGAGTCACTAAATATTCATGCTGGACTTTACATTGGTTGCTTCTTAAACTACATCAATAAAAATTTGCTTATTTGCTTCGTAAATTCATCAACCAATGCGCGTGATATAATTTGACAATTTTTGTTTCGAATATTCAAAGGAACGGATTCAAATTATATATGGATTGTAAAGTCGAATTTTAAGGCTTAAAAATATCACGAGTCATTTAAAAAAAAAAAAAATTGTTCTGCTTGTTGAATCAATCTGATGCTGTTGTTCTACGGCGAAAAGGCGCCGGGCAAAGTGTCAATTACAACACAGAAGGCCACATGGTTTTGAAGGAACGTCAAGTTAGGTCAATTAATTGGATGGTGCTTTAGTGCTTTACAACATTGATTGCCTTGTTTGATTGACTCAAATGTCACATATCATTTTCATAGTCAATGTCAACCTGGATTGATGAGGCATTGAGGCGCACAAATGATGAAATGAAACAATGGCGAATCTTATTGGGTGCGTTTGGATGAGAGAAGAAGAAGAGGAAGAAGGAAGATGTGAAGAAAAAAAATTATAAACAATCCAAACTCTTCACAAAGTTACACACTTCCCAATACTTCTTCCTTTCTTCCCTTCTTCCCACACCTATCCAAACGCACCCATTAATTATTGTCCTCCCTCAGTCACCTCTCCAATAAATAAAAATGGAGACGACGGTTTGTAGATTGTTAGACAGAATACAGTCAAAAAACATAGATGAAGGATAACCATTGTTCGTTTAAATTAATTACATTAAATTATTCATACTTCACAAAGAAGAAAATTGTCCTTGATTTCCATCAAAGCAGTCAATATTTCATGTCTACAGAGGTACTTTTGATATTGTTCATGAATTTTTTTTTTTTTTTGTTCTTGTTCTTGTTGGGTTTTTTTTCTAGGCTACTCAACTTGGTTGGGACAAAAAAACTAATTAGTTGTTGTTGTTGAGTACAGAGTTATGTTGTAGTTGATTTTTAATTTTCTCAAATCCTTACGTAGCATAGATATTTTTTGTCCCTTAGCCTTCTGATCGTTCAAAAATAAAAATATTAAAATCTCTGTCACTATTGACGATAAACTTCATCATAAATGTAATAATTAAAAATAAAATGTCCAAATTGCTTCTCAATTGGTGCGTTTGGATCGTTGGAAGAAAGAAGAAGAATAAGGAAGAAGAAGAAAAAAAATTATAAATAATCCAAACTCTTCACAAAGTTACACACTTCCCAATACTTCTTCCCACTTCTTCCCTTCTTCTCTTCTTCCCACACCTATCCAAACGCACCCAATAGGAATGAAGATGTCCATTCTACAATTATTGAAGATTCATACTCCATAAAATTCCAGGTGTCCTGGTAGCGGCTGAGGAGCAAGTGAGCTGGTACTGGTAATGACAAATATATGAAACAACTTTATATATTTACATAATTATTTTTTTTAATGAAAAGCCCGGACTCGGAGTAGTGGTCCAAGTGTATGCGACTCGGAATCAGACTTGGTCCTGGTGTCCGGGACTCCGGGTCCATGCTGCTATGTCATTTGAATTCGTCACTAAATAACAAGATCGGGCGCATATTCTGCAACCATTTTGGTACAATTATTCTGAACTCCTCCAGTTTAAATGTAGACAAGGCTAATTGAAGACTACAGAGTCGACATTGTTAACACAATTAATTTGACTAGTGAAAATCAGACGTATATGTTCCTTGAACAACTCCTCTTCTAGGAGCAATGCATTTTTTTAAAATATATATGCAGTAAAGTGAAAATGAAAGCACGGACAAAAAAATTTTAAAAATGGAGAACTTTTGGATGTGTCAAGATCACATACTAGTTTTTAATTTTTGCTTTGATGCACGGATTCTAATATTTGGGATTATCTTATACTATGCCGTACACTGCTAGTAAAGAAATAAGTCCAAAGACATATAGATTTAAAAAAGAAAAGTTCACCAAAGTCGCTGAAAATAATTTTGAGAATTCTTTAAGCTTCAAATTTGCGACCTAATATTTCGTTTCTATTGCTTATGTTTTTCAAATTGCTAAAAAAAAATGATACTATTATCCAATATGATCTTTTACTTTCAGACAAAACTAGTAGAAATACAATCAAACAAAAACAAGGCTGTTAGCGATCTCACTATCCCCCAGAAAAATTTCAAGTAAATAAAACGGGTGCGCATCAAAAATCGTGTTTAAACTCATCATATCGATAAATTCTCTCTTGAAAGTTGAAAGATTCAACATTCCAAACATCGTTCAACGTGCTGCCAATTTGTGGAATACTATTGAGAATGAGCATCCAAAGCGGGTATTGGATCAGGTTCTATTTGGATCAATAGTGGACATCTAACATCGTACTATTCGGTGGACAATGTCATTATGTCAACAGCAGTGTTTTCAATACCCTACCGCTTACCGAAAAATTCCGGTAATACCGAATACCGGAACGGTGGCCGAAATGGCGGTATCCGATATTTAGAAAGGAAATACCGGAAAATTTCGGAAAAATATTGGGTTTCGGTCACTGACCGGTATAGATGCCGGTAGGGTATTGAAAACCATGGTCAACAGTTATTTTCATTTCCTAATATATGTTTGAGAGAAAAATGAAATGAGGCTTCCATCTTTATTTACAATTTAATTTTTGAAGGATAAATTATGCTCATTTGGAGGTTAGAAGAAGTAAAATAATTTTCTTTTTATTTTTTATTTTTATAGGATAGTGGAGCAAGCAACCACTAAATTTTCTTACTCTCACATCTTCTCTCTCTCAGTTTTTTTTTTATTTATTTTGCACTTATTAAAATTTCCTTAAAAGTTTGGAACACACTCCAAGGAGAAAAACTAGAACGATATATTATTGTGGATAGTGAGACTTCCTTATTCGAATTCATTTATTTTAAATATGTCTAATTTAAAATGAAAGATTTTTCTATTTTCGAAAATTTGTAAGTGAAAGGATGATGAAACTAAAAGGATGGATTAAACTCCATGTCTACAAAAAATTAATTGACACTAAAATTCCAATTCAGATCGTTGATAAGCTTCGAATTGAGCAGAAGGGATATGAACAATCATATATATATTTTATTATTTTTTAATGTTGATATGTGTTTAATAAAAAGTTGTTCAAGTTATCAAAGTAATTAAATGTCAATACAATATATTCCCAAGCTAATTTGCTGTTGTAACTAATATGATAGATTTAATCATGTTTTGGTCACTAGTTTTGAACATTCAATTTTTTATATTTTTCTTTTTGTTCATTTTCCTTTAATAAGATTTTTTCGAAAGTAATTTAATTCGTAATAAGCAACCAGGATATTTTCCTCCAAAACAATTATCTTTTCTTCCTAAATTCTTAATTAATCTTAATATTATGATGGATATATTTTTATGAATGTCTCCATCCTAAGAAATATTATAGCACTAAATCCCTAAAAAAAAATTTTAATTAAAATATATTTAAAAATTTTGTTGTCCCGCTTATAGGGTTTGTGCTTGTGCTTACAATTGAAAATTTCATCTTGGAAGTGATGACTATCCATAAATAATTTTTACGGAAATAAATAAAAAAATGCTTGAATTTGTATGGCAAAGAGGCACCCTTTCAAAATTGTAGCGCCGTATAAGAATAAGAATGGGCATAACCATGAAATACCCTTTCAAAATTTGTATGACTATCCATGAAATACCCGCTCTACCCAAAATTTATTACCTCATGATTTCGCGGGTCGGATATCATAACATAACCCGAACCGAGATGCGAATCAGAATGATCCATGGTATTTCCCTGTTCAAGTTTTCAAACATTTTAACAGACCTGATCCTCTTCTCCTTCCCAACGATAATTGTTAATTGACTAATTAAGGATACGCAAAAGAGACGTAATAGTTCGACGAAACACATCCCAACTACTAATCCACTCTCTTGATCGCGTGGAAGGTAACATCCAAACTTAGAACTAAATAAAAACTATTTATTTATATTCATTATACACTTCTTCAGTGCTTGGTTGATTTTCCATTGAAGTTTTGTTTTTGCTTTCCTCCATGATCTTTTCTTCTGTTCTCATTTGTTGAATGGTTAGCGAATAAAGTTTGCCTTTTGCGATCTGATCAGATTATTTTGATCGATTAGTGGTGTTGACATTTGTCTTGTGCAAATTGGGATTGGGAATAAGGTAAAATCGCCATCTTTGACTCTCCCCCCTCGTGATATAAGGAGAGATTCTCTATTTCGTTATGGGTTTTTTTTGCTCTGGCTATAAATTTTTGTTCTTGACTGGCTTGAATTTGTTGTTACTGCCATGTCATGGTCTTGGATGGATCATAATCTCAATTTCAGGATTTCTGAGGTTGTTCTGGGAACTATTCCATGGTTTCGTAATTGGCAGGAATTTGGTTATTTATTGCTTTATTTCTTTTAAACTTTTGTGATGCAGTTGTATAAAACAGCAAGAAGATCATAGTAACTGCATCCAATTTGTATAACCAGGACTTAATTCCTACATTAAAAGACCAATTTAGGTTTTATCTCACTCTCTGACATGAACTGCAACAAACTAGTATTTATTTTTGTTTTGGGGGTGGAGGGGTGGGATGGTGTGGCCACAAGTAATGGCACCTGTGCTTAAACTCTCAGACAAATAACTTTTGTTGTTTTGGATGAGCTGTAGGTTAAGCAACAGGAAACAACTCTCTTTTAAAACTGATTGTAAATTGTTTGTTATATGGTATCTTTTGTATGTTTCGCAAATGCATAGTTATAGGGGTCCGTTGTAACTTTGTAATAAAATCAGAGAGATATTCAATCAGTGAAAGTAAATGAAGTTCCTCTCTCTCAGTTTCAATATTTCTCCATGTTCTCTCTCTAAACCTGGAATTTGATTTGCCAACATCCACATGAAAAGAAATCTGAAGGACAATAATATAATTAATGATTTGCACCATCAGCAAAAATTCTATTCATGGTTGCTGATTTAGTGAGTGCTATTTTGATTTGAGATATCTTTTCTCCTAAGACTGGATACCTGACAGACAACAATCATCAAAGCGTTTTCTGATAGCACACTCTTGTTTTCATTTCTCAAGTGAGAGCCTTTTGTTTGATGTCAACTAGAGCCACCTCGCAAGTTTCAGACCTTGTCTTGTTTTATGATTGGACTTTTACCTGGGATCTTCTATCGTTGCTTCTTGTATTGAGTTCAGCCCTTCAGTGATTAGTAAATTTACAAATGGTACATCTCTCTTTGCACCTTTGAGAGATTTGATGAGAGCAGATAAAATTTGACTATGTAGTAATGATAAATTAACCTATCTGTCTGTCTTTGTTTCTTAATGCTATGGAGGGCAATAATCTATTCCTTGTTCATATATTTCCCTTGTATTTTTCCTTAGAAAAAGTTTAGACAGTAAACTAAGAGCCAGATTCTAACAATAAATGTAGATATTCGTATTTAAATGTAAACTTCTGAAGTGCTTTGGTTGCAGGTTGGAAATTGCCTTTGGTGAATAAAATCTGATAAGATGAGCGGGCGATATCATAGGCCTGATCGGATTTTTACTGGTACAAATTATTCTGGTTTTAATAAAAATGAACCCATACATTGCATTCCATTCAAATAACTGGCATTAAGCTATCCTTTTTTGAACCTAAATTAGGTAAATCAAGGAAGCTGAAGGAGCTTATGCTCAAAAGTGATAATAGAACCTGTGCTGATTGTGGTGGACCTGACCCCAAATGGGCGTAAGTGCAAAACTTTGCCAGTACAGTAAGTGCCTGTACTGGTTTCTAAGGAATTGTCAATTTTCCTTCTTTGTTTTCTATTTTAGTTTTTCTAGTCTGGTTGGTTATTAACAGTATTTTTTAGGTACAGATTCATGAATGGTAGAAGCGAATAGAATTGGTAGCTGTACCAGTCAATAGAGCAATGATTGCTGCTGTTAAGTTAGTTCCTGAAGTTTGACATCAGTGCTTTATCGTTGTAGTGATTTACCTTTTTCTTGTTTCCAGTTCAGCAAATATTGGAGTATTTTTATGCTTGAAGTGTAGTGATGTTCATAGAAGTCTTGGCCCAGATATTTCAAAGGTCATAAAACACAATATTCTTTAGTATTCTCTTTCTTTACCGTGTGTAATGTTATAATTTCTTATACCGAATCAATGTTCTGTTATTGCTATCTGGTATTCAATATTTGTAATTTTTTGCTCTAGGATGTAACTGTCTAAGTACATAACTATTTTCCTGTATACCTAAACCTCTGCAGGAATTACACTGGGGGCTTGTCCCTACTGTCGGTGTAATTCTAAAAGCTTCAAATTAAGCAATAATTTCTGAAGGGTGCATAAATAAACCAACACGTCCTAAGTTATATACAAGTCAGAAAAAGTTATGCTGAGTTAAAGAAAAGGCAAAGTAATATAGTATATTAGAAAATGGAAAGGTATACAGTGTCTAAAACATACTCTCAACCTGACAAATTATTCTTTGGTAAAAGTTCCTTTTAGTGATAGTGATTAGTGAATTATTAGTGCTATTGCAGGTTTTATCAATTACACTTGATGAGTGGGAGGATCCTGACATAGATTCGATGGTAGAGGTTGGTGGCAACTCATATGCAAACTCAATTTATGAGGCATTTCTGCCCCAAGGGTATAAGAAGCCTAGGCCTGATGCCAGTGTAGAGGAACGGACTAATTTTATTAGGTAAAATATTTGTTAGTTACTTCATGAAAAGCTGAGGCCTGCATGATTTGTATCGATCACTTATCATTCATCATGGTACTAGAAACTTTTTCTTCTTCTACGAAGACCAATGCCCTTCAGAAAGTTCAAAACAGGCCAACCTCTCCTTAGCTCGTAGTGAGGTTTATCCTTTCAACAAAATGAACTGAACATGGCATAAAATCCTTGAATTGATTGTTTATAGAGAAAATTCGTCAAAAAGTTCCCTTATAGTTAATCCTCCAAGTTCCTCATTTATTTCAACAAGCTGTAAATTTCTGTGATGGCCACATAACATTGGATGGAGTAACGAGGGTTTAGGGGCCAATGAATGCTTGCAAAATTCAGCTTGGATAAGTTGTGTTGATCTCTTTTGCTAGGTCAAAATATGAGTTGCAAGAGTTTCTTAAACCAAGCCTACGCATTGTTTCCAATAAGATGTCATTTAGACAGTATGATTCTGTGAATTCAACGAAGAGCATCGGAGCTAGTCCTTCAATGAAGAAACTTGAAGTAAGTCTATCCTATTTAAAATTTTTCTTAGTTAACCCTTAGAGAGCATCGGAAGAGAAATGCTAAACTCAGTATGCATGATGCATTTTTTTTTCTTCATGAGGGAAGGGGGTGATAAATGTTTGGAGGTCCTCAACTGGTGTGCATGAACATTTTGTCTTCTTTTTTGCCTCTTCCTTTACCAGTATGGAAGTAATGCATGATATGCCTTTACACTTGTATCATCACTTGGGCATTTGATGTAGTAATTCCTGCAGGAATGTAACAAAAAAGTTAAATAGAAAATAGAGAAGTATGCTCCTACTATCACAGTCTGATTGAGAAGCCTTCTACAAATTAGACATTCAAGTTCAAAGAACCGAAATTACAAACTATTGTTACAGTACCTGAATTCCAGTACTATACTATAGTTTGTAGATGATTAATGATAGGTTATAATTTTGAAACGACATCATAGGAAGACACAAGAGAGTTTGTGGGAGCCTTGAATGTCAAGGTTATTAAGGGCACCAACTTAGCAGTACGTGACATTCGCTCCAGTGACCCTTATGTTGTTCTAAACCTCGGGCACCAGGTAATTTGTTTATTTCATATAGGTATTTATCGCTGCTATTATTGCATAATGGTCAGTAAAAGGCTGAATTTCGGAAGCAGTAAAAATTCTATTAGTTTTTCTATTCTATTCTGTTTTTGTGCGGGGATTTTGGTATTGTTAGTACTGGCTAATGTATCAAAAATATCAAGATAGAAAATTTGAAAACTAAACTTACGGAACAACTATAGAATATCTGTTATGCATCATGATGCATAAAGGCTTCCGTGCATCATGACAGTTTTGGTCGGTGATTTTGCAAATTGACAAATCTAATTGTACGAATCCAACAAACATATTGAAATGTCATATCAAACAAAATTTTGCATTTCTTTTAAATGTTTTTTTACTTTTTTTTTTCCGATTTTTTTCATACTTGCTAATTTTGGAATATTCTTACTTCTAATTTGGATCCAAAAATGGCAAGCATTAAACAATTCATAAAAATAGAGTAAAAAAATTTCAAAAACAATGTAAAATTTGGTTTCCTATGAGATTTCAATATATAGATTGGATTGGTTAAATCAGATTTGTCAATTTGCAAAACCACTTACCAAAACGGTCATGATGCACAAAAGCCCTCTATGCATCATTATGCATAATAAATAAATATATACCCATCTATATGAATATATGGCTGGTACTTGTGCAAAATAAGAAGTATATCATATGCCTTCAAATGGATGGAAAGATCACATCTGCTCCTTTATTATAACATAAAAGGTGAAGAAGGGAGGTTATTGAAGGCATATTTTCTAGTACCTGAAGTTTTGCAGGGTTGTATATTATACTTGGTATGGTTTTCAAGGACTAGTGGTTTTCTTGACTATTATAATATTATTACTACTATTATCTTTTGATAGAAGAATGATATCTCCCATTCTGCTAGGAGGGTTACACTTAAAATTTTAACTTATGCAATGTATTCACAAAATTGCCTCATGAGGATCAAAGCAGCCAACTGCTTGTACTGTACTATAACAAACCTTGTGAAAGAAGCAAGCTATCGTACACATTTGTTTTTAATAAATGGCACTGTGAGAATTCCCTTGTTTTCATTTTTTTTATCTAAACATGAATTAGATGAATGTATATTTCAGAAAGTACAGACAACGGTGAAACAGAGCGACTTAAATCCTGTTTGGGATGAAGTGTTTAAGCTAAAGGTTCCTCAGCATTACGGCCCTCTAAAACTGGTTAGCTTTATGTATCAAAATGTTATAAGATATGAACAAGTAATTGCACCGACTGGTGGAGCAATAATATTATCTTCTTACACTTTCCATCTAGTTATTTTGAAGATCTGAACACTGACCTGACTAATTTACTGAAAATATTATTTCAAAGTATGAGCTTGCTATGTTGAAAGTCCTTCCAAACCAGTTGCATGTTAACCAGCCAAATACCCAAAACACAATTGAGAAAAGAACCTTGAAGCATATTTGTTTTCAATCACGAGAAATAAAACAACATGTTTACATAAATATAAAAAAAATTAGGTACTTTCCGTCTTTAAATTTATAGTGTTTGACAGATGATTTTTTACATCTTAAAAAGTTTTAACCATTTCATGTAATATATTTTATTTTTATATGATGTTTTTAACTTCATGTATAGAATATATTTTCATCTTCATAAGATAGATTTTAGATTCATGTATAATGCAACTTAGTTTTACATACAAATGATACAATTAACAATTTTAACTTTGTTCACCAACCGTTGGTTATGCTACCCTTGCCATGCTTCTATACTAGACCGGTAGTTGCTAATGCTGACATGTATTTATATATTTAAAAATGCTAGCAAGTATATGATCACGACTTTTTCTCGGCTGATGACATAATGGGGGAGGCAGAGGTTGACCTCCAGCCGATGGTAACATCAGCTCTTGCTTTCGGCGACCCATCTGTTTTCGGCGACATGCAGATTGGGAAGTGGTTCAAAACCAATGACAATGCCCTCATAAGAGACAGCACGGTAAATATAGTAGATGGTAAGATCAAGCAGGAGGTGTCTCTAAAATTACAAAACGTGGAGTCAGGTGACCTTGACCTCGAGCTTGAGTGGGTCTCGCTGGAGGAATAAAGTGCGAATTTAGTCTATTTGTGCACTTCCACACATGTTTTGATTTTTTGGCTTTTTGAAGATTTGTTCTGCTCAGATGTAACTTGTATTATGGTAATGTAATTTATAAGGTGGTGGTGTTAGTTTCAGTATATTTGTGTCAGTTATTTCATTCTTCTCTCTTTGATGTCACGGTATTCGTGAGCTAGATTTTTTATTTCCTTTCAAGAGCATATGATTTATAGCATATGTTTTTTATAACATGTTAATAAAAGAAATATTAGTTGTAACTAGCATAGTAGTCGTCATTTATAGTTGTGGTAATGCAAATAAAAATTTAGCAATATATTTTGAGGTTGGTTTTGGTTAAATTGTTTCTCATACATGAATAAATGCTTGTTAGCAGACGTCCTTGGCAATTCTTTGTTAACAAATGTTTTGGCTTGTATGCAAGTTGACCAACTATTTGGCTTCTCTCTAATGTCTCACTGGTTCAGCTTGTCAGTCAATGCTGACAAGGCAGGCCAGATAGATCCGTCTGTTTGCCAACCAAGAATGGGAATTTTACACTGGAATAAGGTAAACCAGTTTCTATGCTTAAAGGAAACCTAGCCCCTGCAGCCAATTTACAGAGGAACATGGAAGGTCATATGGAAATGGGCCTTCTATGTTGCCATTTGTTAGTCTCCATCTAGTTTAGCTAGAATGTGCTTGCAGTGGTTGTGGAACAGGAACATGCAAAGCGTGTACCAAAATTTCCTCCATTGTACCCAGGCGTGAAACACGGGTTCCTCAGGTGGTCTGGCAAACGAAAAAGAAATCACTGCGACAGTGGGGCATTTCTACAAGCAGCTTGCGGGCAGAACGGAAACGCACAGGATATTAGCTTACATTTTGAACTAAACAAAAAATTGCAACTGTGGACCTGATACTAAACTAACTAAATTAATACCCTACAGCTGCTGCAACTGACAATCTCTAGGAGGCTTAATGCCAGCTAGAGTATTACAATTTGGTAACCTTAAAATATTTTTAAATTTAGATTTGCTAGGGTGCGCCAGGCCAATGCAGTAGTGCAGCGCAAAGGCGACGGTAGAGGGTCCCAGTAGCAAGCTACTGTGGTGAACCCTCCCCACAAAAAATAAATTTAATATCGTTGTGAGCACATGGCCCACATATCAGATATTAAACTGATAAGAACAGATACTACACTTGATCTTACTTGATAGCCTATGCGGCAGTCTGTGCAAGGAGGTTCTCTACTTCAATTTACGTAATTATACTTGCAGGGGGGGTTTGGAGTTATGTGATTTATTCAGCACTCGTTCTGCCACATATATGCTTCTACATCAGTAAGCGTGCTCCTTTGATGCCGGAACTATTCGGCCGTGGCACCTTCAGCACGTACGCAAAGCTCATCACTGCGGGCAGGAGAGGAACATAACACGTCTCAGAACTACAATATATATGATGGATCATGGATGTGTAGTTTTCTTTTTATTTTTCAAAATGTTTTTTGTTACTTTTCTGTTTTGTTTGGAAACGTGCCAACCTATATATCCAGGGGCGGAGCCAGGATTTCGACTTAGGGGTGCTAGAATTTTTTACTTAGGCATACTAAAGTTTGAAAGTTTAAAAATTTTAAAAAATTGACAACAAAAAATAATATTGCATTATTTTATAGTAGTAATTTTCTTAACATGAATTATATCAAATAAATAAAGAAGTAATTTTTTCTTTCAAAAATAATAAGCAAAATTTTTCATATTTGAGCAATGTTTTGTTTGTAATTTTTTGTCTTCTAAATTTGCTCTTAAAGAAAAATTATAATTATACTAGTTTGAATAAATAATAAACTTAATTAGATTGTATTTGAACTCTTTTATTAGAATGCAATATGTTATATACTAACAAAATTTAGTATATAATACAAAACTCTCCATAGAGTATTAAAATATTAAGGGTGCCAAGCCTCTTGGCGATGTCTCTTTGTTTGTTTGTTTTTTTTTTTTTTCCAATGTCAGCACCGTCGTCAGATCTGTCAAGAATCTCAAGATACATTATCACTAATGACAGATCCGAAGGCTTGAAACTCACGTTAATGAAAGATTGAAAGACCACGAAAATAGTTTTGAAAACGTCAAAAAAAGTCTTTAAATAAGATAATTCAGCCTAACCAAAGTGCCTTTCTTAAAGGAAGATACATATTGGAAGGCAACATATGAAATCCTACATCATGTACATTTAAATAAGAAAAAAGGTATTCTCCTCAAACTTGATTTTGAGAAAGTTTTTGATAATGTCAGTTGGAGTTATCTTTTCCATACGTTAGAACAAAGAGGTTTTAATCCTACTTGGATAAGTTGGATTAAATCTCTCCTTTTAGGAAGCCAGGCAGCTGTTTCTGTAAATGGTAGTACTGGAGAATTCTTTAATTGCAGAAAAGGTTTAAGGCAAGGTGATCCAATCTCATCCTATCTCTTTATTTTAGCAGCAGAAGGTTTGTCTAAAATATTAAAAAATGGGATGATCGATCAAAAATCACTTTGAAGGTTTAGGCCCCAAACTCAATTCTGGGAGAAAGTGTATGCATCTTCAATATGCAGACGACACCCTTCTCTTTATAAAATATGACCCTTTAATGTTACAGAAAGTGGTTTGGGCTCTAAAAAGCTTTGAACTTATTTCTGGTCTTAAAATTAATCTTGCCAAAACTGAGGTAGTTCATCTTAACCTCTCTGTAGAGGAAGAAAGAACAGTAGCTGACATTTGCAAATGCAAAAGCAGCAATCTACCTCTAAAGTATTTAGGTCTACCCCTACATTGGAAAAAACCTTGCAAAACAGACTGGCTTACTCTAATAGTAAAGTTTAAGTCAAAATTATCCAAATGGAAAGGAAAGCTCTTTCAATAGGAGGCAGAGTAGTACTCCTTAACTCAGTACTTTTCTTACTTCCTTTATACTACTTTTCCTTCTTCAAATGTCCCAAATGGGTGATTTGCCATATAGATAAAATTAGAAGAATGTTTCATTGGGGTTCCTTTCAAGGAAATGAATCAAAAAAATATAACTTAGTAAATTGGAGCCAAATTTGTAGAAGAAAAAAGTTTGGTGGATGGAGAGTCCTTAACCTTAATCACATGAACTCTGCACTTCTAGGAAAATGGCTCTGGCATTATATGTTTAGAGAACACAAAGGAATTTGGAAGGACGTAGTTCATACAAAATATTTTGGTAAACATGGAAAGGAAAGCTTCTCCAATTTTTGGAAAAGCATACAACACTTAATTCCTCTTTTTAGAATAATTAGCAAAAGAATAATATGAAATGGCAGAAGTATAGACTTCTGGAATGACATCTGGTTTGATAATATGTCTATAGGTCGCTCCTTTCCTCTGTTGTTTGACAAAACTAAAAGAAAGGGACACATAAGCTTAGCTGCAATTTGGAATAAAGGAAACACAATCCTTTTAACCAGGGGCATTTTTAGAAATCTAAGAATAGAAAAAGATACACTAATAGAAATTGTCAATAACCTAAACTTCACTTAAGAGGAAGATAGCATCTATTGGGGCTTAGAAAGCTCTGGTATTTTCACTGTCAAGTCCTTTTACAAATTTCTAAATAACTCAGGAGTGCTAGAACATCACAGACAATCAGTGTGAAAATTAAAAATTCCACTTAAATATAGGTGCTTTCTCTGGTTGGTGCTAAATAACAAAATTCTCACTTATGATAACTTAATAAAAAGAGGACATTTTGGTCCAAATAAATATGCCTTTTGTCAAAGCGAAGAAACTGTAGATCATCTCTTTGTCAATTGCTCTTTCATCAAAATGTTCTGGATCAGCTTTAATATGTTTAACAATAAGAACATCCTTCTTGACAGTAGCAATATTGACAATCTGTGGAATAGCATAATCTCTTTAGATAAGAACAGAAGAAAGTTTTCTCAAACTGTGTTAGCAGTATTAATCTGGGTGCAGTGTAAAGAGAGAAATAATAGGATCTTCAATAACGCACAAGGATCCAACTCTCATACACTGTACTTTAACATTCTAAGTTTATTCAATTTTCTGACAGGTTTTACAATTGACATGGAAGCCAGTTTCAGAGATCTGGCAGAAAGACAAAGGGACTTAAATAACAATGATGAGCAGGATGATGAGGATGGCTTTTGACCTCTTCGTCAGGAGACATCACAGCTCAGTCTACCATCATCAGCAGTACTTTTAAAGCAGCAACCCCTATACGTCAGTTTTTAACTCCGTGTGGCTCAGTTTTTGTCTGACTTTTGTGTCTTTTGTGACTGTGGTGCCTTCTCTTTTGTGATGAGTTGGATGTAATATGGTTGCTTAGTAGTAGTTTTAGTTCCTTTACTCACTTTAGTTTCCAGTTATAGCTTTTAGACTAGTTCCGTCTGGTATCAGCGGAAATGTTTTACTCTGTATGATTCTCTTTACTTTAAATGGATGCCTATCTCAAGCAGCTTCTATAAAAAAAAAAAAAAAAGTCAAAAAAAACACACTACTTATTAATTAAAGAAAAATCAAATATAAACATCCTAGTTCCTAAATAATAAATGTTTCAAAAGCATGCTTTTTTAATTCATCTCTTTCATTCTTTTTCTCAACTCACCGTACGTCTAGACAACATTTCTTTCTTCCGGAATTATTCTACTCTTTCAGGAACATGAAAGGCCGTGGGCCCTCTTCACTTAAGGTTTAATCGTCACTAATCCATCCATGAAGTTCATGAAAATAATAGAGAGCAAAAGGCCATCAAAAAAGTGGAATTTTTTTTTTTTGGGTCAAAAGGAGAATCTCAAATATTCGTTCCTGACGAAATATCACTTCCCATTCAGACTTTATCGGAACTATATTTTTGAGATAAATTATGGGACTATACATTACGCAATTAATTTGTTGTACGTCACTTCAGAAACAAAAACATCTTTCGCTTACGTACATTGCCTTAGTTCCTTTTAGGTGACAGTCTCTTTACAATCCGAATCAGGTGTTACGCGACAAGCTGTGTTGCGCGGCACATCCAACCATTCGTGAGATCCAACGATTTTAGTTATTTTCCTCTCCGCTCCCTCGTATCGGATCCGAAACACACTCGCTCCTGAATCCGGATCTAAGCGCGCGTCAAATCCAAACCAAATCTCGTGTTATTTTTCGAATAAGTCCCTATTCTTTTGCGAAGATGAGGAGAGGTAAGTTTTGGGGTTAATTCGTGGTGGAAGAGTCTCATTTGGCGGAGGAGCCAATGACTTGGTATAGTGACATTTTACATCCAGCCATGGATTTCCTAGAATTGTGATATCAATTCTCAAATTTACAGATATAAGTGGTCGCATTGAAGCTATAATTCTGGTGATCTCAAATTTATCGATAGCTCTTAGCTGGATGTCCAATTGTGATAATTTGATATACAAGCAGTTTCAAATAATCAATGTGTTGTCGATATTCTGGATAGGTAAGGCAATTTGTGTAGAGATGTATGCAGCCGTGAGGGTACCAATTGGTATTGACCATGTTGGCCATTTTAAAATCTGCGGGCACGTTTGGATTCACGGTGAATAGACATGAATAGGCATATATATGAATAAGTTTTGTGAATATACTACATTGAGAATAGACATATTCATGAATATAGGAAGGATGTTTGGATGCAAAAAGGAGAATAAGATTTTTTGGTAGCTAATTTTTTAATATTAAATGAAGGTTATGGGTTTCTATTCTAATATTTTGCTAGAATATCTATTCACATGTGAATAGACCTATTAATTCTATTCATGAGTTGTTTGGATGACCACTATTCATACTATTCGTGAATAAGCCTATTCACCTACCATCCAAACGCACCCGCATTACTTACAGTGGAAAGAATAGCAACATCATAGAAGCAATCAGGATGGCGAAACATAAAGTCAATTTCTGGTAATAGCTAAACTTGCAATACAAGCCCTATTAAAGCAGCCAAAACATTTGAGTAATGGAGGGATAAAAAATGAATAAAAATTCAATATATTTGATAAGCAAAAGAAGATGTACAAAATTAAATTAAAATAGCTACCAGAGAGGCTAAGAAGGCATGAACAAGAAGTGGTATAGAATATTTGTGTTTGTATTTCCATACTATACCCCTTGAAGAGCTTGTCTTGTACTGTGCTTGTGAATTTAGTGTCTCAGAAGCTATATATACTGGTACCGATACTGTATAAACAAGACTTACTCAATATAATAATGAAATCTTACAATTGTTGCTATGTTTTTGCTTTTTACCAGCATTTTTGGAATTTAGTGCAAGTAGATTTATACACTTTAGCGCATGAGTTTCATTTAAGGAGACTCAATTTGAATAAACATAGTAAGGCTTGTATTTGTTTGCTTCCCAAAGAGAAAGAGGCAATCACAATTAAACAGTTTAAACCTGTAAGTTTAGTAAATTGTAGTGTAAAATTTTTGACAACTATGCTCACTAATTGACTGGCAGGGGTTATAGATAAACTAATTGATCAAATGCAGATAGGTTTCCTACCAAACAAATTTATTCTTGAAAAAGTAGTTTTGGTTCATGAACTGATTCATGATTGTATACAAAAGAAAGACAAAGGGATTATGATTAAAATTGATTTTGAAAAGGCTTATGATAGAGTGGATTGGAACTATTTAGATGAAGTGTTAGTTGGTAGGAATTTTAGTGACAAGTGGAGGCATTGGATTAAGCAATTTTGCTCTAGTGCTTCTACTTGTATAAATATCAATGAGGATTACACGAATTTCTTTAAGTGTGAGAGGGGGCTTAGACAAGGAGACTTAGCAGTAGATTCTCTTTGCAGGATCTTTGCTAGGGGTAGAGAAAGTGGAGAGATTATTGGTGTTGATCCTAAGGTTTTTCACAATAAAGCCCTAACTAATATTCTGTATGTATGCAGATGATACACTTATATTTTTGAAAGCTGAAGAAAGAATTGTTGAGAAGGTGTATTGGACTTTGATTGGCTTTGAAGCAATGTCAGGTATTAGAATAAATTTTCATAAAACTGCTATGTTTCCCATTAACATTTCTGATGATTATTGTCAGGTTTTAGCAGATATCTTTAGATGTAGAGTAGACCATTTCCCAACCACTTATCTAGACATCCCTTAACACACAAAAAACTTAGTTGTAAAGATTGGGGAGGGGTAGTGGATAAGGTTAATAAAAAATTGTAACACTGGAAAGGGTCCATGCTGTCCATAGGGGGGGAGACTCACTTTGATAAATGCAATAATGACAGCAATTTCCCTTTACATGATGTATATTTTTAAATTGCCTGTAAAAATTAGGAAGCAAATTGATGCCTGTAGAAATAGCTTTTTGTGGTAGAGAAATGCAGAGAATAGAAAGAGAGTTTCTTTAGTTAATTGGCAGAAAGTTTGTCAAATGAAAAAACATGATGGGTTAGGGGTGCTAGATTTAGACAATATGAACTTGGCCTTACTGATGAAGTGGTGGTGGAGGTTCAAGGATAGGCAGTTTGTTAGTTTGTGGAAAAGCTTGGTTCAGGCTAAAAATGAAGGAGTTAGGAATATTAATAAATTCTCTCCTTTTTGGAAGCAAATTAATAGATTAGATAGCATTGGTAAGGTTTCTAGTAGTTATAAAGTAGGGGATGGTTCCACGATTAAATTTTGGAAAGATATTTGGTATCATGATTGTAGTATGGCTGTTCTTTATCTTTTTTTGTTTGATTTATGTTCTAATAAAGATTGTTCTGTCCAAGAAATGATCTTATCTCAAGGGGGAGTGCTCTCTTTCTGTAGGAGTTTAAATGGAATGCTACTTTATGATTGGTTAAAACTTTCTAAGATCATTCATAACACTCATCTAAAAGATGAGGAGGATCAGATCAATTGGAGATGGGATACCATTTATACCCCTCATTCTCTTTATCAATTTCTGAATTTTGGAGGGGTTCAAATTGATAATTCCATGCTTTGGTGGAGGTGTAAACTACCTTTGAAGATCCAAATTTTTATGTGGATGGTTATGCATAATAAACTGTTGACTAAAAGCAACCTAAAAAAGAGGGGTTGGCAAGGGGATACTTCTTGCTACTGCTGTAACAATGAAGAGACAACTGGGCACCTTTTCCTCCATTGCCCCTTGGTAAGAACTGCGTGATTTTGGATGGGTCAGTGTCAAGGACACTTTGTTGCTTGGGATTCTCTACATGAGGTGCTGAATTTTGCTCTTGCCTTATCCTAGGTGCTAAAGAGGCCTTTCTTATTTGTTTTGCTGCTCTCTGCTGGAGCATTTGGATAATGAGAAATGATGTGATTTTTAATGCAAAAAAGATTAAAACAACTAAGGGGTTACTTATACTGATACAATCGTTTGTGTTATATTGGATATGCTTAGCAAATGAACAGACCAAAGCACATATCCATATATGGCTGCCTCAAGACTGGTCGGAGATACCCATGCAAATGCAATCTCCAGACGCATCAGTAACTGGAGTGACAGAAGGGACATACTGGACAGGATAGAATGGTCACCAACTGATGATGGTATAGCGTAACAACACCCGACAAAGGGAGTCAAAGAAGAAGTGATAGTTGGTTATCTGGATTTTGTTTCTTAGTATGTTTAGATTGAATGAGGAGCGGTTGGCTTATGAAGTTTATTGTGTGGCAGAGTTTAATAATAGGAATCTAGTTTGCATGTAGTCGTATGAAGGTTTGTATTTGCTTTATCTTAGCGCAGATAAAGATCAGTGAGGGATGGTGTTTAGTGATAAAGGGATTTGTATGACTCGGTAACTTCTGTTTCTATGCAATAGAAACGGGCCCAATGGTCTTTTTTCAAAAAAGAATTGTTGCTATGTTTTTATTATGTTTCATTATTTCACCTTTATTGCTTCTGCCTTTATTTTTTATTATCTGTTTAGATAGATAGGAATAAATGGAAAAGCCGGTACAGGTACAACAACATGGCAATTCTTACATACATCATTTTAACTTTTTTTTTTGGTTTATGTCACTATAGTATAATAAATTGAATCTTCTCTGAACTTGCCCTCTTTCCATTTACTTAAACAATACATGTTCCAGAAAAGAGTGTCACCGATCAAAAGTGCAAAAGAGCACAAAACACCTCCTAAGTAACATCAATCCCATGCTTATGTGCCTAACATATAGTTGAATTGGGAAAAAAAAAAAATATACCTTTTCATTTCGAATATCTTCTCCATCAAGACTTACCGATCAAAAGTGCAAAAGAGCACAAAACACCTCCTAAGTAACATCAGTCCCATGCTTATGTGCCTAACATATAGTTGAATTGGGAAAAAAAATATACCTTTTCATTTCGAATATCTTCTCTATCAAGGCTTACAGGTTGTTCCATAGCAAATAATGCAATTGTTTGGAGAATATGGCTGTGTACTATGCTGTGAAGTCCATAAAGAAGGTACTGGACTATCTGATTGTGTCATGGAGTATCTAATTGTGAAATAATCAGAAAGAATGACATAGTGAACGGCTAATAGAAAACAAGTATGAAACTTACAAATTACTTCAGTTTGGTTCAAACTCAAAATATAAGTACTAGACAGTGAACACCTCCTGGCTCTTACTTTAGCGAACTACACCTCCTGGCTCCTACTTTAGCAAACTTACAAGTACTGTATAAAATTTGCAAACTTACAAACTTACACCAGCCTTCTATAAATTTCCAAACTTACAAGTACTGTATAACAAACAAGTATGAAACTCAAAATAGAAGAAATTCATATAGTGACCCAATACCATACCTTACTCGTGATTCTTCAATTCGCTGGAGAATCATCGGAGAAGGCTTTTGAAAGGAAATCGCATTACAAATAGAATCACTGGAGAAAGCTGGAGCATGGCCCTCTCGCGAAACCTCCTAGCCCTCTAGTGAAATCTCCTGCCTCTTTCCAATTCTGATTCCTTATTTTTTTTGGTTTGATTTTTTATGGCTTTTGGATCAAGCACGGAGAGGATCTGAAATAAAATCCGATAAGAGAGATTCGAGTAACAAAACCGATTCATACAGAGAAAACAGATTTGAGCCGTCGGATCGCGCGAACGGTTGGATGTGCCGCGCGACACAGTTTGTCGCGCAACATCATTGGTCTCTTTACTTTTCTTTAATTTAGCGGAGTACATTACTAGGAAGGTTTTATTTACCTAACTATACATTATATATTAGCTATTTTCCATTGAGTTAGACCTTGGCAGTTCTGCAATATATGTTTTCTCTATCCATCTTAATTAGCAAAGATAATTGACTTTCACTAGAAAAGCAGGACAACTATTATTCCAATTAAGTTATGTATGGCAACTAGCACATTGGTGGTACGGTTCACTATTGTCTGCAACTCTGCATGATGATTGTCAAGCTAGCTAATTAACAAGGACTGAGAGTTATAGTTGACTAAATTTTAATAATTGATTTAGCATATTTTTTCGATTACCCTAATCGATCGCAAGTTGCCATAACTCACAAGCTTTAGAGTTTAGAAACCAAGTCATGACTTGCATGAAATGGATCTTCGAACAAATTCCAGTTAGTATTTGCTGGCTACAACTGGCCGAAATTGAGGAATTTTAAAATAAAATCATAATTGTCTGATGTCAATCATACGTTTAATTCACCCTTGTTAATCATATATATATAAGATCTCGTTATGAAGAAACAAAGCACCATTAATTCTCAAGTCATCCAAATTTAATTATACACCAATTAATCCATCATGTCGGAAGAGATAACTGAGGTTCCTCCTCCAGTAGGGAACAATGGATCTATTGAACTGCAACCAATAACATCAGCTACTAGAAATGTAGAGTCCTTGCCACCACCAGTAGAACATCCCACTACTGTACCACCAATACCACCATCTCCTACAACAGGAGAGAACCAGAAGAACAAACGAGGAGGCAGCAAGCGACGAAACCGTCAAAAGAAGGGAGAGAAACTGGTTCGAAGAGATGCGCGGGTGGATCATGATTGTTGGTGTCCAAGTAGCAGCTGTAACATATGCAAGTGGCCTAAACCCACCTGGGGGATTTTGGCCAGACGACAAAGATGATCACATTGCCGGACATGCAATTCTGCATGACAAATCCAAGAGTAGATACACAACTTTCTATTATGCCAATGCGACCGCATTCATGGCTTCATTGGTCGTAATAGTACTTCTCATGAATGAGAAGTTCTACCTTAGGCGGTCTAGGGTTGTGGTGCTGAATGTCTTCGTGGTGCTGGGCTTGGTCAGCCTGATGCTTGCTTATGCGGCAGGCAGTGCTAGGAGGATCACCACTTCAGTTTATGTAATTGTACTTGCAGTGGGAGTTCTGCTGGTGGTTATTTTTTCAGCACACATTCTCAAGTATGTAGGTTCATGGATAGCGAAGTCTTGTCCTTGCATTGGGAAATTACTGTGTCCTAGTTGGATAAGAATGTGCATGGGTGAAAGAGAAGAAAAAGAAGAAAAAGAAGAAGAAGAGAAAGATGAAGAAGACCGCACGCAGGTTGTGTGACATCTCATAGGCGATGTTTTACTTGCATTTTTTAGTTCAATTCTGAAACCTTTCATGGTGTTTTCATTTTGCTTATCATTTTTATTTTATTTTATTTATCTATACATACTTATAAAAGTATCAATTCCAGAGTGTAAAACTATCAAATGAAGAATGCATCCAACTCTTTTGTGATCTGGACCTTTAATTATTTGATACGTGGATCAGTATAAATCATACAATCTCAAGACGAAAAGATATTTGGCTACACTCTGTCTGGAGCGCTACTGGGTTAGAACAAATGCGTAATTTATTCTGTTTGGAGCTAGGGAGGAGCCAATAGGGATCAGAGCCGATAACCGTCATAAAAAAATCATCTAATCCTTCCCTCCCTTCTATCTTTCATTTTTTTTTTCCGCACGTCTGGGTGAGGCACCTCTTCCCTCACGCGTCTTTCCTCCCTCGCGCCCTTTCCTCCCTAATGTACCTTCCTTCCTCGCCAGCGCTTACCCTTCTGTACCTCCCCTCCTCCCTAGCTATCTATTTATTTTCTCTTCATCTCCCTCACACTTTATCCCGCCTTCTTAAGCTGAATAGATATAACAACTAATTGAACATAAACAACAAATAAACTGAACAGATATAACAAACAATGTGGACTCATATAAAAAAGTAAAAGTAAGCAAATAAACTGAACAGAAATGTCAAATGAATTGAACGGTTATAACAAATAAATTGAATAGATGTAACAAACATGCTAACTTGTATAAAAAAATAAATAGTGAACATAAAATGAACAAATATAGAAACTAATTGAACAATTATATCAAATAAACTGAACATATGTAACAAACAATGTGGACACATACAAAAAGTAAAAGTGAGCAAATAAACTGAACAGAAATGACAATTAAATTGAACAATTATATCCAATAAACTGAACAGATGTAAAAAAAATATGGACTCATACAAAAAGTAAAATTGAGCAAATAAACTGAACAAAAATGATAATTAAATTGAACATTTATATCAAATAAATTTAACAGATGTAACAAACAATGTGGACTCATACAAAAAGTAAAAGTGAGCAAATAAACTGAACATAAATGACAATTAAATTGAACCGTTATATCAAATAAACTGAACAGATGTAACGTGAGATAGAATGGAGAGAGAAAAAAAAAGGAAGGAATGGCCAGTAAGAAATCAAAAAAATCAATAGAGAGGGAATAAATGGAGCATAAAGAAGAGGAGAAGGAAGAAAGAAGAAGGGAGCGAAGGGAGTGTGTGGAAATTCACGAAGAAAGAGAGAGAGGGAAGATGACACTTGGGTGAGCGAAGGGAGAGAGCCACGCTTGGGAGAGGGAGGGAGGGAGGGAAGGTAATGCGTGGGGAGAGAGAACTGAGTGAGAGTTGCGCTCGGATCAGAAGAAAATCGCTGAAATTAAAGGACGGCGATTAATTGGATGACGATTAAGAGAATGATAAGTAGTAATTACCAATAGGGATGGGGCGGCAAGTGCTTTGTCCCCCTGATATTTGGGGTTTCTAGTAACAAACTTTAAAATTTTGCATTATTAACTTTGGTTAAGTTTAGCAATATGACCCCTTACAAAATATGTAGCCAAATCGTATAGAGGAGAAGCTTTATAGCAATTTTTTTGCTCCAGATTTTTAGTATTTCTTTTTTTTTTTTTTTGGTGAAATTGGGATGGGTTGTGATTTTTATTTGGACGAGATGAAGGGTCCCAAAGAAAGGAAATAGAGAACGTCAAAAAATATGTCTCCTCTGAGTGAATTTTAGGATTTTACGTAACATGTTGAAGCTGGACTGATTTGTAGTGAACAAACATGCATCCTTGAGACCTCCACAAATACAATTTACGGGATCTTTCTTTACAAAAAATAATAATAAATATTAAAGCAATTCAATTGGTGGGGCAATGAGATATTGCAAAAGATTTCTTAGGCTGTGCTCCAAGGATCGATTTTTAAAGGAAAGAGATCGGAGGTAAAATCTAAGTTAAATTAAACATTAAATCTAATCTAATGCAATATAACTTGAGGATCGAATTTCAAGGACGGATTTTCTAAATTCCTAATTTTGTAGCAATTCAATTCAAATTGATCTAGGAGTAAAAATGTCAAAATATAAATTTGATTGGTTAAAACTAAAGATTACTCTAAGAGAATTAAATCTAAATCACTGTCTAACTTCTATATTACTCTAACAGTTAAAGAAAATTAACTGACTCGAATTTAAGACTTATACTAGGGTCAATTCATCGGGTTCATCTTCTTGGCACCATCCAGAAAGGATCCGCCAGCTTCCTGGCAGGATCACCAGAACAGTCCGTTAATTCAGTTTAATCGGATTTTACTTTTTCTAAGTACAGGTTATTGGTCAAACCTTAGGTTCAAATATCAACTGTCGTTCTCAATTTGTTATAACTAACTTTCAACCTCTAAACCTCCTAATTATCCTGAGTTTCAACCTTCGTTCCTTGAGATTTTTAGGTCTACTTTACTATTCAGTAGAATATCCTAAATCTTTCGATCTTAGGAGAAAACAAACTTTTCGGCTAAGTTTTGGTTTCACCTTTTGAGTCTACTCCCAATCCTATGGTAAACAATTACAAATTCTTGGAATTAGAGTTTTTGTACCAATCTATTAGGTATGGCCTTAACCTAATGGGCAAACCTTCAAAACAAGCAATTCACAATCATTAATCAAGCAAATAAGATCAAGTAAAGTAAAGCAACTAGAAAAAGATAGAACCCTAAATTAAAATTTCATTAACTACCAAGTCAAGGTTCCTTACAATTGCTCCTAAACTAAACTACTCACTACTAGTCATACATAACATAAAAACATCAAGTTTCTATTAGAAAATACACAAATTTAATTTTTGAAGCTAATTACACTTAATTAATCACAAACAAGTGCAATGATCTAGTGCTAAGTCAATCGACACAAGAGAAGGTGTAGGAGAAATGTACCTCCCGCGAAAATCGTATTCCCGGGGCTCGACCATGGCATGGGAGTCGGTGGCGTGCCTCCATGCATCTCCTCCTAGTCGGCCTCGAGTCCACCAAGGAGTTTGGCCATGTCCCAACTCTTGTGCTAGCAAGAGTTAGGAGATAGCTAATCCTTTTTGTCATTCTTCAAGTAATTCTAGCAATTAACCTTTTGGACTAGCTATTCTCAACACATGAGACCTATAAAAATGCAAGAGAGTGAGAGAGCTTCATGGGAGAATCAAAATTCTGCCCAAGAAGGTGGTGGCGGCTAGGAGGAAGAAGGAGGTGAAGAGAGAAGGTTAGGTTTTGCTTCTTCAAGTGATCCTTATATAGGCAACATAATCTACACAAATGGGGACCACTTTTCTCCCTCCATGGCCGACCATAAAATTGGCCAAAAAGGGCCACTTTACATATTTATTTAATCTCTCCTAATTCATATTAAATCAATTATTTAATAGGCCTTTCAAGTTGCATTCTATTTGGGCTCAAATAGACAATTAAATTAAAAATATATACTTTAATTTAATTCACTCAATTAAATTAAAGCGTATTGAATAAAATTAATTATCAATATATTGATAATCATTTTAGGATTAGCATATGCATTAATCTATTTCTATATGATCCATTTGACTTAATTAATTATAACGGTTCGCAACGGTATATAATTAATTAATCAACTCATCATATTTCCACAGTACTCACTGCTGTGAATAAATAAATAATGCACGTATGGTTAAAGTCCTATTTGTGTGACCCTTTGAGGATTTATGCTAAGTTGGACATGAAATTAAATCGTTATTAAATTCCAATAATCATAAGCGGTATCTAGCAACACGTTATGATTCCCAATTCGCATAAATAGTGTACTGCTACAGTATTTAAATCCTGCATAAGAGAATAAAAGTATTTCTCCATTTTGATTCTTATGTCTCACGATATCATCGTATAATCCAAGATAGGAATGTGTCATTCTTGCAAATTATACGTTTCTTGATCTAGAGTTGATCGCTTAGTTGCGCGCATACGATCCAACTCCATCAAGGGACCCAAACAGATATTATCACTCAGTAAGTGAATTAATAAGGGACATACGGTTTTCTTGATAATTAGCTTTTTCCCGCACAAGTCAAGGGAACATAAATAAGGTAACGAAATAAATAATGACACATAACACAATTCATATATTTATTTCGTTGGGTCAAGTCCTGTACTATGTTCCATAACATATACATATGCAATTAAGTTGGTAACTCTTTACCTATGATTTGTAGAACTTAATCATCACTTAACTTGCATACTATTCTTATATGATAATTAATGTTCCTTATTAATTATCAAGATTTTGGACCGTTTAGATTTATTATTGTCATTCTAAAGAATGATCCGCAGAGATAAAAAATTCAGATCCCCAACCTGAATGATCTATCAATAATAAACCTAGGAATAGATGATAAAATATCATCCATAACATAAACTAATATTTAAGTCATTAAATTATTGACTTCTAGGACATAACTCCAACAGTTTCAACAAAACAAACATCAAAACAAGTAAATAAAGGAATATTACAACAAAAAGTAATATAAATCTCTCTCAGCGTGTTTCCTAGCAAGGTCGACAGGAGACATGCTGCGGTTGATTTCTGCAAACTTTCTTCAATTCTCCCTTAAAATCTGAGTTAGACTTTTTAGTGGTCTTCTGCATGTTTAAATAGCCTCTCTAGTCGGTTTCCATACATTGAAAACATGTCTGGATAGTCTGAAAATAGAGCACACGTTTCTCCAGAAATACAGCTCCCAATCTGGTCTGGCGGTTTGATTCAGGCGGGGTCGCTTGGTTCCTAGCAGGGACGTCAGAATAGACGCCTTGTCTGATTTGAATTTGTTCCTTTGCTTGATCCGCTTGGATCTTGGCCTGTTTTGCTTGAACACTGTCCAGGGTCCAAAATTGTACCAAATCGTCGATGAACCTGAATATAAACAAAGGACAATAACAGTACCTTGTTTCTAACCTAAAATACAATAAAATCTAACTACAATACAAACATTTAATTGAAATTAAGGCCTAAAAAAAATTGAATATCTTGATGTGAAACCCGCCTATTAGAAAATAACGGAAGGTAAGGATTACACCTAATGTTTACTTGCTCTGGTGTGCAAAATGAGATGGAATGAAAAGTGAGCCCATGTGAGTGTGTTTCCATCAACATCTTGATTTTTGTTATCCCTGAAATCGAGATGTACAAGAGGTAACAGGAGTTGAATTACAAAATTACCCTTTTTTCCCTCCATGTGCTGTATATAACGACTGAGGATAAAATAGTCAACTCTGTCTTATATATTGAACACAACACAATTTAGTTCCTCTCTCTTTCCTCGTGTGGAATTCTGGAGCGAGTAAACCTCAATAAATAGTTTCTTTTCTTAACTTGCTCTTCCTTTCTCAACCTTTCTATTCCATTCAGGGGCGGAGTATGTACGAACAAGAGGGGCAAAGAGATACTACATTGAAATTTTAGGATTTTTAGGGGGGGCAAGTTGAATAAATCAAACTGAATTGTATGTAATTTTTGCACTTTTTAGAGGTGATTTTGAAAATATAAGGGAGCAATTACCCAGTTTGGAATATACGTGCCTCCACCCCTGATTCCATTTCTTTTATTATTATACAAACTAGAGGTGATAATTCATCTTGGTTAATTTTCGCATTCAAAGAATTTAAATTGCTAACATTAACATGTTGAGAGCTTTAAAAATCTGTCATTTAATAATAATTTCAGTTTATCTGGTCTATTACGCAATTTGGTGTAGGTCACTTCACCAAAAACGACGTTTTGGTTTTATGTGCATTATTGTTCTGGTGCCAGTCTTTTATTATACTTTAAAGTAGAACTTAATTTAGAGCGAGGTCTATTAACCTAACGATATTATTAATTCATTTTCTTTGAATCAGACCATGGGAAGTCTCCAACTAATTTTCCTATCCAGATTAAATTAGTGTGGAGAAAATTCACTTTCACCAGACATGCAAGCATGACAGCTGTTAGTCTTATATTGTTAATTGCAAACTATAGTCGATCCATTGGTGCTTTTTCCCTTTTGTTCTCATGATCATGAAGCTAATAATAGCTGAGAGTTATAGTTGACTAAGGATTATTATGACATTTAGTTTTTGTCTATACTCTAATCACATCAATCATAAGCATTCTATTATGTCATATTTTTTTCATTAAATCCATTTCTAAAGTAAGCATATTCCTTTTAGTCGCTGTCTGTATTTGTCAAGGCAACTAATCAAGAATTAAAAAAATTAAATTTACCCTTTTTATTCATAGATTAAGTTAACCCTTGTTAATCTTATATAAGATTTCATAATTACGAAGCTAAGCACCATTCTCAAGTCATCCGAAGCCAGCCCCTAATCCATCATGTCGCATGAAATAAACCACAGCACAGTTCCTTCATCTAACAATGGATGTCTTGAGCCACAGCCTCTGCCATCAGTACAGGTTTACCCAAATATTGTAAAACCAATACCTCAGCCTCAAGTGGTCCTGCAGAACACTGCACAAATTGTGCCACCAAATGGAGCACCTACTAACATTGCCTCACGTCGCGATGCTGATAGGCAGAAGTGGTTCGAAGACATGCGTGGGTGGATCATGGTAGTCGCTGTTCTAGTAGCATCTGTAACATATACTAGTGGTCTGAGTCCACCAGGTGGATTTTGGCAAGATGACCTTAATGGTCACGAAGCTGGTGCTTCAATTCTTCATGACAAATTTAAACATAGATACACAACCTTCTTCTATGCCAATGCTACCGCATTTATGGCTTCACTGGTTATAATAATACTCCTCATGAATGAGAAGTACTATTGTGACCGGTCTAAGGTTGTAATGCTGGAGATCAGCATGGTGTTGGGTTTGGTGAGTCTGATGATCGCCTATGCGGCAGGCAGTGCAAGGAGAGTCTCTACTTCGATTTACGTAATTGTACTTGCGGTGGGGGTTTTGCTGTTTGTGGTCTATTCAGCAAGCATTCTTCCAAGTATATGCTCCTACACCAACAAACACATTCCTTGGGCGAAGGAAGTTATGGGCCGTGACATCGTCGACATACGAGATTCAGTGCATAAAAGAGAGGGACAGAACATGACTCGCAGCTCGACTATCTGATAGGTGGATATGTTTCTTTCAATCAATGTTCTATATTAATTGAAGGTTTCCGTGGTGCTTTCATTGCGTTTGTAATTTTATATTTGTTATTGTTATTATTCATCTGTAATATTTGAGATTTCTACGATTTTATGTTTAGTGCTTGTTGGTTGAGAAGGATTTGAGGGCAAATAGATGAATGCCGTTGAAATGAAAGAATGAACCGGGGGAAAAAAAATTAATAATTAAAATGTGTATTAAACACAGAAAAAAGATATTAGAACCCATTTAAGGTGGTACTAATCAGTTACTTTTAGCTGAACTGTTACCATTGTCCGTCGGATCATTTTCAAGAATTTAGATCATTGTTGACGATAGCATGGGTGTACTTGAAGGGAGATCATGTCCGAAAACTTGGTTATAAGAGAATATAAATTAATAAAAAAATATGAAAACAGAAAAAAAAATTTTCAAATTCCTGTACACATCTTAAATAATTTAAAATTAATTTATGCATTTTTTTTTACATGGAAATGGAAGGTATTCCACGTAATGAGCAAGGGCCGGATGAGAATCCGGATAAGGTGATAAATGACTGTCGGATCGTCACTTCTTTAGTGGCGCGCTACATCGATGTCCGGATGTAATGGCAAATAAGTAAGGGTCTTCGCACTTTTCACGACGGTGTGGGGGGCAAGGAGTCAATGAGAGTAAGATTCATTTAGGTAGTTGGAATATAGGATCTTTAACAGGAAAATTAAGAGAGTTAGTGGATACGACAATTAGAAAACGTGTGAACATTTTGTGCGTACAAGAGACTAAGTTGACGGGCAAAAAAGCCAAGGAAGTGGAGAATACCAGTTTCAAACTGTGGTATACTAGAAAAGAACAGGGCAAGAATGGAGTAGGCATCTTAATCAATGTTCGGAGGTAAGGGAATATGATCATTCTAGTGAAGCTAGTTTTGAACGTCATTAGTGTGTATGCACCACAAGTAAGACTAAGTGAGACCATCAAATTAAATCCAATTCTGGGAAGATTTAGATGGTATGATTAGAAGTGTGCCCACCACTGAAAAGCTCTTCATCGGAGGAGATTTCAATAGGCATGTAGGTGAAACTAGTGGAGGGTTTGAGAGGGTGCATGAGAATTTTGGATATGGCGATAAGTGTTGGAGTTATGTCCTAGAAGTCAAAAATTTAATGACTTAAATATTAGTTTATGTTATGGATGATATTTTATCATCTGTTCCTAGATTTATTATTGACAGATTATTCAGGTTGAGGATCTGAATTGTAGATCTCTGTGGATCATTCTTTAGAATGACAATAATAAATCTAAACGGTCCATAATCTTGATAATTAACAAAGGAACATTAATTATCATATAAGATTAGTATGCAAGTTAAGTGATGATTAAGTTCTACAAATCATAGGTAAAGAGTTACCAACTTAATTGCATATGTGTATGTTATGGAACATAGTACAGGACTTGACCCAACGAAATAAATATATGGATTGTGTTATGTGTCATTATTTATTTCGTTATGATTTTGGTTCTAAGTTTGAGATGATTATCTTTTCCACATGAGGATAGGTTCTATAAATCTCGTCTACCGCTGATTCCCGTTAAGGGCTGCTATACGGACTTGATTTACGTTCTCTTGAATTGTGCGGGGAAAAGCTAATCATCAAGAAAACCGTATGTCCCTCATTAATTCACTTAGTGAGTGACGATATCTGTTTGGGCCCCTTGATGGAGTTGGATCATATGCGCGCAACTAAGCGATCAACTCTAGATCAAGAAACGTATAATATGCAAGAATGACACATTCCTATCTTGGATTATACGATGATATCGTGTGACATACGAATCAAAATAGAGAAACATAATTATTCTCTTATGCAGGATTGAAATATTGTAGCAGTACACTATTTGTGCGAATTGGGAATCATAACGTGTTGCTAGATACCGCTTATGATTATTGGAATTAAATAACGATTTAATTTCATGTCCAACTTAGCATAAATCCTCAAAGGGTCACACAAATAGGACTTTGACCATACGTGCATTATTTATTTATTTGCAATAGTGAGTATTGCAAAATATGATAAGTTGATTAATTAATTAAATAACGTTGTGGACCGTTATAATTAATTAAGTCAAATGGATCATATAGAAATAAATTAATGTACATGCTAATCCTAAAATGATTATCAATATATTGATAATTAATTTTATTCAACACACTTTAATTTAATTGAGCGAATTAAATTAAAGTATAGGCTTTTAATTTAATAGTCTATTTGAGCCTAAATTGAATGCAACTTGAAAGGCCTATTAAATAATTGATTTAATATGGACTAAGAGAGATTGAACAAACCTAACACATGGCCCATGAGGCCCATGTATATGGCGGCCTTAGAAGGGTAAAAAGGTCAAGGAATGGTTGGTGGAGAGTGGTCTATATAAGGACCACTTGAAGAAGCAAAACCTAACATTCTTTCCTTGCCTCCCTTCTTCCTCCTAGCCGCCACCTCCTTTCATGGGCAGAATTTTGATTCTCCCATGAAGGTCTCTCTCTCCCTTGCATTTCCATAGGTCTCATGTGTTGAGAATAGCTATTCCAAAAGGTTAATTGCTAGAATTACTTGAAGAATGGCAAAAAGGATTAGCTATCTCCTTTCTCTTGCTAGCACAAGAATTGGGACATGACCAAATTCCTTGGTGGACTCGAGACAAACTAGAAGGAGGCGCATGGAGGTACGCCATCGATTTCTATGCCATAGGATCGAGCCCCGCGAATACGATTTCGCGGGAGGTACAAATTCCACCTCTTATCTCTTGTGTCGAATGGGCTTTTGTGCTAGATCTTTATGTGTGTGATGTTTAATCGGTTAATTAACTTGTAATTAGCACTTAAAAATGAAAATTACACACTTCCTAACAATAAGAACCAAGAAGGTGAGGATTTCTTGAACTTGGCCATAACTTACGACCTCATGACAGCTAACACCTTCTTTAGAAAAAGACAATCTCACTTAGTTACCTTCAGTAGTGCCAAACTCTTTTTCCAAATTGATTTTGTCCTTACTATAAGAGAGGACAAACGAGTCTGTGTGGATTGCAAGGTTATACCTGCGGAATGTGTCGTCTCACAACACAAATTTGTGGTGGCTGATTTTCGCTTTCTGCTACGTTCTAGAGTAGGTAGAGACGATCGAGTCACGAGGACGAAGTGGTGGTAGTTCAAAGGAGACGTGTCTCGTATATTTAGGGACATAATGATTGAAGAAGGTCCGTAAAAAGTAGGTGAAGAAGCAAATAAGATGTGGGAAGATATGACAACTAGCATTCAGAAGATAGCTACGGAAGTGCTTGGAGTTACCAGAGGAAGTAATCGCGAACCTAAAGATACTTGTTGGTGGAACGACGAAGTGCAGAAGGTTATTAAAGAAAAGAAAGAACGCTACAAACGCTTGCATCATGACAAGACCGAGGACAATGCGTAGAAGTACAAATTGGCCAAGAAGAATGCAAAGAAAGCTGTAAGCGAAGCAAGATGTCGGACTTATGAGGATCTATACCAGAAGTTAAGTGCGAAGGAGGGCGAGAAGGATGTGTATAAGATAGCTAAGTTCCGAGATAGGAAGACGAGAGTCTTAAACCAAGTGAAGTGCATCAAGGACGAGACTGATAGGCTTTTAGTGAAGGACAACGAGATCAAGAATAGATGGAGGGATTATTTTGACAAGTTATTCAATGGAGAGGATGATGGCTTAGGAATTGAGCTGAACGAATGAAAGTAGGTAAGGCGTTGGGACCTGGTAACATACCAATCGAAGTATGGAGATGTCTCGGAGATGTGGCTGTAGTTTGGCTAACCAAACTATTCAATAGTATTTTTTCGATCAAATAGGATGCCAGATGCGTAGAGGAGAAGCACTCTAGTACCAATCTTCAAGAATAAAGGAGATGCTCAAAGCTGTACAACTATAGAGGGATTAACTTTATGAGTCATACAATGAAGCTTTGGGAGAGAGTGATAGAGCATCGCTTGAGACGGATGACAAACGTTTCGAAAAACCAATTTGGTTTTATGCATGGGAGGTCGACCATGAAGGCCATCTTCTTGATAAGGCAATTGATGGAAAGATATCGGAAGCGAAAGAAGGATCTACATATGATTTTCATTGATCTAGAGAAAGTATACGACAAAGTATCATGGAAAGTTATATGGTGGGCACTAGAAAAGAAGAAAGTACCCACTAAGTATGTTACCCTCATCCAATACATGTATGATGGTGCTGTTACTTGCATCAGGATATCTGATAGTGTGACTAATGACTTTTCTATTAAAATAGAACTACATCAGGGATCCGCTTTGAGCCCGTATATTTTTACCTTAGTGATGAATGATATCACGAAGGATATACAGGGAGAGATTTCTTGATGTATGCTCTTAGCCGACGATGTGGTGTTAGTCGATGAGAGTAGGACAATGGTCGATAGAAAATTGGAGTTGTGGAGACGAACTCTAGACTCCAAAGGGTTTAGGCTTAGTAGAACTAAGACAGAGTATATGAGGTGTGAGTTTAGTGGGGTACGACAAGTACATGGAGATGTCTGTATAGACAATCAGGTAGTACTTATGAAAGACACCTTTCGATATTTAGGGTCGATGCTGCAGAGCGATGAAGACATAGATGAATATGCTAGTCACAAGATAAGAACAGAGTGGGTGAAATGGCGGCAAGCATCAGGCGTCCTATGTGATAAGAAAGTCCCACATAATCTAAAAGGCAAGTTTTACTGTATGGCGTAGAATATTGGGCTACTAAAAGATGACATGTCCAGAAAATGAGCATAACTTAGATGTGTATGTTGCGGTGGATCTACGGTCACACGAGGGAAGATCAGATTAAAAATGATGACTTACGGGATATGGTTGGGGTTGCACCGATAAAGGAGAAGTTGACCCAACATCGTTTGAGATGGTTTGGACATATCCAACGCTGACCTTCAGAGACACCGGTGAGTAGCAGAATTCTTAATCATTTCGGAAACACACGGAGAGGGAGAGGGAGACCAAGATTGACATGGAAAGAAGCGGTGAAAAGAGACCTTAAAGAATGGAACGTCTCCAAAGATTTGGCGATCGATAGGAGCGCATGAAAGTTGGCAATTCATGTACCGGAGCCATGACGTAGGAACCTAGGAGTATGAGCGATGCCATAGGTTTGTAGGTCACTCTATTAGGTCACGGTTGGGTCTAGGTTTCTACTATTACTATTATTGTTATATATATTATCATCAGTATTGCTTTTTTTGTTATTTCTATTATTAGTATCTTTTCTATATTTTGTTTTTATTTTTAGATGTGTTCCCTTGTTGGGTTTCTTTCTAGACTACCCTAACTTGTTTGGGACAAAAGATTTAGTAGTTGTTGTTGTTGTTGTTATTGGAATTGGAAGGTATTGATACCGATTTGTTTCCTTCTGCTCATCTTTTAATCAGCTATTATAATTGCCATCGCTAAATAAACCATCCCAGCCATCACTGCTGTATGTTAAAAATGTTTAGTTTAATAATAAGAAGTGTTCAGTTAAATGCATCAGAGTCACGCTAGAGTCAGAGTCGCGCGTGGGTCAAGAGGTGTGCTAGGAGGCAGGGGTAGAGTCGGAAAAAATTTAATTTGAACCGGATCGGTTCATGACCTCTTCTAATTTTTTCATGTGTTTTTTGTCCGGTTTGTGACCCCTTCTCTTGGTTTTTTTATAACAGTTATATTTCATATTGCAACTAACTGAACATTTATATTTAAAAAACTGAACATTTGTACTTATTAAATTGAACATTCGTATTTACTAAACTAAACATTTATATTTAATAAAATAAACATGTTTGCTAGTAACATTTATATTTTCTGTTGCAACTAACTGAACATTTAGACTGAATTAACAAAACATTTGTACTTAACTAACTGAAATTTTTGGCAAAAAAAAACAAAAAACAAAATGAACATAGTGAACATAGCGAACACTTATAAAACACTGAACAATTCTACTACAAAGTGAACATTTGTATCTAATAAAGTGAACACTTATAATAACGAAATTAATAAAAAATGCACGCTGGATGAGTAGAGGGGATAGAGCGCTTCTCAGCGAACTCTGACCGCGATGGCCGCGATGGCACAGAGTGCATGGCAGTAATCAATTTCCTCTTTTAATTATGTGCTTCGGGTTAACATTTGAGGTGCTCGGATACAAATAGGGCTGAAAACGGAAGTCGTTTCGACCGTCCGATCGTTTTGATTCGTCCGAAACGAAATGGTAATGGTCAGAGATTTTGGTTTCGTTTCTAAAACGAAACAGTTGGCGCAAATCTATAGTATTAATTAAAACCCATGGGTGTCGATAACCGTTTTTTTGTTGGAAGCGCGACACGACAATCACAACCGTCCCCTTCGTCTTCGCGATTAGATTTGCTCGCTTACGAGTCATTTTTTCTTCTTTCTTCAATTTTCTTTTTTTCCTCTTTCTTCCCAATCTCACGCCACCAGGCCACCTGCCCTTTACTTTGATGTGGTGTGCAGCCTCCTCAACTTCTCAATTCCCCCTCCAGCCGTTTGTGCCCAAGTCCCTTCTCTCCTCTGAATGGCCATGCCTCCCTCCGGTGCTTCGACACATCTCCTTGCATAGCCGTCGAAAATCGAACCATGCCTCGCGTGTCCCACCGTAAACTGCTACCTTTGCACCTCCTTTGGCTTAAATCGAAGGTATGTGTCTTTCAACTCCCATTGCTGAAGTAATCTATAATATTAATTGGAACCCATGGGTGTCGATAACCGTTTTTTGTTGGAAGCGCGACACGGCAACCACAACCGTCACCTTCGTCTTCGCGATTAGATTTGCTCGCTTACGAGTCATTTTTTCCTCTTTCTTAAATTTTTCTTTTTTTTCTTTCTTCCCAATCTCACGCCACCAGGCCACCTGCCCGTACTTTGATGTGGTGTGCAGCCTCCTCAACTTCTCAATTCCCCCCTCCAGCCGTTTGTGCCCAAGTCCATTCTCTCCTCTGAGTGGTCACGCCTCCCTCCGGTGCTTCGACACATCTCCTTGCATAGCCGTCGAAATCGAACCATGCCTCACGTCTCCCACCGTAAACTGCTACCTTTGCACCTCCTTTGGCTTAAATCGAAGATTTGTGTCTTTCAACTCCCATTCCTGAAGTAATCTATAATATTAATTAAAACCTGTGGGTGTCGATAACCATTTTTTGTTGGAAGCGGGACACGGCAATCACAACCGTCCCTTTCGTCTTCGCGATTAGATTTGCTCGCTTACGAGTCATTTTTTCCTCTTTCTTTAATTTTCCTTTTTTCCTCTTTCTTCCCAATCTCACGCCACCAGGCCACCTTGCCCTTTACTTTGATGTGGTGTGCAGCCTCCTCAACTTCTCAATTTCCCCCTCCAGCCGTTTGTGCCCAAGTCCCTTCTCTCCTCTGAATGGCCACGCCTCCCTCCGGTGCTTCGACACATCTCCTTGCATAGCCGTCGAAAATCGAACCATGCCTCACGTCTCCCACCGTAAACTGCTACCCTTGCACCTCCTTTGGCTTAAATCGAAGGTATTTGTCTTTCAACTCCCATTGCTGAAGTAATCTATAGTATTAATTAAAACCCGTGGGTGTCGATAACCGTTTTTTTGTTGGAAGCGCGAAACGGCAATCACAACCGTCCCCTTCGTTTTCGCGATTAGATTTGCTCGCTTACGAGTCATTTTTTCCTCTTTCTTTAATTTTCCTTTTTTTCTCTTTCTTCCCAATCTCACGCCACCAGGCCACCTGCCCTTTACTTTGATGTGGTGTGCAGCCTCCTCAACTTCTCAATTCCCCCCTCCAGCCGTTTGTGCCCAAGTCCCTTCTCTCTTCTGAATGGCCACGCCTCTCTCCGGTGCTTCGACACATCTCCTTGCATAGCCGTCGAAAATCGAACCATGCCTCACGTCTCCCACCGTAAACTGCTACCTTTGCACCTCCTTTGGCTTAAATCGAAGGTATGTGTCTTTCAACTTCCATTGCTGAAGTAATTTGTTTTAATTTTTGTGTAACACAAGGTAATTTTTTATCTTCTATTGTTTGCACAGTTGCCGATTGAAGTAATTTGTACATCTAATATTCTTTTTTCCTTTCCTAATTTCGTTTTTTTGGGTTTAATTTCATCCTTAATTCAGCTAAAGAAAAAAAAAATACAAACACAACCAAAACTTTTGAAGAATAGTCACCTGACTATAGCTTGGATTTCGGTATAGATTGTGTTATAGGTATTAAAGGGTATATGATTGCAAAAAATCTCTACGTGTTTGATTTAAATAAAGGTTGTATTCTAGCAATTAAAGGCGTATTATTTCTCAAAAAGAAAAAAAAAGTAATGTATAGTTTTTATTTACTCATGTAGCAACTTCCTCCTCTAATAAAAAGTAAATTGTCTCACCTTTCATTTATGTTCTGTTCTGTCATTAAAGTTCTATTTTGTTCTGAAGGTTTCATTATTTTGACAAAATAAACTCTCAATAAGCTAGAAGTCATTATGTTCCTGAAACAAATTTGAATGGGGTGGCATCAGGTCATTAGAAAACGATTTGAGAATTAAATTGTTGAGTTCTCCTATAATTTGACATGCTTCCTGGTGTCTATATTGATCTGTGATTTAAGGAATAAACACAATTCTGTTAAGAATACTTCAATTAAATTAAAAGGTCAATTAGAGTGAAATTAGTAAATAGCGTTAAACTTGATTAACCATATATTTTTAAGCTAATTTTCCACTAACATTAACAAAAAATTGTTCAAAATATTACCTACTTTTTAATATTACCTATAGTTTTATATCCATTTCGCAAGTGATAACTTTATTGTGGTTTGAGCATGCCAGGAATCTAAAATTTGTTAATGCTGAGGTATTTTTGACTAAACTCTAAACCCATTGAAATGAGGCTTTTCTATTCGTAATTCTCATCGAAGTTGCACAAGAAAATTGGTAGTCAATGTTAATTGGTAAGAACATATTTTTTTTTTCCATTTGTTCAATATGTTGAAGATTTTGATTAACCGATTGATCAGCCTTGGATGCCAATTAATCACATCCTCAAGGGAGCTAAACTGTATAAAGAAAGGGAAGTAAATAGTTGGTATGGATATATTAGAATTTAGCTGTTAAAGCTCAAATCTCTACATTCTTTATACTGTTTAGCTACCTTGAGGATGTGATTTATTACTTAAATATGAGGGGAATTGGTTATGATTTTTTAGCTTTCAACATTTCATCTTTTACAATAACTAGATCGTAAGAATAAGAACTTCTCAATTTTTCAATTTCTATTTCCATGTGCTAAATTTTCAGGTGACCAGCTTTATGTGCCTAACAAATCCGGCTACTTTCAATTTTGATTTTTTTATGTACCTAACAAATCTGGTTGCTTAAAGGATATTAGTTGATTTGTAGCTTACTTTTTGCTAAATTTCTGATCTAATTGCTAACTCAAATGGTCTTTCAATTCTACTTAAAGACCTTAACTTTTGAACTGGCACCATAACTGAGTTAATGCCTGGATGAGTGACCTAACTATACTCTCTAGGTTATAACACCATCAGGTAAAAGAAATGCAATCTACAATTTAGTCAAGATAGACAAATGATGGTACATATACTGGCGGTGGTGAGACATTTGGATGTTTTTATTTTGGAAGGTCTCTGATCAGGTTTTCAAAACATGACAAACATAAAGTAAAGCTTATTACTAAAATATTTAAATTACTGTCCTAACGTTGCTTCTTGGAATAGGACATTAATTTTATCTCTTTATTTTAATTTAATTCAAGAATTTCAGGTTCAACACTTCAACTGTTACCACTTTGCAATCAGTGAGCTACTTCCTTCAAAGGTTATCTAGATCTCCTACTTCAAATTTTTAATGTTAATGCTTCATCAAATTTAATAATATTTTTTTCTAAAGTATGGGAATCTTAATATTTATTAATAGGAATAGATGCATGATAATTAATATTGATTATTTATCAGATCTAATAAATGATAAAATTTTTATTTTGTCAAATTCCAACTATGCCCTTCATCTGACCAGTCTTCAAACATGTTTATATCTAATGCACTTCTAACATTAATTGCAAAATTCATGCTGCTCTAATATTCAATTATTATGGCCTACACTAAGATGCTTGCTACGCATTTTAGAAATGGGTCAATAAAATCAGTTATATAATAAAATTGTAGTTTCCTTGCCACTATTATAAAAGTTCATGTGTCTCTTAACAGTTTATTACATAATCATAAATAAAAAGAAAATCGGCTTTTTGTTCATAGTCTGCCAAATTTATAACTTTACAATAGTTTATTGGTCTGTCGAATTTGATGGTTGGCTATATATTGATATTCATTATATCCAATTGGATAACAATATGCTGACAAAGAAGCACAAAAAAAAAGTGAGTTCATGGATGCCTTGCTGGTATATGATGCATTTTAATTGATGATGTCAGGAGCTGAACAACAGAACAAGAGAGTTAGTGACATGTGTACATCATGAATTTATTAGTCACTTTAAATGCAGTTATGCATATTATTTGATCGTGTGTTTCATGTTGTACAAAACATTTTTATTTTTATGATTTTTTTTCCAATATAATTTCTCTAATCAGGCATAAAAATATGTTGTTCTATAACAAAAATAAAAGGACCGGGGGCTGAATGGGTGGGTGGACAATGGAGGTTATGCTTGCTTTAGTAGGGTGGACAATGATCGTGTGTTTCATCCTAATTTTATTTGGTAATTTGTCTCACAATTCTTCAACACTTTTTATTATGGTAAAATTTTCATTAAAGTAGGTTATGTTATTAAAACGCTAGAAATCATGCATTTTAAGTCTATAAAAAATAATTGTAATATTGTGTATTAAACTCATTTTTATTCAGTAATGTAGATAATTGTTTTGTTTGTTTTTTAGTTATATATTAATGTAATATATAGAAAAAAAAAAGTGCATTTATATAAGGCTTTAGCGTGAACACTAGAGCATAATTGTTACCAAGCAATGACATGAATGTATGTTATGGCAAAGATGCAACTAATTGCTTAAATATAAGTAAACTTTTTTTAAATCCTTTGCCGTATAAAATTTAAATATAAACAACAAAGACGTTTAAAATCAAATTAAAATCAAAGAAAACTGTGTCTATTAGGTTTAATTATAAATTAATATAGAATTGAAATTAATCTTTTTTTTTGCCTCTTTAGTTCTCTATAAATGCTCATTAAAAAAAAAGAAATAAATTAATCTTTTCCTTTGCACTTATAAACCTGTCGCACACAATTTAAACTTAATGATAAATTATTAGTGATTTTTAAAAATAAAATATAAAAACTACGCTAAGCCGCGCTTCTTCACCTAGTAAGAATTAATTTCGTTGATGTAACGAAACAGACATATTTCGTGATCGTTGTTTCGTCTGTTTGGTTTTACATTCTACGAGACTGCTTTTATATCGATTGTAGTGATGGTTGCGGAGAGAACGAGGGTTCTGGACAACTTCTTCCTTTTCTCCCCTCTTCTTCACTCTCGCCGCCTCCCTCTTCCCTTCTCCTCTCAGAACCTCCATAGAGCACCTCCTCCCTTCTTTCTTTACCCCCCTTTTCTTCCCTTCCTGCCGCCTCACTCAACTCACAGGACACTTCTCTCACTCAGTCACTCTTATTCCCTGTCTCTCTCCTTTCCGACCCAAACACACACACTCTCTCCGCCGAATCCCTCTACTACTCTCTTTGCGAAACCAACCCCAACTCAGTCTCCATCAAGCTGCTCCTCCTTATCCAATACTCGTCGCGCTCCAAATTTCGCGCCAAGGCTGCTAGCCTTCTCCAAAATCTCGTCACTTGTACCTCTAGACCTTAAAAAATGACCACTTCCTTCCACCTGCAGCAGTGAAAGATTTGAACGACTGACACTCAATTTGATGTTAACCCGAAGGGTTGCTGAACTAAGTTAAGGATTTGCAAAAAAAATGAATTTATTAATTAATTCATTCCTCAGTAAGAGTAAGCCATAAGAAGAAAAGGTATAAATCCCGGGCATAAGAAATTCTTTTCATATCCTTCCATTTAGTAAGCAAAAAGCCTCTCGTTCCTGCTTTGAATTCTTGTTATCAGAAAGAAAACTTGCTGCGAGGAGGTGTGATTGAACTTGGGTCGGATTTGTTACCTGACAATTCCTGGCCAGAGCTTATCTTCTTCATGTTTTAAGCCATGGTTTTGAATTCACATGAGCAAACCCTGAGCCCTTAATTGTAGCTGGTAAATTTGTATTTTTTTTCTAGCATCTGTTTTTTTTTTCTGGCAACTGTTTTTTTTTCTGGTATATGAATGAAAGTATGTTTTTCTGGAATTTTTTTCTGCCAAATTTAATTTTTTTTATGGAATTTTTTAAAAAAAAAATTTCTGTTTAAATGGTGTTTTCTGGTATATGAATCAAAGTGTACCAGTTTTCTGATGTTTTTTCAGGCAACTTGTTTATGTCTAAACAAGTGCATGTAATTTATCTGTGCTAAATGTTGTTTTTGTGAGGATTGAAAAAAAATATTGCTCAAGCGGTATATGAATCAAAGTATGCTGAAATGCTGAATGATGCTTGAAATATAGTCGGCTTAAAAATTTCATGCATTTTTGTAAGGAAACGGAAGTTGCCAAACAATTGCAGTTGAAATTAAACAAACAACAAGCCTGTAAAGGCGTATGAACTATTCCCTGGGCACGGTTAACTTAAACGGTTTAGTCGTTTTAATCGTCTAATATTACAGAACGACCAACGACACGAATAATCGTAGGACGAAACGGAAAACGCAAAAAGTAAAAATTTTCGTCTTATACACGGAACGATTAACGAAAGAGGTGATTTTCGTCACCGTTTTCCACGTTATGCAGCTGACATACAAATGTTTCAATGGGCCCAGTTTTTTATCCATAGATAACCGAAATTTTAAAAAATAATATTAAAATAATATAATCCAATAAAATTAATATCAATTTAATCAGTTTAATATAAATAGTATCGTAAGATCGGAATCCTGGATTCCGAACGTTAGATCGGATTCCTGAATTCCGATCTAACGTTAGATCGGATTCTGGGATTCCGATCTAACATTAGATCGGATTCTGGGATTCCGAACAGTGCTGTAACTGCTCAATTTTGTCTTTTTCATGGTTTTATTGTAATTCTATTATAAAAATTAATTAAATATATGAAATTTTAATATTAAATTAATATATTATGAAATTTTAGTAATATATTTTGAAGATAAGATATTAAATTAATATATTTTATTTTACTTCTATTATAAACATTAATTAAATATATAAAATTTTAATATTAAATTAATATATTATAAAATTTTTGTCGTTTGTTTTGAACCGGATTTTTGATATTTTGAAGAATGTTAGTATAATAAAATTCTATATTATGAATAATATTTTAATATTTAAAGTTTTGATATTAATTCGATATGGATGGTTTTATTTTTAATATTAAAAATTTTCAATTATGTTAAATGTTGTACATAATAAGTACATAATACTTTATGTAATAATTTATTTATGGCAATAATTATAATATAAACTTATAATTAAATATTAGATTTATTTCATTTAATTCATAATATAAAAATACAGGAATTATAAGTGTCATCATCGGCAAATATACCATCCCAGCCTTCGGTAAATACAAAGTGAACATATACTGTAAATAAGTTGAACATATAGTCGATCTAAGTGAACACTTACTAACTTATTTTTATAGAACTTATTTGTTTGTATGTGTTCACTTAGATCGTTTATATGTTCACTTTGTTTTATGTATATGTTCACCATTAGAAGAAGAATTGAATTTTGTAACCATAATATAGATTAGCACACTAAAATAAAAGAAAGGGAAAAATACATGAAAATCATAATATAATTTAGCACACTAAAATAATATAAAAGAAAAAATGTACATAAAAAACCATAATATAAATGAACACAACAGGGTACTTAAAAACAAAGTAATAAATAAACTTAGAGATCTTGATCATCTACATGTTGCAGAATTTCCTCCCACCAGGGTTGATCTTCTTCCGCATTCATTTCTTGTTGATTACTGACACCATGGTTGTCGGCGAATTGAGCGGCCTCGTTCCAGAAAGCGGCATCAGGTTGTTGTTCATTACTGGCACCGTGGTTTTCAGCGAGTTGAGCTGCTTCGTTCCAAAAAGCCTCATCATTTTCTTGTTGATTATTCGCAGCCGGGTTGTCTGCGAATTGAGCGGCTTCGTTCCAGAAAGCTGCCTCGGCTTCTTGTTGCTCAATCTCAGCCATTCTAGCTACTGCAATTTTGCGTTGTTCATCTCTCTTCTTGATCTTGATTAGGCTCTCCTTAATTTTTTTTCCAATTTTTTCTTGTTGCAACCTCCGGCTCTCTTCGGCGGCCTTTTCTTCCATTCTTCTCCTTTCGAACCATTGTTCTTTCACTCTGAATCTCTTTACAATTTCATCCCTCTCTTCTTGTTTTTTGTATCTTTGAAATTGAAAACCTGACCACACTTTGTACAACTCACTGTGTGGTCTCCACGAAAATCGTATATGCTTTCGTAAACAATCATGGGTGTAGGATCTGGTTTCCACGGTTTGAGTTCCGGCATGGGTTCAGGTTCTGTGTAGTACTTTTTATAGAGTTCAGAGTTGCTCGACTCAGGTTTAGTAAGGTAATGTCGCAATCTCTCCCTGCGGTCTCTTTCTGGGCCACCATGAATGTGCCACTGATAGTGGGTGTATAATGGCCACTCGCCACCATATTGCGAATGGATATTGTAGTCGAATTTGCGGTAACATTTATTACATATCGCATGATAATCTCCTTTTTCGATCTCATTTGGATTGGCAGGGGAATGTGTGTAATTTGGCAAGTACTCATGTCGAGTAGATGGCCATTCCCGCACATCACTGTTGGAGGTATTTCCTTTCTCCATGGTAGTGAATGTTGAAGAAAGAAGGATTGAGTGGGTGTGACATATTTTTGCTGAGGAAGAATAATTTTATAGATCAGTTTAGACTTGCAATTATTTAAAATTAATAAATATAGGGAAAATTTTTTCTATGCCCTCCAAAACTGAGGAAATGATGGATTTACCCTCCAAAACTAAATTTTTCTCTTTTTACCCCCCAAAAACATCACCCCATTTCCTATTTGCCACTTTCTCTTTTTTAATAATATATTTAACAGTAAAATAATAAAAATGTAAATTCCTTCCCATTATACCCCCGTCCCAAAACCAATAATCGACCCAGTCGCTTCCGTCTCCGCCTCCGCTCCGCCTTCGCTTCATTCTCGATCTCCTCCTCTCTCACTCGCACACCGCCCGCCGCCTCCCTCTCTCTGCCTCTCACTCTCGACCTTACCACCTCCTCTGTCGCCCCTTCCTTCCTTCCCCACTAGACACAGTGAAACCCTCTCCTCTCTCTGTCGGCTCTCCTCTCTCCCCGCTTTCTCACTGACTCTCACTCACCCGTCTACACTCTCAAACTGAGTCTCTCTCCTTTAACACCTCTCACATACACTCAAACTCTCTCTTCCTCGAGCTGGTCGACATTAGCAAAGGTAAGGCTATCAATGGTGGACGGTGACAGCAGCGAGAACCCATGTGAGTTTAATTAATGTTGAGAAAATGTTGCTCTTTCTGTGTACCGTACACCGTACTTGTTAGGGTGCTTAATTGGTTTTTGTCTTGGAAATGTTAAGTTTTAGCAGTTTCTCAGTATTCTAGAATCAACCTTGTCAGACCGATACAAAAAGTAAAGAGAAATTGGATAAAAGATGTTTTCCTGAAGATACTATTAACGTAGAAAATAGCTAAAGTAGAATCAAACGAACATATATGTAATATAAATTGCAAAGAAACAACTCTGATTATTAGATACATGAAAGTCTGCTATCATAGTAAAAAATACAAAAGAAGTTTTGATCCAGATTAGAAGCGCAATACTTGACAGCTCTATTTTCATATTGCTCCAAACATTGATCTTTATGGTTAAGCACGTACAACCAATCGATTAAATGAAAAATTGTTAACTCACAAAAATTGATCTCTCTATCAGCATTCCTTACCAGTAAATACACTAACAACTTTCATGATATTGTTGCTAGAATTTATTCTGATTTTTCTATGATATAAATGAAATGCAGCTGGTAGCTTGGTTTCTAGAGTTGGTGATGAAGAAACACTGAGCAAACTAATGAAGATTTTAGCAATTTAGCTTGAAGCAAAGATTAAAACTAGAAAGTTGCAAGATGAAAACGGTGTTGTTATTATCTTGCTTACCTTATTTTATTGTACTGTCTGACTTTTGTAATTTTGATGTTAGTGTTGGTCAAAGTGAAATAAATGTTGTGTTATTGTGTTATTGTGTTTTTATGTTTATTTGCAAATATGCATTGTTAAATTAGTTTCATTTGTTATGACACATGGAATTTGTTTGTGATAGCGTAGTGTCCTAATTTTGTATTGTTAATACAAGTTTACAAGTTTACATCATCCTAACTATTGCTATTCTCAAAGATAAAAAAAATAAATTGTGCACATCATAATCCCTTTACAATCCCTCAAAAATTGAAAAATAAAATACTATGAGAAAACGAAAAATAAACTACTATAGTATAACTCCGATCAGCTTGCTAGGACTTTCTCAAACCATTTACTTGTAGCTTCTTGTGGCTCTGCCAAAAGCTCCAGTTGTGGAACTATCATCTATTAACTAAGTTAACAAATAATTTAAATTAGAAGCGATGCAACCTTTGTCCTTTTACTATGAAAACATAATGGTCAAACCAACATAGAACATCACCTTAATTTTGATTTGACAAAAATAATATAATGTCCAAAAAGTTACATGCACCAAGCAAAATGGTATCTTCTCAAGAAATAAGAAGGCATAAAAAATGGATCTAATTTTATATTCATCGACTGCTTTTGAACTTTTAGTACATCATAGAAGCTATATAAACAGGTTGATTCCTAAACAAGCAAATAAAGTATTTGTTGGTGATTTTCCAGGGGCCTATTTACTTTCTAGCAATAAATAAGAAGCTGATTGTTACTTACTGTTCATATCAGTAAATGATGAGAAAATAATGATGACAATGTAGTTATAAATTGAATTACCAGTAAAGCATAGAGAGCCTAACTCGTGATGTATACTTCTATTTATATACCAGTAAAGTTTAAAAACATTCTAACTGTGGAAGTGATTAAAAATTGTTGGAATAGCAGTAGAGAGTGCAAGATTGGAGTCTCACACCTTTACACTGCTACAAAGACAGATTGCTTGTTGATGAACTCTACCTTTACACTGCAGACTTTATCAGAATACGTTTGTCATTTTGCATAGCTTAGGTAGGCATCAGTATACTTTTCAGACTTTATCAGAATACGTTTGTCCTTTTTGCATAGCTTAGGTAGGCATCAGTATACTTTTCAGACTTTATCAGAATACGTTTGTCCTTGTTGCAGTGCTTAGGTAGGCATCAGTATACTTTTGAGCTTTTATCAGAGCACGCCTGTCCTTTTGCAGTCCTTAGGTAGGCATCAGTATACTTTTGACCTTTTATCAGAGCACGCCTATCCTTTTGCAGTTCTTTTCCAGACTTTATCAGTTGCATGAATTTAATGACATTAAAAATTAATTAAATAAAATTATTTAATAATTTGACTTAATTTAATGTAATAAAATCTTATTTAGTTGTTTGAAGTAATTAATTTAATTTAATTTCATTTAGTTAATTTAATTTGATTGAGCTATTATTTTTTTAACTACTTTAATTTAATTTACAAAACAATATAAATTATTAATTTAATTTTACAATTTTAAATAAAATATAATTATTAATTTACTTAAATTGAAAACAGTAAAAAAAAAAGAAAAAGTATTGATTTGATTGTGTGACTATCTTGGTCCTTTGTCATTTTTGTTTTGAACAAATGGTACGCCTAAAAATTTTGAAATTTAAGTTTAGGAAAATTCGTCCGCCAATTAACAGCTCAGTATTTTTGTTAAAATTTTTCAGAGCGTATTTCATATTTTTGTAGCGCCAAACTTTTCGAATCTAGAGCTGTTTTTTCAGTTCAAAGTGTGACTATCTTGGTCCTTTGTCATTTTTGTTTTGAACAAATGGTACGCCTAAAAATTTTGAAATTTAAGTTTAGGAAAATTCGTCCGCCAATTAACAGCTCAGTATTTTTGTTAGAATTTTTCAGAGCGTATTTCATATTTTTGTAGCGCCAAACTTTTCGAATCTAGAGCTGTTTTTTCAGTTCAAAGTGTGATTATCTTGGTCCTTTGTCATTTTTGTTTTGAACAAATGGTACGCCTAAAAATGTTGAAATTTAAGTTTAGGAAAATTCGTCCGCCAATTAACAGCTCAGTATTTTTGTTAGAATTTTTCAGAGCGTATTTCATATTTTTCTAGCGCCAAATTTTTTGTATCTAGAGCTGTTGAAAGTGTGACTATCTCGTACTTAGGTGTGATAGCGCCAAACTTCATATTTTTCAAAGCGTTTGTCGTACTTAGGTGTTTCGTACTCGTTGTGATTGGTCCTAATTAGTTTTTAGTTATTATAAAATACAAATAAATATAGAAGTCATAAATATAGAACTCATAAATATATAAGTCATACATAAGTAAATAAAATATAAAATACAAATAAATCCTAAATATGTCCAGTACGGTGGATCCACCTCCCCTCACTAGGGGACCAAATATACGGAGGACCTGGCGGCTGACGGGGGTCTCGTCCGCGAGCAAGTCCGACAGGTGGTGGACGAGGAGCCATCTGAGGAGTGGAATGACGAGGCGGTGCACTAGAAGAAGAGGCTCCGTCATATGTCTGACCAAATGGACCATAGCTCTGACCGAAAGGAGATGGATGAACTGGAGGTGTGTACGGCTCGTCCAAATGTACTCCAATGGATGACAAAAAAGCGTCACCCGGGCTCAAGATAGGCTCGCCCTGAGAATATGGTGGTGGTCCAGGTGGATACTGTGTCGGATACTGTGTCTGGTATGGTGGGTACTGGGTCTGGTACTCATAATGGGTAGGTGGGTCTGGATATGGACCAGGAGGTGGGCCTGGTGGTGTCGGTAACTCGCCAGTGGATATGGGTGGCTGTGTAAATGGGTGGATGGGCGGCTGTGTGGATGGCTGACTCTCTGTCCGTCTGCTCCGCACAATAGGCTGGCTGGGTCTCGGCTGATCAAAATATGTGTCCCAGTCGTGTAAAGTATACCCAGATGGCTGTTACATACAATGATATTACAAATAATATTAATATTATCAATAACAGAATAATAAAAAATAATAATATTACAAATTTTAGGTTACCGTCATAAACTGCTGCTCCTCAAATCCAGGCTCTGGCGCGTAATCCTCCTCAGGCGAATCAGGTATGGAGTCTATGTCTGTAGCTAGACCCTTCGACTCTAAAAGGTGAGGTAACCGATGCGGCTCCCCAACGAGCTCCAACTGCGTCCTGCAGCCCTTCAGCATCTCCTTCTCAGCCCGTCTGAATCTTTTCTTCACCGCCCATGCACATGCTCGCAGAGCTTGCGTCAATATGTGCTTGACCTGTTTATTTGTTGTTAGTGACCAAAATACAAATCAATTCATTTTAATTGAGTAAAAAACTTACCATAGACACCCGCTCGGGCGCATCCTCTAGATAGGTCATCCGGCTAGCTGGAATCTGCTGTGGTACTCACGGAATGGGTACAAGATGAGCACCTCCATGTATCCGCATCCATCTATCGTACGCGGGCAAAATATCGTCACTCCATGGCCGCGCCTCTGCCACCTCGACCTGCGTCGTGTCGGCCCACATCGCAACCTCTACTGAGAAAAGGTCCTGCAAATCCCTCTGCCGAAATGTGTTGTGCCGGTACTGTAACAAAGCCTCCATCCTCCTCCAAGCCTGTTTTTTTAGGTCATATGTAATGCACGTATTACAAATATTTCAGTTTAAATCACGAAGGTGAAAAGAATAACGTACCGTAGGAAGAGGAGGCGGAACAGTCTGGAACAGCATGAACTGATGCATCACCCGATCGGCATAGTGCCACGCCACGACCCAGAAATGGATGCATGGAACGCGGAGCCGGTAGTACCTCTGCTCGTAGCGGGCATAAGGAGGCATGACCACCTGTCTGAGCTCATCCTCATATGGCCGCCACACCACGTGTGCATGCTCCATCTTCATTAGTACGTCTCGAGCGTACTCAATACCGCTGCGAACGGGACCTTTCACCTTTTTCGACCTCAGCCGTGTCGTCCATTGCCTGCCAAATCATTACAATTATCATGATTTCAATTGTTAAACTAAGTAATTAATTTTAAATTACGTAATTTAATTTGTTTACAATTATGAGTAATTTAATTTTAATTTGTTTATAATTATGACTAATTTTAATTGTTTAACTAACTAATTTCAAATAACGAATTTGGATTAATTTTAACTAATTAATTATTACCTATCAAATTTGTTTACCAAAATTTTGATTATAATTTTTAAACAAACAAATTGATGTTATATTACAATATTTCATTTATTTTATTTAAAAAAAATATTATACCTCCCATACGGCGGACATCTCTCAACTGACGGCTTCCTCCAACCTTGGAAACTTTTCGTAACGGACGGGCGACAAAGCAATAACCGGGTGTACGACCACAACTGAAGCAGTAGCCACGGAGCAGGAACCTTCTGAGCGCCATTTGCCAGGACTGCCAAGTCCAGGCCGCGGTATAACATAGCAAGTGTGGCCGCACCCCAGTTATATCTAACTGAATCCGATGCATGAACATCTTGCAAATAAGAAAAAATATTTTTCGTTAGTTGCAAACTAAGTTATCCAAGTTAGTACTAATGTAAGAGATGTTCTTAATATTTAAAATTACTAACCCGAAGTAACTCCAGATAAAAACAAGGAACAGAATCTCCTGTGGTATCTGGAAACATCTCGCAACCCATCAACTCCAACACCAGGGCCCGAGTGTATCTATCGATCCTATCTGCGTCCTCTGACCCAGGTCCCTGTGCCCACATATCACGCAGTTTCCCAAACTGTACTGCATGAAGTTTCCTGCATTACATAAACATTACACACACACACATATATATATATATATATATATATTGCAGCATATCTCAAAATTTAAATTAAATTTTAAAACGTTTGTTACCTCCCAGCACGTCGATCTGTCGCCCTCTCTCTGAAGCAATCTAGAACATCCTCCATAGGAGTGTCCCGTGGCAATGCAAAGTCGGCTAGCTTCTGCACATCGTCGTAATCAGTACGACCGGTCACCGGTCGTCCAGTCGTAGGCAAGCCAAAATTGAAGGCGACATCCTGCAAATTTTATTTACATTTTTTATTAAACAACAAAAAAAATAATAAATAAATAAATAGCTACCAACAGAACTTGGAAAAAATAATACGTCAAGAGTAACGGTCATCTCGCCTACGCGGGAAAAGTGGAACGTGTGGGTCTCGGGCCTCCAGAACATGGCTAGACCCTGTATCATGGAACGATCCAATGGTATGTGACCTAACTCAACGAAATGAATAAGGCCCAATGTCACAAGACGCTGGTCCACCTCCTCGGTTCGTATCATTTTTGCCTTATGCATTTCGGGCCTTATGCCTTATGTCTTATCATTTTTGCCTTATGCCTTATGCATTTCGGGCGTCCTGTATAAAGGTTAGATCGGAATCCCAGAATCCGATCTAACGTTAGACCGGAATCCCAGAATCCGATCTAACGTTAGATCGGAATCCAGAAATCCGATCTAACGTTCGGAATCCAGGATTCCGATCTTACGATACTATTTATATTAAACTGATTAAATTGATATTAATTTTATTGGATCATATTATTTTAATATTATTTTTTAAAATTTCGGCATAGATAAAAACCGAAAAATAGTAACTAGGCCCATTAAGAGTTGCACCGAATGAAGCCCATCACTACAAATTTCAACGCAGAAATTTCTCTCGTGTATTTTTTTTTCCCAATTAGGGCTGAAAACGGAAGCATAGTAATAATACTTGATTGGAAGAGAATAGTACATGCTTCCAATTGCAGCCCTATTCCCAATCATAATATTAGTACATGATTCATTCTAACATGACAGTGATAATTTCCAAATCTCCTTTAAGATAATATCTATGTAGCAGTCAACCTTCTTTTAGAGTACCAGAAAGCACATGCAGTTCTATTATTAAATTGGTATCACTAGATATTGTCTGTTTCATGTTTTATCTAGCCAGGACATAAATGCCCTTGGGAGGTTTATCTGGTGAGTGGTGAACTGGTGATGGCTCTGATTTCTTTTTAATTAACGTTCCCCATATCAGATAAAATCTTTATTTTCCCACTGTTTAGTAATAATGCCCATGCACAAATACAAATAACTTGCTTCAGAAATTTAATGATGCTGCATAATTTTTTTTCCCCATTAGATATCCACCATTTATAACTATAATTTTTTTCCGGTCTCTTCAACAGAACTTCTGAGGCTGGAAGCAAACTAGACATTCATGTATATCTTCAGTTCATAATTGAAATTAGCATTGAAAAATGCCTATTCCCCCACGATTGCAAGGCTTAATTGCACAACGAATTGTAGAATCGCATTAACACTGCCAACATAACGGCTAGATTTTGCCTCACCTCATATTTTAATACTTGATTGGAAGCATCGGATCAATTTAATAATATATGGTGTCATTTAGCGATCACTGCAAAAATGATACCAAGAAATAAGTTAAATTAAACTTGATGTTTTAATTTATTCATGGTAAGATAGAGTTTGGAGCATAATTATTTAAAGGAACTTTTAAAGAAACATCAGTAGGTCATCTGATTTGTTTACTTGCGACTGTTATATAACACTGGCCTTACTGCTTACTAGCCGTTCAGATCCAAATAACTAATTCTTTTACCAAAGGGGGGCAAACAGAAACAAAGAACATTCCATTTCAATTCCACCAAAATGTCCCATGAATCACCACACAACAGTAACAACACCCAGCCAAACAATCCAACGTCTGAGCAACGTGAAACCCTCCAACCAACAATATCAACACCAAGCCCGACACGGCAACAAGCAAACCATGACTCAGCCAACAGGAAGATGTTTCACAAGATTCAGGGATCTCTGATGATTGTAGCTGTTTTGGCAGCTGGGGCCACCTACCAGGCCGGCTTAAACCCACCTGGCGGCTTCTGGCAAGCAAACGACGACCAAGGCCACATAGCAGGCAACCCAGTGCTTCACGACACCTTTTCTCGTCGCTACACGGCATTCTTCTATTGCAATGCGACAGCTTTCATTACATCCCTCGTCATCATCATTCTTCTCATGAACATCGAGTTCTACAACAACCCAAGGATGATTAAAGTATTGCAGATTACAATGGTGCTGGATTTATTTGGGTTTATGGGGGCCTATGCGGCCGGGAGCTGCCGTGAGTTGTCATCGTCAATCTACTTGTTTTTGCTGATGGGCGGGGTTTTCATCTATGTCCTCTCGTTTGCGAGGCACTACGGAGTTGTTCACAATTTTGCAAGCCGAACTCCGTGTCTAAAGCCATGTTTGACTGATCCGGTCTAGGCAAAGCTTGGTTTCTGTTTCTTTGTATTTGGTTTGCTGTTAATCTAATTTTTTTGTTGGAGGACCAGTGATTGCACATAAGAATTCTTATCCAGTTAATTGGGATGAACTTTAATTCCAAAAATGTTTAAGGAAGAACTCAAACAGAGATCTCGTCACACTTACGCTAAACTAATAATTTTCTCTCATATTAACTTTTTTATAAGAACCTTTAGATGAAAATCCTCGTAAACTATTTTCCAATAGTGCTTGCGCCTAACAAATAAGCTCACCCATTATAAGTTTTTTTTATTTTTTTCTCGTTCAACTTTGTGATTCGGACGTTTGATGCTTAGATTAACCCTACATCATTCTTGACTAAGAGGGACTATGTTACAACCGTCTATTCCGAATCTGGTTGCCATAATTAATATTTGCTATAGAGTTCCAGTAAAGCGCCGTGATGACTTTATCTTTACTACTTATAAAAGCATCAATCTAAAGGTCTATCCAATTTTGAGTTCAAAAGTGCAAATAATTGTTTACTCAATGCAATATAGACCATAGATTGATTATGATCTAATCTGATCAGTAGTCTGATTAAATAACGACCTAAAAGGTTTAAACCTGTTAACTTTCGCTGGGGAGCGGAATTGCGCTCGCCTAAATATGCATGGAACAGGGTTCGATTCGAGTCTCCGTGTTTCTGTGCCTTAGTTATTTATAATTTTTTTTGTGGTTTTCATTCTTTCTTCGTTTGCTTCGCTATTCCAACTGGCGCCGCTCCTTCACCTCTCTAGGGTTTGCGCCTCAAAAATGAAGCCATAAATGGAAATTTTGCTGCCTCAATTAGAAATCATCGCTAGGTTTGTAAAGAAAGGATCGCACCTAAGGTTTCTATACTGGCGTCGCTCCCTTCGCCTCTCTAGGTTTGTATACTGCTTATAATTTCCTCTCAAATCTTGCGATCTCTTCTCCCACCTCAAACGCAAGGTCTGTGGCCGCCGCCTTCCTCTCCGTGGCAAAGGTGTGTCCCGTCTCGCCTCTCCATCTCTCGACTGGTATCAACCTCTATCTAGCACTCTCTATTTTGCCCTTCTGTTATCCTGTGGCTGGACTCTTTGTGGTCTCGGATCTCAATAAAAATCTAGCTTTAATTCTGGTGAAGAATGTTTGCTTCTTGTCATTGGGAATTTGTCTAAATTCTAAGAACTGATCAAATTACATACATGAATTAAGCATAGAGTTTTTGAAATTATTTTGAAAGTAGCATGAAGCAGAATCAAAGCTATTGCAACATTCCCTGAATGACCGCTACACTTTGCCATATCGCCTATAAATTCTTCTCGTCCATTTCAGCAGCCCCCTTGGTGCAAGGTATGTGCTCTTCTAATTTTTGACCTATTTTCTTTTAATTTGGGATCTTTCTTACCTGGTATTTTTTTCATTTAATTTCTTCTATATGTCTTCCAACAATTTGTGTAATATTTCTCCTTATATATTTTTTTCAGCAACTTCACTGACTTTCCCTGGCTACCCATGACCATTGAGTGCAAGAATTACAAGACAATTTATGTTTCTCTCCTATTGAAAAATCTGGTGCGATCGAGTGGTACAAGACAATTTACATTTCTCTGGACTTAATTTGGTTTGATTATTTGATTTATGCAATTGTTGATTAATTGAAATGGACCTGACCATGTGTTCTTAGGCTTTTGTGTTGTTCGAAATTGATTAATTTTTCATATTAACTCAATTAGGACAAAAGCTTGACCAATTTGCATGGATAGAAGCATGTCAAATTAAACGAAAAAGAAAGATTGAATTCGATATGGATGTTAGGGTACTGCCTTGAAGCAAACAACAAAATAGTTTCTATCAATTTGCTACTGAAGGCACTTTACATGATGTCCTGTATGGCATATCAATTAGATTTATGTTGGAATGTTTCATTTATTTTTCTCTTTTTCATAATGAATATTGTCTTAAGTTAAACTGAAGAGTTTTGTTGTTATCTAATGTTACGTAGGAAAGAAAGGTGTACAAGGTGTTGATCCAGGCCTGACTCTGATGTGGGCTTAAAGGGTCAAAATTAAGGACAACAGGAGTTGTGATTTGGGTATATTGTCAGAATATAATATAGGAAACTTGGGTCGATTCATGTATGTAAGGTTTTTTTTTTATTTGAGATACAAGTTGCCTCATGCCATTTTTTCAAAAAAAAAAAAAAGTAAAGCATTGAATATATAGAACTGTTATTCTTAGAGAGAGGTTAATCATATAGTTTTGGTATTCAAAGTACTGTTACTTATGTTGAAATATTGGATTTGGCCAATTTCAGGTACAATTCCATTATCATGGATGCCCTTGTCCACTGAACGGATCAGAAATTGGGACCATCTTTAATTTCACTGGTTAGCCATCAAATTTACCTTTGTATTTATTTTCTTTTGCAAAAAAAAATATATACTTCCAGTACAAATGCTACATATGTTGAACTAGATTTTCCTCTGTTAAAATATATCATTATTTTCATAGCCATCATATGGTCAGAACTAGATTGGATTTTTTTCTTGATATGGGATTTTGCCCTATTTTATTTACATTTTGGTCTTGAATTAAGAAAAAATAATAAAGATTTTATTTTGAACATTTAATGACTATAATTACAAATCATTTAATTATTTTATAATTTTCATAGATGCTTTTTATTGTCTATGCTTACTGCCTAAAAGTTCATCTGGCTTTCTTTTTGCAGGATCCCCTTTTCTCTAGGCTCAAGCCCTTGTTATAATCAACCTAAAAATGCATTTCTTGAACTTTTTTTGGTTTGTAAGTTATTCAAATCTCAATTTGGACAACGTGTACTGTTTGATATTAAGCTCTTTATGGTATTTAATTGAACTTTCGTTTTATTTATTTATTGTCCTGTCTCGATTCTAAATCTTTTTTGTATAATATAATAATTTTTTTAGGAAGTGAACAAAATGGAACAATTTCATATTCGGGACAACAGCTGACATTAGAGAAAGAATGAAGGTACTTTTTATCATTTTCTTCTATTACTCGCTCTATGGAATGATTGTGAGAAATTAAAAAAAAAAAGAAATACATTTCTCTAAAACCTTTGTATTTCTAGAACTGGATGCTATTTTTAAGCCAGAGATAAGACTATGATCGAGTTATGTATTGGATGTATTTCATCTGATGGGGCCCATTTCCCTTTTGAGGCAGCCAGGGCTAAGGAAGCTGCTCAGACAGTACCTACCGCTCAAAATATTGATAAATACCATCATATTGTGGAAGGTAGTGAAAAGAGAAATTAGCATGTTCCATCTGAGGTTTTGGCAAATCAAACCAGAATATTATTAATGCATTTTTTTTTAATCAATTGTCTTGGTAGCGGCTGCCAAGTTCCTATCAGATGCAAAGTTAACACAAACTTTAAGATGTGATGGAAAAATATTTGCCAATTTGAGTTGACTATATTGTCCCGTCGTTAAATGTGGTACCCTTTTTGCTAAGTCCAGAGTGACCTTCAATCAAGCCATCTTTAAACATTCTTGGACAGTTTAGTTCAGATATTTGGTTCTGAAACGGCTAAATCAAGTAGATATGAACAATGAAGGGCATCTTTATTTTGATTAATCTTGGGAGTTATTATTGAGATTTGATGAACTAATACTTTATATGAATAAAATAGAGGAGATGAACGAGGTTTGCAAAGAGTAAGCTGGGAAAAAGTGGATGTCAGCTTTCATGATGCACCATGGCCTTTCTCTGGTCATAACAACATTCATGTATGTATGTATGCATCATTTTTCATTTTTGTTTTATACTTTTGACCACTAAGGTTCTGAATTTGCCCTTACAAGAGGACTGGAGGAGAATTGTTAAGTTAATTGGTATTCATGTTAGATTGCTTTTAGTTAGGCTCTTGAATTTTCTTTTAAAATTTATGTGGTTTTTGTTGCTGTGAAGTAGTCCCTAAAATTCACCATATTTAGAACTTGTTCTGACTTCTTTAGTATCTACAATGAGATGGCAGGCATGTTAGCTAGATTAAGTCCATTAAGTGCGTAAATTATTAGAATTTACCATAGTTACCATCAATGTGAACACATTTTTTTTTAAGTTCCTGATTATCTTATCATTCAAATTTCTTATTTTTGATCAAGTTTTTAATTTCATTTAGGTGAAGACTGAGTGGCTGCATAATGCTGGCGCCAGCATAATTTCTCATGTCGTAGATAGCATAAAGCATAATGAATATCGTCCAACTATTTATAGCTAATTTATAGCTTCTGCGATCCATATACTCACACATTTTATGGGATTATTTCATACTAAAGGTATTGAAAGAAAATGAAATATGCGTCCTTTACAAAAATTGTTAAAATCTAGGGTTTGGTATGCAAGATTCAGTTCTATATCCTTGCCAGTTGGTAGGAATAGTTGTTCCTGTTTCTGTCATGTACCAGTACTTGACAATGCTTCCTTTTTCTTTTGTCTTTAAGGACCTAATTTGTGTTTGTTGAAATTGTACTTATGAACTTGGATTTGATGCCTATTTTCAGGTACTATGAAAGTTTTGCATTTCAAATAAAATTTTAATATATCGACATAAGCCCGTACAAGGACTATGGCCTTGTTAATACTTTTCACATATGTGAAGAAGGCTTGTACAGTAGGTTGAGTAGAAAACTATAAATAATAGAATATTTGTAAATAGATATCTTAGCAACCAATGATGATGTAGAAATAGGACAAAATAGTAGTAGACGTCTGTTCATTATAACAGAGTTTACTAAATTATGTTGTATGTTGTTCCAATAATATTTGTTAAATAAAACAATAAAAAGAGTACAAAAGTGGTGCTTTTGTTTATTTAAAAGTGGCAATTTTTGTTGATTTATCTATGTTATTCGAATAAGCGCCAATTCGATTCCATATTTTTGTTACACCATTTTAAAGGGCAAATAAGGGTTTGTTCGAATAAGGCTTATTCCTTACTCCGTGAGGCATCCAAATGCACCCTTAGCTTAAGTAGTTTGTAATTGAAGTTCGTATAATATTGTAGTTATTTTAATTATAATTTGATTTATATATTTTTTTTAAGTATAACACCGGTGTGTTCATTGTTTGATGTTGTACTATTAATTAAGCAATATTTTTTTTTAAACTCATGCATTTGAAAGTATCTTAATTTTTTTTATATATATCAAATAAATAAAAAATTGCACGCACATTGAGCGGGCATTGCTGCTAGTAATTAAAACGGCAGGGTGGAATATCAAGGGCACTGATTTGGTGATTTATTCTACGGATCATGCATACAATTTTTTTTAATATATTTAAAACATGATTGAAATTAATCTCTAACCCCTCCTATCTATCTCAGGTTATTTTTTTCCGAAGTGGTTGATAATGACCTATGTTGCACAGGTACGGGTTCGAGTACCGTACTCGGTACGATTCGGGTACGGCGGTTCAAAAATTTTCAAAAATCTCCGGTACAGGTGCGGTGATATATATATTATATATATAAATTTTAAATATGATGAGAGTTGATATATATGAAATTTTTTACTTTTCTAATGAGATTTGGAAAATTATTTGAATTCTTTGTACATCTATAATTAGAAAAATTTATATCACTAAATATCTCATATTTTGTCGGCACTCATATAAAATTTCATAGCCAAATAAATTTTTACAGACTTTGAAACAATTTTTAAAAAATAACACATCTTAATGAAAATTTTATTTATGAGTTTTAAAAAATTATTCGAATTTTTTGTAAGTCTATAATTAAAAAATTTTACATCACCAAATTTCTCATATTTATGGGAGTGTACATATAAAATTTCATAGCCAAATGAAATTTTAAAGACCTCTAAACAATTAAAAAACGAAATTATATTTCAGTAAATGGAGTTGTCCATTTACAACCGGTTTTGAAGTTGAAATTTTTAGTCCCACATGGGGTATGGTACTTATAGATGCATAGTATATAAGAATTGAGTTGTGCGCGCATGGGCTGCAACGTGTGGGCTTGGCGGGGCCTAATTATCCCCAGATGATGGGCTATTGTCTAATAATATATATATAATGTATTGATTAAATAAATAATTTTAGATGATGGGCTATTGTCTAATAATATATATATAATGTATTGATTAAATAAATATTCTAGTACCAGAGGCTGGTCAAACTGATTAAAATATTTGATACGCCACGTGGATTATCCGGGTCGTATCAGAGGCGTACCCGTACTCGGTACCGGTACTCCTGCACATATGGAGTACCGGAGTAACATAGATAATGACCCTCAAACGTGAGGAAGCTAGGAATGAAAAGAAAAGATTCCTAACTTTACCACTATCCGTCTTGGTTACCAGTTGGTAATGAGAGTCAGAATTCATTGATGGAGATTCTATTGGCTCCGTTTGGATAGAAGTGGCTCCGTTTGGATAGAAGTGAGAAGAAGTATTGGGAAGTGTGTAACTTTGTGAAGAGTTTGGATTGTTTATAATTTATTTCTTTCTTTTTTCTTCCTACCTTCTTCTCAACGCATCCAAACGGTGCCATTGATTCCTATTCGTCGGAAATAGAAATGAGAAATGATGACATCTTCAATTAATGTAACATTTGACGTGATATAATTAAAAGAAAGGAACAAAAAAGTGGAAAAGACTAAACTATAAAAGATATATACGTACCAATGTTAATTACAAGTGCTGTACAAGCAAAAAGAAAAGAACGAACAAATTCAAATAAAATCAAAGCTAAAAAATTCTCTCAAGCATGCTGAACCCACAACCTAACATCATTTTAAATATAACTATTTAAAATTAAAGGAGTAATTAAGGTAAACTCCCTAAAAATATATGGGAACTTATTTCGAACTTAGAATTTACAATGGTTTAATTTTGAAACTTAATTTCGAACTGGCAGAATTGTCCAGAGGAGGCTACAAGTGGACTAGAAAATGGGAAATAGCTCTGGTGAGCTCTTCTAGAGGGTAAATATTAGTGAAGCTTATATACCACAGTGCCTCTTAAAAGTTAAAACTCATAAAAAAAATCATTCGTTATCAGTAATAGGAATCTGCCTAGAGAGCTCTGCACTCTTCAATAGCATTGCAGATTAAGGTAAGGGTATTTTCTGTCCAAATTTATGAGAAAATTTTTCTTATGTATAAAATATGATTGAAACTAATCAAAAGGATTTATATCCCAATTTGAGAAGATATGGGGACTATATTCGGTTTTTAAGATTGGAGGGGTTATATCCAATTAGTGAAATTTAGAGGGGATTTTATCCAATTTTCTCTTTTTTTTTAACAGACTGCATTGTGTATGCAAAATTGGAATCCATGCAAATTATAATCATTTAATGCAACTCAGATTGCGTTTGAGTGATGTTCAAACGCAATCTGCTCTGTTATAACACACATAATTTAATCTTTAATGTAATTAATTAATATCTGCCAGTGATCAGTCGTTTCCCAACAGTAGAAGATCTCTCTCTTTTCAAACTGGTCCCACCACCGGCTTTCCCTTCTGTTAACTAGAAACTTCAGAGAAATTTCAATACAGCCACGAAGGGTTCCCTAAGGGAAGCGTATTAAATCAACAAAACATTTTTAATTGTCAAATGGAATCAGACTTCCCCTTCAAAACGCAGAAATAATTATCCCCAGAGCATTGTTATAAAACCAGAGACCTTCACATAGAGACAGCACCATCGCTTCCTTTTCTCCTAAAGAAAAATCCATCTGCCCATTCCTTTCACATATTCTGATATGGCTCAAAATACACCAAATGTCCCTAGCTCTGGGAACCCAATTGAACTCTCTGAGACAGATGGCTCCCCTCGGCAAAACGTGCCGAAAAAGATCTCACCTCCCATGTCCCCGCAAAACTCGCAGCACACGAATTCTTCGTCCGATTGTGCTACCCAAACCCGACACCCGATTGCACAGAATTCCGACGACCAGGAATTCTTCAAGGAAATGAGAGGATGGCTTATGATTGTGGCCATTTTGGCAGCCGGGTCAACATACCAAGCTGGACTTAACCCGCCTGGCGGAATTTGGCAAGATGATTATCCCGGCCACCGGGCAGGCATGCCGATTCTTCACGACAAATTTTTCCGCCGATACCAAGCCTTCTTTTATTGCAATGCAATCTCCTTCCTCTCGTCTCTGGTGATTATCATTTTCCTGATGAACAAGAACTTCTACCTTGACAGGACAAGAATTAAGGTTTTGGAGATCACAATGGTGCTGGATCTGTTTAGTTTCATGGCAGCTTATGCGGTCGGAAGCTGCCGCTTGGTCACTTCGTCAATTTATGTTTTTCTTCTGATGGGGGGAGTGTTTATATACGTTATTTCGTTTGCGCGACACTACTCTTTGCTACAGAGTATTGCTGAGATGATGACCTGTACAAAGCCGTGCATGCAAAATACCGAGCAGAATCAGAAATCAGATCTTGTCTAGCTCTAAGCCTCTAACTAGGGAGTATGAACAAATCTCATGCTTATAGATGGATTCATGTAGGTGGTGTAAATTTATTCTGGTTTTTATTCGGCTTATGTTATTAGGAGATACATCAGTCATCACTCATCAGTGTTGTGGCTTTGTGTTTTTATAGCAAAAGCCCTTTGTTTTTTCCCCTTATCGGGTTCATACACTTGTGGATCCTTTTGGAATATATAAATTATTGAGGGAGTCAATAAATCATAAATTCCTGAAAGGTACTTTATAAGGTTCAAGTCAATCTTATCTTACTCTTTCACTGTTGTTATTTTAGGAAAGGAAAAGGGTAATTATATATATAGTTTAATATGCACCATAGTGCATAGGGCATTCCGTGCACCACGGACTTTTTTAGATTTTATTACTATTTTTTTCGAATTTTTTAAAACATGTCATTTTTGGAGTGTTGTACTATTTACAATTTTCCAAAAATGGCATGTTTTAAAAAATTCGAAAAAAATAGTAATAAAATTTCAAAAATTGTAAAATTTGATTTTCTATGAGATTTCAATATGTAGATTAGATTGGCTAAATTAGATTTGTTAATTTATAAAAATACCCTTAAAAATATCTGCGGTGCACGGAATACCCTATGCACTATAGTGCATATTAAACTTTCTCATATATATATATATATATATATATATATATATATATATATATATATATATATATAGAGAATGGCTAACGTGCCATTGATGGCACAGCCCCCTCTGTGCCATCAAGTTTACGTCCGTTAGATCCCTTTAAGATTCGTGTCAGCGATTTTGATCTAAGGAAGCGATTTTTTATTTTTCCGTGTTCGATTTCTCCGTTAACCCCGTGTCCTCTTTCTCGTGCACACAGAATGACAGAATTGGATCCTCCCCTTGTTATCTCTCTCGAAATATCCTCTGAAACCCTAGAAAAAAAACGCAAATCTCTCCTCTCTAAGTCATGTCACGTAGTTGCGCTCTCTGTCTTCTCACCCGCGTAGTTGCTCGCTCAACACTAGAAGGTCGATCGAAGGTCCCTCAACCTAGAAGTTCGCTCAACCAAGAAGATCGCTCTGCTATCGTTTCATTCAAGGTTAATTTCTTCTCCGTGGGTTAATTTAGTTTTTTTTTTGTTTTCAGATTTTGCTATTTTTTGTTAATACGTTCTCTCATTTTTACGGTATAATATGTTTCCTAAAACACTATTGGTTAATTTTGCTACTCTTTTTTGTTTTAACTTTTGCTTCCGTCAAAAAATTATTTGTAATTTTTCCTTTGTCTCCTCATGTTGGTAATTTTGCATGTTATAGAAAATGAAGAGCAGTGCCCCTACAAAAAGATTATAAGATACTTCAATTTCATCTTACACTTCCGACCCTGATTATTTGTAGCTTTGAACAATTGCTAGTTGCCAGCAACTTCTGTTAATATGTTGAGGTCTTGAGGGTTATATTGCAAAAATTTGACATTGTTGAGGCAAACTAAGAACCTAACATTTGACATGGTTTGCTTTCGTCAAAATTTTTTGGTGCTGAAAAAAATCTGATTAACTGCTATCAATTCTATAGGGTGACAGGTGGATTCTGTTATCTGCAATACTGCAACTAGTGCCACCAATAACCCAAAATTGCTCATTGTGCCGCAATTCCTCCAATGAAAATGCCTGACCATTTATACAATCCAAACAAGATTAGAGGAATTAAGTCTGTCTATGGGCATAGATAGAGTGAGCTGGCGTTGGAGTTCAAATGGAAAATATTCAGCTGCTGCTACATATATTGGGGATTGTGGAGGGAAAGGAACAACGGAGTTTCTGTAATTGATATGTAGCATGTAACACTTTCTGTAATGCACACTTGATACTTTACTTGATATGTACCACGGATGAGTACCTGTAATGCTTATTTAATTGAGTTGTCTAGAAATCGATTTCAATTTATTGAGCTATTTTAATCGATTTGTTAAAAATAGTGAGCAAGATAGGTACTAAGACAGGTACCTAATACGTTGACCTGTTTAATTGACCTGTGCATCAACATTACTTGTACTAATTTATGAACTGGATCTATATGGTAGTTTAAACTAAAATTTGCATGCGTCCTTTAATAAGTGAAATTCGCTATGCATCAGACATCCCCTGTATTCATCGTCTCATCAAATTGAAACAAGTAAACATAATAACTACTACTACTACTATGAATTTTATCATCTCATCTCTACAAAATGAAACCAGTAAGTATAATAACTACTCATATTAAAACCAGTAAGCATAATAACTAATACAAACTCATCCTCATCTCTACAAAATGAAACAACCTATTATCTTTTTCATACAAAATGAGCTTACTAAATTAATATTCACCAAAATGGACATATAATAGAAACTAGTTCTACTTTTCAATTTGACGAGTCTTCATATTCGCCATCTGATTCCGCCTCTGCATCTTCTTGTGAATCGTCCAATTCGATATCATCATCGTTGCCTTTCTTAAGCTGAAAATTTTAAAAAAGAAATTAATAACATGTTCAATAATATAATTGTTAAATTAATAGAAAATTGAATTAATTATTACCGGACAAGTTCTTGCATTATGGCCTCCTTTCTTGCTACCACATTTTCTTGGTTTTTTTGGTTCCGATGGTGGTTTAAATCTTTGTGGTTTTTTCCTCTTTCCCTTGCATTGTGATATTGGTGGATCTATTATTCCTTGAGAAAGTGTCGATGTCAACGTGCCAACCTCATGTGTTAATGTCTCTTCCTCATTTACCACATCTTGCATTTCTTGCTCCACCATACTCAATAGTCCTTGAAATTTTTTAAAAGCTTCACTTGACTTTGATACCTTGTTCAACAACTTCATCACTCGAGGTTTGAGTGTAGCAAACCTAAGGGACTCTTTTTCTTGAGTACTCCCAATATCCATGCTCCTCTCAAATCTTGTTCTTTTTCCCAAATATATTCTCTACTATCTTCTCTACATTCAAGACAAGTTGGTACATTGATTTATGGTTGTTAGTCCATATTTTTAAGGAGGAATTGGCACTTTCACTTCTTTGTGTGGTTGACATATCAGCAAAAAAAGTACCTCTAAAGTATGCCGGAACCCATTCAGACCTTTTCTCATACATGTTCTTGAGGTGTCGGTTGTTTCCTAACTTGTGTTTTTTGAGCATGTGTCTCCAACCCTCCTCAAAATCGGACACCGTCATGCTACGATTTATGACCCGCTTTAAATCATCTTCAAAACCCTTCTTCGAGTTATAAAGGATCCCTAAGTGCTCTCTTGTCTTTCTCATCATATGCCATTGACAACATCTATGGACAGCATTTGGGAAGACCACTTTGATGGCAATCCTCATTGCAGCATCTTGATCGGTGATGATCACTTGTGGTTTCTTACCATACATGGCTTTCACCCACGTTTCGAATAACCAAATAAAACTAGTTGTCTCCTCCGACCTTAACATTGCAATTCCAAAGATAATGGACATACGATGGTGATTCACACCAATAAATGGTGCAACGGGCATGCTAAATCTGAAAGTAACAAGTTTAGAAAAAAATAATTAGTAAAAATATAATTAGATCATGATATAGTCCTCATAAAAATTAAGAACAAAATTGCAACCATACTTATTCTTATTAAATAAAAAATTAACAACAAAATTGCAACCATACTTATTCGTTTGAAATGTCGTGTCGAAAGTTATAACATCTCCAAATTCTTGAAATGCTCGCCTTGCTCTACCATCGACCCAAAACATATTCTTCAAGCGTCCACTCTCATCTATCTCTACATCATAAAAAAATTCTGCATCTTCTTCCTTCTTCTTTTGAAAATACACCAAAGATGACTCCACATCTATACCAACAAGCCTTCGATTTTCAGATGCTATCACATCGCATTCGCATATGGTTGTATTGTCCATTTGTGCGCTGTACCATGCAAGTTGGTTCTGCATTACAACAATTTTGAGTTAATACTTAATAGTCAGTTGTCTTCAACCTAGTGAATTATCTAATTTATTTAAACCATATTCCTTTTCAATTGCAATATATTTATCCAGATTGGTATGGCCGTAATTTTCATAGCACTCTTCCATAACCATTATTCCAAGGATAAGGATTGAGGAGGATGATGTTTGATGTTGATGGAGACAAAATTGTACCAATAAATCAATGTCTCAGTTCAATTAGGGTTCGTTTGGCAACATCAAAGTTTAGTGGGATCAAGGGTTAAAATTAACATTTTGGAATTAGTGTTTGAGATTAAAATTAATTAAAGTTAGTAATTGTTGTTTGACATGATAGGTTAAAGTTAGTAATCAAAGTGAATGCATTCAATTATAACATTCATTTTAATCGAGACATTTTAGAATTCGAAAATTTTAAATATTGATATTTTCAAAATTTGAAATTTTAAAAATTTTTAAAAGGTGAAAATTAAAATTTAAAATTTAAAATTTTAAGATTTGGAACTTTGAAAAATTGAAAATTGAAATTTGAAAATTTGAAAATTTGAAATTTGAAATTTTGAAATTTAAAATTTGAAAATTTAAATTTGAAATTTGAAATTTTGAATTTTAAAATTTGAAATTTAAAATTTTGAATTTTAAAATTTGAATATTTGAAATTTTGAAATTTTAAAGTTTCTTCTCAAGGTTTTTCTCTTCAGATACGATATAAATTTTTTTTTTTTTTTGGTGTTTGAGAAAAGCTTAAATATATGGCCAAGTTAGGGAGGTAGTGCTAATCCCGTGGACTCCAAAATTGTTTGGCGATGCAAGACATGTAGGTTAGTTCATTGACCCAAAAATCAAGCTAAACTTGACACTACCAAAATAGCCCTTATTGGATAGTGATTAGTGAATGATGTAAACTCAAAAGTCAAAATTAGTGAATGATGATATCTTTGGCTACTTGGAAAAAAGATACAATACTATTATAGGGTGCGTTTGGATAGGTGTGGGAAGAAGGGAAGAAGGGAAGAAGTGGGAAGAAGTATTGGGAAGTGTGTAAATTTGTGAAGAGTTTGGATTGTTTATAATTTTTTTTCTTCCCATCTTCCTTCTTCCTCTTCTTCTTCTCTCATCCAAACGCACCCATATATAACGGGCTTTTGTTTCTCTCTCTCTCTCTTTTTTTTTTTTTTTTTTTTTTAGAGTACTGCTATCTGTTCCACAAAACTTTAGTTTGTGATTTTCAAGTAACAATGGGGAAGGAACTTCATGGAAGGAAGGTAGTGAGTTTCGAGTGTAGCAGCGAGAAACTGTCTATTTCCACAGTTCCACTTCCTCAACAGAACAGAAAGTAAATACAAGGGTTTTCAAAAAAATAAATAAAATTATAAATCAAAGACCACGGAGCACTGAATTTCAATTGAAGTTTCCTGCCACAGTGCCACCTGCGCATTCAGATATCCCGGGTAATGATGTTGGTTTTTATTTTATTTTTTTAGTTAGCCTTTTTAGTTTAGTTTCCTTTGTATAGGATTTATTTTCTTTTATTTTTCCTTTTTTTTCATTTTGTAAATTTTATTTTTTCTAATAAAATTTGTTTGTGTGGTAATTTGCCACCTGACCCTAAAAAAAAAAAATCAACTTAAGAGGGTTTGTGGCCTCTTGGCTCCTTGAAAATAAATAAATATTAACAACAAGAAAAGAAATGGGACTGTCACTCCGTCAATTAAGTAATTATTATGCCATTTCCATCCGTACGGACTGTTGATTAAGAAGTTATTCTATACACTCGCGTCAACGATTCAGAAGCTGTTCAGACTTATGTCAATTAATTAGTTGGGCTCAAATAAGGCAAAATCTGTGGTGTGATTCCTGCCTGAAGTTGTTGTGCGATTCCTCAAAGAAACTGTTTTCACTCATACCAGAAATCGGAGGATAATTGTATCAGATGGAGTTCTAATTCCTACCTGGAGCATTTAATGGGAAGTATGGTTTGTGCAAGTCTATACAATGATTTGTAAGTAGACTATATAAGGAGATTGGCTAAAGTATACTCCAGCAAATAGATAGCTCGTATGCTGGAGTCGTTTCTCACAATCTAAAATGCATACAGTCGATCCGAAGCTTTCAAATTGTTCTCCATATTGAAATCTCCTAGGAAACTAAAATTTATATTTTTTTAAATTTTTTTACTATATATTATGCTATTTTATTAAAACATTGTAAAGGAGTTGTAAAGGAGTATTTCTGACCATTCAATTTTAAAATAGCATAATATATAGCAAAAAAATTCGAAAAAATATAAAATTTGGTCTTGAAAGATATTTTTATATGGAGAACAACTTGAACGGTTTGGATCGACTGTTTGAATTTTAGATTTTGAGAAACGACTCCAGCATACGGGTTTAATCCATATGCTGGAGTATACTTTAGCCAATCTCACTATATAAGTATATATACATATAATTAACTTATTTTAGGTGAAATTCTCAAAATGTTGTTGAGATATATAGAATTAATTCTGAATTTTTTCAATATCAGCATGAATTGTAAACTACTGATAAAAATAACGAGATAATAATATTGAGGTTAGAAATCAAATTGAATACTAGGAATATCATTCCCAAATCTCGGACATATTTTTTTCCCCCTTCAGTGGTTTTTGAACTACCGGAATTGCATCAGTGACATGCATAGATATTATTAGCAGTTGGCACTGTGTGCGATTCTTATTAAAACAGCTTAACAGCATTGTTTTAGATGGATAAAATGTCAATCCAGATTTTGTTTAGATTGTAATATTTTCTAAATAAAAATAAAAGCTGGAAATCAAACTAAATGACTCTTTTTTTTAAAGATAAATTGGAGTCAAGCCTCCGGTCAATTCATTGTACTTGCAAATTTTAGAATTTATATTAAAAACATAAAATGTGTATATTATTTGCATATCCAATAATACGGCTTCCAAGAAATATTCAAGCAATCAAGCTACATAACAGTTGCTAGGCGCTCGTACTTCATTTGAAAAAAAGGGGTTTGTGGGCAGATAATTAATTCCAACATTGCATGAAGGAAAGTGTAGTGTTAAAATGTCTTACTTGGCGGCTTCTGGCAATTTCCCAGTTTTTCCTAAAAGAAATCTTCTGGCCATATGCAGAAAGTCGTTGACAGATATTGAAAAGGGCCTCGTTTATTACAGAGTATAAGCGCGTTGGTCGGTTAGTGTTTTAATTTAATTAAAAGGGAAAGCAACTGAGGCATTAACTGGAATAAATTCTTTTCTTCCCTTCAAAAGCAAAAAATTTCAAAGAATTTTTTTTTAGAAAAATGGTTTTATTTTAGCTGTCAGCTACTGCAAAAAGTTGAAATAAGAAATCAATATTAATTCCCGCTTCAATTCAACAATTCATAATTTCGAAAAAGTTTCCAGCTGTATTTTTTTTTAAAAAAAAAAGAAAAACTGGATCCATTTTCTAGGGGTGAAAACGGATCGGATAGTGATCATACCATATCCGTATATATATATTTTTTGTTGGGTTCGAATACGGATACGGTTCAGATATTAAGCGAATATAGATGCGGTTCAGATATTGTCGGGAACGAAAACAGATATAGATATATTTTATCGGATACAGACTTTATTTTGCACGATACTTTTGCATTAAACAAAAAAACATCTTGGTCAATAATTAATTTTCCGCCAAAAATTTCAATCTAAAGTTCTAAACTTTTTATACCATGATTATTGACGGGAAATTAAAGAAAAAAATAATATATTTATATCTTTTAATGTACCTAAGAAAAAAATAAAACCATAAAAAAAAATAAAAATCATCAATTCAAAAAAATTGATAACAAAATAATCGTTTTAGTAAATTTCCAAAGAGTAGGCATGGTAATATAATCTAAGCAAGTTTTTTACGTTTTATCTTAGTTTTATTTCATACCGTACTATCGTTTTATTAGTATTATTTTATCACCTCATAACCGTTTTTTACCATTTTTTCACCGATAAACGCTAAATCACAACCTAACCGTCAAACCGCACAAATCACATTTAAAAAAATATATTATGTCCATCAAAATTAGTAGATCAAAATGTCAATTCGAATATCTGTTGTATATAAAAATGTAGATACGTTTCCGTATCTGTATCCGTATATTTATACATATCCGTATCTGTATCTGTTTTAAAAAAATCCATATCTGCATCTGTATGTATGTATTCGTATCCATTCAGATATAATATTATCCGAATTCACTATTTTTCAAATATGAATACGGTAGGAGCAGACATTATTCGAAAAAGCGGTACGTTTTTTATCAAATAAACCCAGATTGCCATTGATTGATGGTGAAACATAGCACCACACAATACAAAATCTGTACGTTTTATTAGTCAGGATCCCAGCACTATCTTCGGTAGCTAGAAACTTCACAGAAATAGCAACAACGCCATGTCAATTTCCCAAGAAATGCATATAAAACCCAATCTTGGAAAGGTGTTTATAAAACCAAAGGCTTAAAGCACCATTGTGTTCAATCAACGGCTTCTAAACATCCCAACTGCTCAGACAATAAATGGCCCAAATTTCACAAAATGTCCCCAACTCTGTGCACCCTAGTGAAAACTATGAGACTAACGGCTCCCCTTCAAAATATGACATGAAGCTACCGACGCCTCCCGGATCCCCAAATAACATGCCTGACACTGATTCTTCATCGGAAACTGGTACCCATATCCAAACCCCAATTCCATTGAACACCGATGACCAAGATTTCTTCAAGGAAATGAGGGGTTGGCTTATGATCGTGGCCATTTTAGCAGCCGGGTCGACATATCAAGCTGGCCTCAACCCTCCCGGTGGAGTTTGGCAAACTGATGATGAAAAGAACGATGTTGTGGCTGGCATGCCAATTCTTCATGACAAACTTTTCAACCGATACCAAGCATTTTTCTATTGCAATGCAATTTCCTTCCTCTCGTCTCTGGTGATTATCATTTTCCTGATGACCAAGAATTTCTACCTTGACAGGAAAAAGGTTAGTGTTTTGAAGATCACAATGGTGTTGGATCTGTTTAGTTTTATGGCAGCTTACGCAGTCGGAAGCTGTCGAAGGGTGACTTCATCCATTTATGTTTTTCTTCTGATGGGAGGGGTGTTTATATATGTTATTTCATTTGTGCGCCACTACTCTGTCCTCCACAGCGTTGCTCACCAAATGAGGTGTATAAGACCCCGCGAACAAAATACCGAGCAGCATCAGGAATCAGACATTGTCTGAGCAGGAAAATTGAAGCTTGTAGTTTAGAACTTTAGATATGAAATGCATGTTGGCGTTGTGTAAAGCATTCTGGCTTCTGGTTTAATTTTGGATTTGTGAGTTTGTTGCGCTTTGGCTGTTGATTTGTATTACCAATGAAACAGCTTCTGAATTTAGTAATTAAGCATGAATAGAATTTCTACACTTTATTGTGGGTTATAAAAATATCGAGTATTTCAGTTAAGGAATTGGTGTGATACTGTGATGCTCATATTTCGTGAAAAGTAGAGTTAGGCGAGCCTTAAGCCCAATTTAATCTTGGGACTTTAGGCTCTCAAAAACTTAATAATAACAAGGGAAAATTTTTTCTGTACCCCTCAAAACTGGATAAATACAGAGTTTATCCCCCAAAAATCAAAACTGCTGCTTTTGCCCCCCGAAAATTCGAACCCCTCCTCTATTTGCCCTTCTGACATATTTTATAATATAAATAATATTAAAATAATAAAACTAATAATTTGTGACTGTTTTACCCTTTTGCGAAACTAACACACTCGAACCTAACCAGATCAATCCAGACTAAACCGAATGAACTCTGAATCGAAACATTTTTCCTCTCTCTCGCAGGATAAACCCCCATCTCCTCTCCTCTCGATCAAACTAGGATAAAAATTCTAAATCGAAACCTAGCTTCTCCTCTCCACTCGATCAAACCAGAACCCTATTTCTTGTTTCCTCTCTTTAAATCACGCACAAAATGGAGTCTCTTTCTCCTCCCTGACGATGAGTGCAAACCTAGATCTCGTGGCATCAGCTTGAACCCTAGATTCTCGCACAGCACCTCCGTCAGCTTGCCTCTCTCTGCAATGAATTTTCGTTCAAGCAGATTAGAGTCCTTCTCACATGCCGTGTCGTCGAGCGTCGCACCCATGGCTTTTCCTATACAAACACTACTTCCGATCTTAAGACTACAGGGGATAAAAGAACAGGTTAGTTATGCTTTGCGTGCTTGGAGTTTAGGAAACCAAAATCTGATTTGCGTGCTTGGGGATAAATGATCAGGCTTAGTCTGAGTGAGCACTTGTGGCTACTAGTTGTACTATTCATACCAAACTAAGGCATTTTCTTAACCAATTGTAAACATTTTTCCTCATGTTGTTTCAAAGTAACATTGAGATATTATAATTTTACAGCTGAAGATGCTCTAAATTTTTTTATTGGTTGGATCGATGCAAAGGTTTCGCAATACAAACATTGGGACTTTTATATAGCTGGGGAGAGCTATATTGGTAGGTTTGGAAAACTGAGATTGATATGCATCATATATTTACATTTTCATTTTATATGTTACGATTGAACTCAACTCATTATTATTAATAGGACATTACGTCCCTTAATTGACAAAGAAAATTGTGGACTACAATCAAGGTACATCAGAGCCCTTTATCAACCTCAAAGAAATTCTGGTGAGTAGCATTTTCCTTTCATTATATCTAAAATTGAAATAAGAGCTTACTTAAAAACTAACAAATTTTGTTAGTGTTATCATAATTTTCACCTTGGCAGATGATTTATGGACAAATTAATCATGATGCTGAATCTGAGCTAGTTGGTTGACTTGAAACTCAATTGGACAATTTGACAGATGCATTCAAGAAGAAATCTCAAGGCGATGAGCGAAAAATTGAAGCAGTTGTTGTTTTAATTGTAGTTATATGAATTCAGAAGTAGTGTGTTTCTAATCATATGTATGTTCTTGTTTTTTATGACACTTTAATGTGAGATACTCTATGTGGATGTAGTGTGATTAAGAACTGTAAAATAGACTTATCTTTTTTCAGGGGTAGAAATGTTGTACAGTGCTCATTACCTAAACTATCTTGATGTTGTTATTTTGTAATGGAAGTAGCTCTTTCTATTGTAAGCTATGGATTAAATCAAGGGAAAATTAACTCTTTCTATTTGGTACCAGTGCTAAGATGTACCAGCTCTTTAAAATCAACTCTTTCTATTTGGTACCAGTACTAAGATGTGGTATTGAACTGTGGTATTGAATCAAATTAAATCAAATTGCAATACATTGTGATATTTAGTATTGAGGATACAGAATTGAGGTACCCTTATACCTGTACCAATCGGTACCATACAAAATATCAGTCTCCCTTGACAAACATGACAATTATGAAGAGTTTGAAAGAAATGAAAAAAAAAACACAATCAGTACAGAATAAGCACCATCAATAAGTACGGAACAAGCACCATTTAATAAGCATATCTAAATCTAGACAAAATAAGAACAAGCACCATTTAATAAGCATCTCTAAATCTAGACAAAATAAGCATCATCAGTACATCAATAAGCACCATTTTTTAAGAATACTACTATTACTAATATTAGTACATTCGATCAATACATCAATAAGCACACAAAACCTGACTTTCGAAACAATACTCAAACTGATAACAATATATAGCATCTCTAAATCTAGACAAAATATAGCATTACTATATAGAATAAATAACCCTAATAACTGATAATTTTCCCATATTATTACTAATCTACATAATTTCTATCTCCACCATTTCTATTGCTTCTATCAACAATTGTAGGTGATGGTTGACCACCATTTGTACCACTCTAGTTTGACCTGAAAAGCAAATAAAACCATTTGTTTACATAGAATTGAGATTGATAATAGCGGTGTATAAAAACACAATGTCTTGTAACCAACCAAGTACCACTTTAAATAGCAATTAATTAGAGATTTTGGTAAAGCAACATTAGAACACCAAATCACTTGTTTCAAAAAGAAAAAAATAAAAAGCAATAATGACACGTCCAGCATCTATGGCAAATAAGCAACATGGTCAGTCTGTTTTACCTGGTCAGACTTATCAGTTTCTACACATGCTATCCGACCACAAAAAAAAAATTACATATCGCATACAGAAGTAACAGCAAATTGAATTGCATAATTTTTTTGCATATATGTGTCATAAAAAGACGTACATGCTGAAAAGAAAAGAAATGCGGTGAAAAGGAAAGATGAACCTGGTTCGTGCGAGGGAGACTGATTTCATGCGAAGGAAGAGCAGCGATTCGTGTGCGAGAGAGAAAAACCAGTGATTCGTGCCAGAGAGAAGATTCGCGACTTGAGTAGAGAAAGGCGACGAAGGTTTCTGTGCGATTTAAGGAGAGAAGAGAAGAACTTAGGGTTTGATGGTTTGATCGAGAGGAGATGAGAGAACTAGGGTTTCCTTTCTGGTTCGATTGAGTGGAGATGAGGAGTTCTGGTTTGATGGAGAAGAACTAGGGTTACTTCTCCTTCTCTCTCGCCTTGTTTCTGATCTCTCTGGAGTCTCGGCGTGCCATGCGAGGAGCGAAACCCTAAGATCTCCAATGGAGGATCCGCAATCCCACCCTGACCACAAAGCTTGTGGGTTTCTCCGTGCAGTCGTTTCTCTCCTCGATTGAAGCTTTTCTCCTGGTTTGATTGAGAGAAGAGAGAAAGAACTGGTTCTTGCGATTCACTGGAGATGATGGGTTTTGGCGACTGAAAGTTAGTCTGCGTCGAATGAGTTAACTCGATCAAGGGTAAAACAGTCACAAATTATTAGTTTTATTATTTTAATATTATTTATATTATAAAATATGTCAGAAGGGCAAATAGAGGAGGGGTTCAAATTTTCAGAGGGCAAAAGCAGGAGTTTTGACTTTTGGGGGGTAAATCCTGTATTTCCTCAATTTTGAGGGGTACAGAAAAAATTTTCCCTAATAACAATAAAGAAAAACAATAGAAACAGCAGCATAGGAAAACTGAAGAAGAGGAGAGAACTTAGGGGCCGTTTGGATCGCTTAGGAATTTGGAGAATTTGGGGAATTTCTTATTCCTAGGCATAAATTTATTGGAAAGTGTGTAAATTTGTGAAGAGTTTGGATTGTTTATAATAAATTTATGCTAGGAAGATGAAATTTCCCAAATTCCCCAATGAATCCAAACAACCCTTTAAGGTTTAGGAGCACAAAATTTCAATAGTCTCCTCACAAACCCTATGAACTGTTGACCATACTGGCACCAAATATTTACGCGCTATCTGTTTATGAGAAAAAAAATATAATAAAAGAAAAAATTAGACAGAAACTAATCAGAAAAAAATTATATATCAAATGGGTTCAACTCCATGGACTCCCATTTCCAATGGAAGGATATCCTTTGCAGAGCAGAGTTCGACATCACAACTGTCCGATCAATAATAGATGTTTTGTGATTAATATCAAATTTATACAATGTGAAAATTTTAACCGTCAAAATTAAATCAGACGATTGTGATAAACAACTGCACAGTGCAAATTTTAGTGCAACTATTAGGCCAAACTCGGGAGGATACGGGTATGGCGGTCAATACGGTGTTTTTTCGCACATTTCCGTTCCGTTTCGTCCAAAAGGAAAAGCTTACGAAAGGGATTTTCAATTTCGTTTCTGAAACGGAACAGAAACGAAACAAATGTTAGTAAATATTAGTGTTCTGTTTACCGAAAACTGGGTCGAAATCAATGAAAAATGGTTGAATCAATGGGAAATGAAAAATGAAACAGCTAACAAAATAGAAAATCGTTCCGTTTTAAGAAATGGAATAAAAATGAAATAGAATTTTATTACGGTACCAGAAACAGAACTAAAACAGAACATACCGGTTCCGTTCCGCTCCGTTTTAAGAAATGGAATAAAAATGAAATAGAATTTTATTACGGTACCAGAAACAGAACAAAAACGGAACATACCGGTTCCGTTCCGTTTCTGCACGTTTGACAGCCTAGATACGGATCCCATTCCCAATTAGTTGGGCTCCAATAAGGCTCAATCTTGAACGCCTCACCAGTCACCACTCAAAACCTGAAACCTTGAACCCCAGATGAGAGAGAATTGAGCTCGAACCAAGCCGAGCCGAACACAAACAGTCTAAAGTCTAAACCCGTGAGCACAGTTGTCGTCCCTGCGCCCGTCGGCGTTAACCCCCTCCGCATCTGTTCCCAGCTTCAACTGGAATTTTGAAAACGAATATAGCGACTAATGGCTTTCCTCTTCGCAAAGAGACTCTCCCCCCTTTCCTTGAATCTCCCACTTCTCAGTCCCGTCTAACCCTTCTTTCCCTCTCCGACTATCCACCCAAACCCAAGCCGTCCAACCAAATAATCCCCCATTCATGCTCAGTACCTTGTCTCATCCTTTGGCTCCCCGCCCGACCAAGCGCTGAGGGTTTCTACAACATCACAATTATCCTCGATCAAAACCTCTGCCCGGGCTGAAGCTGTTGTGCGCTTCCTCAAAGAGACCGTCTTCACCGATAACTGCTATGTCTTAATGTTTCCAAGAGTCCAATTGTGTGTTGACCAACTTATTGATGTTGGTTTTACTGGACAAACACTCACCAGTTGATCCAATTCGGCCCTTCCATTTTCTCGTTGGAATCCGCTCTTGCACGCCTTCAATTTTGGAGAAATTATACAGGCAACGATGATGCCTTGTCAAAGATCCTCTGGAGAAACCAAAAGCTCCTCAATTTAGATATAGATAAGGCCGTGATGCCCATTATAGAAGTATTGAAGGATTATGGTTTCTCAGATGCAGATGTACAGAAAGTGTGGTTCTCAGTTGGCTTCATGCTAAAAAATGTGGACTCCACTAAGAAACTTCTAGAAGAAATTGAGGCACTTGGGTTCGCTGTAAAGTACCACATGCTTCTTCTTGCCCTACCCGTGGTGGGCAGACACAAAAGGGATACAATTACGAGGAAGTTAGCCTTCATTCGAAACAGTTATGGATGGTCAGAGGAAGAGGTTCAGACTGCTTTAATCTGATCCAGACATTTTCAGTAGGAAAACACCAGACATTTTCTCAATAGAATGCCGTATCCTCATTGGCATCAGCATACTGTCTCAACCTGCTTCCCATGTAGCACCAGCTATAACCAAGTTCACTACCTAATCACTCGTGTTTTCTCTGGTTAAAAGCTTAATTCTCCCCCAATTCAAATTTTGCTTAATTCAGGTAGGATTTAGGAAGCCGTTTACACTGATAGCAGATAGAGCATACAATTTTTGCTGAAGTGGGTTGCCAAATGACAAATCCTTGCTGAAGTGGGTTGCCAAATGGGGAACCACCAAGAACTGCATCTCTTGTTCTATCATTAAAATTGCGAAAAGGTAAGAGTTAAAATTGAGTATGTAATTTGTTTCATGTGATTTTTGGGTTTCCTAGGCAGATTAGAACTTAACTGGTTTTTCTTTACATTTGTTTTTGCCTTTTTGGCAAAACTGAAATTAAAATTTCAATAGAAGCAGTAAATGTATACCTGCCTATACCAGTACCGGATATATTAAATTGAGATGCGTTTATGCCACACTGGTTCTTTGCCACCGCACCAAAATCCCAACCTTCTCCATACCTACATATAGATTCATCGTTTTTTAAGGCTCAAGACAGCCACAAATTACTGATCTAGGGTTAACGAGATCAGACTCTGACAATCGCCGTTGCAAGGATGTGAGAGTGAAAGAGGAGAGGCGACAGTGTGAGAGATCGGCATGGTCTGATTTGATGGGGAAAGATAGAAAGAGAAACTGACGAGTGAGGAAGGGCAAAAAAGGGAAGCGGCGGAAAGGACGAAGAGGCGATAAAACCTAACCCATTCAAGATTTTTCTACTGAACCCCTAATCTATAATCTGCTATTGCATGTATTCTATATGAGTAGAATTTAAGACGGAACATGTTGAAATGAATTACGGAACATATCATTCCGTATAACATTCCATATATACCAACGTTACAGGTCTGCATTTCATGTAACGTTCCATTCGTGGAACGAAATGGAAATCAATGCAGTTATACGTTCCAACTGGATGGAACGGCACGAATTCGTGAATCAGTGTTGTTCCGCGCCCAGGCCTAGTAGAAATTGAATACCTATACAGTCCATGCACGACCAGATATCAATCAAAGATATTGGGTAGTATTTGAACATTTTTATTTCTTTTTTATATATTTGTGAATTTGTGGATTTGCAGGTTGCATTCACAAATACAATTCATTGAACGGCCAACCTGACATACTGAGGTCTCTTTACACTGCACTACAGCCATCCAGTGCTTTGAAGGGTTTGAGGTAACATGATGTTTGGAAGTGCCCTCCTTCAACCTCTTAATTTTTTAAGACATTTTACTAAATATGCTTTATCATCTGACAGATATTATGATTCTGGTAGTCTTTTCGACCAACAAATGGCATTGCTCCAGTACCAAAGGGAAAACCTTCATTACCTAAGCGAGGAGGTATTTTTAAATTTCTTACTGTTATAGACCATGCCCCTATTTGCTGGAGGTTACAAACAGACTAGTAACAAGGCATGAACGTCAACCAATGAAAATAAGTAGACAGATTTTATCTAGTTATGACATGATTTTTTTTTTTCCCGCACAGGTCCTTTGATTGCTTGCAGGATTGCTTGAGTTGAGCAAGTGCCAAAGATCTTATGATGGAAGTACCCCTCAGGTTCTTAAGACTTAATTAGTTGTCTGCTTTTATTTAAACTTATCGAACTTTTTTTTAGGTGTGTAAGACTACACAAGGTATAGATTAAAAAGGCAAAAAGATTAAGAAGCCATTTCATTAGCTGAACTCATTTTATGTGCTTGTCAGGTCTTGATCATTGTATTGTTTTATGGAAAACTTGTTTTATTTAACATTTGTTGCCTGTACTATTGTCCCTTATGCACAGCATTTCTGTGCTGTTGGATCGGCTTTAAAATTTGTGCTGAGATTTAGATGAATGGGTCAGATTGAGGCGCTGGTGTTGGATTAAATGCCGATAGTCCTAAGCGTTTTCGTCTACTCAGTCCTTCAATTCAATCCGCAGCTATCCTCTTTCGTCTCTCTCTATCCTTACAAAATCGAGCCCTTTCTCCGCCGCTGCCCCCTCTCTCTGCCGCTTCCTCCTCTTGGAGCATCTCCATCAAGAACAGAATCGCTTTCTCCTCCAATTGTTGATCGAGCTACTCTTGATCCCTCTGAAACAAAAAACCCTAGGCTGAGGCTGAGCCATCTTCTTCGCCTCTGCCTCCTCTCTCCACCTCTACCTCCTTTAGGAGCAGCTCGACCAACTACTGGGAGTCTGGGATCGATCAACAAAAAACCTAAGGTAGCTATTAATTATTTTGAACGCCTGAATGATATCACTTTGTTTTTTTTTATTTTTTAATTTGAAAGCAGGCAGCATTGAGCTGCCACTTCCATTCAAACAAATAGAAGCATTTTGTTATTTTAAAGATGAATAATTATTTGTAATTGAGGATTGCGATTCACAGTACTGTATATACTATTTCAAATTTGTGGAACCTTCGTAATTTAATTTCTGATTTAATTATGGTTAATTTCTGAGTAATTGGTTGGTAAGCTATTGGAATTAACTACTGAGTAATTGATTGGTACATTACTGAGAAATTTGGTTGGTAGCAATTGAAATTTCTGATTATTACAATAAAGCAGTATAACAAAAGAAAATCCTTGGAATCATCTTAGAGAGAAAATCAAACCTTGATGTTGAACCAGCATTTGCACTAGTCTCAATAAACATCACATCAAGCTCTTGTGCTTTCACTTCTCCTTCCTTGATGGATACTTGCCTTTTACATCACAGAACTTCTACAACTTTTTGGCTTAAAACTGGTAATTTTAAATGATCAAATTAATTGCAGATGGATCAAGTGCAGTCAGAGCTACGCCTTGCATGTGGTCTAATTGCTGAGGGGGATACTGAGATCATGCGCATTCGTGCAACTAACAACCAGGTTGTAAAATGTCTTAAATACTAATTAAATTAATCAGCAACGTAAATAAAATGAGTAAATGGTAAAATCTCCTGCCAAAGGTGGTCCACGCCACTAACACAGCTAAAAAATTGTGTAGTATGTAGAAGAAAATGAGAGGCTTAGAGGCATACTTGGTGAATGGAGTGCTCAAGCTGCTAAGGTATACTTTTATGGTTAACAATGTGCATGGTCATCACTTTTTGTTAAAAAACCACAATCGGGTCAGATTGCATGTTTATGATCTAGAGTTGGCTTTTGTCAGATTTCAATTGAACTTCATGGATTTTGTTAGCAACTTAGCACGATCAATCAGCACGGTAGGAACGGTTAGAGTATTCAAACCTTTGACTAATTTTGTCGCATTTGTCAGGTCTAATTGTCAACATTGCAAGAAAATGTTAAAATTTAGTAGGTTTTAGACACAGATTGAGATTGGGTTTTCAAAACATAAGTATTGGGATGATCCAAATTAGCCTATTCTTATGTCAAAAACTCAAAATGGAGCAAATTTAATGGGTTGGGTCATACAATCTTGAATCTGACACTTTATCAAAAAGTCCAACCTAAAGTTGGTCCACTAACTGTGGCCCTCAGGCCCTTTGGGGTTAGCCTTGACTGAGTCTGGTGTGGTCAACAGTTTTCAACCAGTAGCACTTTTGACCAAGCTTATACTGATAAGTGATAATGCTAATCTGGGTACCAGTTGACCTTGGTTTTTAAATTTCTTTACCTTCGCTTTCTGGCCTTATTGAGGCTTTGGTAAGAGAACAAGAATCAACTACCATTATTTGCAATTCACCTTCTTAATGTTGGTTTTTTGGTAAGAGAACAAGAATCAACTACCATTATTTGCAATATTATATTGATCAGGTTCAATGTTGGTTTTTTGAATATTTTCCCTTATTGCTTTCAACTATGGATGTTCTAAATTTTTTACAATTATATTTAAATAGCTTGAGCGGGCATTGGAAGCAGAACGATCATCAAATGCAGAGCTTCGGAAGAATTTATCACCAAAGGCGCACTATGTTGTAGAATAGCCTATTTTGTTTCATCAAAATGTTGGCTTCAAAGAGATCATGACGATGCACTCTACGGTGCAAAATGAATGCTAGTTTAGTAAGATCAAATTGAAATGACGTATAAGTGATATAGTTTTCATTATGTAAAGAGAGGATGAAACTTCTAATTGGATTATTGGTTGTACGAGGTTGAGCCATATTCAGTAATTTTTTATTTTTTATTGTTATAACAAACCATTGGATGGAAAATTGATTAGACTATATATAGAAGGTCGCAGCATTGATTTGGTTTGATCATTGTATAGTGCAATAGAAGTTCACAACAAAGATTAATCTTATTTGTAACAAGCAGTTTATAGCACTTAAAAATAAAAACACAGATTTGTCCCAATTTTTTTTATCTTACGCGTACTACTTAAATTCTTAATGTGTATTAGAATTACTACCTAATATGCTATTTACATCATAAAAGGAATGTTACGTGTTTATAATGCTAAATTTGGCAATTTAGGGACTATTAACTCGTCTTACATACGTCCTTTTATCCTAATTTATCATTTTATTAAACGACACGATGCATCAGTTTCCCAAAATAAAACAAAAAAAGCTGCCGACATACTTTTTTGCTTCTAAAAATAAATAAGATCTGCTAGTACAATTTCTTTCTATAAACATGCAGTTCAGCTGCAGAACTACGCAATCAAACGTTATTTTAGAAACTCTTCTGCTCTGCTCCTCTTTTACTTGCCTATTTTACCTCAAAACCCTAATCACTAATCATAACCATAACTCTCTCTTTCTTTCTCTAATCATCAGTTGACCTACTAAATTCTTCCACATGGAAATCGAGAATTACTACCATGGAGGAGGGGGGTACGGAAACAAGCTCAGTTACCATCGCGCAGGACCCACACACCGGCCACAGAACAAAGTGTGCATTTTCTGGCAGAAGGGTCGCTGCAACCGCGACCCATGTCAGTTTCTGCACGAGCTCCCATTCGATCAAACCCGAACTCATACGCAAATACACGATCCATCCAGTTCTAAGCGCCCGCACCACCAGCACCTGGTTTGGACAAACCCTGCTACTGGAGCCAACAAGTCCAAATGGGGTTTAGGTCGTCACAGAGACCACACAAACGAAAACCCAAACTCTGGGAGGTTGAAATTAAATGGAGAAGGGGTTGGTACCATTGCTGGTAGTGATAGACTCTGCAAGTTCTTTTTGTCAGACAGCTGTTCCTTTGGTGATAAGTGTCGGTTTTTGCATTCCTGGTCTACTGGTGATGGTTTTTCTCTTGTTACTCCTCTGAAAGGACACGAAAAGGTTCAATTTTTATCCTCTCTACCTATTTTCTACATCACTAATTGTAATAATTTACCTTAATTATTAATTAACAGCTTTTTTTTAAAAATTATTGGTGTAGGCTGTAACAGCAATAGCACTACCATCTGGTGGCAAGTTATACTCTGCAAGTAAGGACATGACTATCAAGGTCTGGGATTGTGAGACTGGACAGGTAATTTGACAACTTGAAATAATTGTTCATTTCAGTCCTTGAAAATTTGTTAATTATCATTTGGCTTGACTGGTATTTGTGATGTTTGGGTATTGTAGTGTGCAGCCACCATCAGCACAGGGTGTGAAGTAGGGTGCATGATCAGTGAGGAAGAATGGTTATTTGTTGGCATCCCTGACTCTATTAAGGTACTATTCAGAAATTTTTTTCCCCAAAAGATTAGTCTTTCTCTAAGGCTTTAATGGTGTATTTAGTACTTTCTGGTCAACACCAACAACAACAACAAAAACTAAGCCTTTTGTCCCAAAAAAGCTGGGGTAGGCTAGAAAAGAGCCAGCAAAAGAACTGTGTTACATTCACAAAAACCCAGTAAATTTTCAGACGGAAATGATGGATAAATTTTAGCATTACATTGATGATATGGCCTATGTAATAAGTAAATTTGCTAATGAGACTCCTCAGGAGCATTTTCTTAACCTTTTGTTAAATTAACCCTCCTTTTGCTATTGCTGTCATTCTCAAACTTTTGGGGCTAGTTGCAGTCTTACGAAATGTTGGTTATATTTATTCAAACATGTTTAATTGGTGGGTATAATGTTAAATTTCAAATCTACCATACGATAGACTTTGCTCACATCCAAGTGGTCTTTTATTTAGGTGTGGAATACAAAGACTGGCATAGAAATGACCCTTCCTGGCCCCGTTGGGCAGGTATATGCATTAGTGGCTGCTAATGATATGCTATTCGCCGGTACACAAGTAAGTTTCCCTTTGATCTTTTTAAGTTTAATTATACTTAGTTTGTGTTAAAGAATCAGAAGGTAATTTACTTGCTTTTTAAATAAATTATAGGACGGTAGAATACTAGTGTGGCGCTTCAATGTTGCTACAAACTGTTTCGAGCCGGCCACTTCTCTTGTGGGCCACCATCTCGCTGTCATTTCATTAGCTGTACGAGGGGCCAGGCTTTATTCAGGCTCCATGGATAATACTCTAAAAGTGAGTTCATGTGCTCCCACTTTAGTTTGCCTTTTTTTTTATTTCTATTGCTGAATATTCTACCTAGGTGTTTACCAAATGAGTAATGACATGCAGAACTTGGTGTTTAACTGATGATAGCCACCTGGACCTGGGGCATGAGTCTTATGCCTTCAGGTTTAGTGGTTTACTATTTTAAATGGCAAAGGATCAATTTATATAGACCTGCTTACGGAAATCAATATGCCTTTCTGTTTAAGCATGATTATCAATAATGTAGGGATCTGTGTGAAGGCTCACAGATTAAAGTGTATCTTTTCTTTATTTCTAATATGCAATTTTTCTGCCCTTTGGGTACATAATTAATGTGTTTACAAAATGATTCAAATGGTTTTAGGCATGGGACCTATCAACACTGCAGTGCATCCAGACCATATCCGATCATTCAAATGTTGTCATGTCTTTGCTATACTGGGATCAGTTTCTATTATCATGCTCCTTAGACAACACAGTGAAGGTGAATTTTCTTCTCTCTGTTAGAAAATTTATTCGTGAACTAATAAAATTTGTTCTCATGATTGTATGTTATCAAATGGTTAATCTGATAGTTGTTAACATGTTATGCTGAATTTAATTAAAACTATTGTTCTTCATATTCTAACTTGTTATTTTTCTCACATTTAGGTCTGGTTTACCAACAACCAGGAACAGCTGGAGGTTACATATACTCATACTGAAGAACATGTAAGTATGTTTTGTTTAATTCCATACTTTATTCCTCAACTGTTTGTTTATTCCTTCAACTGTTGGTTTCTATTAAATAGTGTTGTGCTCATATATCTGAATGTCTTTATGCTTTGGTGCATGAAAAAAAAAGTAATAGCCATTGCTCCCCTTTTTGTTATGTTTATTATCAGGGTATAATTTCACTTTGTGGAATGCATGATGTACAAGGAAAGCCTGTCTTGCTCTGTTCACTGAATGATAATAGCGTACACATCTATGATCTTCCCTCGTAAGTCTTCCTAACAAGAATGTATCATCCAAAGTTGCTGGATCATTATTTGTTTATAACATATATTTATTTTTATTTTCAATTTTGAACAGATTTAATGAGAGGGGGAGAATCTTTGCAAAGCAAGAAATCAGAGCAATGCAAACAGGACCCACAGGACTATTTTTCACTGGTGATGGGACTGGTGAATTAAAGGTGTGGAAGTGGTGTGCAAATTAAATGATTCGTGAACTGAAGGTGTGTAGATGGTTTACAAACTAAGCGACTGGTGAACTGAAGGTGGAGAGATGGTCTACAAACTAAGTGATTGATTGGACTGTTTCTTACCGGTCTTGCTTTCGTACTATCTTCTCTTCCTTGTTCTGACTCTCTCTCTCTCTCTCGCGCGCGCCTGGAGTTTTGGGGCCAATGAGACGTGGTTGGTTCATGTACTATGCCCCTTTCTCTGGTATGCACTTTTGAACTCTAAACTAATGTATGGCAGTGTTGTATCTAATTTTCAATTGATTTTGAAAGGTTGATTATGTATGGTTGTGTCATCTCTTTTCTAAATTAAGAGTTTAGTGGTAAAAATTGATTTATGCAATACTTTCTTTGTTATTGCATCTAATAAAAAGTTGGTTCATGGTTAAAAAAACGTGAACTGAGATAATCTGGCTTCTTCAACCTATGATGGGATCATCCAAAAGCTGGTACTGACTTTTTATTAATTAATAAGCTAGTACTGGCCTTCTGGATAGTACTAAACATATCATCAAATATAATATTTCAAACAATATGTCCATGGAGTAGAAGTTCAATAAGGTGAATTCAAGGTAACAAGTCCAATAATTTATATGTTCATATAATCGACAAAATGTTGGTTATCTTAATATTAGAGAAACAATATTGCTATTTCCACATCTAATAACCTGACAAGCATTCAAAGCATTTTTTTTTATCTGATCTAATGCTTTTCTTTGTGCATTGCTTTTAGGTAAATCTGCCAAGGACTGGCATTTACATTCATTGAAGTCGCCAAGCTCTTTTATCAAGTTAAAATTCTGGTTTACAAAGCTCTGTTGCCAAACATTAATGGCGTGAAATTATTCTTTTTATTTTTTTATTCTAGTGCAATTAATTGCTTGTATTTAATTTATTAAATCTCTTTTGTATACGTTATGATTTGAAGTTTTGAGAATAAGTTGATTTGAGGTGACGAATGTGTATGGCATATGATATAATGATATAAGAGAAGAATTGGTATTATTTATGAATGGGAATCGACGCTGTTCAAGCATCAGAGGCTGTACAATCTTGGTACCATAATGATAACTTGATTCTTAGCGCATGAGGTTGTATCAATCAGCTTTACACAGGCTTGCTACTGTTGCATCGTTAATATAATTCGAGTATGTAAAAATAAATTAAGCTGTACGGCATCACGCCTCAAAAGGCATTAGCTAAGTTCATTCTAACAAGCACCGAATTCACAATTTCACAGAAAAGGTCCATTTAGGCATTAAAGACTATTACGCGTAGCGCGTAGGACCGTCAATGCGTAGGGAATATGGTAAAGATGTATTTATTGTCCGTATTTGTTAAAATTTTATTTATCCATATCTTACCCGTATTCATTAAAAATTAACTTACTCGTACCATATTCTTATCCCATTAAGAATTAACGATATAAGGATAGAATAACCGTAGAAAAATAAATAATAATTAATGTTAATAATTCCATGAGAAAAAAAATTGTACAATATGGATAAATAAACATTGATCAAGAAGAAATGATCTTCCTAAAAAAATTTTAGATTTTCTTTTTAATGTAGCGCATGAATGAAAATTGAAAATAAATTAATAATGTTTTAATGTAGTATTATCTAAGTCAAATCTAACAATTTAATTGTCTAATCAGTTATTGAAGTATCAATTGAATGTTGCAATTATATCTTTCTGATTTAATTAGTTATTAATGTATCAATTAAATCTTAGAATCATATCTTCACGATTTAATTATTTATTAAGATATTAATTTAAGGGAAATTCTAATGTGGACACCAAAAATACTGGCCGTCTATTGTAAATAGATCTGACGGCTAAGATCATTCGCACACCATTATCTCAGTTAAACGATTCCGTAAAAATTAACAGAAAATTTTATGAGGAAGGGCAAAACAGTCCATTCAGTTGATCAGCTCGCGTTTATTTCGTATAACCTCCGCCTCCTCTCCGTCTCTCCTCTTTAGTAAAGTTGATACAAACCCTACCGCAGCAAGAGAGAGAGAGAGAGAGTTCGGAAGAGAGAGAAAAAGAGAGGAGGGTTTCAATGTCCATTGTCGAAGGAGGACCGGAGGAGCGGACTCCCGGTGCCTAAGATACTCTGACGACCGGAAATCGCTTTCTTTCGCCTCCTTTGTCGCGTCTCCGGCCGTTCTGGCTGCTCCGGCGCCGTCGGACCTGAAGATAAAAGCTCAAGAGAGCTGACATGAAGGAGGAGATGCGATAAGAAGCCTTTGACTAAGCACGTGTTGTAATTGTTCCTCCTTTTATGCAATTTTATATAGAAACCATGGTTCCATGGAGCTCTAAATACATGCCTGTTAGCAAAGCAAACCTTCATATTGCTTCCATTTGTATCATTGAAACTTCATCAAACTAGTATCTGCACTTTAAAGACCATTCCAGCCAGATGTCGCAGTACATAACAGTAGGTAGCAAAACAGTACCAGTACCTTATTTTCAAAACAATCAATTGATTACGGGTTTAAGGTTTTTTTTTTTAATTCAGTCAATTTCAAGCATAAGTAATGATTTTATTTGTTCATTATTACCTGAGAGTCATGTTCTGACAAATTTGTCTAGATTGAGAATAACAAATTTGTCAAGGTCTATCATGCAAAAAAAAAAGAAAGAAAGAAAAGAGTCATGTTCTGACAACACATACTTGTAAGTGTTTTTAACATTGTTGGACAGTAAATATTGGCAATGAAATGATAGTTAAAAGTTGTATTTGTTCTATAGACAGCTATGGTCCATATCACATTTATTTATCCAGAGATGTGGCTTTAGATAGTCTAATCTAAATTTCATAACTTGTTATTTTATTGGTCTAGATTATGGACAGAAACAGTGAAGAAGGAAATAAAGGCTATGTTGCCTCCAATCCAAGAGATGCTGACAGATGAAAGTGGGAAAACCGGAAAAGTGCAGACTAGTGATGGATATTGAATACAAGAGATAGAAAAGGAGCATCTGGGGTACCGGTCTCTGGTACAGTAGAACCAATACTAGTATGTTGTTTGATACGAGCTTTGAAACATGGGCCATAAAATACCAATACATGAATGGATGGTACTGATGGATGTATTGTTAGGAACTCAAGTCCTTGTATAATTTTAATTTTTTTATTAACGTTTAATAAGCATTTAACAATTGCAAATGACGGATCTAGTCAAACAAACGATTTAACACTTAAAACAAGACGCGTAGGAAGTTACCTCTTCTAGTATCGTAACTAGAAGGTTCAAACCCTTTGTTTTGGAGTCGGTGGCGTGCTCGTCTCCACCACCAAGTCACCGGCAACCACCTCGAGTCCACCTAGAAGTTTAACCAAGTTCTAATAGTATGTGCTAGCACACCTAGAACATAGCTAATCCTCTCTTCTATTCCAATTAATCAACTTGTTTAATTAAGTGGAACTAATGCTCAACACATGAGCTCCTATAGAATGCAAGAAAGAAGAAAAAAAAAAACATTTTTTTCTTTTCTCCTCTTTTTCCTTAGGGTGGCGGCCACGGTTTTTGAGCAAAAGGGAATTATAATTAGGTTTTTGGCCGAAAATCATTTTTTCCTTTTTATATTCCATTTCATTCCTTTTTAAGTGTAACTAATTACACTTAAATGGCCGGCCGCTAATGGCCATAAATGGGCTAATTAGTCCAACTAATTATGTTGCCATTTAACATATTAAATCTTATATTTAACGGCCCACTTAATTGCATTCCATTCGGGCTCAATTAGACTTGATAAATTAGGCCTACTTATTTAATATAATTCTCATAACTATATTAAATATTGTTGAACAAGAATAATTATTAACTCATTAATAATTATTTTAGGATCAACATGTACGTTAAAATATTTCTATATGATTCCTTTGATTTAATTAATTATAACGGTTCGCAACGGTATATAATTAATTAATAATCAAACTATCATATTTTCACAGTACTCATTGCTGTGAATAAATAAATAATGCACTGTATGGTTAAAGTTCTATCTGTGTGACCCTTTGAGGATTTATGTTGTGTTGGCCATGGAAAATAAATCACCATTTATTTCCAATAATCATAAGCGGTAACTAGCAACACGTTATGATTCCCAATTCGCATAAATAAATATTGTACCAATACAATACTTCAATCCTGCATAAGAAAATAATATCTTATTGTTTTGATTCTTATGTCACATGATATCCTTGTATAATCCAAGATAGGAATGTGTCATTCTTGCAGATTATACGTTTCTTGATCTAGAGATGATTGCATAAGTTGCTAGCAAACAATCCATCTCCATCAAGGGGCCCGGTAGATATCATCACTCATTAGGTGTACTAACGAGGGACATACGGTTATCTTGATGACCAGTTTCTCCCCGCACAATTCAAGAGAACATAAATAAAGTCCGTATAGCAGCTTTTATCAGGAATCAGCTTTAGACGATATTTATTGAACCTATCCTCATGTGGAGAAACTGAACCATCTCAAACTCAGAATCAAACACTTATGAAATAAATAATGACACATAACACAATCCATATATTTATTTCATTGGGTCATGTCATGTGCTATGTTCCAATAACATACACATATGCAATTAAGTTGGTAACTCCTTACCCATGATTTGTAGAACTTAATTATCACTTAACTTGCATACTAGTCTTATCTAATAATTAATGTTCCTTGGGCTGAAAATAGTATGGATCGTCCAATAACAACAATTTTCTAAAATATCAAAAAAATAGTAAAAAAATTCGAAAAAATGTAAAAATTGGTTTCTTATAAGTTTTCAATATGGAGAACGTATTGAACGGTTCGGATCGGTTGTTTGGAATTTAAAAACGTGAAAACGATCGTATTGGACGGAGCTCATCCGTCCAATATATTGGACTCTAGCATTTCTCAATTAGACTGAATGATTTTGTGATTAGCATAAGTTATAATTTAATTTATCTCATCCGTGATTTTGTGTCATTGTCATGAGTACCATTGTTTCCATTTTAATCAAACCGGGCAAGCACCGACTGAGTGTGTTTTGTAATAAGGTGAAAAATGAAGGTGCTTTCAGTAAACCACATGAACCTTGTCAGAGGGTCATAGTATACTGAAATGTATAACATTAGTTTCCCTGAGTTGTGCATGAATTGTCCAAATAAAAAAAAAAAGATGATAGTAAAGGGTAGGGTTGTTGTGTGGGAATACAGAATTTTTGTTCCCTTTGGTGCCTCTCTTATTCAGTTATATGTCAAATTATATAATAACAAAACTCATATGCAAAGTTGCTTCCAATAATTTATTGATTTAGTAGTAACAGTAACTAGGGGCGGATCTACCACCGGGACGGGTGGGGCTAGAGCCCCACCTCACGCCGTCGAGCCCTTGGAGCCCCCCTTTAGCCCAGCTAATTTTTTCTATCATTGGAACACTCAAAAATGGGGCTGAAGACTTAAACAGAGGTTGTCAGACCCACCTATATATTTTTTCTAGATCCGCCACTGACAGTAACCCTGAGAGTAAGCAAAAGGTGCATGCTTATGTGTAGTTCAGGGGTAGTGATTTTGACACTCCCTTTCTTGATAAAACACTCCTCTATGACTGAAATACCCATTAGTTAAATCACTCCATGTATTAATTACCAATCTCTCTCTCCACTCCCTGCTCTCGTAATTACTTGCTCTGTCAACCTTCGGCGATTGCAACTGATTCAACAAAGTTCAAGTTAAAAATATTTATATCAGCGGACTTAGTCTAAGCAATTAGTTCCCTCATCATATAGCAGTTATTAATATAACTGGTGCTATTATGGTGACGCACGTACAAATAAATAGTTATAATAATAAATCTAAAATAAAAAAATGGCTTTGCATTAAGTTTGTATACAAATTGGTACTTTTGTGTTCCACATGAAATATCTTGAAATAAATAACAGAGATCTAACATTTTTTTTTCTAGTATAATATTTCTTGCACAAAAAAATTAACAAGCGACCAACTATATATTCTCTCGCTAATTCGATGGAAACCAAGGCTAAAATTTAATCCCTAATAAAATATGAGACTTTAACCAATTCAAATTATCCTAATTCTATAGCCCGCTACATTTTTTTTTTCTAAACTATATACTTTCATAAACTAAAAAGAAATTGAAAAAGTTTCATACCTCTTGTGATAAAACTTGTAAAATAAAGATAAACTGAATGCAAATTTTCTTTTCACAGTTTCTGTGTGTTTTTTTTCTCCTTTTCTTTTTGTTCTTTGCACGGTGGTAATCAATGACAGCTAGGGAATTTTATCAGTTATGGTAACTTTTTTTAATATGTCAATTAGACAATTGACAGAGGATATTTTAGTCTTTAAAAAAAATTCAGGAGTGTTTTATCAATAAAGGGAGTGTCAAAAGCACTATCCGTAGTTCAGGCACAAAGGCAAGTGTATCAGTAGGCGTTAGTAGTGGGTTTAGAGGTGACTTGTGTATACTATCTCCTGTACATGGCTTGCATCCAATTCTTAAAACTTAGTCTAATTTGTACCATGTACCATCATACTTAGAAAGGGCATTCCTGAAAAGAACAAGAATTCGAATATTTTGGTTGTACCCTACTGGAATGTGATGATTATGTGAGCGGGCAATCACCTTGTCCTCTTTGTTTAATTCTCTTCATGTTAGTTGTTTCTAATGTACTAAATGGTTGACATGTTCTAATTTTCTAAAAATACAGGGACCATGTAGCAAAAGATAAATATGGCTTGTTAGAGGGACTTGCTTCCTTTTCTTTGTGTTAATGTATTAATAATTTAAGTAGACAATCGTTATATAGTGTATACATGGCTGCAGTTGAATACCATGGTAAATGCTAAAGAATTTCCTAGAAATTTGAATGAGATGTGAAGTTTAGTTGACACTTAAGTTTCTGTAATCAATTTCCCTCATGTTACAAAGTAATTGTCATATTCCGTAAGTATCTTGGCATAATGGTTAAAAGTTAATGGTGTTCTTCTTGTCAAAGTTTCATGTCCAATTCTAATTGAGATTCTACAATTTACTTTTTAGTGCTAGGGTTGATTATTTTAGCTTTGAACCAATGAAAGAACATGTACCACAATTTTGTTCTGGTCAATAAAGGTGTAAACTTTTTTTTTGTACTATTACTATTTTCAATTATTTTTCTTGCTTAATTGTAGTCATTGAGCGAGACTGCAAAAAATAATTTCATTGACAAAAAAAAGTAACACCACTAAATAAGGCGTATATTAAGGGAAGTTGTATATACAAACTTTGCGGGAACTAACTGAACTATAACATTCATTTCTCCTTTAGCTAGCTAATCGTATATGAATGCAATTGAATAAGAATTACCTACAATCTACCGTTTACTGTTGCTCACACAAAACAAAGCTTTTCCAGATGAAGATACATTTGTGCTTAACCATGATAAATTCTGCTTTCTACTATCTACTTCATTTTATTTGTTACATTCTACTAAACTTAAACACTAAAAGAAAAATTAAACAGAATGGGTAATCAGACAAATTAATGACTCATATTTTATTCCACATTAAAGGGCTTCTGCACATAATAAAAAATTCAACAAAAATAGAGCTAAAATTGAGTGTTGATTGATATTGACATCAAGTCAATTAAGTGGCTACGTAATAACAAACTCAATGCAACTGGTCTGTTCATTTTCATTTTTTTTAACCAAAATAACAAACTAACTTCAGTTGGTCTGTTCATTTTTTTTTACAAAATAACAAACTAATTTCAGCTGGCATGTCCATTTTTTTAAACCAAAATAACAAAGTAACTTTAGTTCCTCAGGTTGAAAATGAAAACTAGAAATGATCAAACTTTTTTTTAAATACCAGACATTGTCTTTAGAAGCTGCACGAGTTATTTGCTAATATTTTTATGAAATACACTGCTTCATAAAAATTTATCCGCACATTGAGCGGGCACTGCTGCTAGTAATTAAATAATGATAGCTGAATCATTATTTAACTTTTAATAAGCAATCTTTTTTTTCACAATTCTTTTAGAAAATTTGAGACTGAACTTTTAAAACATTTGAGTAGATAATTGAGTCTCTTACTAGCTAGTGCCGGGCAGCTGTGCAAACAAACAAATAGATAAATAAATAAATAAATAGTAATTTTGGGCTGCTTGGATGGGTGAGGAAATTAAATCTGGTTCGTCTGACGTCGACGCGTATTTTAGGGCCATCAATTAATTTTGTTAGGGGTACTGCAAACATGTCTCGCAACACGAGTTATATTTGTACTTATAGTATCGTGTCATGCGAAGGAATTGACTAACACATCATGCATAATGGCACAACATATTTAATACGATCTGTTAATATGACACGACACGACACTACCTAATGTGTTAAACATGCCTTAATTTTTTTTATATATTTTGATTGAAAATCATTGAAAACTATTTAAAATGGAAAAAATATTAATATTTATAACAAAGTGTAGGAATTTATTTATTTTTCTTTACTTTATACTAGCATACACGTCCATCCAATGTGTGGACAAATTTGGATTAAAACCAAAGGATGAGAACAAATAATATTTCCAACTCCTATGCCTAGATTTCTTAAAATCTTATAACCAAAAAGTTTCAATATATGAGTTCAGTTTTTAGTTTTATTCGCAGAATTCTTCAAAAAAGAATTTTAATTATTGATACTACAAAATCTATAGTAATATATAAAAATGTTAATGTACAATACTAATAAATATTTATAATTATATAATTTAATTTAAGAAATATGTAATTAGCATGTCGACAGCATACGTGTGGCATATTGATCCAATGGTAAAAACACTAAACTAATATCTAAGAAATCGACGATTTAAGTCATGCAGGGTTTTAAGTTTTAAAAAGGGTCAATTATTTTTATTGTCTTATTCATTCATAATGATGTAATATTTGATCATGGTGGTGGGTTGAAGTTAATGGATGGATTCGCGTAACTATCTCACGCTGAATGAATTATTTTGGTTTTTATGTGGAAAATATGAAACTCAACTAGCGGAATGTAAATTGGTCTAGCCGTCTCAGGTTCAATTTCAAGATAATTAGCATTTTTTTGGATTCAATTTGAATTCTTAATTTAAATAAGCAGCGTTTTCAAAGAATTAAATTATCGTGGTCCGTTTTTTTTTTTCGTTAGCGACACGGCAATCTCAGCCGTCCGTTCGTTTACGTTAAAATCTCATTGTTCCTTTTATCAGCGCATCTCCCTACTCATCTCTCTCTTTGCCTCCTTCTCCGCGCGCTCCTCTTCGTCGCTTTGGCGGTCGCCAGATCCTCCGCCTCTCCTTCTTTTTGCTTCCTACTCCACCAATCCCACCTCAACCCCTGCTCCTCATCCCTCCTCTCTGTTGCCTCAATCCATACGACCATATCCCCTCATTTTCTTCTTTGTTTCCTCTATCTTCGCCAACACCGTCCGTCATCCATCCTCTCTGTGGTCTCCAACGGATAATTAAGGCGATCCAAAATCCACAATCAAGACAACTACGACATTCCCTCTGATTTTCTTGAGCTCTTTGATTTGTTATTAAATATTAATCCCTCTTGTCTTTCCATGATTTACTGGCTTTCCCTCCTTATTCTAAAGAGAGCAACATTTAAGATTTACTGCCGCCTCCTCCTCCTTCTCCCTCCTCAGTCTTATTGCACAATGATATTGTGGATTGACTGCAAGAATTAGATGTGCCTCATATTATATTTGACCAAATCAATATTACAGTCAAGCATAAGATCATTTTTGGTAAATATCATGTAAATTAGGTGTTTGATTTAATGCCTCTGAAAGAACTCTTCCAATTTAATTCTGATATAGTTTTTGCTTTGCTTTTCTTTTTATAACAGATTTTGAAGAAGGCAAAGTGATACGAGGCAATAGATTGGTCAAATGCTGACAGTCGGCAAATTATAATTCTTAAGAGTTCTAACGTTAGGGACAAAAAAGAACAGAAAACCAAACTTCATTTTTTTGTTGGCCTCAGTGATTTCCATGTTCTCCATCTCCTCTATTGATTAGTTTTTATCTCTTGCACATATTGCACTTGATTCCTTAATAAATTGAGAAATTACTGAAATAGGAAAAAGTCAGGGCCAATTACTTGCTATGTTGGCCATATCAGAGCTTGGGCAAGAGGAGATAGCTTTCACCCTTTGTAAATGTGTGGATCAGTGCAATTTGGAATTTCAGAGTCATTCTAGATAGTTGATTGGTATTTGCAAAGCACATTAAAAACTGTTAATGATTGTATTTATTAATTTCAGAGTCATTCTAAATAAAAAAAGAAGAGCTTGCATGAATATACCATAGACTGGTTGAGTACGTAGCATAGTAGGGGAGTTTGACCCCAGTGTGGCAGATGTTTGAATGGCAATGGTGAATGAGTGGAATGAGGTCTGTGGGACACTTATTATACTGACTGCATAAAAGGGTATTCTTGACATAGTTTTGAAGCTACTAAAGTACTCCAATACGTAAAGCCTTACTAGAAAGAGCCTCTTGGGGTACAGCATGTTCCATTGGACTGCTAGAGGAGCACCATGGTAATATCATATCTCATGCTTTTCCTTTAATGATCATTTTAAGTTTCTTAATTTATGAGTTTGACCTCATCTAGCATGGAGCCATCGTAGGAGAGTTTGAGAAGCATACTTAACACTCATGCTTATCACTGAGGATGGCCATCAGAGAAGTAAAAAATTGGTGAGTACCCTTTTAAGGTAAAAAATTGATATTGGTGGATATGCTAACTTGAAGGTACAAAATTCAGCTTTGTGTCGTATATACTAAAAAACAATTGGCGAATACTTGATCATCGGAAGGTTGTGGAGGTGAAAATGGTACACATCGTATCCCATTCAAAGGTTGCAAGAAGAAACTGAAAGGGTTATCATCTACAATTAGTCGATTACAAGTCTGCTGATATCCTTGGATATGCAAGTCAGGTCTTTCACATGCTCTTGGTACTCCCTATTTTATCAAATATTTAGTACATTAAATAACAAATCTCATTTAACGAGCGCTATTGTATTATCAGATTTCATGATTCCCTTTATGATCATTTTAAATTTCTTAATTTATAAGTTGACCTTATCCAACATATATTAACATAAGATTAATTAGTTGCTCTGGTCAATTTGAGCACGCTTAGTCCTATTTGACCATTATCCAAGTCTGAGCAATACCCTGGGCCCATCTGAACATCCTACTTTCGTGTGATGAAGTCTCAGTCCGGCTATCAAAGAATAAATTACCCTGGACCCATCTCCACTCAAGTACAGTTTAGCAACTGAATGAACATTTAAATTTGAAAAAATCACTTGGTTCTCTCAGATTTTTACTATGATTTGAAAATTCGACATTTGGTATTCCTATCCGTCAAAATGAAATGAAATTAACTTGCTCTTTCATTTGCATCTAATATTGTCATTTTCTTTTAATTTTTATATGACCGTAGATAATATCAATTTCAATCATTATTGATAATTTTATCTCCACTGTCAATCTCTTATGACATATTTGAACATGGGTATGACATTGCATATTAATACAATAGACATATGACATATAAATAAGGCAAACAATCGACACATAAACAATCAAGCAGCAGTAATGCCGATGTTAGTCCTTGATTCCTATTTGAATATAAAATGAAGATTTTATTTAGAAGTCTTTAAACAAAAATATGTGCATATAATCATATATGCATATAGGATATGTGTTTGCTATTTGCGTACAAGAGCTTTTTTTATGCATATAAATCTATTTTGATGCTCGAAAGTGATGGGATATATTGATGATTTAAAAATTCTGCAAAGTAATAAAAAGTTATAGAACGAACATCCAGATTGTTCAGAAAATCGCATTTATAAATGTAAAGTCATTTTGATGCTTCAAAGTGAGGGGATATGACAATTTAGAAACTATGCAATCTAACAAATAATTAGAGAGCAGACATATAGAGTTGTTCAGAGAACCATGCGCACATGCATAATTGTTCAGAAATTTAAGATGAAATTTTATAATTGCTTAACAAGTATTTCTAAATATATAAATGAAATTTAACCAGTTTTGCATCTCAATAGTAATGAGGAAAAGACAAGTATATATGGAGATGGTACCTTAGTTTCAAGTGTTATTGTTATCTATGTACATACTGGTAGCTGAACCAGTATTTTGTTGTCTGGTAATTGCGTAATCCAAATGCAAGGGGGTATTGTACAGGTACAATCCAATATCTACTAATTTCTATGCCAGGAAATTATAAAGGTACACTTTGTTTTACCTTGATTTGCATTATGTCTTCCCTATGCAAAATAAGTGTGGTCATTTTTGTAATTGGACTTCAAGAGTTGAATTATCTGGACAATTTCGATTGGCATCTTTTTTAAATTAATCAAGCTAATTTTTGTAATTGTGTTTTTCAGTAAGAACGATCATTAGTTTTGATATTATGCCTCGGTTAAGGATACAGAATGTGGCTTTAATTTAACCTGCCTATGAAATTAAGTTTACATGAACAGAATAGACCTTAAACTGGTAACATACCAGCATTTCTTTGATGAGTCAGATTGCTTCTATGTTGATTTATGTTGAAAATTTATAAATTGTAATGTCAGAATGCACTGGACTTGATGGGGTACGGTATCAAAGTATGAATTGTTGATTTTGGAATTGTGAGAGTCTTCTTTATAATCCCTATTTTGGCTACAGAAGCAATTTCTGTCTCATAGGAAGTCAAATATGGCAACAATGATGATACGTTGATACTAATAGAAGATATAGTATAAAAAGAAAACTAAAGTTGCGCCTCAAGAGAGGATCTGAAACTAAAGTTACAAGTACATAGACTAAACACACGTATTTTTTTTGTTGATTTATCCAAAAATTGAAAATTTTACTTCGATTTTTGTCTGAAGGAATGGCTAGGTTCATGAATATCGATCAAATGTATGGTGGATCCTTTTGGGTCTCTTTAATTGCTTATATGTTTTTTTTTTAAAATTTAATGTATATGGATGCTAAAGTAGCTCATGTATGATGCTTATGCACTTAATTTTTAACAGCTCATGTGAAAAAAAAAAATTATGGCATTTTGCCTTTGTACTTATATGTTTGTCACACACAATTTAGACTTAATTACAAATTATTAGTGGTTTTTAAAATTAAAATACAAAAAATTTGCTAAGGCACGGCGAAGCCGCGCTTCACCACCTAGTATATATAGTCGAGTGAGATCTTATGCAATGTTTTGAAAACCGACCCGGACATCGAACCGGCGAAGTCATCGGTTCAATGGTTCAATTGGTTCGACCGGTCGAACCGGTAGAATGAAACGGATGACGTCATGGTTACCATATAGTTTATATAAATTAAATGTTCACTTGTTTACATCAAAACCAATTGGTCTAGTGGTAGAGCATCTCATTTCTATTCAAGACATCCCAAGTTCAATCCCTCTCTATGGGGGCGTTTGGATGGGTTGGGAATTGGGGGAATAGCCAATTCTAGGCATAAATTTATTGGGAAGTGTGTAACTTTGTGAAGAGTTTGGATTGTTTATAATAAATTAAATTCCGGAATTTACTATTCTTGCAAATTCCGGATTCATCCAAACGGCCCCTATGACATTTTTTGAGAATTTCATTGAACCAAACGAAAAATATTTAAAAACTTATAAACCGGCCGGCTCGTTTCAACGGTTTTACTAAAATCGGACCGGACCGCCGGCTCGTTTCAACGGTTTTACTAAAACCGGACCGGACCGCCAGTTCGTTGTGGGTCGCTAACAGCCAAAAAATCGGCTCAGATTGGACCTGAATAGGGTCCGGTTTGTGGATGAAACCGGTCGAACCGGCCGGTCCGATCCGGTTTTCAAAACATTGATCTTATGTGATGCACCCCACATCATGTGCAAGTAATAATTGGTATAAGAAGCCTGTGAATTTTGCTGTGTACGCATGCATTAATCCTACCAAAAAAAAGTACCCATTCAATGATCCAATCCAAGCAAGTACTGTTTTACTGGCTTCCGTTTCATTGACCAGTTTGAGGATACCACACCACTAGGGGTGTCAAACGTTGAAACAGAAGACGGAACAGACCTGTTCCGCTTCCGTTCCGTTTCAGTCGACGCAACAGAAATTGATTTCGTTTAACGTTCCGTTTCGTCAAACGTAACAAAATTCCATTCTGTTTAACGTTCCGTCCTTTATTTACCATTGATTTCAGCGGAATTCCGTTTCAAAAACGTTTATAAATTTCAGTTCCGTTTCCATTCCGCTTTCAGAAACGAAACTGAAATTTCTTCCATTTAACGTTCTATTTGGACGGAACAGAATGGAACACCCATGCGGAACAGAATTTTGACAGCTCTACACACCACCGTAGCCTAAAGTCAACTCCCCAAAATTAAGTCGATATCTTTGTAACATAAACAAACCGTGTCATTTAACCAGGTCAAAACTCGGGAACAGTACTTCCCCGCTGCAGAACAAATACCATGCAGGTTCGAACTAGGAAGGAGCCATTATTCGTTACTAAATCAAAGATTCCCTACAAAACTTGACCTTCGGTCTCCAGTCACTACCATTCACAATCCTTTGACAGTGCTCCGCATCAATGCCAAATTAATACATAGTATTATAGGCTCCGTTTGGATGAATGCAAGAATAAGAAAATAGTTTCTTTCTACTTCTAAATTTATTATAAACAATACAAATTTTTCACAAAATTACACACTTCCCAATACTTCTTCCCTTATTTCTCTTATTCCCACACCATCCAAACGGAGCCTACATAGATTTGAGTTGTTCGAGTTAAGGATCTAAGAGCTACTATATAATTAAATTACGCCTGACCAATATCCCTTGAAATTGGAAAGGTTGTGCAACCCATGATGTAATTTATCCAACATCAAGTGGATGAAAATTTTCTTTATTCTTTCCACAATCCTGTATCTCCGCATCATTGCCCAAATTATAGCACAGTATTAGATGGATATGAATTATCCATTTGAGCTCAAGATGAAAGAGCTAATATAATCAAATCATGCCTGACCAGTTTCTCTTGAAATTGGATAGGTTATGCATGCCATGTTGAAATTTTATCCCATCAAGTGGATAATCATGCTTCATCTCTTCCATAAATCCTGTGAATTTGCATACTAGAGCACGACACAACAATCCAATTTGTTTTCAAATATGTAGAAACATAAAAGAAATTAATCTAGAGCTGTTTGGATCCCACCAGAATTCGGAGAATTTCATATTCCTAAGTATAAATTTATTATAAACAATTCAAATTCTTCACAAAGTTACACACTTCCCAATAAATTTATGCCTAGGAATAGAAAATTCTCCAAATTCTCCAAATTTTTAAGCGATCCAAACGGCCCCATTATATATTTCTTTAGTACATTGTCCTGGTGCCCAAAAAAAAATTAAAATAAAAAGACCTACAGTGGTAAGTATTAAATTCATAAGATGCGCCTTTAAAATAGCCCTTCGTACATAGACTCCCCAATTGTAATTATCATTTATTTGTTCCAAACTTAAAAATGGACGAAACTGCACCTCAGACCCATAGCTCTTCGGATGACCATGGTATCATCCAGAGGAACCCAAATTATACTTGGGGCCGTTTGGATGAAAGTTGAAATTTGAGAAATTTGAAAAATTTCTTCTTCCTAGGCATAAATTTATTATAAAGAATCCAAACTCTTCACAAAGTTACACACTTCCCAATAAATTTATGTCTAGTATGAAATTCTCCAAATTTTCTAAGGGGCCATTTGAATGGGTTGGGAATTTGAGGAATTTCCAATTCCTAGGTAAAATTTATTGGGAAGTGTATAACTTTGTGAAGAATTTAAATTGTTTATAATAAATTTATGCCTAGCAATTGGAAATTCTTCAAATTCCGGACACATCCAAACGGCCCCAAGGCAAGTACTAAATGGCTTTTCAAGAAGTAGGAAAAATTTCCTGTAGTGTTGGTTGCAGCCCATTGTGATGATTAGGCCTGATAAATGTGCCAAACGTTCACGGAAAACCACATTTCGTTTTCGTTCCATTTCAGAAATGGAACCAAAATAATCGTTTCGTTTCCTTTCCGTTTTTGAAACGAAAGTGAAAATTGGTGCCACATTTCGTTTTGTTTCTGTTTTTTACTATAATTCTTTATTTTCATGTTCCATTTCAGTAAAACGGTATAATTATCTGTTATGTTTCCGTTCCGTTTTTTGAACGACAGAGAAAATTAGTGCCACGTTCCGTTTCATTTCTGAAAACGGAACGACATCATGTTTTTATTTTCCATTTTGACAGGCCTGCTAAGCCTGTCAACGGCAACCCATTAACCGTTATTCCGTTTTGTATAGCTGAAATGGAACGGTTAACGAGATGGATATTCCTACAGCACGTTAATAATGGTGGTTTGGGGAGCTAGACAGATGGATATTCCTATAGTACGTTACAAGAGAAGCGGTGCAACCGGCTCTTGAGATGGCAAATAAAGCAAGGAGAATGAGCATTGCATACCATAGCATCCCAATGGCCTCAATCATGCAAGAACACAACATTGCAATGGTTTTAGATGCGAGATTTTTCCAACACAGGTCCAAGAGAATCCACCATAAAGAAGTCATTTTTGTTTTTAGTTTGACCCCTTTACCCCTGATTAAGTGATTAGGCTGGTTTTATTTTTATTTCTGCTCTTTTTTTTTCCTTCTAATTCTGTAGTTGTTCGTTTGTAGGTTTTACTTCCTTTTATATGCTGTTAAATTCTGTAGTTCGGTAGGGGTATGTTTGGAAATCCGAACAAACTATTTTTTGTTTGGCACCATTTAGAACAAGAATAATAAAAACAAAATGAATTTTGTTTTTGTTCTAACAAAAACATGGAACTAGAACAAAAACAAAAATAAACTTATTCTTGTTTTGTTCTTATTCTTATTCCACACCACTTCCAAACATACCCAGGGGAATTAGCTTTTGGGTCCCCTCATGTAGTTTTATGATTTACTCTTGGCATGTACTGTACTGGTAACCTTCTTTTTAATACAAAGCCTATGAGCAGTTCATCCAAAAAAAAACAAAGAAGCAGATGAATTTGCAGTGAAGCACCAATCAATTATCTACTGTTTTCTGATCGTTCAAAGATATTCTCAGCATATAGCCTAAGCCCTAAAGTCAACTCCCCAAAATTAAGTCGATATCTTAAAAAATAAACAAACCGTGTCATTTGACCGAGTCAAACTCGGGTACAGTACTTCCTGTCTTCCCCGCTGCAGAACAAATACCCTTGTTGGAACTAGGAAGGTGCCATTATTCGTTATTAAATCAAAGATTCCCTTTAAAACTTGACCTTCGTCTCTAGTCTCTACCATTCACAATCCTTTGTTCTACCCCAAAATGTCTCACACTCCGCCTCAAATCCCTAGCTCCCCAAACCACCATGGTTCCTCCGACTCCGAGACCAGCAATTACTCCCCTCGTCCCAGCAGGTTCCAACCAACGTCACCGGAGTCCCCCAACAATCAACAATACACCACCACTAGGGAAGCACAGATGAGTCCACAAAACCGAGAGGAGCTGCAAGGAACTGGTCAACCTGACGTTGAGGACGACCAAACGTTCTTCAAGGAAATACGAGGCTGGCTTATGATCGTAGCTATCCTCGCTGCCGGGTCAACATATCAAGCTGGTCTTAACCCACCAGGGAGTGTCTGGCAAGATGATAATCATGATCCTAATCATGGTCATGTGGCAGGCAATCCAATCTTGCACGACAGGTTCTTCAAACGATACCAAGCATTCTTCTATTGCAATGCGATATCCTTCTTGTCGTCACTAGTAATTATTATTTTCCTGATGAACAAGAACTTCTACCTCGATAGGGCAAAAATTAAGGTTTTGGAAATCACACTGGTGTTGGATCTGTTTAGTTTTATGGCGGCTTATGCGGTCGGAAGCTGTCGAAGGGTGACTTCGTCCATTTATGTTTTCCTTCTAATGGGAGGGGTGTTTGTGTATGTTATTTCATTCGCGAGGCACTACCCTTCGCTGCGCAAAATTGCTCACCAAATGCCGTGCATCGGAACAGCAAATAATCAAGTTCAGCCACAAGTTCGGCCCAGACAGGAAGAAGAAGCATGAATTTCTAGTTTGTATATACTGAGGAAAGATATTCGATTAGAGAACTTTGATCTTGGTTGTTGGGTTTTTTGTAGCATTGATATTGGTTCATGATTTTCCACTTCACTGAATTGGTCAATGCGCAACCATTTTATTTCTTCTTTTTCTTTTTTGACATTTGGCATTGAAGAAGTTGAATAGATCCTCCCTTGAGTACACATCTTCAGTTTTTTTTTTTTAAAAAAAAAAATCATATCAGGGTCATATTTGGGATTTCTTTTTTTTAAAAAAAAATAGCTATTAGGGAATTGTTGTTTGATGGTTCTAAGAAATAATATATTACTAGCAAATTGATGTTTTTATTGCAATTGAATTTTTAATTATTATTACGTTCTTTTTTTGTTTTCAAGAGAGAGGCAAAGAAAATGACTTTCTGTAGCATGTGGTGACTCTCACAATTGCGAAAACTTTTGGTACCTTAGTTATGGAAAATAAGGAGATTACAGGGGAATGATATCCTCTGCAAATCTGATTTGCAGAGTGTAAATCTTCTCCATACCGTCCAATCACTAATAGATGTCCCTTGATATAATATCGAATCCGTACAATCCATAAATATTATCCGTCGAGATTAGATTTGGATTAGAGGAGATAAATAAAGAGACTACACTGGATTAGAGTAATAGATGAGGTTACTAAGTTACTTACTCCAAAGTTACGAGGAGAGAGGTGTGAAATAAGAGGAGTAACTATCAATTTAAGCTTTCCACATCTCCCCTTCCCTAATCTTCCCTTCCCTTGTCCCCTTTACAGCATTCTGGAGCACAGTCTAAATAGTACTTTTTTTTGTTGTACTAGCATAAGCGCCCACCCAATGTGTGGGTAAATTTTTAACAAACTAAATAATCACGAAAATAGAATTTATAGCAATAATTTTGTGGGCAAATTTTTAACAAGCTAAATAATCACGAAAATAGAATTTATAGAAATTATTTTGCAAGCATCTAATGACATATTGAGATGCAACGTTCCTGAAAAATAACTTTTTGTAAAACATGAACCTGCAAACAACTGATATTTGAATGACCACCTTGCCCTGAATTTTTTCCCAAGTTACATAGAAAAAAAATATATAGATAATTTAAAAATTTGCTAAATTCCCAAGTAAAACATTGATTTCATGTTGTTCTAGTCGACCAATCTGGCATCAAAGAAGATTATCGATTCCTTCGACTACACCTACTAATGTCATAACTCTGTTGATCTGCATAATACAATTGAAAGGTAATTTAAATGCACTCCAAACTTTAATCGTGATTTGCTCACCATGAACCATAGAGCAAACAACCAATGCAAAGTGCAGAAAGAACAAAGTGACAATTGGGTACATAGTGTAACTATCACTTCTGTTTGATCTCAATGGAAGTGGTGCTCAAAACACTTGTTCTCAAAAAAAGAAAAAAAAAAGACCATTGAGTACATGATCCAAAGAATGTCACCAAAGCTGTTACTGACAAAGGATAAATAAACTACACAACAGTTTTTGCAGCCTATTCTAAAGAAAAGTTTAAAGCTCACATACCAGTTCATCATATGGGTCCATAATAAGACCAATTCTCAGGAATAATTGCACAAAACTGCGACAAAAATCCAACAGGAGAAGGAAATGAAAGAGATGACAACTAACAAAGTTTAAATTAGTTTGCATAAAAAATTAATAATTAATATATATCGTATTAACAATTGCTAAGAAGATCATGAGCTTCTAAGAAGAGGGTAAGGCATCCAACAGCTAAAAACATGTACTTTCTTGCGATCTCAGTGCTTCATTCATCCTAACAGGAAGGACCACCAGTGATAACCCTTCTTAATGAAAATTATGAAACTTTTATTTTTCTTACTTTAGTTTTGCTATATGGAAATTATGAAACTATTACACTATCTCTCTTCTAATTCTAAAAATCTACCTTTTCAGTTATTGTGTTCAGGGAGCTCATTATTTGCAAGTGTCCCAAGATTTGTTCTAGGTTAGAAACAATAATTTTTTTTTGAGAAGGCTGACAGAAGCTGTCAGCAAATAAGTTTTATAATTGGGTGACACTATTTTAGGATGGACCAAACCTATTTGCATAATTGCATTGGTAGGCATGCATTTGGTGACCAATACCAGGCTACTGATGCTGTTATCAAGGGCAAAAGCTAGATGTTCTAAATATTTGCATGAGTATTTCCTTAAATTCAAATCTCCAGGCATCCATTTATGAATATACTAAATAGTATACGGCTGCCGTAACCTTGACCAGTAAGACAACATAATGGAGGAATAAAATAAATTATCGAACAAAAAATCTGTACCTGACAGTAAAGGTACCCGTACAGCCTTGACCTCAATGATCTCTATTGTGCAAGTAATAAGGATGGATAAGAAGTTAAATCAAAAAATATAAAATTATTATTAGTTATTAGTTAATAATATTAAGCCACTACCTTTCTCCAAACACATACCAATTGATGAATAATTTACAAAAATTTTAAAATGAAAAGAGAAAAGAATTCAAAACCTCATAACCATAGAGATAAATGGAAAAGAGATAAAAAAAGAAATTTAATCATGTTTTCTCTGGAAACTTTGTTCCTTCAAACTCAAACTGTTTGGTGAGTAATTGAAATTCCAAACAAAGTAGAAATAGAAAAGAAACCATATTTATCAACCAGAAATAAAAAAGTAAATGATACCTCACGGAAGCAGTAATCGATCTCCTTATTTCTTACTCTTACACGCATATTTTCTGGAACAAAAAAAAACAATTAACAAAACGAATCAAATTAATTGAACAAGAAATTGTGAAAATAATGAAAAAAGAAAAGGAAGCATTGTCTATTTCTGACATTTATTAAGAAATAGAAGGTGGGGTTTAAGATTAAATTTTCTTGCTTAATGATTCATAATAAAAAGATTCATTTCGTTCCTAACCTGTGAAGTGATGAATTGAAATAACAAAAACAAATAAAAGATAAGGCGAATATATTCAAATCAATAGGTCCATAGATAAATGAAAAAGAAATAAGAAATAAATAACAAAAGTGATTTAGTACCTAAAAACCAGTGCGATTGAGGGATGGCAAGGTTCTCATGCTATAATTAAAAGAGCTTTGAAGTTACTTCTGACAAACCCATCATGTCTTTTTCTCTCCGCCTCTATCTGGGTTTTTCATGGAAACCTCACTGATAGGCACAAGAAGGGGGGGATCCAGGAGGCGGGAACGGGGAAGGAAATAAAAGGAGGGAGAGGTAGGTTTATGGGAGTGGCGGATCCAATTTCTGTGAAATATTGAAGAAGAGTCGGTAACCTTAGGGTTTTCCATCTATTTCGATTAGGAGGAGGCAAGGCAGAAGTACAAAAAACTTACCTTGGACCGGAAATCATAGTAAAATAAACATCTTACACATCTCAAAGCAAAAATCGTGAGTAAAATAAACATCTTACACTTCTCAAAGAAAAAAACTTACCTTGGACCGCAGTTATTGAAGGGTCCCATTCACATCTCAATCACAGTTCAATCGAGCCAACAAGGCAACCAACAACACATTTCAAATTCAACAAGGGCAATGCACGATTAACAACAAACATTCAATCGAGTAAGCAACCAAAACAATCACAGATAACTGATCAATTTAGTGCATGCCTCTCAAGCAATCACAGTACGACAAAAGAGAGGGAGGAGATTGATACCAAACTGAGATAAGAAGCAAGGAAGAGAAGAAGAAGGAGAGATGCTCGACCTGTCCACTGCCTGTTGCCACCTTCTATGCCTCGTTGCCACCGATCAGCCACCAGTCGTCGCCGTCGTTTTTGCTGTCAAGCCACTGCCAATCGTCACCCGTCTCGACAATGTCGGCCAACTCGAGAAAGAGAGAGTAAAAGAGTGAGTGGCAGCGAGGGGAAGAGAGGTATGAGCGAGAGGGAGAGGAATTGAGGTCGGGCCATGGTCTGAGAGGAGGGCGAAGGGTTTGAGTTGGGGTTTCGAGCCAGAGAGGAGAGGTGAGACACACGGGGAGGTGGAGGAGAGGGGTGATCGGAGGTGGGGTCTGTTGTGGGGTCGAAAGAGGGAGAAGGATGGAGAGGTTGGGTCTGTGCTGCCGAGAGAGAAGGGATGAGGGAGACAATCGGCTGGGGAAGAGAGGGAGGGAGAGGGGTTCTAGGTTCTGTGCAGTTGGTGCGCACGGGAGAAAGAAGAAAAGGGGAAGAGAGAGGGATAAAGCGGAAGAGAGTTAATGAAACGCAATTAAAAATTATCGGACGCGAGAATCGAACATTCGCTCTATGCTAATAAAACCAACGCAATCTCGCTAGTAGCGAAAGTTAACAGCTCTATACCAAAGGTTTAAACTTTTTATCTCGTAATTAAATCCAAACCACTGATTTAATCAAATCACAAAAATAAACGGTCCATATTGCATTGGGTAAACAATTGTTTCCTCCTTTAGGTTCAAATTTTGGATAGACCTTTGGACTGGTGCTTTTATAAGTAGTAAAGATTTTACTATTTTGTGAATAAATAACAAAATGGAGCTATCCAGCAGTCCCACTTGCCAGTTTGCTTGATTTCAATTTGATGATGCTTTGTATTAACTAGTTTCAAAAATTAATTAGTGAAGCGTTTGCTCTATTCAATAAATAATAATGTAAATTAATTCCTTGAAATGGACTGCAGTCTCTACGATAAATGGACCGTTAATCCATGTTCTCTCTCTCTCTCTGCAAAATAAAAAAAAGAAAACAAACTGATTGCATATTTGAAAATTGCAGTTTAATTAGATTTTTTTTGAACATGTCAAGCTGGAATATGCCTTCATTTATGGAGGTTGAAATATGTCCGTACATACATTATATCACAAGCAAATAATCTATATCCCACAATCTGATATTGTTTAGAGAAATTGACTTTATTTAAGTTTTTATTTTCACAAAATTTAATTTACTCTGTAAGACATTGCGTCTAAAGTTACATCAAGAAACCATTTGCTTGACATAATTCAGCTGACGCCTGACGGAGTGTTGACATGAAGCGGAAGACATAATATTAAATAAAAGATGTTTGATGTTTGCTGTTTTGGAAAAAAAAATATATAAATAGGTTGAAAAAAAATTTATTCTTGAGATGTTGTTATCAGATTTTATTAGATTTTTGACATAATATCAAAAATTTTATTCTCTATTAAATAATTTTGGAAAAAAAATATATAAATAGGATGAAAAAAAAAATCATTAGTATTCTTTCTATTTCTTTTACATCCAGCGCTCTTTTCATTCTTAGCAAAGAACTTAAGGGGTCGTTTGTTTGTGTAGTATAAGGGTTGCATAAGTTAAGGATGTCTATGTATTTATGTAGTGTTATGTAATAGATGTTTGATTGTGTAGTAAGGAAGACTAACTTAATGCATGCATATATTCATGTCAAAAGACTAAAATGCCCTTATATTCATGCCTTTAATTAATTATTATTCTTAAATCATTATTATTAATAATTAATATTGCTTGTAAATGTATTATTAATTATTTTTAATTAATTGATTATTATTTAAATCATTATTATTAATAATTAATATTGCTTGTAAAAGTATTATTAATTATTATTATTTATTAATTTTAATAATTAATATTTACTATTATTTATGCTTTTTAATAGTTATTATCGTTACTTATTAAATATTATTAATTATTTGTTAATTATTATATATTATTATTAATTATTTCTAAGGGGTATTGTTGGGAAAAAAATTAAAGGGGACCATGCATAACTTATGCAACCTATTTTGGTTACATAAGTTATGTAACGTTAAGACATCTTATGTAAAAGGTGTTTGGTAACTAAATGATGCATAACTTAAGTTATGCACCCTTTAAGTCACAAACAAACAGGGTCTAAGTGCTTAACCTTTTCATTCTGAGATTAAATCTATATCATTGAACAAATTAGATTATAATAATCAATGAACTACATGGTTTGTAATCAAGAATTAGATACATCTTTAGACTAAAAAACTGGATAGATCTTTAATTTAGATTGGATAGACTTTTAAATTGCCTTTTATATTAATAGTATGATAGTGATTTGTAGTTGAGTTAATTTTAAGAATTATCCTATAAAAATGTGTCCTTTTTTTTGGACTGTTTGACTTTCCTTTTGGATTCTTTGATGCCCCGTGGTTCTATTAGCCAGAATAATTTTGTTTTTCCGGATGCATTATAAATTCTTTCATATTCATCTTGGGGGTTAAAAAAATGACTTTCTCTAAATGCAAGCACTAGAACAAAAAATAATTCAAGTTAGCTGGACTTCCGGATCAGGTCTAGTAGCTTAGCTAGCTCATAGAAATTAGTAAAGCTTGACATGCAGGCTCCTGGGAATCTAGCATCTCTTTTTTGACCGAACGGATATTGGGTCACATGTTGTCTGTCAATTTTTGTCTTCACTAATTTGTCCACTGAGATGAATAGAATAAATTATATATAACACTGTACGTGTGGCGTTTTGTCTCAATTTGTTGTTCATTTACCTATAGGGTTTTCAGTATGCTTTATACTACTAACATTATCGGGACAGTCAGAGATGGTTTCAGGATGCAAGGCAAAGCGGCATGTTTGCGTTCAGTTCCGTCCAAATGAAACAGAAAATAAAAGAAGATATGAGTTTTGTTTCTGAAATGGAATAGAAACGAAATAAAATTAAAATTTCGTTTTTGATAAACTAGACTGAAATCAATGAAAAATAGATTAAAATCAATAAAAAATGAAGAACGAAACAGAAAACTATTTCATTTACCGAAACAAAACATATATGAAACACGTGTTATGTTTCATTATCGAAACGAAACTAAAATAGAACCATATTCTGTGTCCGTTTTTTGCGTTTGACAGCGCTGCGAACAACACAGTATGCAGACTGCAGACATCAAACCAGAAAATATCATTGGATAAAACAAAGATGTTGAGGCAGCAGCTACGTACCAAGCATTTCTAAAAAAATAAAAAAACAAAGATGTTGAGTAGGGTATATAATCCTGTAATTTTATAAATATTTTTAACAATTATATATTTTTGTTATTTATTTCAAAAAAATTTGGGCTACTAAAAGACGACATGTTCAGAAGATGAGTGTAGCTGAGATGCATATGCTGTGGTGGATCTACAGTCACACGAGGAAAGATCGGATTAAAAATGATGACATACGGGATATGATTGGGGTCGCACTGATAGTTTGAGATGGTTTGGACATATCCAATGCAGACCTCCAGAGGCACCAATACGTAGCGGAATTCTTGATCATTTCGAAAACACACAGAGGGGAAGAGGGAGACCAAGATTGACATGGGAAGAAGCGGTGAAAAGAGACCTTAAAGAATGGAACGTCTCCAAGGAGTTGGCGATCGATAGAAGCGCTTGGAAATTAGCAATTTATGTACTGTAGCCATGGCGTAGGAACTTAGAGGTAAGAGCGATGCCATAAGTTTGTAGGTCCCTTTATTAGGTCGCGGTTGAGGTCTAGATTTCTACTATTGGGTGCGTTTGGATATGTGTGGGAAGAAGGGAAGAAGTGGGAAGAAGTATTGGGAAGTGTGTAACTTTGTGAAGAGTTTGGATTGTTTATAATTTTTTTCTTCTTCTTCCTTCTTTTTCTTTCTTCCAACGATCCAAACGCACCCAATGGGTGCGTTTGGATAGGTGTGGGAAGAAGGAAATAAGGGAAGAAGTGGGAAGAAGTATTGGAAAGTGTGTAACTTTGTGAAGAGTTTGAATTGTTTATAATTTTTTTTTCTTCTTCCTTCTTTTTTTTCTTTCTTCCAATTAACTATCCAAACACATCCATTACTATTATTATTAGAGGTATTATTATTAGTATGACTAGTTTTATTATCAGTATTTTTTATGTTTTGTTTTTTGTTCCTGGATGTGTTCTCTTGTTGGGTTTCTTTTTAGTCTACCCTAATTTATTTGAGATAAAAGACTTAGTTGGTGTTGTTGTATTTCAAAGAATTTAGCAAGACAAGTACACCTCTCCAATTTCCACTCGATAGTCTCTATCTATTTTTTATTTTAAAAAAGAAAAATTACCTCTCCCGTTCAAGTATGACTCGGTACGGGCGAGTGCAAAATAACATAATAGTTAATCATAAATTACTTATGTTATGGAAACAGTTTTGATATTTCATAATAAAGGAACTTCCTCAATTTATATTGTTGTCAATAGAAAAATGATAAAAAGAGTACCTCTATAAAACCACTGCACAAGATACGACTGATGTTTTGTTCCAGGCCCAGCCTTCCCCGTTTCCTTACTAGGATAATTTTGAAAGCAAATTTATTTGAATGTACCTTCCCTTAATCATTCTCTATCACTGATATTCTTTATCAATACGAATGCTGTCACGAGAAAGAAGTTTCCCAGAACGAATACTGGCATGAGAAAGAAGTTTCCCAGTTGAAAATTAGAAACTGATATCTGAATTGGTCAACGTCAAGACGCGTTCAATTTAAGAAAAAGTAAAAAAACTTTTAGTAACTATAGTGGACTATAAAATGTAACACATCCTTTGGAGGGGGAACTCTTTATCTTATCTAATTCATCTTTGCAGATTAAGACAACAAACTACTATACATATTCGCTCCAAGGATGGCGCAACCACAGCCTCACTTCCCTCAGCCTCCAAACAACGGCTACTTATACGAGAACGATGGCACTGAAAACCAGGGGTCATTTTTCAAAGAAATGCGAGGCAATCTCATGATCGTCGCCATACTAGCTGCTGGGTCAACTTATCAAGCCGGTCTGAACCCACCGGGTGGCGACTGGCAAGATGACCAGGGTCACAAGGCAGGGACACCGATTTTGCATGACAGGTTCTTCGATCGGTACCAAACATTCTTCTATTGCAATGCGATCTCCTTTCTGTCGTCCCTCGTGGTTATTATTTTGTTGATGAACAAGCATTTTTACCGTGACATGAAAAAGGTTAAGGCATTGGAGATCACCATGGTGCTTGACCTTTTCAGTTTTATGGCTGCTTACGCAGCAGGCAGCTGCCGCAGGATCAGCTCTTCGATTTATGTTTTCCTTTTGATGGGCGCCGTGTTTATCTATGTTTTAACACTTGCATGGCACCATTCGGTGCTGCGCGCCATTGCTAACAGATTCCCTGAACATTTTACTTCATTTCAGAACCGTACATGAGTGAGAAAGATTGCAGATTTTATTATTTTTTTGCTATCCTTTTGTAATATGAAGCTCATGCCAGAATTTGGGAGGCTGGAACTGTTGTGGTTTTGAATGCTCTGATTCGGTTTGATGCTTGTTTGGTTCTGTGTTTATTTTCTAATAATTCAATATGCTGAATTCGGCTTGCATTGATTTGATTATGTTCTTGAACGCTGAATTTACCTTTTCTGTTTTTTTTTATGAAAAGTTTACCTTTTCTGTAATACACAACAATTTGGTTATGATGATTCTCAACTGAAGATACTGAATGACTTCCTCTGTATATTGCGTGTTGTAGATTATAGATTATGTATTTATCTATTATAAAAGAAAGGATAGATTTTGGATAAAAATGCGTTGAAAAGGTAAGTCAACATAATTTATTTTTAAAGTGTACATATAATGATTGCCTCTATCTAAATTTAATATATAAATTATTTTTAAAGTATTATCCATGAATTTGTTTTGTACGTTATACGCAGCAATTTGCATACGATGATTCACAAATTGAATCTTCAGTGAAGAGACAAGTAGAATTCCCCTATATATCGTACATTGTAGATTACAGATTATTTATTATAATTATATTTATAGGTACAGAGTTCAGATGATATGTGAAGAGACAATTAGGTAGAATTCCCCTGTATATCGTACATTGTAGATTACTGATTATTTATTATAATTATATTTATAGGTACAGAGCTTAGATGATATGTGAAGAGACAAGTAGAATTCCCCTGTATATCGTACATTGTAGATTACAGATTATTTATTATAAATATATTTATTATAATTATATTCCCCTGTTTATCAACATAATTCGCTGTTTATATAATTTTGATATACTACTCAGTGCGTTTGGATAGGTGTGGGAAGAAGGGAAGAAGTGGGAAGAAGTATTGAAAAGTGTGTAACTTTATGAAGAGTTTGGATTGTTTATAATTTTTTTTGGCCTTCTTCCTTCTTCCAACCCCATCCAAACAAAGGCATGGATAATATCGTTTCATCTATTCATGAAAATATACGAATGTTATATGCAAAAAAAAAAATTAAAAAATTTGTTGGTGTTTAGCTCTATTAATGATGGATGATGTCATAATAAGCAATAATACGACGAAGTTGATGATTTGCGTATAAATATTAAGGAACACCTTAATTTTGATTTAATTAGGGTCACATGCCTTCAGCAAATTTCGAAAGGAATAATTTGTTGAATTGTTGAATTGTTGTAATCCGCATTGATTATGTCCATACCATACGGTCACATCAAACTCGAAAGCTAAGTGCATCTCCGTACTCCTAAACTGATAAAGAAAAGTAGAAAACCCTCCAATTTCCGTAAACTAAATTAATTAATTACCCCTTCAAAGAAAACCTCCACTGCACTCTAAACTACAGCAATCCCTGCCTTGCCATGGCGGATTCCGGCGAAGGGAGCTGCACCGCTGTCTCCACCGATGGCGCTGAAACAAACCAAACAGTCAACTCCAGCGCTCACTAAAACTGTGCAGAATTAAGAAGCTTTCCTGAGATGACCCTCAAAAAAATAATTATTAAGACCCTCAAAAAGAAGCTTTCCTGAGATACCCTAATTTAATTAAAAATTAGCCCCTCAATGCTGTTTATTCAACAAATATTGAACAAAATACAAATATCCGCATGACGAAAAATAATTTGAATTTTTTGAAAAATCAAACAATTTGAACCTGAAATGCCCTAATATGTCCTACGTTTCTTCAAATTGAATTGATCCGATTCAAATACGACTTAAACTGTCTGATTATCATCATTTCAATGTAAAAAATCTGACTCAATATCTTTGGATAATAAAGTGTTGAAAATAAGAGAGATTAAAGGACTAATAGCCTTTAGATTATGGTTCACTATTGACTAATTTACAAATAAACCCTCCACATCTTTTTATTTTTTTATTAGGGGTTACTTTATTATTGACCGTTAGAGACTAGTAACGGCTAATTTATTTTACCGTTAGCCATTGTCTAGACATGTAAACACCTCTGTAAAATATATATCCGATAAATGAAAAATTCTGTTCATAAAATCAATTTGTGTTCCACTCAAAATTCATCATGGTATCAGAGCGCTAAAATCCATTCGGAAATTTCAGACAACCTTTTACCATTAGAAACTATGACTGAACCAAAAAGTCAATCAACTTCTCAAACAGTTTCCTCAATTCAGCAAACTGACAGCTTTTCCAAACCCCCTCAAATAACTGAGCAAAAAAATTGTCTCACTTGGGCACAAGTTGTTGCGCTGCCTGCCGGTGACAAAAACAAAGAAAAATGTGTCACTGGTACAAATCAAAATATAGATCAGCGAAATCCATAAAAAACTGATGAGAAAATCCAGCAAATTTTGGCTCACGCCTTCAAATCCGAACAAACAACTCAAACCGTTCAAATCAAATCAGCGTACCTGGGTCAATCGAAAGATAAAACTGATGACTCAGCTGTCTGCCAAAACACACCACTGCAAGCCATGGTTGCTGAAAATTGTTCCTCTAACCTAAAGAGGGAGATCAGAGGAGCACATCCTATAAGAAATCGACATAGCCACTGCCGGAAGAAAGGGCACGATCGAGAGGAGTGCTGGCACCTCAACCCTCCCCTCTGTTCAAATGGGAAGGAACAAGCAGGTGATGTGCACCACACACTCAGCCGAGCAAACGTCGGAGCAAGATCTGAGAAAGATCAGAGCTCGGAGAAAGGTCGGACTAGTGAGCCTCACCACTTCTTGCCTTCTTCCGTCAAGGTCGACAGCGAAGAGGCCAACGATCTGATCGGAGGCCTTGGCGGACTGAGCAGCCGTGGCCATGGCGGTACAGACGAGGAGAAACACTCGCGAAAGGGGGAGAATGATAAAAACTCGGTAGAAATAAGGCTGGCCAAAATCGAAGAGACTTTAATATCTTATCTCCAAAGGCTTAATAGCCCACAGGTTTTATTTTCTGATGGGCCTAACCAAATTCAAAAACCAAATCGGTTTAATGAAACAATTAAAACCAACTCTTTTTGGATTAAGCCCAAAACGAAGGTCATGTCAAGAAAACCAATTGAGAGCAAATGTTTAATCATAGGATCAACTATTTTTAATGCTCCAAATAATTGTACCAAATGGGTTCTTGATTCCGGTGCAACGGACCATATGACGGGTAACCAAAACTTGTTAAAAAATTACCGCCCAATTAATGGTGACCAATATTTTACCGTAGCTAATGATGAAAAAATGAAAATTAAAGGTTGGGGTATGGTTAGTATTTTTGAAAAAAAATTTCTTCAAGATGTGTTTTATGTCGAAAATTGTTCCGTTAATTTATTATCCGTTAGTAAAATTTCTAAAGATTTGAATTGCGAAATAATTTTTAAAGAAAAAAGTGTTGTTTTTCGAGACTTAATCACCAAAGAAAAAATTGGTGAAGGTTTTCTTGAAAATGGTCTTTATTTTTTAAAAAGTAATAATTTTATTTTCAAAACTAGTAAAGATGAAGATTTGGGTCAACTTTGGCACAAGCGTGTTGGACATCCTTCCGATAGAATTTTAAACAAAATATTTGATTTCTCTAATTTAAATTGTAGCAATTGCGAAACTTGTAAGCTTGCGAAACATACGAGACCTCCTTTTCCTATCTCTAATTCTAAAAGTAATGATTTTTTTGAACTTATTCACTCCGATGTTTGGGGTCCGGCCCCTATAACCTCTTACAACGACTATAGATATTTTGTCATATTTATCGATGATTTTTCTAAAATTACTTGGTTATATTTGATGAAAAATAAAAATGAGGTTTTTTCGCATTTTCAAACTTTTATTAATTTTGTTGAAAATCAATTTGCGAAGAAAATTAAAGTTTTGAGAACAGATAATGGTAGCGAGTATGTTAATCAAACTTTTTCCAATTTTCTTAAACAAAAAGGTATTTTACATCAAACTACTTGTATTTACACTCCTCAACAAAACGGTGTTTCCGAAAGAAAAAACCGTCATTTTTTAGAAGTTACTAGATCTCTCTTGTTTCAAAATAATGTTCCAAAAATTTTTTGGTCGGATGCCGTTTTAACCGCAACTTATTTAATAAATAGGTTGCCAAGTGCCATTTTAGATTTTAGAAGTCCTTTGGAAATTCTTTATGGTAGAAAATTAAATATTAGTCATTTAAGAGTTTTTGGTTGCAAATATTTTGTGCATAATAAAAAAAGTGACAAATTTGATTTTACTTCAATCAAAACTATTTTTGTTAGGTACTCTTCCGAAAAAAGGGTTATAAATGTTATGATCCTAAAAATAAAAAACTTTACATTTCTAGAGATGTTAGTTTTTTCGAAAATGAACCTTTTTATGAAAATTGTAATGAAAACAAGGTCGGAAAAATTCTTCCAAGTGATTTTATATATCCTTGTACTACTAACATTGAAACGATTGAGTTTCAAAGAGAATTGAGAAATGTTGTAGGCGAAGAATCACAACAAGAAAGTGAACAAAGCCTACAAAGTGAAGAAAATCAAAATGAAGAACTCGAAGAAGCCGAGCAAGAAAGACACATTGGGGATGAAGAAATAACTCAAGAGGAAGAGATGCCATTGAGAAGATCAAGTCGACAACCTCAACCTTCTACAAGACTAAAGGACTTTGTTACTTATTCGGTACAATATCCTATCAAAAATTACATCTCCTACGAAAATGTGTCTAATGAGCATTATGCATTTATAAATTCTTTGACCAAAATTGAGGAACCAACCAATTATGAGGTAGCAAAAAAAGACCCGAAATGGTGTAAGGCAATGGAAGAGGAACTTCATGCCTTAGAAAAAAATCAAACATGGAAATTATGCACTTTACCAAAAAATAAAAAACCGGTTGGTTGCAAATGGATATACAAAATTAAATACCATAGTGATGGTACCATAGAACGGTACAAGGCTCGATTAGTTGCTAAAGGGTTTACCCAAACTTATGGTATTGATTATCATGAAACTTTTGCACCGGTGGCCAAAATGAATACCGTTAGGATACTTTTTTCCATAGCGGTAAATAATAATTGAACATTGCATCAAATGGATGTTAAAAATGCATTTCTTCAAGGAAATCTTGAAGAAGAGGTTTATATGTCTTTACCACCCGGTCATAAAAAAGAAGGTATTACTAACCTTGTTTGTAGACTAAAAAAAGCAATTTATGGATTAAAGCAATCTCCAAGAGCATGGTATGGCAAACTCTCTCAATTTTTATTATCTTGTAATTTTAAAATTAGTGGAGCCGATACTTCTTTATTTGTTAGACATAATACCAATGGTACCACCGCGGTTTTAGTTTATGTCGATGACATAATAATAACCGGTAATGATCTAGTGGAAATTGAAAAAATTAAGATGAGCCTAAAACAAAAATTTGACATTAAAGATTTAGGCAAATTGAAATATTTTCTTGGGATAGAAATAGCTCACTCATCAAAAGGGCTATTTATTTCTCAAAGAAAATATATTCTTGATTTACTTAAAGAGACCGATAAATTAGGGTGTAAGCCGGCCAAAACACCAATAGATGCAAATGAAAAACTTGATAATGAAAAAGGTGAACCACTAACGGATATAAGTCAATTCCAAAGACTTGTAGGTAAATTAATTTACCTAACCGTTACAAGACCGAACCTATCATTTGCCGTAAGCCAAATTAGTAAATTTATGCATTCACCAAGAACACCTCATTTAGATGCGATTAATAGAATATTAAGGTATCTAAAAGGTTCCCCCGGAAAAGGGATTTGGATGAGAAAAAATGGTACTAATGCTATATGTGGCTATTCCGATGCAGATTGGGCCGGAAGCTTCGATAGAAAATCGACAACCGGTTTTTGCACATTTGTAGGCGGAAACATAGTCACATGGAAAAGCAAGAAGCAAAATGTCGTGGCACGATCAAGCGCGGAGGCGGAGTATCGAGCCATGGCATCCACCGCAAGTGAGTTGACGTGGATCAAGCAATTGTTAGCCGAATTGAACATTGTGCATGAAACACCAATGAAGATGTTTTGTGACAATCAAGCGGCAAGACACATTGCAGCAAATCCCGTCTTTCATGAGCGGACCAAACATATAGAGGTAGATTGTCACTTCATTAGAGAAAAAAATCCAAGCCAAAGAGATCGAGACTCCATATGTCAAGAGTAAAGATCAATTGGCGGATATCTTTACGAAGGGATTAAGCATCAAGACTTTTGAAGATATATCAAGCAAGCTAGGATTGTATGATATTTACAAACCTAGCTTGAGGGGGAGTGTTGAAAATAAGAGAGATTAAAGGACTAATAGCCTTTAGATTATGGTTCACTATTGACTAATTTACAAATAAGCCCTCCACATCTTTTTATTTTTTTATTAGGGGTTACTTTATTATTGACCGTTAGAGACTAGTAACGGCTAATTTATTTTACCGTTAGCCATTGTCTATAAAAGACATATAAACACCTCTGTAAAATATATATTCGATAAATGAAAAATTCTGTTCATAAAATCAATTTGTGTTTCACTCAAAATTCATCATAAAGACACATGGACATGATTCGCAAGTCTGACTTCCCCTTTTTAATTTGACGAACTCGTACTATTTTATTTTGGACAATTGGATTGACAATTTATTTTAGCCAATCTCCTCACACAAAATTAGAGCACATTCTAGAGATCTGTCAGCTCACCATTTACTTTGTCAAGGTCACTTTCAGTTTGTTTCAGACTTCAGAGTGAAAGGGAAAAAAGGCCCTAATGATATATTGCAAAGTTGGTCTGCTCCATTAAATGATTTCTATTAATTAGTTGAACTCCAATCCGTTCAATTCCAGTCTCACAGTTCGTGAAACGTGATCAAGACTACTGTAAGTATGTAATTTATTTCTTTTATACATAATAGACAAAATTTAAATAATTCATAACCGACCACGAAATCTGCTGTCCGTAGATGGGAATTGCTTTGGCACTTCCTCGTTTAGTAATTCACCCCAAATTTCACACTAATGACAAAACCATCCCAAATTTTAAGAAATATTTTTTATATTATAAATTTATAATATTTTATGGGCAAATAACTTAAGGGTGTATTTGTGATAGAAGAGTGTAGCGCTAAACTGGGTACATACCAACATACATACATTATGCCACAAGGCCCACAAGTCGACAACATGATATTCATTGAAGGTTCTAATATTGTTTTCTTTAAAAGTTCGGCTCTCAGAGATAATTCAGGTTAGGTTGACTGGAAAAAGGTCCAAGGTCCAGTTGCTCGTATTACTTATTTACTACTTGAGCTAAAAAAAATTCTAGAAATGATAAGACAGATCCCAATAGTAAAACATGCCAGATCCTGGGAATTAATCCGGCCTCCCTATTTTGACCGAACAGATATAAAAGATCACAAGTCTATTGCAATTTTTTGTACCGATTAATTTGTCCACATAGCTGAATAGAATGTATAACATGTTCAGGATTTCACCCAGTTGGTTCGGTTGAATCGGCAGCATATAATGGCGCCCAACAGTCAGAGAGGTGCCGGAGAGGGCAGAAAAGAGGCCAGAGATAACAGAGGGTGGCGAAGGGCTGTGGCTTTGATCGGCGGCCGGAGGTCCGATTCATAATTTTACTGGTTGAACCATCTGGTCCCATACACCATGTAAAATTTTAATAAAATCCTGTGAATTCGCAATACAGTATTATTCAATCCAACAAGTACTGCTTTCTAATCCTAGCAGTAATCCAAAGATATCACAAATCACAATCCACAACACAGCCTAAAAGTCCGCTCTCCATAATTTGCAGTGTTGACAAGTACACAAACCGTGTCTTTTGAACGGGTCAAACTTGTGTACAATCGCAGTTGCGAACAAAACCCTGATTTGGAAGTTATAATTGCTCATTATTAAATCAAAATTCCCTTTAAAAGTCGTGTCCTCTTAGTCTCTACCATTCACAAAACACAACTCCATTCTTTTCCTTAGTTCTACTACTAAAAAATGTCCCACACTCAGCTTCAGAGTCAGATTCCAAGCTCCCCAAACCACCAAGATCTCTCTGAGACTAGTAACTCCCCTCCTCGCAAGTCGCAACGGGCCCAATCCAATGCTACCTGAATCCTTGAACAATGCACAAAATGGCACCACTAGGGAAGTACCTACTATTCCACAAAACCAAATTGAACAGCAAGAAACCCGTCAAGTAGTGGCGGAGGACGACCAAGAGTTCTTCAAAGAAATGCGAGGCTGGCTTATGATTGTTGCAATCCTTGCTGCCGGGTCAACTTACCAAGCTGGCCTTAACCCGCCCGGAAGTGTCTGGCAAGAAGATGATAAGGATCTTCACCACGTGGCGGGCAACCCAATCTTGCACGACAAGTTCTTCAAACGATACCAAGCGTTCTTCTATTGCAATGCCATCTCCTTTCTGTCGTCACTGGTAATAATCATTTTCCTGATGAACAAGACTTTCTACCGTGAGAGAACAAGGATTAAGGTTTTAGAGATCACAATGGTTCTGGATCTGTTTAGTTTTATGGCGGCTTATGCAGTTGGCAGCTGCCGAAGAGTAACTTCGTCCATTTATGTTTTTCTTCTGATGGGAGGAGTGTTTGTGTATGTTATTTCATTTGCACGCCACTACTCTCTGCTACGCGGCTTTGCTCACCAAATGCCGTGCGTAAGGCCGTGCATCAGAGCAAGAGAGAATCAAATGCAGCATCATGTTCGGTTCAGACAGCAGGCAGAAGCATGAATTTCTAGTTTTCAAATGAAGGAGACGCTTGAGCACAGAAACCTTTTTCTTACTTGTTGGGTTTATTTTAACATCGATATTAGTTCTTGTTTTCCACTGCATAAGGTTCATAAGCTTTTTATTTTTTTTTCTATTTTTTATGGCATTTGGCATGGAAAAAATTGTTGAAGAAACACACATCCTCTATGAAATATATATTTTTTTAGGGTCCTCTACGAAATATATTGAATTCCATTTTGAATCACATTCCAGGATTTTTATGAAGGAATTGATGTTCGTTTGATGGTTCTATGAAAGTTATGTTTCTAAGGAATTGCTCGTCAAGATTAGAGTTGAAAGTTGAATATTTAATTTACTAATTATGTTCTTTTATCGATTCAAGAAATAAAGGGAAAGATAAGGAATTTCTTTAAAACATCTGGTAGACATTGACCGTTGCGGAAGGTATTTGGTACCTTCATCTGGTACTGTTTCCTGGTTATATTTTACGAACAAATAATAACAAAAGGGAGCTACCTAACATTGCCACTTCCCAGCTCAGCTTGCTTTATTTCAATGTGATGATGCCTTGTATTAACTATTAAATAATTTCAAATTTTGGTCAATAAATATCTTTCCCATTCTTAAATAAATTCCCGTGAAATGGACAACAGTCTTGGGAAGAGATTACCTTTCTGAAGAATGGTGGTTCTAGATCAGCAATTTTCGGATAACTGAACAGTGAAAAGTCATAGAAATTCCATTTACTAAGTAAGACATTGTTTCCCATAGGTCCAATCCAGAAAGTATTTTGCTTGACACATGATGCAGCTGACGGAGTCGTCTAATAGGACAAGGAAATTGTTATTTTATGCGACTTTTCCTTTCGAGTGCATTGATCATTTTTTATAAAGTTAGGCATGAAGTGAGAGGTATGAGGTATCATATTAAATATTAGCAAGTACAATAATTGGAATACGTCTGTTGGCAGCTTCTGTCAACCATATATTAAAAAAAACAAACAAACAATATGATTTGTAGTTGTGTCTAGGGCTGTCAAACGTTTAGAAACGGAACGGTATATGCCAGTTTCGTTTCCGTTCCGTTTCTGGTAACGTAATAAAAAACCATTCCGTTTCTGTTCCGTTTCGTAAAACGGAACACTTTTCCGTTTCGTTAACTGTTCCGCTACTTATTTTGCACTGATTTCAGCATATTTTCCATTAATTTCAGTCATTTCTGATGAAACGGAACACTAACGTGCATTTCAACCCGTTCCGTTTCCGTTCCGTCTCTGAAAACGTAAGTCATTTACCATTCCGTTTCTGTTCCGTTTCGGACGGAACGGAACGGAAAACGTTGAAACGGTATCCGTTTGACAGCCCTAGTTGTGTCAAATTTAAGAATTATCCCACACAAATGAGGTCCCGTTTGGACTGGTTTGAAATCCTGTTGGATCTTTTTTCCGGGAGATCTGCTGGGTTTTGACTTTTGATTGTTCGATTTACCAACAATCGTTCGTTAACTTTTTTCTGATACAATATAAATAGCATCATAATGGGGGTCAAAACATTGCCGGCTTGTAATATTTTTAATTGCCCCTGCGTTATTTTTAATTTTTTCCCTCTTTTATTTTTTAGACGTTGCAATACCTGTAAATATTTGTACTGACCAGATGTCTGATTAAAAGCCCATGGGCTACAATTTAAAAAAAAAAAAAACATTGCCGGCTTTACATCAATCACTTTAATGTAAACAACATAAAAATGTAAAGTCCATAATTTTCTCTTAACATTCAATCTAGCACTTGCTATTTACTAATCTATTTCATGATCATGACCATTATCAAAATACAAAAATAAAAATGTACTTAATTAATTGGACAGGTAGAATGGGAACGGGGAACCAAATCTTGGGAACTATTTATTTAAAATGGGTTGGTGTAGATCAAAAGGATTGCAATAACCCAATGATAATTTAATAACCTCGAAGTTCGTCCGTACATTTTGTGACAAGCCAATCATCTAATCATACAATTTGAAAATCTTTAAGGCAATTGACTTGTTATAAATTTTGAAGATCATAGAATTCCATTGACTAGTAAGGCGTTGCTGTCTCCATCAAGAAACTGTTTTGCTTGACATAACGCAGTTGACGGAGTAGTCTTATACGACAAGGGAATTCTTATTAATTTTATGAGACCATTTCATTTCAAGTGCATTGATTATTGAAATTAGACATTTATTAGTACGTGAAACTTAATAGTATTAATAATTCTCTTCAGAAAAAAAATATATAATAATAATCGGAACATGATACTAGTTTATCGACCACATTTACGAATTGCCCTATGAGGTTTACAGATGACAGACCTTTGATGTGAACGTCTGATCTAACCTCGACGGATATATTTATACGAGCCGCATGAATCTCGAGTTCTCGACAAATCTGGTATTAATTACGGGCACCCATAGATCGGACGGCTGAGACACACCTTTTGCAGAGGATATTAATTCAATTTCCGGGATCAGTTCCAACTGCGTTTGATGGTTCATACTTCAAAGTTCAAACTAAGAATCATCGACTTTTCTGATGTAGTATAAATTGCATCAAGCATCATTATGGAGTCAAAACATTTCCAGATAAATTTTGGAGAGATTTGGAGATGAAAAGTAATTCAAGTTAAATGGACAAGAGAAATGTCCAGTAATAATACTTATTTAATTACTACTTGAGCACAAAAGAATCTAGACTCTCTATTTTGACCAAACAAATAGTTCACATGTTCTGTCAGTTTTTGTCCTGGCTACTCTAAAATGATAATAATAAAATATCTGACTAATTTATCCACAAACCTGATATATATAATTAAGTACAATGTATGCAGGCATCAACTCAGAAAATATAAGGGTGTATCTAGCTATAAGTATTTTTTTAAAGTATTATCTTTGTTATTTATAAAAAAAAAAATTGAGCAAGTTAATTTTAGGTGACCAGTACCCTCTCCCATCCAAGTATGACTCTGTCCGGACGTTTACAAAATAACGTAAGCGTTAGTCATTAATTATTTATATTATAAAAACAATTTTCATATTTCATAACCAGGGAACACTTTTTTTTTTTTTAAAGAAAGACTTGGTAGTAGCTAGCAAGGTCAGGGAAACACCCTTGATGCATATTGTTTTCAATAAAAAAATAATTAGAAGAGTACAACTACAAAACTATTGCACAAGATGCGACTAATGTTCTGTCCCAAGCACCGCCTTCCCCGCTTGCTGCTAGGCTAAGTTTCAAAACAAATTTGATTGGAATTATCATGCCTTAATCATTGTTTAATGTGTATCATTGATCTTTTGTGGCACCAAAGGAAAAAGAAAAATATAAAGGTAACGAAATGCTATTGTAAAAAGATTAAATAACCAATTGAGCGAGTCGCAGACAAACCGAGTGCTGTCATGAATAAGACCTTTCCAATTAAAATCACAAAGTTTGAACTGTTCAACCTTAATATTACACATTTACACGTTCAATTTATGAAACAAATATTGGAGATAAAGGATTATCAAATGCAACACATCCTTTGGAAGGAGCACTCAATCTACATATATCTTTGCAAATTGAGACATATCTCGTATACACTCTTCCTTCCTCCTCTCCTATAACTTGTATTCCTCTCGCTTTCAAAGATGGCACAACAACAACCTCATTTCTCTCATACTACAATCAACGACAACTTATCCGAGACCGATGACTTTGTGCAACAAGATGAGCAACCCGCAACTAATACAGTGCAAGCAGCGAACCATCGACAAAATGGTTCACCCGGAGACAGTACAGTTGATCGAACAATTCAACAAACCGTGTCATCCCCCGGTGACAATCAGACTCCGGATCAAGATCAGGCATCATTTTTTAAAGAAATACGGGGAAATCTCATGATCGTTGCCATACTAGCAGCTGGGTCAACTTATCAAGCCGGCCTCAACCCGCCAGGTGGTGACTGGCAAGCTGACGATAATCAGGGTCATGTGGCAGGGACTCCAGTTTTGCATGACAAATTCTTCGACAGATACCAGACATTCTTCTATTGCAATGCAATCTCCTTTCTGTCATCACTAGTTATTATCATTTTGTTGATGAACAAGCATTTTTACCGTGACATGAAAATGGTTAAGGCTTTGGAGATCACAATGGTGCTTGATCTTTTCAGTTTCATGGCTGCTTATGCAGTAGGCAGCTGCCGCAGGATCAGCTCTTCTATTTATGTTTTTCTTTTGATGGGTTTAGTGTTTCTTTATGTTTTATCATTTGCACGCCATTATCCAGTTCTGCGCGAACAAATTCGTTCAATTGGAAGCCGTGCACGAGTGTGAGATTGTTAATTAATAGCATTATTACTATGTTGTTTTCCACTTTTATGTAAAATTTGTGTTGGGGTTTAATGTGAGACAGGAACAGGATGGCCTGGGAAAGGTTTGATTCAGCTTATCATTTGTTAGGTTGTGTGTTTTATTATTGGTATGGAGGGGTTCTGAATGGTGAATTTATTTTTCTGTACTAAAACAATTTGGTTCTGATTACTCTTAACTGAAGAGACTAGAAGACTGACTTAATTTATATATTATATATTATATATTATATTATTTAGAATGTAGATGTGTTGAAACGGTAAGTCAACATAAATCATTTTGTTATAAGTGCAATTTGCTTTTCGGATAAGGATTGCTTAATTTTCTTTAAATACCGCACATAAGATTATTTTTTAAAGAATCGGCTATGAATATCTTTCTGTAGCACACAACATGCAATTTGATTATGGCGATTCTCAACTGAATAGACAAGTTTTCTTTGTATATTATAGATTGTGGATTATATACTATTTATTATAATTATAGGAAGAGATTTTAGATTATAAGTGTGGAAAAGATAAGTCAACCTAAACCATTGTGTTTGTTAGTAGTGCAATTTGCTTCCAGAAAATCATTTCTTTCATTTAAATACAGTATATAAAATTATATTTTAAATAGTACTCATGGATAATATTGATCTATTCGATATTTCGACCCCGTCAAAGTACCAAGGGGAAGAAATTGAGATATGTCTAATTGTCTTATCTATAATATGTGTATTATCTTATCTATCTTTGTCTAATTGTCTACTCATGTTCTTAATAGAAACTTTAGGAAGTGAGAAGCAATTGAGATACACCCAATAATTAATAGTCCATGGAAGTTTGACAACACTTCGCAGGACATTACTTCAGGAAGAACCTCATTTGTTTAGCATCGCAGGACATTACTTTCAATAATCAGCCTGATGCTTTCTCCTTTCGATGGTCTAGTACTGGTCTTTTTTCAGTTTCTGCGACTTATCAATCGCTTGCGATGGCTGGAAAGACCAGATCTCCTTTCTTGTTTTGTTGGAAAATGAAAGTGCGCCCCGCTGTCAAAATCTTTCTTCACCTGCTGTTCAATAACCGCCTTCTTACGCAGCAGCAGTTGCAGAGACGTCATGTCTCACTTGGTAACCCTTGTGTTCTCTGCACTGCTCAGGCCTTTGAGGACTCCCTGCACCTTTTTTTCCAATGCCCCTTTGTCAATGGAGTTTGGAACGCAGTGAGGCAGCTTTCCAATGCCCCTCCCCTGGTTGTCACACACTCTGTGCAGCAGTCCCTGATCTCCTCCTTTTTGGCGTGCGGCTCAGACAACAGGCTCCAGGCTTGGTTAGCAGTCTCTCTCTGGTGTGTTTGGACTGAAAGGAACAACTCTATTTTCCGTCATACGGCTTGCTCGACAGCAGCTACCGTGGCTAGGTTCTCACAGGAGGCTATGGCGTGCTTTAGATTGCTTTGATTTGGTTGCTTTAGCTTGGTTTTTTCTTTCTTTTCTGCTCCTTAATTGACAGCCGCTGTCAATTCTTCAAAAAAAAGTTTGACAACACTCGAGAAATTTCAGAAAAAAAAGATTTTCTGTAGTCCAAGAGAATTTATAAAATTATAAGGCTGGCTTGCAATTTACAGAGCAAAATACAACTTGTAAACAGTTGAATCTAATAATTCAGATTTTTCACATCTAGCATTATAATTCAATTGTTTGCGATATTATAAGTTTATAACACATCTGTTTTTTTTTTCCTTTTTGGTAATTGACAAAAAGATATATATTTCCTTTTGGGTCGGTGTTTTGGGAATTGCTTCAATACACTCAGTTTTAGAGGTCCATTTTTTTGGAAAAAAAAACCCTTCGCATTATTTTAATTTACACATCGAGTTTAAAATTTGAAGGACATTTTCGTCTAAATGGAGTGGATCTCCAAAAATGAAGAGAGAATAAAGCAAAGAGTAATACACTTTGACTCCTTAATTGAAAGGTCGCAAGTTTGAAATCCGAAAGAGAGGTCTTTCATAGACATTTAATTTAAAAATAAGTTGGAATGCTCGTCGAGCGCAAACCATATAAAAAGGCAACATCCTGGTAACAATTACAAAATACGTTAAATTCGTGTCATGTTAATATTGCAATTCGTGTCATGTTAAGTCAAAATTTTATGTTAGAATTAATTGTGAAAATTAATACGAAAATTATATTAAAAAAATTTAATATCAAGTTTAAATAAATTACCTGTAGAGTAACGGTCATCTCTCCAACGGGAAAATGGAAAGTATGCGTCTCCGGACGCCAAAACTCGACCATTGCCTTCAGTAATGGCATGTCGACGTTGACATGCTTCACCTTCGTAATGTGACTGAGCCCCAGTTTGATCAGCCTTCCCTCAATCCGATCGTCCACCTTAATCGTTCGCTTGTGCGATCTCGTCTCCAAATGTGTTTCACGCTGCATTAACACGAAACATAAACCGTTGTATTAAAAATACAATTTATAAGCATTTACAAGCATTTACAATAAATACAATTTATTAGATTGAACATAAAAATATTATAAACATTTACAATAAATACAATTTATAATACAATTTATAATACAATTTATAATAAGCATTTAATACAATTTATTAGATTGAACATAAAAATTTATAATAAACCTCATTTTCAATTAATTTTTTAATACAATTTATAATAAGCATTTAATACAATTTATATGTCTATTAAGAAATCTAAATTATTAAATCAAAAAAATATAAATTAACATAAAACAATCTATTACCTCCTCAAAAGACAAACCAATGACATTTTGCGCGGTTTTCTGCGTTGGCCGGTTGCACAGGTGGAATGACATTTTGCGCGCTCGGACGGGCTGCGCGACGCCTACGTCTTTTTGGCCGAGGCTGGATGGAGGCTTCTTCGGTGGGGGGTGCTTCGGTGGGAGGTGGTGAAGCACTAGAAGGACCAGCCTCATCTTCTGCTGAACTCATCTGATTCAAATAATATAAGAACAACAATGAATTTAATATTTTTTCAATAATCAAAACGAACAAAACAAAAATTATTTTTCTATGTAATTGACATTTTCACAATAATTACTGATCAATAATCAAATAATTTTATCATAATATGTTAAAATTTTTCATTCACCATAATTTACGCCAATAAATTTATACATAATTTTCAATATACAATTCCAGTTATTTGAAACTATGTTAATTTGCACCATAATTTTTCTATATAAATTTCTTTTTATTTCAACAATTTACTAACTAATTCCATTTCGGAAATTTACTAACTAATTCCATTTATACATAATTATCATAATTATCATCATGCATCAATTAATAACAATTATCAACAATTTCATCAATTATCATCATGCATCGATTATCAACAATTTTTCTCTCTTTCTCTCTTTCTCTCCTTCTCTCCTTCTCTCTTTCTCTCTTTCTCTGGCGAATGAAAGGATGGCGAACAGAAAAAAAATGAAACGGCTAACTCGATTTTGAAAGAGACGACCTTCGTACGCGTTTATGAAACGCGCTCCAGGGCTCCCAACGCGTTTCATAAACGCGTACGAAGGCCTGACTCGTCTCAAAAGGCGTAACGGAAGGACTGAATTTATTCCCCTTCGTACGCGTTTATAAAACGCGTTCGGAGCCCTGGAGCGCGTTTTATAAACACGTACGGAGGGGAATTCAAATACTCGCTTCTGAAACGCGTTGGAACTTTCTTCTTATTAAAAAAAAAATAAAATAATTTTTTATATTAAAATTTTTTTAGTATAAATTTTTATATAAAATAATTTCGGTAGATCAAAAGAAGTACAGAGGGTCCGGCTCCGGCTTTCGGTTGGTACGGGCTGAAGGGCATTTTCGTACTTCAAGTTCTTTCTATCTTTTCTAGTTCAAACTCAAGGGTATTTTCGTACTCGTAAAATGACGCAGTAAACCCTTCAAGTAAACCTCCGCTGCACTCAAAACCACAACAACCGCCGCCTCGCCATGGCGGATCCCGACGAAGAGAGCCGCACCGCTGCCTCCACCGATGGCTCTGACACAGTCCAAAATTCAACCCCAGCGCTCACTAAAACTGCGCAGAAGAAGCTTTTGAAGCAAGAGCGCCTCGCCGCTCGCAAGGCCGAGAAGAAGGCGGCGGAGAAGCAGCGCAAGGCGGAGCACAAGGAGCAGAGCCGCCGTGAGTGGGACGAGAAGCTCGAGGCACTGTCGCCTGAGGAGAAGGCGAAGCTGATCGAGTCGAAGAATGAGGCCCGGCGAGAGCGGATTAAGCGAGAGAAGGAGGAGCATCGGATGAAGATCGAGCGGCTTAAGAAGGCCGCTGAGGTCGGTCAGAAGGTTGTACTGGATCTCGATTTCGGGCACCTTATGACCGCTAGTGAGATACAGTCTCTCTCCCAGCAGGTGCTTTCAATTTCCTTTTTTATTTTTCTAATTTTGAGTAATGTATTTTAATAACCTGAATAGTTTGGTATGGTGAACCTTGCATCTTTGCAATTTGGATAATGATCATGTAATTTTTTAAGTGTAGTCACTGGATGCTGGTTTAGTGCTGTTTCTCCCTTCCCAAATTACCTCCCAATTTTGAAGCCTTTAGTTTGCTTGTTAGCTTTTTAAAATGTGAATTTCTCTTGAGATATACTAGTACTAGTTTACAAATTAGTCACTTGATGCTGCTTATTCAATAAATATTGATTAAAATACAGATAATGTACTGTTATGCTGCGAACAGTAGATCAGCAAATCCAACACACCTCTGGCTGACAGGCTGTACTGGGGAAATGGAGGCGCGATTGCAAAATGTTCCAGGATTCAACAATTGGATAATAGAGAAGGAGAATAGACCATATATTGAAGCCCTGAAGGACCACAAGGAAAATCTCATCTATTTGACAGCCGATGCAGAAGATGTAATTGAGGAGCTCGATTTGAAGAGTATTTACATCATTGGTGGGTTGGTTGACCGGAATAGATATAAAAGGATAACCATGGACAAGGCGAATGAGCATGGCATTAAAGCTGCTAAGTTGCCAATTGGGAAATACTTGAAAATGTCAAGTTCTCAGGTATAAACATAATTGTTAGTACTAAACTGAGGTAAGTTTTATGGATGATAAAATTACTTGGTGCATTTTTTTTTTTTTTTTTGTTAACTTGGTTCACTTGAGATAAAATTACTTTGAACTGAGGATTACTTGCAGTCTTGCTTAATCTAAGGTTTAATTGAGGATTAACTGTGAATTGGGTTATATTCAGGGCAGATTTGACTTTTTTGAGAATTTTATTTCAGCTACAGACTATAGAATGTGTAGGATAGCAATAGGAACTGTTTTAGTCATTTTGTTTATCACTTGCTTGATTGCTTGAATCGATGTTTGTTTTTTTTTTATTTTTTTTTAATCAGGTGCTTACAGTGAACTAAGTGTTTGAAATAATGTTGAATTTCATTGAGTCAAGAGACTGGAAGAGTGCATTTTTTAAGGCAATACCACAGAGAAAAAGAGATGATGCTGAAGCAGAAATTCTAGGTGAAGGAAATAATGGTACTGCAGATGCAGCAGATGTAGTGGCGTTAACTGAAGAGGACAAGAAAGAGGATCTGGAAGGAGATGTGGTTGAGCAAGGCTGTGCACGTAAAAAGCAGTGCATTAGAGAAACTGAAGATGTAGAAGGTATTGAGACTACTGGAAATAATGTTTCAGCAACTGATAATGGCAATAAGGAATTATTGTGAAAATTGATTCAAGGATTGTTGTAATCGATATTTTGAGATGCTATTGGATGCTAACAGGCGTCTTGCGAGAGTATGAGGGGGTTATTTAAGGTGTCATGATTGATCTTGTACTAACAAGTTCTGCTGTCAATTTTGTTTTTCTAGTATCAGTGAAAAATTTATTCAAGGATTACATTGCGTTTTAATCTTTAAATTCAGCAAATTGTATGACGACTTTGTAAACGAGATCAACAATAATAGTAGTATCTCATCAAAACAAATAAAAAAAAAAAGGAAAATTTTTTCTGTGCCGCTCAAAACTGAGAAAATCGTGAAATTGCAACCCAAAAGTTTTTTCTTCTGTTTTTACCACCTGAAAACAGAGATTTCTTCTTAAAATGCCATAGTAGTACTAACAATTTCACGATTTTCTCAGTTTTGTGTCACATTTTCTCAGTTTTGAGTGACACAGAAAAAATTTTCCTAAAAAAAAAATAGTAGTACTAACAATGTGAAAAAAAAATTGTGCCCGAGCAATCATATGTTTTATTGTAAGTACCATAAATAAATACAAGAAAACGCATTACATGTCGTTATGTTGCCATCCCTTGTATAAAGCAGCTTATAAAAAACGAATAAACGAATGTGAATCTAAATGTGGAATAGAAAGAAGATACATCAAGGTCACACCCAACAAAAACCAAATACTATTAATCTATCTTAATCTGTGTCAATTGGCTTAGACCTGGTGGTGTTTCCTCCCCGTCTGAAACAATCTCCTTCATGCTAAGCGAACCACTTGAGCAGAAAATAAGCAGAGGCTTCTTTTTTGGCACCGGTATTGGCTCAGCCTCACCGCTCAGTATTTGAAATACCTTTCTCATGCTTGGCCTCTCAACACAGTTCGGATTTGCGCAACTCAACCCAACTAACAACAACCTCACCATTCCCTCTTCGTCAAACTCACCATTCAACCTCCTATCAGCTGCCTCAATCAACCTATCCTCACTATACAGTTTCCAAACCCAATCCACCAAATTGACTGTCTTTTTCGAGCCATCTTCTTTATCTATGGGCCTCCTCCCACAACAAACCTCCAACACTACCACACCATAGCTGAAAACATCAGTTTGATCAGTTGCTTTGCCGCACTGTAAATACTCTGGTGCGAGGTAACCCATGGTGCCCGCTGTTAGGGTTGAAACTGGGCTCTTGTTGTGGTCCATCAGCCGTGCAAGACCAAAATCACCAAGCCTGGGGTTGAAATTCACATCTAATAATATGTTGCTGGTTTTTATGTCTCTGTGTATTACTCTCTGTTCACATTCTTGGTGTAAATAGGAGAGTGCTGAGGCAAGCCCGATGGCCACGTTGTATCGTTGAGGCCAGTTAAATACCGAGCCAGGATCTTGGTTTGGTTCACGGTACAGGACCTTGTCAAGACTCCCATGAGGCATGAATTCATATACCAATAACAGTTCCCCTTTGTCATCACACCATCCTTCCAGTTGGACTAGATTTTTGTGTCTGAGACAGGCAATGATAGAGAGCTCCGAAACAAACTCGCTCTTACATTGGTGCTCCTGTTTGGCTCTTTTAACTGCATAAGTGACTCCCGTGCCAGGCATGACTGCTTTGAAAACAGTTCCAAATGCTCCTTTCCCAATTATTCGAGTCATGTTAAATCCCCTTGTCGCTGCACTCAGTTCCTTATAGGTGAACTTTCGTGGACCCTTCAAAACCTCTGATGCTAAACCATCTTTTTTGGTAGTCAACTCTATTAATTTTTTTATTGTGACCCACATGAATAGAACAAACGCTAAACAAAGTGCTACAGGACCTAGTATGCCGAGTGCCAAACCAATCTTCTTGCGGGAGGAAGCATTAGTGCTATTAATGGTGATATTCGGTATAGTACCAACTGAAATATTGGTTGAATTTTGAGTAACATTAGAGTAAAGGTTGGAAGGAAACCCGAAAGTTTGAAAGGTCCAATCTCTGACCATATGCAACTCTGTGCTTCCTTCGGTGGAGGCCGAAAACCCCACATACATGAACTGCGCAAAATTTCTTGAGAGATCAATGGTAACTGATAAAATGGGTTTGCCAGGCTTTACATTTGTGTAGGCCAACCAAATGTCGAGCCGGCTATCCTTATTGCTGTAATCTATCCAAGCTGTGGTTAAATTACCACTTTTCAGATTAACTTCATATGATCCGAGATCAACTGTTTTTATTGACAGTGGGCCACTGATGTCTAGTCCAACATGGTTATCAGTTGTATCATTAAACTCTTCATTCAACCGGGTATCAAACTCAATTGCAATTATTGGTGAATTATTTGTTAAATTGGTTGAGTTGAATATACCGAGAAAGCCACCGGTAGCACCGAGCGAGCTATTATTAGGGGAAATGAAGAAGGTGAGGCCATCTCCGAATGATTCAGGGTTTTGGTTTGTGATAGAGAATGAGAATTTGGTCGAAAAGGATGCTGAGGTGTTGGTTACCTGATCGAAGAATTGGATAGGGAGATTACAAATAACCGACCCAGCACTCGAGGAAGGAACACTAGTCTCTTTGGTTAAACCGATCACACCATTTCTAAGGTAGGAGTCACCCAACAGAGTCAGATTAGAGAAAGAGAAAGATGCTGAATCAAAGCTGACATTTTTGGCTAAGGTTGGGGTAAAGAGGAATAGTAGAAAAAAGAAGAGTAGAGATGATGCCATTGTTGTGAGAAATAGTGGTTGTTTTGGGTATCATTTGGTTATTTGAAAATTTGATTTGAGCAATGGAGCGGAAGGGGATAAAGGTTCAGATGGGGAACAAGAAGTCGGCATGTGGCAAAAAGAAAAGCAGAATTTTCAATTCACCTGGAGAGAGATGCTTTGGAGTTTGGATTTTTTAAATCTAGTAAAAGGGAATGGAGTTATGGGCTGACTCGGAGTTTAGCGCTTGCAACGGTCGGTCGTATTAAGTGTGGACCCATTTGAATGTGATCGCTTATAACGGTCGAAATGTTTGGGGTGGGTCTCATAGTGATTAAATGAAGTCTGCCAGGAACCCACAAATTGTTATTTAATTTCTCTATGATTGGGCCCGGTGAGCGTCAGGATTATCATTGTGCCTTTAATTTATCAATTGTTAGTATAAACTGACCGTTCAAAATCGAAGGAATTAACTTGATATATTATGGAAAAAGCTTTTAAATTTAATCCGAATTGTGAGATTATGATAATATGGCGGATAAATATAATAATTAAAACTCTAATAATAATATTGCTTGAAAAAATTATAACTATAATAATAATATTGATAAGGATGAATAAAAATGCCATATCCTCCATCATAATTTCCTTAATATTAGATGATAGCCTAGGCTCTTGAAATTTTTTCATGTCGATTCTCAAGAAAGAAAATATTCCTCCAAAAAAAAAAAAGAGAAGTTAACTTTTTATCACGTGGACCCCACATTTTTAAAAGCGAAATCATTATGGGGCCGTTTGGATCGTCTAAGAAATTTGAGAAATTTCATCTTCCTACCATAAATTTATTATAAACAATCTAAACTTTTAACAAAATTACACATTTCCCAATAAATTTATTCCTAAGAATTGCAACTTCACCAAATTCTCCAAATTCCTAAGCTATCCAAACGGCCCTATATAGCGTTCAGAAGCATTTTCAGAAAGCAACCATATATTAATATAGCTGTGCCACCGCACGTGACTACCTTTTAAATGTTAATTCAACAACAACCAGAACATACAAAGCTGCAGGCAGTTTGACAATACCAAACTATTAATCTAGAAATAGCTTAAAATTTTATGTTTTTTTATTTATTTGAAAACAAAATTTTATACTGAAGGGACTCGTTTATAAGAAAATTTTAACTTCCACGGCTTTCCCTGGAAAAAATAATGGCACCTTAATAAGAAAATTATTAGGCATGTATTCTGCGCCTAATGTGTGTTTGGTTATAGTGGGAATAAGGAATAAACTCCTTATTTCTTATTCCGGTGAAAATCAAACAACTAAGGAATAGAGAATTTGAACTTATTTCGGCCCTTATCCATATTCTAATAAAATCAAGAAATTTGGATAAGGAATAAGGAATAGACTTTTCTCTATTTCTATTTCCTATTCCTACTCCAACCAAACACACTCTTGGTAAAAGGATACAATCTTGGAAGGGTGCTCTTTTGTCAACACGGGTAGAGTCACTATGGTTAATGCAATTTTAAGTGCAATTTCTACGTATATTTTATCCTTGTATTGAGAAAATTAGAAAGAGCATAGATGTTAATAGAAATAAATTTTTATGGCAGGGGCATATTGGGCAAATAAACAAATATTTCTTAGTAAATTGGCGGAGAGTATGTATAACATATACTGGAGCCATATATACACGCAGTTTTCAAGAAAGAAACCAGATATTTCTACTTCATATACAATTTTTTTTTTTTTTACTTCTGACATTGTGTTAAACAATTCAGTACATGCTTCACAGTAGACAAAGAGTAGATGTGATATTGGGATAATAGGATTTATATTGAAAAGAAGATTTTATTAATTAAACGAGTCAAGTAAAAATCAGGTTATCAAGAATAAAAATATAATCCAACCCAGTATAACCAGAATAATAAAATTAAAATCCAATCTAACCTGAATAATGTTTGAGCCCGTTAAAACACGGGTCGGGTTTGATGGGTTAAACGGATTGGACGGGTTACTAGGCGCTCAACTCTCATTAGCACGGCCACTGATGCACTCCACCTTTGCGCAGCTCGATGTTTATTGCTAAAATTATTTATTTTATATGTTTATTTAAAAATGACGGTTGAAATTGACATTGACAGATCATGTAAATAAAAAAATGTTGGAACCTAATAGGAGCAAGATTCTGCTAAAACCAAGCAGAATAACTTCAGTCCAGATCTCCAGCAAAAAATCCGCAATACAATTTGTGAATTTCAAATACTTTTCTTGGGAGGCATGTTATAATACTTATCTAATTTTAAATTTGATCAATTTATAAGTAAACAGTAGCAATGCAGTTCTTATATATGTTATTATATGTAGTTAGTGCATACCCGTTGCTTGATCAAATAGGTATAGTGCCAAGTTATTTTATTTTATTTTTTTGAACAAAAAACAGGGGTCAATCCCCGGCCAGGTATAGTGCTAAGTTAGTATATATCGTATAAAGTTTTTTTGGTTTGTTTTATTGATATTGTACCATTTCTATATTATTAATTGATGACATTGTAAAATATATTTATTGATTTTTATTATGTCATAATCAAGCATCTGTCGAGAACCTGCAGTCAGTCTCGCACAAACTGGCGAATTATTAGCGAGTGGTAAAAAAAAAATCCCAGTAAGAGTTGGCACAGTACGTATGCTCAGGATGACTTTTCAAAAATATCTTGTGTCATTTTAACTCTTATTACGATTTATTATATTTGTTTGATACAGTTGAAGACAGGTCATTTGGTGGAGCCCCAGTTATTCAAAATACTGTTCCAGTCGTTTAGTCTTTAATAATTTATTATCTCAAAAAAAAAAAAACGAACAAAAATACTGCGCCACTCATTAAATCCTCTGGTGAGGGGCATTTTGATCGATTTGATAACCTAGTATTCATTAGTCTTAGTCAATTAATATTTTGAGTTACTTGGTAGCAACTACCAAGTCTGTCTTAAAAAAAAAATTAATATTTTGAGGTTACAATGTTATTTTCATTGGTGTCATGTATATTAGGAATCAGGAATCCTTTTTAAAGACTTGAAAAGTCAAGAAGATATATTGGACAGTCAGATACAGGGACATGAAATGTCAAAAAGTTTTATTCGACAGTGGCACTGGTATCGTGTATTGCAGGAGAAAAGGACATTTTCTTCTTCTTTTTTTCATTTGGTGCCGTGTATAGCAGGATGGTGAAACGATCTTCATTTTATGAAAAGGATACACTACAACGTAAAAAGTCTTTAATAGCATTCAATTTTTGGAGGGTACACTACAAATACGAAGTGGCATTTTCGTAAATATGCGATTCTAATTTTAGCAGCGCCTACTAACAAAAAATTATATATATCGAATGCGCAAAACCAATCAAGAAGCCAGACAATTAATCAGTATAGAATATAGATCCTGAGCAAGAACCACTTACAAAGCATGAAACCTTTCTATATACTCCTTTGCCTCTTCCACCTAGTCATTATACCAGTAGAATCTGAGACTGAAGCTCAAGCACTACTAAAATGGAAGGAAAGCATAGTACACGCCAACTCCATCAGTTCCTGGTCTCTTGCCAACTCTTCCGATCCGTGCAAGTGGTCCGGTGTCACCTGCAGCCCCACTGGATATGTTGTCCAAATTGAGCTACATAACACATCTATTAACGGCACTTTTGAAAATTTTGACTTCTTCTCTTTGCCTAATCTTACCAAGCTCGATCTCAGCAACAATCTTCTGCATGGCACCATTCCATCAACTATCTCTATGCTAACAAATCTCAAGTTTTTGAACTTGGGATGCAACAAATTAGATGGGATCATTCCTCCAGAGATTGGTTCTATCTCAGAACTTCTTGACCTCCGACTGAATAACAACAGTTTTACTGGGCCAATTCCTTTCCAACTTAGCTGGCTCCAAAAGGTACAATATTTTGATCTCAGTGCCAACCACTTGAACAACACAGACTACTCACAATTTTCTGTCATGTCATCTCTTAGTCATCTCTCATTGCACCACAACAAACTAAGATCGCCATTTCCATTCATAATACTTCAATTTGCAAACCTTTCTTATCTTGATATATCAGAAAACCACTTGACAGGTCCCATACCATATTCTTTGGCTCAAAATTTACCATACCTGGAGTACCTTAATCTTTCCTATAACAATTTTGATCGAGAGATACCTGCTTCCTTTAAATCATTTTCAAGACTCCGGGAACTTCGTTTAGGGTCAAATAATCTCACAGGGGGCATACCAAGCATACTTGGGTCTATTTCTAGACTTCGATTGCTAGAACTCTTTAACAATTCTTTAGGCGGCCCTCTTCCATCATTTTTTGGACAACTAAAGATGCTCGAACACATTAATTTAGAAGGAGATGGTTTGAACTTTGAACTCGAGAATTCCTTCCAATCTGAGTCTATGTAGAAATCTCCATCACATAATCTTGGATAACAATTCACTCTTTGGAGACTTTCCTGTTTCGTTTTGTAACCTTACCAAACTTGAAAAATTAAGCATGTCGAGCAATAGATTATCTGGCTCAATTCCGGCTGAGATCGGAAATTTGAAGAACTTAATCACTTTGCATCTGGAAAACAACCGGTTCACTGGTCACATTCCTCGCACAATTGGGGAGTTAAAAATGCTCAAATATCTGCACCTTGAAATAAATAAGCTGACTGGAACTGTTCCTGCATAGATAGGGAAAATGCTAGCACAAAATACTCTAAAACTTGGCGTGAACTGGCTGGAAGGATACCTACCAGGTTCACTCGGTGACCTCCCAAAACTAAATTTTGTTAGTGCTTATCTCAACCAATTCACTGGCATAGAACCCAACTTCTCTAGATGCAGGAGCCTCAAGTACCTGACACTCTCTTATAACCAGTTGTCAGGCGAATTCCCTCAATTTCTATGGGATGTAATAGGGCTTGAATACATAGACTTGCACAATAACAATCTCTCTACCATGGGTCCCAGCCATGTTGTTTCAAACTCCTTTCTCAGAGAGCTACAGTTAGCCAACAATAGTTTAAGTGGAGAATTTCCCACGTCCTTGATACATTGCAAGAAGCTGGTGGTGTTAAACTTTGTGGGAAACAAATTGAGTGGGGAACTCCCGAAATGGATTGGAGACAAGATGCCGTCTTTGGCTATTCTTCAACTACGTTCAAATTTGTTCCATGGGGAGATACCATCAGAACTTTCCCAACTTCCAGCACTTCATGTTTTAGATCTTTCTAAGAATAAATTCTCTGGAAACATTCCACCTGATTTAGGTTCTATTGCTAGCATGAAGAACAAGACACAATTTGTGGTAAGCAGGGATTACAAAATATGGCTTCCCCGTTTCTTAAAATGGAAAGGGAACTACTATATCTTCCCAGCAAATTCGTATTTGACTACCATAGACCTATCATGGAACCATCTCACGGGCCAAATCCCTCAAGATATAACAAATCTCCTAGGTCTAAAAGTATTGAATTTAGCTGACAACTCGATTGGTGGAAATATTCCAACTACAATAGAAAACATGCAGCAGTTAGAATCCCTAGATTTATCCATGAATCAACTCACTGGCCCCATTCCTCCAAGCCTGGGTTATTTGACCTTTTTATCATGGCTGAATGTATCATACAACAATTTGTCAGGACCCATCCCGACAGGTCCGCAATTGCAAACCCTTAATGACCCATTTATGTATAGAGGAAATGTGTGGTTATGTGGGCCTCCCTTAAGTAACAACTGCTCGGCTGATAATAATCATGAAACTCCTAATGAACATGAATATGATGACCACCCGTATAATATTATTATATTTTCAAGTTCAATTATTCTCGGATTTATATTGGGCTTTTGGGGTGTCATAGGAGTTCTTGCGCTTAACAAGTCATGGAGGTCACGATACTTTTATTTCATTGATTGTGTTCAGTCTAGATGCTTAAGGTCAAATTAAGTTAACTTCCATCTCATTTTGCTGTGTGGAATGCAAAGATTAAGTTAGCATAAAGCAATCTTCTTTTTTCAGGTTTGTAGTATTTGTATCTTTCACAGTAAGATATGTATTTCCAACTGTTAAGCACTATTGAGTGTTTTTGCCGCAGACGTAATTTTTTTTAACAATTTAAGATACAATATTATTTCTAACAATCAAGCTTCTAAATTTCTGCGAAATAACGGCGAAATAACAAAAATAGCGGTATTCTGTGTCAAACCGCATGAACGTTACAGTCTTAATTGAGAAAATGACGTAACGCGTTATTTCAGTTATTTCGGCGAAATAACAAGCTGTTATTGCTACTATTGTTAAATTGTGTATTCAATATTGAACTATTGTTAAATTGGTACAAGCTGCTACTGCTATTCAATATTGGTACACTGCAGTATATTGAATTTGGTATGGCCGTATGCTATTTGTATGGAGTATTGGAGATGTATAAACATATAAATTGATAGTTATAGAATTGATGTGTGTCAAACTTTGAAAAAAATACTACACCGTTATATCGCCGTTATAACATCGAAATAACATGGGAACTTGGACCGTCATACCGAAAAAACCGAAATTTAAAAGCTTGCTAACAATTGAACAAAAACTCATCTACTGGAAAGATCAATATTCTATTCTATTCGTCTCAAATATATTACTTCTTCGGGTCTCTATAAATTTCTTTACAGTAAAAGCATGCCACAATAAATTGACAAGTCACGAGGTTAACAGAAAGTATAGGTTTGGTTATATTGAAATCGCGCAAAACAAACCTACATATTTTGCTATTTTTCTCCACTTTCATGATACCTGATTTGCAATTGCACCAGACGTGCATGCAAGAGTATGTCTCAACTTTCAAGTGTGTTTCATTCCAGACTAGAATCCAGGAATGGAAATATCACTAATGTTTCATTATGTATAGCTCAAGTATTGGATTTATCCCAGCGGCACACCTGACAGTAATGCGATACCAGCAGAGCATGGTTGCTAATGGTGTATCAAATCGAATGCCAGTATATACACTTTTGATTGATAAATATGATAAGTATGTATTTATTTTATTTTGAAACAATTGGGAAAGACCCACCAGGCCACCACTTCTCGTTACTGGATAGGTAATTAAGGAGTACAATACACAAGAAAATAGAAAACGGCACTGGTATCTACATCAGTCAATACCAGTGCCCACCTGTCTTATTTCAACTAATCCCTTCACCCAAAAGTCCAACACAAGAACAAACTGTTTCCAGTTCATGCACGCAAGTTTGGAACCACAGGAATAAGCCCTTGTTCAGAATAGCTTATTTTTTCAGTTATCAAACACCTTTCAGAAATAAGCTGAATAGCTTGTTCAAAGCCTTATTATAATTCCAGCAAAAAGTAGGAACTAGATTGGAACTAAGTCCCGTGACCCTTAAAAAAATATTAAAATACTCCTTCACTAAGATTATAAAGCTTATTACAATCACACATTTAGATTACATGAGTCAACAGCAACACCCCTCCCTCATTCCCTTCTGCTGCAAGCTGAGCAGGCAAGCCTTCCATGGCTGAAATCAACCCCATCACTTTTGCCTTGAGTGCACACAAACCTGACCAATAAGCAAGCAACCGTGTGATTTCTGAAGCATATTGTCTTAAGAGAATAAGCTTGTTCCCCATTGAAACTGGACTGCAATCATTTCTATGCTTCCAAACCATCCACAATCATTTCTATAGCAATACTACAGTATCTTAGAGCATGATCTTTGTTTAAAATGATCCACAATATAACTCAAATTGTCTAAGGAATAAGGTCTAGCTTCTATTTGAGGAGCTTCAAAGAAACAATTCCAAATCATTTTTGTCTGGCCGTAACTGTATTCTATTTAGAGACTGAGTGAAATGCTGACTGAAATGCAAATATTCTCTGTAATCAGATTGAGATAATAAAATATTTCTCGCTCTCTTCTTTAAGTAAAAAAGATAGAGAGATCACCAACTGGAATCCACCAGAATACATCAAAGAAACCCAACTTATGAACAAAAACTAACGATAAAAATCACTAACTAATTCTATAATATTATATCAGCAACCCTGTTTGATTCATAACACAAAAAGCACAGCATAATTGTAAAAAGACAATCACCATCCAGAAACAACCAAAATATACCTTTCACGTATGAATAATCTTTTATTGTGCCTAAGATAGAAACAAAAGAATCTCATGAAATTCCTATAAAGAGATACATCAGAAGTTCAGAACAATGCAATCAGGGGTCAGGACCTTCATAATAGACCATGATTCGATCTTGCCACAGAAATTGAAGTACAACTTGGAATCAAAATTGCTGTAATATCAAAATAATCTTCAGAATAACCTGATCTGAATTCATACAAATAGGTCAAACTGTTGATCCTACAATCATGTTGATAGCTTAACAGCAAAACACTTGGATCTAATCCCCTTCAAATGAATCAGATACCAAGATACCAACAATATTGCAAAGACATGCAACTGTACGAAAATCACTCTCAAAAACAACTTCTATTTTTCAGCTTTCACAGGGATACTAGTCCAGGGAACCACTGGCCCAAAAAAGATGATGCAAATTTAGCCCACCCAAGCACATGGAGTTTAACCGGCATTCATCAATTTCATGGTACTGATTAATCAATATGGCCAATTGTAACTAAACCATACTGTTTTGAACTAAATCCATCAATTATTCGTCCATTGATCAAAAATATATTGTCAATGTCATAACCAAGAGGTAGTTTATGGAAACTCTACAATCAAAGAAAAAGACAAAACAGCATGGAAAATGAAAAAAGGTGTTTGTCCTCATAAAGGTAGCTTGAAACACCTATATACCAATCACATAACTAGCATCCATCTTTTCAATACAGTACCAGTTCACAAAATCCGGGCTATAAATGGGGCATTTCCAGACTGTATTCTTCAATTATACCTAATTAATGCAATGCCAAAAAACTATTTCCTCATACTATTTACCTCTTTCTTTCTTTCTTTTTTTCCTTTTCTAGTAGACAAATTACCAGAGAGGAATACGAGCGAGATGCAAAACATTGAAAGCTGAAACACAAATAGAAAAAAAAAATGCTATAGAAAAGATGAGAGGTAAGCAAGCAATACAGGAAAAACAATTTCAAAAAGGGTATAAAACCAGATGAAGAAACATAATAAAAAAGACACAAAAACAAACAGAACAGTTGTAAACCAATTCCTATTCCAGAATTAGTCTAGATGGAAGGTTGATTTTGAGACTTTAAAGACCATCATCAGCTCGGAGATGAGATCTCCTCACAGCCTCAGCACTAGAGTTTCTTACCCTGTTTAAGTAATCATCGGCGCAAACAAATACTAGGAGAGGGGCAATTCTTCAGATCATGCCGTGGCATGAATAAGGAGATCGCCGCTGCTCTCACTTGCTCCGTCGCCGCCTCAGACTTAAACTAATGATGAGCGAGAACTGAGAACGTGGAGAGAATACTTTCTGAATTACCAGGTTCCTAGTCGCATGAAAGATGGACCGGAATTCTTTGGGCCAAGTTTATGTGGGCTCACTTACTTTTTCCTATAGGCCAGATTTACCCAATTAAAGACGAGGGTGTATCGGGCCAAAATATTTATAAATAATATTAAATTAATATAATATATTAAAAATAATATCAATATAATAATATTTTTTTAAATAGTATCACGAGATCGGAATCCCGGATTCCGATCTTAGCTAAGATCGGATTCCCGGATTCCGATCTTAGCTAACAGCGGAATCCCAGGTTCCGATATAAAAAGTAGGGTCTTTGCCGTGCATATGTCGACGGGAATAATCATATAGTTCGACGGGAATAATCAAGATTCTGCAACTTGAATAAGTACTTAAATTAACCTAGTAGTTCTCCAATTAAAAAAAAAAAACTAACCTAGTAGTTTGACCAGCTGCAACAAGGCTGATACCCACGATCAATTCTTAAATTCCTACATATACCCCTGATAAAAAAGTGATTTGAGTTGTGTATGCACATACTTATCAGATCAAAATAATTTTAAGACCCGACTAATAAGAGGTCCCTTTGGTCCCCTCTCCATCACAATTTTGAGACCTTTTGCTGCCCTTTAAACTATTCTTCTTACAAATACTAAAAGGTTGCTAGGGAAAACATCAAAAGTCAAAGTTAATTAATGAACTTACTTTGCGATAATCTGACATTTGGCTGTATGGATACTTCTATTGCAATCAATCTATTCTTGATGCATATATTTAAAGATAATAACTTAATAACATACAAGTAGAACCAAACAAAATAGCAAAAATAAAAAAGTAAATATTAAAAGAAAGATAAAATTAAGTTAATAATACATAATAGCATGAAAGACCTGTAAAAACTTGTTAGTTCAAAAGTTCTAATAAAACAACCATTGTAATTTTAAGATAGAAAATTAGTCTGCAGAAATTTAATTAAGTTGGACAGCATATTCATTCCTTGTAATTGATTAAGTTGGATATGACATATTTTTATTTGACTAGTATGTTCAACATAAATAATAATGATAGTAATAGGCAAGTGCATGTAAAATTGAGTTTGTAAATAATATTAAATTGGATATGGGCCTCACATTGGATATGGGCTTATATTTGTATTATGTTATTTCATCAAAATATTGGGAGTTGGAACTGTTATTTCGGATTTGTATTGAAATAAAACAGGAATTATAAGTGTCATCGGCAAATATACCATCCCAGCCATCGCTAAATATAAAGTGAACATATACAGCAAACAAAGTGAACATATAGATGATCTAAGTGAACACATACAAACAAATAAGTGTTATCATCACTTGTTCAGAAGTTTACATGCATATTCAACTTATTTTCATTAAACTTATTTGTTTACATGTGTTCACTTAAATCACCTATATGTTCGCTTTGTTTGCTGTATATGTTCACTTTATATTTAGAGATGGCAGGGATGGCAAAATTGCAGATGACAGTAATCAATTTCCGAAATAAAATGATGATCAGCCTCCAAATTTTTATTATTTTTTTATGGTTCTTTAGAAATCGCGCTTTCTTTTTAGGACGTATCCAAGGAATATTTAATCGTTGAAAGGACCAAACGAAAAATAGGATACATTTCATAGGAAGTCCCTACGAATCTACGATGACAATTTTACTTATATTTTGCCTCATGTGATAAAATGACTTTTGTTTCTGCTCTCTCAAGTCGTTGAAATTATTATTTTTTAACGTAAAAATTGCAATCCTTTATTTTAATATATCCACTTTTTTTCCTATAGAAAAATTCTGATTTGCCCATATTAATTGGACCTTTAAGAATGTCAATAATTCCTAAAAGAGTGGTGCATATTGTTTTTGAAACTAAAGCAAAAGAGCTTTTTCCAAAAGACATAAGGGTTGATCCGTTAATTTTTTTTTTTTGTTTACCTTAAAATGACAAGCTCTCTTTCTTGTGCCTATGTATCTTCCATGTAGAATACTTCCTCCCACGAAACAACTCTGCTTTGAATTGAATTGAAGCATCAATCCATAGATCAACAATTGTCACGACGTTATTTCTTTTCTTAACAATCCACACTAAACAAGCATCCCATCATTCTCAATTATGTACAATGAAATCCGTGATGACCATTTGCAAAACCAACACCAACACGACGATAACCTCGTGTGCTATATGCAGGGAAGATATTGTCATTGCTTCGACCATTCATTAGATGCCATGTGGACATGCGTATCATTTCAACTGCATCATCCCATGGATCAAACTACATGAAACGTGCCCGATTTGCCGTATTCAGCTCTCGACGCCATATCTAGCCTGTAGGAATTTAAGAATTTAAGAATCACTTTTTTATCAGGGGTATATGTAGGAATTTAAGAATTGATCATGGGTATCAGCCTTGTTGTAACTGGTCAAACTACTAGGTTAGTTTTTTTTAATTGGAGAACTACTAGGTTAATTTAAGTATTTATTCAAGTTGCAGAATCTTGATTATTCCCGTCAAACTATATGAATATTCTCGTCGAAATATGCACGGCAAAGATCCTACTTTTTATATCGGAACCTGGGATTCCGATCTTAGCTAAGATCGGATTCCGGGATTCCGATCTTGCCGTCGAAACCCAGATTCCGATCTCGTGATACTATTTTAAAAAATATTATTATATTGATATTATTTTTAATATATTATATTAATTTAATATTATTTATAAATTTTTCGGTGTATCGGATCTAGGTGACTGGGTCAATTGGGATCCAAAAACATTTGTAATTTCCGCCTAGGGCTTAAAACGGTAGTTGTTTCAACCGTTCTTTCGTTTCGTTTCGTCCAAAACGGAACGGTAAAGGATAAGGATTTCAGTTTCGTTTAAAGAACGGAACAACTAACGCAAATAGAAATATTGTTTCGTCTCAGAACGGAACGATTAGTGAAACTGGTATGTTTCGTGGTCGTATATTTCGCGCATTTCGTCTAAAATATTTTTCATGGTTTTATTATTAGATTGCAGAGAACCTCAGCGGAGAGATCGAGGGATAAACGAGTAAAATTAGATTTCTGCAGCGTCTCTCCGTCATTTCTCTGCCGAACACAGTCACATCTATCTCTCTCGTCTTTGCACCACCCAGTATAATTGGCGTCGAGAGCGAGAGGTGATGATGGTGCCTCCTCCCCCTTTCCCGCGTGACCTAACCTGTCATTTTTCTATCTCTGTTTCATACAAAATGCAGAATAGTTTATTTTCTTGCATCTTAATAAAAATGCAAAATATTTAGGTAGTCAAATACAGTTATAACCGTTTTGATCGTTTCCATCAATGAAACAATCAACGCAATATGTGTTAAACGGATACAACAATCAACGCAATAAGTACAAAAATTTCGTGCATCAATGCAACGGTTAACGAAAATGACCACTTTCGTGGTCGTTTTTCACGTTATGCACCCCTATTTCCGCCTTGATCAAAATTTCATTTTTTTAACATGAGATTTTATTTCATTTCGTTTGGTTGACAAAAATTTTATCAAAATAAACAGATTTGGTGTTATTTAGTTAGAGTTCTCATATAATTAAATCTAACGAAATTCTGTAAATCAATTGAATTTGAAATGAAATAAAATAAATTCCCGTGTAAAAAATATTTTGATCAAACCTTCTTCAAGATGTAACATTCATGGCTGCACTTCCACCAAAAAGAGAGTATTGGCATGGACCATATGGCCCAAAAAAATAAAAATAAAATTAAAATATTATTAAATTTCGAAAATATTACTTAATAATTTAAATTTTAACAATAGTATTGTGATATCGTTCTTTCAATGAACGATACTAAAATTTAGCTAGTATACTCAATCTTAGCTAGTATCGTTGCCATATCCCACCAAATCATGATTTGTACATAAAAAAAAATATTTTGCTCCTCAAATCATGATTTGTATGTATTATTTATATTTTTATATATTTCTATTTTGGTTGTTGAAAAAAATTTATGGTTTCATTTTTTTGTATTATTTATATACAATTATACATAAATTTTAATTGTATTTGTTTCTTATTTTTTTTAAAAAATTGATACTAGCTTAGTCTTAGCATGGTTTTTAATTTATAACATAGATATCATATAAAAATTTTAACAAATGAGAGAAAATAATATAAAAAACGCATAAAAAACGTATCTTTGAACGTTAGAACTTCAAAAAGACATAATTTTGATAGGAATGTCCGTTTGGGGAGTATGACCCCAATTCGAAAAGTTTGCGACAAGATTTACAGGGTTTATTGGTGTTTACCTCGTAATGATCAATTTCGAGGTCAAAAAACACTGTCCGAACTTCTGAAATCTAATTGGAAAGTTTTTTAATCTAAAAATAACATAGAAACTACTATAATTAATTTTTAATCAGTATAAAATAGTTACTAGACAAGAGAATAGAATAGAGATATAGAGGTGATTGTTAAAAATTGAAAAAAAAAATTTGAGCATAGTAAAGAAGAGAAAAATAGGCTAGTTTATAGAGAGAGAAAAAGAGAGACTAACTGAAGAGTGAAGATTAGAGGAGATGAAATGAGATGAGATGACGTGAGATGAGAAGAGAGTAGATAAGATGAGATGAGAGGAGGATATTTAAGATATTTATATAACAATTCAAATTCAATAATTATAAAATATAAAAAATATATATATAAAATATGTATAACTTATAAATATTTTAATATACTTAAATATCATATATTATATTTTTATTAAATTGTTCATAATCATAGAAAAAATACTAAAATTTCAAACTTATGTATGGTGTAAAATACAAAAATACATATCAACAATACAAAACTATATAAATATTAAAATTAAAAAAACATTTAAAATATTAAAAATATATTAATAAAATATTCAAAGTACGTATAAAAAAGAGAATGGCTAAGATTGTTCTTTCAAAGAACGATACTAGTTAAGATTGTTCTTTCAAAAAACGGTCTTAGTGTCATTCATTGAAAGAATGATATCACAATACTATGGTTAAAATTTAGATTATGTAAGTAATATTTTCGAAATTTAATAATATCTTAATATTATTTTTAACTTTTTTTGGACCATATGTTTCTTTTTGGTATGATTCAGGGCTGATGAAAGGTAGTATTCTCGCATATGCAGAGTCTATGTCTAAATGTCTGATAAAACTAAATCGATTGATGAACTATATATGCGTTAGAATACAGGGTAGAAAATATAAATTTAGAATCTCATTTTTTTATATTTTAATTCAATTTATCCGAAAATTGTAATAATTTTTCAATAGCTATTGTTTATTGCTTTGGCTTATATATGCTATAAATTTCTTTCCTCGCTTACTTTGCTCTCCATTAAAGCAATTAATACATAAACAAAAGGACGGAATCTGTTGTGGTTTTAACATACGAGTTACGGGATAACTTGTCTTATGGTTAATTTGAAATAAAGCAACTAAAAGTGTTATATATATGCATCTTATTTCAGATACAGAACTATAGTTCGTTTCACTATTGTTTGTTTGTTTGTGTTTGATTCCCGGAGAATGTGACACGCAGAAATTTCGTAAAAGTAATTCCGAGACAAAAGTACAAAGGGAAATAAAACTAGAGGACTGGGACACTCATTTTGAGGTCAACGCCAAAGAGTGAAAAAGACAGGAACACTTACCATTTTTATATGAAATAGCGCGTAGACTGGGTTAATTGGAATGGGTCTACGTTTAAGGACTATTGGCTGACTTAGCCAGATTAACTATAAACAGTATAATAAATAACTTTAAAAAAATACATTAATATGTAATAACCCCAAAGTCCTTTTGCATTGTTATTATTGTTACATTTGCGGTGATGATACGGAGATAAAAATGTCAGCCAAACAGTTGGAAGGATTATCAACTCCTCTTTCTCAAAAGTTACATACACCATCTAATCCGTGTAATTTTGATCTGAGAGTTCAAAACTGACTTAAATTGAGACACTACACTGAGTTGAGTTTTGAATCATTAAGTTTATGGTGCCACCATTTTGTGGTTGCATCAAATATCATAACTTTCTTATTTATTTATATTTTAAAATTAAAAAAATCAGATGTCAAATTTAAGCAATTGATCTTGTTTCATTTAGCGTGTGATGTGTTTCTATATAAATTTTATAAAATTGAGAGTTTATTTGGTGATCGATCAAGGGTCAAAGAATGAACGAATCTTGTTAACCATGACATAATAATTCCAATATGTTCATGTTTTGACATTTTAATCAATTATCAAATAAATTCCAAATTTTATAAATTTATATAAGAATGCATTGCTCGTTAAATTGAACAAAATCAACGGTTTGAGTTCAATAGCATTTGTATTTTCAAATTTTAAAACATTAATGATAAACTGTGATATTTTTCCTTGACAACTACCCGTCAATTTCGCGAAAAAGAAAATGTAATATTTGGTGGCATCATAAAAAAGTGATACCACTAGAATCTTACTCTTCAAAATAATGGTTAACTTAATTTGCAATTAAAATAGTCAAACGATGGAATTAGTAATAATTTCCAAACTATTCCTTTATTCAAATACGGAAAATAATTTTGAAATAATTCATAATTCAAAATAGTACTATTCATTGTCAAGTCAAACATATAGACTTAGCGGTGAAGAGTTGCATGATGATCTCGAAAAAAAAATTAAAAAAATAATAGAACAGTGTAATTAAACAAAAGTTGACTTATTAAAATACATATTATAGCACACTACCTAGGTTTAAAATCCAGCCAAGAACGAACTTATTAATTTCCATAACTATATATACGTATTCACACAGTATTATACTATATTCTCTATATATAATAAGAGATGAGGTTGCTATCCGCGCAAGTGCGCATGCATCCCTACCTGCTTTGCCTATATATATATCTAATGCGCAAATAAAATCAAGAAGCCAGACAATTAATCAGTATTGATGCAAACTAAGAACCACTTACAAAGCATGAAACCTTTCTGTATACTCCTTTTCCTCTTCTACCTAGTCATTATACCAGTAGAATGTGAAACTGAAACTCAGGCGCTACTAAAATGGAAGGAAAGCTTAACACACGCCAACTCCATCAACTCCTGGTCTCTTGCCAACTCTTCCGGTCCGTACAACTGGTTCTGTGTCACGTGCAGCCCCACCGGCCATGTTATCCAAATTGAGCTACATAACACATCTATTACCGGCACTATTTATAATTTCAACTTCTCCTCTTTGCGTAACCTCACCCGACTCTATCTCAGCAACAATCTTCTGCATGGCACCATTCCATCAACTATCACTATGCTAACAAATCTCAAGTTTTTGAACTTGGGATGCAACAAATTACACGGGACCATTCCTCCAGAGATCGGTTCTCTCTCAAAACTTCTTGACCTCCGACTGAATAACAACAGTTTTACTGGGCCAATCCCTTTCCAACTTAGTTGGCTCAAAAAGGTACAATATTTTGATCTCAGTGCAAACCACTTGAACAACACAGACTACTCACAATTTTCTGTCATGCCATGTCTCACTCATCTCTCTTTGTACCACAACAAACTAAGTTCACCATTTCCATTCATAATACTTCAGTTTGCAAACCTTTCTTATCTTGATCTGTCAGAAAACAACTTGACAGGTCTTATACCATTTTCTTTGGCTCAAAGTTTACCATACCTGAAGTACCTCAATCTTTCCTATAACAATTTTAATGGAGAGATACCTTCTTCCTTTAAATCATTGTCAAGACTCCGGGAACTTCGTTTGGGGTCAAACAATCTCACAGGGGGCATACCAAGCATACTGGGGTCTATTTCTAGCCTTCGATTGCTAGAACTCTTTAACAATACTTTAGGTGGCCCTCTTCCATCGTTTTTCGGACAACTAAAGATGCTCAAGCACATTAATTTGGAAGGAGTTGGTTTAAACTCAAGAATTCCTTCCAATCTGAGTCTATGTAAAAATCTCTATCATATAAACTTGGATAACAATTCACTCTTTGGATACTTTCCTGTTTCGTTTTGTAACCTTACCAAACTCAAAAAATTAAGCATGTCGAGCAATAGATTATCTGGTTCAATTCCGACTGAGATGGAAATTTGAAGAACTTAATCATTTTGCGTCTGGCAAACAACGGGTTCACCGGTCACATTCCTCACACAATTGGGGAGTTAAAAATGGTCAAATCTCTGCACCTTCATGCCAATGAGCTGACTGGAACTGTTCCTGTGGAGATAGGGAAAATGCTAGCACTCACCACTCTAAAACTTAGCATGAACCGGCTGGAAGGAAACCTACCAGGTTCACTCGGTGACCTCCCCAAACTAAACTTTGTCAGTGCTTATCTCAACCAATTCAATGGCATAGAACCTAACTTCTCTAGATGTAAGAGCCTCAAGTACCTTGCACTCTCTTATAATCTGTTCTCAGGAGAATTCCCTCAATGTCTATGGGATGTAATAGGGCTTGAATACATAGATTTTGGCAATAACAATCTCTCTACCATGGGCCCCGGACATGTTGTTTCAAACTCATTTCTCAGAGAGCTACAGTTAGCCAACAATAGTTTAAGCGGAGAATTTCCCACGTCCTTGATACATTGCAAAAAGCTGGTCGTGTTAAACTTTGAGGGAAACAAATTGAATGGGGAACTCCCGAAATGGATTGGAGACAAGATGCCGTCTTTGGCTATTCTTCAACTACATTCAAATTTGTTCCATGGGGAGATACCATCAGAACTTTCCAACCTTCCAGCACTTCATGTTTTAGATCTTTCTAAGAATAAATTCTCTGGAAGCATTCCACCTGATTTAGGTTCTATTGCTAGCATGAAGAACGAGACGCAATTTGTCGTAAGCAGGGATTACAAAATAAGGCGTAGCCGTTTCTTAAAATGGAAAGGCAACTACTATTATTTTCCAGCAAATTCGTATTTGACTACCATAGACCTATCATTGAACCATCTCTCTGGCGAAATTCCTCAGGATATAACTAATCTCCTAGGTCTAAAAGTCTTGAATTTAGCTAATAACTCGATTGGTGAAAATATTCCAACTACAATAGGAAACATGAAGCAGTTAGAATCCCTTGATTTATCCATGAATCGACTCACTGGCCCCATTCCTGCAAGCCTGGGTTATCTGACCTCTTTATCATGGCTGAATGTATCATACAACAATTTGTCAGGACCCATCCCGTCAGGTCCACAGTTGCAAACCCTTAATGATCCATCAATGTATAGAGGAAATGTGGGGTAATGTGGGCCTCCCCTCAGTAGCAAATGCTCGGCTGATAATAATCATGAAACTCCTAATGAACATAAGAATGATGACCACCAGTATAATATTATTATATTTTCAAGTTCAATCATTCTCGGATTTATATTGGGCTTTTGGGGTGTCATAGGAGTTCTTGCGCTTAACAAGTCGTGGAGGTCACGATACTTTTATTTCATTGATTGTGTTCAATCTAGATGCTTTAGGTCAAATTAAGTCAACTTCCATCTCATTTTGCCGTGTGGAATGCAAAGATTAAGTTAGCATAAAGCAATCTTCTTTTATCCAGTTTGTACCATTTGTATCTTTCAGAGTAAGTTATATATTTTCAACCAAAGGTTTAAATAGCGGATAGCGGACTCGTAACGGACATGCTAATATCATAGCGGATAGCGGATAGCGGGTATTTAGCGGGCGCTATCGGACCATAGCGGATTTGCACACACAAGTGCATTTTGAAGGTCTAGTTTAGTCTAAAATAAAAAATTAAAATAATTTCATGCAACTAATTATGCTAACTAAAATTATATTTATTTTCTATGCTGATTTGAGCATTAAATTTTAAGAATTTGAAAATGTTCAAAACATAAAAATTGTGGCCACTTTTGTAAACTTTTCATAGAATTTTGAATCACGTCAATCGGAGTTCGTATACGAAAGTTATACCCAAAATACTATTGTTATATCAGCAAATTATAAACTGTACCGCTATTTCCGCTATTATACCGCTATATTACCCGCTATTTCCCGCTATTTCACCGCTATATCCCGCTATTTTCCGCTATAGGTCGCGCTATCGGACGGGCCGCTAAATCTGTAGCGTTGTAGCGGTGTACCAAATAGCACCGCTATAGCGCCGCTATTGCGGCCGCTATGGCCGCTATTTAAACCTTTGTTTTCAACTGTTAAACACTACTTTTGAGTGTTTTTGCTGCAGATGTAATTTCTTTCTTAACAATAGATACAACATTATTTCTAACAATTGAACATAAACTCATCTACTGGAAAGATTGATATTCTATTCTATTTGTCTCAGATATATTACTTCTTTGGGTCTCTTTAAATCCGATCGACATGGCTGGAATTACCTAGCTAATGCACACCAGAAGAAATTTCTTGACAGTAAAAGCATGCCACAATAAATTGACACATGTCATGTGCTTAACGGAAAGTAGAGCACAAATCATAGGTTTGGTAATATTCGAATCGTGCAAAACAAACCTACATATTTTGCTATTTTTCTCCTGTTTTCATGATACTTGATTTGCAATTGCACAAGAAGCGCATGCATGAGAGAGTATGTTTCAAGTGTGCTTCATTCCAGACTAGAATCCAGGAAAGGGAATGTCACTAATGTTTCATTACGTATAGCCCAAGTATAGGATTTGTCCAATTGTCACAGCCACCCACCTGACAGTAATGTGATACCAGCATGGTTACTGATGGTGTATCGAATCGAATGCCAGTATATACACTTTTGCATTTTGATTGATCAATATGATAAATATGTATTTATTTATTTATTTATTTATTTGAAACAAGTGGGAAAGACCCACTGATCGAGGTATAAACCTAGGTCAAACAAAAATAACCTTGTTTACTCGACTAGACGTTCGTAGTAAAGCAAAGGTGTCGATCCCACAGAGATGGTGATGAATACTAATCCTATTTGTTCGCTAAAGCTAGACAATAAAAGTTTAGAAACGAATTGGTGCTACAAACTAAAAGGCGAAATGAAAAAGATGCAAGAATAAGAATGAAAGTGATGAAAAACAGTTTAAAAGAATATTTTTGGGATTTTAAAGGGTTTAAAATATGATAATAAAAGTGCCTTAGGGGTCGATTTCACCTAAATCTGGTCACGAGTCACAAGACTTAGCACTGTCGTATTCAGCCTTGCTAATTCGGTCCGAATTCCGGACCGAATTCCACTGTGTAAATGCTGTGGTTTACTCTTTTGTTGATTTATTCAAGCCAAAGGTCCATCTAGCCAAACCTAACTCTCTAACCCTCTGCTTTCGCCTATTGGGTACGGTATTTGGATTGGGATCTAGTGTTGAATAACCCTCATCGAGTGTATTGCACCCCCAACTTTCGTTGTTCGGTGGACTTACTCGAGTTTACCAATGGTTTTCTACGAGGTATCTAGTTAGATTTTCGCCTAACTAGAAACGTTCACTTTTGGTTATTAATTGGTCGACTTTCGCCTTTGACCTACCTCGAAATACTAGTGAAAGGTTCAGTTATTATAATGAGTTGATGTCTCAAACAAGTGCGGCCGTACACAAGCAGAGCAACACAAGTAATAATAAACACAAAACATGAGCAAATCAATAAAACTCCCAAAGGTAATTGGCTTCGTCCATCAACAAGACAAGCAAACCAAGCAAACCAAATTCTAGGCTACATCTATCCCTAAAGCAACAAAGATCTAACCTATCATGCTAATAAAACAAGATACAAACTCCATGATAAGAATAAATAAGAGAAAAGGAAGAGATACAACAATATCCAGGTTTACTCCTATTTGAACCAAGTCCGAAGCCGTGGTTGGGTTGAATCTAACGCTGTCGCGCCTAGAATTGCTCCCAAATCGCTGCCATGGTCGAGTGATGGTGGAGAGGTGGTGAAAATCCTACGCCTTTCGGCGTGAGAACGGTGCTGAGAGGTGGAAGATTGGTGGCTGCTGATGGATAATGGTGGATTCCCCTTCCTCAAGCAAGAATAAACTTAATATAGACTCCTCTCTGGCCCCTTGACAGGTTGGGAACGTTTTCCCTTGATTTAGGCCGAAATTGAGGCCTTTCCATAAGAGAAAACACCTCAGGAATACAGCTGGAAACCTTCCATGTATAGCAATTCGGACCGAATTCCAGACAATTCGGTCCGAATTAGCTTCTCTGTAATTTTCTGTGACGCAATTCGGTCCGAATTGATGTCAATTCGGTCCGAATTCCTGTGCCAGCATTGCGCACAAATAGTATTTTGAGCATAATTTCTTCATCCGGGCTCCGATTGAGGTGATTCAAAGATCGCCGGAAAGCTTACAAGGAGCTCTACAATGCTATTGCTTCCATTTAGCTATTTGATTCTCTTAAATCTACCATTTTATGCAATGATTATGCGTGATCCACCAAATTCCTACAAGACAAGTCAAATTCCACGGCAGTATCCAATCTTGCCAAACAAACAGAAAAACAAGATAATATCACGGTTTTAGTCACAATTTCGATGTAAAGTCTGGCCAAAATATCAGTATAAATTATACATGAGATATCACCCACCACTTCTCATTACTGGGTAATTAAGAAGTACAATACGCAAAACAATCACAAGAAAATTGAAAGAAATGGAAAACTGCACTGGTATCTTCCCTCAGTCGATACCAGTGCCCCCCCCCCCCCTTCTATCTTATTTGAACTAATCCCTTCACCCAAAAGTCCAACACAAGAACAAACTGTTTCAATTAAGTTCATACACCCAAGTTCGTATCTAAAGATTATTACAATCACACATTTAGGCCACATGAGTCAACAGCAACACCCCTCCCTCATTCTCTTCTACTGCAAGCTGAGCAGGCAAGCCTTCCATGGCTGGAATCAACCCCACCACTTTTGCCTTGAGTGCATTTTTCCACAAACCTGACCAATACTATTACTGTCTTGGAGTACGTATAAGCTTGTGCCCCATTAAAACTGGAATCATTTCTATGCTTCCAAACTGTCCACATTATAGCAATACTACAGTATCTAAGAGCATCACTTTGCTTAAAATGATCCACAATATAACTCAAATTTTGTAAGGAATGAGGTCTAGCATTTATTTGAAGAGCTTCAAAGAACCAATCCCAAATCATTTTTGTCTGGCTGCATCTAAACATTAAATAATCAACATTTTCAAAATTACTACAATAGCACTCAAGAAGTTATTTGTCAGCCACGGGCCAAATACAAATAATTCATCATCTTATTAATTATTAACTTGTAGAAGTTTTAGTATCAGTAATATGCAAAAATTTCAGATAATTATTGGATACTTGAAAACTGAATTATCTACATGATATGGCTTCACTGGCATAAGAAGTGACAACAGTTAGCTTGCTACGTTTTTTGTTTAGAGCAATTTAATAAGAAAAATTCATTAGTCAAACCAAATTTAAAATTTATCTCAAAAAAAAAGTCAAGATGTTATACGGACCTGTTGACTTTGATATAATAGTAGGATCAGCGGAGATACCATGCCATCTAATGCGAATCAAACCCATGAGACCATGACACAATTTGTCAAAATAGACTCCCAAATGTTACTTAGCCTTAGAATAGGAACCACACATATGGTCAAAGCCTCAACGGTATTAACGTACAGCTACAAGTACCTGACAGTGTCACTGTCTAGACAAAGTGGCTTCAAATCTTGGAATTGACATTGGCTACCACAGTTTTTTGTGGCGATAAGTTGCCATTGAGAGATGGTCAACCATGACCTATTGGAAAATAAAACATAAAAAACCCCATATAAGCTTCATCTAGCTTGCAAAAATTTGATTACGCCGTCCCCATTCTATGGCAGCCGGCTACCATTGACCATCTATATATGGCAGTATATGTGGACTTCAAAATTCAAATATTTGTACCTAGAATGGTTTTCACGCATGAGTGTTTTAGTTTTACTGTCGATGTTTTTGTTTGTTTCTGTAGGTTTTTGTTAGCTTCACGCCATGTTGTTTTGCCTCTCTCCAATTAGAATCATGAATGCCCGGTAGCTGTAGTTCATATAACACCCGAATCTTTTCTATTTTAGGCCAGGTTACATATTACAATAGCTCAATCCGCTTTCCCATGTTTAGTTGCTGCAGTCTATAGTATAGACTAACGAAATAGCCCACTAAAAGCCCATGTCAAACCCATCGTATTCTGGCCCAAAAGATATTTTATGACAAAAGTCGGCCTTAATTAAAGCCCCAATTATTAATTGTCAATTTTACGTTCATCAATGATTTCTAGTTACCTAAAATAATCAGCAATTGATACTAGACTACTTTTCATCTGAGATTTAGCGGTCAAATTAACCGTGAAATAATAATCAGGATGTTGCAATTTAGCTAATCCATGCAAAAGATAAATTTGCACTGTATACTAATTAACAACATTTTCGCTATTCTTACTCGTCGAACACATTCAATGTGTCTTGAGCGGGATATGACCGCACCAAGCAACCAACACGACTAGACTAATGCATTGTTCGTCAGTCGTAAACCATCAAAAATAGATTGATAATCTGTTTATTTTAAATTGAACGATCCAAACTAAATTTAATATTTTAATTCTTTACTAATGAAATTGGACGAAAATTTTATCGAAATTGATATGCCTGAAGAACCGGACTTTATTCTTACTTTTGTTCATGCCATGCCACAAACAATCTGGACTTCATTTAAAAATGCTCCCTTAATTAGCTTACCTTTGTAATGTCGCAACCACTTTTTGGCAATTTCTATCTGCAGTATAGACTGTATAGTGAGTAGTGACCGTAAAAAGGCTTAAAGATTGCAAAAGTAAAAGGTAAACTATTCAAGGCCTACCTAGGAAGCAAACTAGAGGTGCTGGATTACTGTAAAGCGAACAGATCCGACTATTGTCTTTCCACCAGCACAACTTGAAGCAAGAAGCTCCCTATTTTGCCACCATAAATCAAAGAGATGTTTCCCCAAAAATAAACAACGGATGGATGTCCATCTCTTTCTCATGTGCTTCTGGTCTTTAATCAATCTGGTCCCCTCCTGTTGCATTAATTTCTTTGGATGTACTCTGAAAGAAGGAATAGAAACTGTACTTCTAGTGGCCTACTTGTTTGTCAAAAATAACATCAATTAGGTTCATTTCATAATCAAAATTACGTACTCACAAACGATTTGCAATACTATAAGGTGAAATATAAATATTAAGGGTAATGTACAAGTTCTTTTAAGTGAAAGGATTAATAAGTAAGTTCTAATTTTAGAGCAATTCGAAAGCACAAAAGCAGTGTCATGATTTTGTGGTGTAACGTAATGCCATCGATGAAGTTCTATCCTGTAGGCACACTTATTTTTATTATTTATTATGTTTTCTGTAGGCGGGTTTTCTTTTTTTTCCCCCTTTTTTTTAGATATTGATTCTGTAGGTGGGTTTTCATTCTGAAGTTTGAAACGATTCCATTAATAAAATCGTCTTTCAAAAAGAAACGGTCAAATTTTGGAATAAACCAACTATGTAATAAAATGTTCTTCAATGATAAATCAATAGCATGCAGGAGCATGGAATTCCAGGTTTCCATCTCATTAATTAAGCCAAGTTATGCATAGTCTCCATTCATTCATAGATGTACAGGCCATGTGGTGCACACACTAATTACGCAATTGAAGCATTAATGGCATAATTAATAATGTATGGTCTTCGCAGAATAATAATAATATATAGAGACAAACCAACTTATATTGACTTTCAATTTATATCCGAGTTTTTTCCTTGATTCCGGAGCTTATCGGATCCTGTACAAACGTTCAAAATCTTCAATCGTAGTCAAACTTTTTCAACTGGATAAAATAGAATAACATACTATGATATTTTCACTTATTTTTTTGTCGTAACAATGAAGAAGAAATAAAATGCCAACTTATTTGTGGTTTTGATTGTACAAATTATGCAAAATAACATTCAAAAGTGGTAATTTGCATGTTAAATTAAAATAGGAAAATGCATACCATAATCAACACTTGAACACCCACAATATATTGAACTTCATAATCTTAATTAGACTTAATAACAAGCAATGAAACCAAAAGAATTATGAATAACATACCTACCTATGCATGACACAGAGTAATAAAATGAGGAAAAAAAACTAATGGCAAAATAAACCGATTACTGATCCACCCAACCAAGCTTTAGCATGCATCAAAATCCACAAACAACTCCCCTCTTATTCCTCTCAATAAACACATTAACAAACTCAAATACAACCAAAATTAAAACCCAAATTTCAAATGAGAAATCATAGGCTTCTTTTCTATTAAAATCCCAAATTTCTATGTCTATATTCAACATACAACCAATAATCTCTCAATAGTTATAGCGTCAAACTTACCAACATTCCCACAACAGTAGTCGCCGTTGCCAAGGACCCGGCTCCCTTGATCATCATTACTGCACTATTCTCATCAGCTGCCTTCTGATCAGCCGGTTCTTGGTCAGGCCCTGGTGCTGGCTCTGGTGCCTGTGCCGGCACATGTTTCTTCTCCTTCCCAGCCTTCCTGGGTGCCTCAGCCACAACCGGTGCTGGAGCCGGGGCTGGCGGTGGAACCTCCTTCTTAAACAATTCCCTTGGCTCAAGCACCTTATCAATTGTGTAAAGAGCCAACGGATCCTCATCCTTTATGGTCCCCACAATCTTCGCAACAACCCCGGCAGGTGTCTTTATAGTCACCACCTCTCCATCATTCTGCACAGTGAGGTTATAATTCTTCTTCTCTGTCGCCAGGGTGTTCATAACACCATTGTTTGATCGGAGCATCTGCACAGAGTAATAGACCGGAATTGCATGGTATAATAACAGGTTGAGCTTTCCGGCATCAGTCAAGTTCTTAAATTTTGGAAGAAAATCATCCATCGCCTGGTCAAGGGGGCAGAACACCGTCAAACCTCCATCGATGCCATTTTGAAACGTTTTGGCAGCATCCCCAGTCGAGAGCAGCAGATCAGCGAATGTTTTGCATCCCTTGGCAGCCATGAGGTCAGTTATATTTACTGCTGATGGGGCCTCGGCAGGTGCTTCAGCGACAGCGGACTCGAGAATAGTGCTGATCTGTATGACGGCAATGTTATAGGGATCTTCAAAAATGGATTTGACGAAGGAGGCAGGAGTGTAGGTATCTAAATCAGAATCAGATGGAGCGAAGCTCACAACACCACCTTTGTGCATTGATATGTTGACAAAACCTGAGGTTCCTGGGGCATTGCCAGATGCCTGATTCACAGAGAGAATCAATAATTGTTAAGACTTAAGAGAAATAGTCTCTTAATTTTGCTGCATATTTTGTCAGCATTCCAGTGAATGAGATTATTAAAGTTAATTTCAGGGGCAGACCCAAAATTTACAAATTACAAGAGCTGCTCCAAGACTTTTTTGTTGTTAATGTCGGCTAATTAAGAAATTTCGTCCATTTAATGAACAGACTTAAATAACAAAATAGAAGAGATTAATTATCAGTTTCTGACTACAAAGTACAAACATAAACAGTTTTAAACTGCCTCATATCGGAGAAAAGCAGTAGAAATATTTGATTATATATCCTCCCAATTTAACAAATAACGAGAAAGAAGATAGTACTAAGAATTTGCTTCAAATTTTCAAATTCAAGAGTTGATCAGCCTGAGTGCAGAGAGAATAGAGAGGATTTAAAGGTATTAAACCCTTAAACCCTGCCCTGCTGCTACATCTAGGCTCCTAAAATAGAATAAAACAAAAGAAGTTTAGATCAAAACATGCCATAACTAGAATAAAAAGAGATTACCTGAAAGAAGGTGGAGACGAGTGTCGTATCGCCAGAGAGCTGGTGGAGCTTGCGGGCCCCGAAGTAGTCAACAAGAACATGGAGCGAAAGCACGTGGCGCATGGTAGGCAACGAGAAGCCTCGTGAAAGCAATGATCCCATGCCCCCATTGCTCACGACCAACACCGTGATTGTGCGACGACGGTTGATCTCGTCGGCGAGGTGCGTGGCACTCAGGTAGTGGTTGAAGGTGGAAAACTCCGAGTGTTGCGCCAGGATCTTCGTTATGTTGAAACCTCTACATAAGGTTGTGCATGAGGCAAACAGAAAGAGGATAGTGAAAGAGACTGAGAAAAGCCTCATTTTCAGAGAGAGAGAGAGAGAGAGAGTTGGGAAGTGCAATGTGATTATGGCGGAGTAAGGAAGGAGTGTGGTTGACTGGTTGTGTGAAGTGAAGAGGATAGAAATCTTGTTCTGTCTGTTAAAGTAGGGCCCTTGTTTTTAACTTATATTTACATTGGATGCCACTATCGTGGATTCTGTCAGCTTGGGTCCCATATTTCAGTGAAGTGTGTGGATTTGTACAGTTGTAATAAACTGGAGCTGTTTATGATTTGGAATTGTTTTGGAGGTATTCAGGCAAGCAACCCAACTTCCGCGGCCAGCGGTTCAGGGGCATTAATAGAAACTGCGATATTATGCTACAATTACGGTGTGGACAGCCAACAATGAGTTCATATCCAGCCTAATAATAACCATCATATGAAGGGAGTTAGATTTTAAAAAAAGAAATTGTGCAAATTAGGTGCACTTTGTATAATTATGTTCTTTGTGTTATAAGAAATAAAATCTTTTAGTTTTAAACCTTTGATTACTTTCTTGAATTTACCATTGAACATTAAAATTGTATGTGTTGTTATCACGATAAGATCTGATCGTTAATATTTATTCAATAAAATCAACAATTAAATCTTAGAATTATTTAAGAAATCTGATGCATCCAATTGGATAAAGTTCATGCGTCATAATTTAAGTAATAAAAGAATTTTCTAATGTTTGAACCTGTCATTGGATGGAATTTATACAAAAATTCTAACAAATTTTGTTGTTAGGATGAAAGATATATACCTAGAAAACGTATACATGGTATATTTCAAATAATTATTTCTCAATGTTGACATAATTAATCAGTGCATAAGTCAAATAAAAAGATTAAGCAGGCTTTAATACCCTTCACATCTCATAATGTTTCATTTTAAATATTTGATATCATAGAAAATGATGATTGAGACAAAGAAAAAAAGTTCCACATGGTTATCGCTATGAAAGGCAAATGAAAAAAATGTAATGTATTTATAGTTTTTTTTTTACATTTCTTTCAAAAATGAACAACTTCTGAAGTAAGGACCATGCAACTGGAAAAGAAAAATAAATAGAGAAAAATTGTTTTATGCCACTATCAAACTTGTCAATTTTTAAAATGCCATCTTTAGATGACTAATTAAAAACAAGCCACCATAAAATTGTCAAAATTAGTTTTGTGCATATTTCTTTCTAAAATTATAGTAAATTCTATATTTGTCATTCTAATAGCTGTCAACAAATTAAAAAAAAAAACCCAAACTACCCTTCTTATTAAATTGTTTAATTACATATATGAAACATATGAAAAGGAGGGGGATCACGCCTTCCTTTCATGTTCGTGATATTCAAATACAATATTTTTATTTCCGTTTTTGCTTTTATGTTAAATTATAGTAGTTTGTTTTTCTAAAGAAAAACGCAATTAATATGTAAAATTATTGTGGTTTGTTAATCTACATCACGCCTTCCCAAGGTGCTAACTCATGGATGAATATATTGTTAATTAACTATTGGGCACGACAAGTTTAATTTAAATATATCCTTTCAACAATTAATATCTTGATCTTATGATATATAATTAAATTTAGACTAGTCTTGAATTTATTTTTGGATTACATTTATAATTTATTTGATTTTATTTTCTCAACTTTGATATGTAAAATTTTTGTTTTAACTTTTTAATTAGATTTTAAATTTAAAGAAAAATACATAAATAATATATGTTGCTATCATAATGTTTTGATATTGATAGATAGGTATTCAATTTTGACATAATAGAACTTGATGTGTTTGGCAACATTTTGAATAAGTTAATTTGTTAAATAGCTTATTGAGACAGATTCCAAATGCTCAACTAGCAAACTCAACAAGGAATGAATAACTTATCGAGAGTCTTATTAATTTCACCTTTTGGGAGAACAAGACTACAAGAGAACAAATAAGCGAAGAGAGAGAAATCCAATTTTGTTGTTCCCAACTGTCTATTCGTCCCTTTACCAAACAACGGTACTCTTATTTGACATGCTCAAGAATTTCTAGTTTTCACAAAATCAAACAAGAAACAACCTTTTATTCTTAGTTCCCACAAATTCATGGAACTAGAAACAAGAACTACAACAAGCTTTGTTCTAGTTCTTTTTCCTATTTCATGGATTTTAGAAATAAACGCATTCCTACAAATAAAAAATACCATTTCAATTATTAAACTTACTTTTGATGGCCTTGTTTGGATGGGGTTGGAAGAAGGAAGAAGACCAAAATTTATTATAAACAATTCAAACTCTTCACAAAGTTACACACTTCCCAATACTTCTTTCCACTTCTTCCCTTCTTCCTACATCTATCCAAACGGAGCCGATAAGTAAAAAAATATATACACTAGACTCAATTTCAACCAATTATATTATGTTATATAATCAAATAGCTGATTTATCAAAGCTGAAAATTCAAGTGCCATTTGTTTAACAACTTGTTACATATGCGTCTAGTTGATAAAACCCACAGAAGATCTAGCCTACTGAGAATGAAACTAGAATAGAAAGGGGCGGTGCACATGCTTGTGGCGTGGTCTGCTCTGAAACTGAAAAGCAAGTCTTAAGTGGGAAGTTCTTCTCCAACTTTTCACAAACCATTCACAGCCGTCAATCATCAATCTAACGGTAAACAATCATCATGGTGGTGCCCAGAGAAAGTACGCTGTAAAACAGAATTAAATAAATGGATCGAGTCCGGCGGGACCCACGGGGGTACTGTAAACTAGGCAGATTCGTCGGCCGGTTTTCCACGTGTGCAGTAACGAGCACTAGAGCAGAAGGCGACAGAATAAGAAACGGCACCGAGCCACCGACACAACAGAAAGTGAAAACTGTGAGCTGAGACAAAGGAGGAAACGATGAACAGTCGGTGACTCTTTCGACTCTTTCTCTGAGCCGATCAGCCGATAATGTGGGCTTTTAATCTGGCGTTGGCGTTGGATCTGGGGAAGGAATTGCTCATCGGACGGTTAAAGTTATTTCTTTTAAAAAAGTCAGCACAAAATACTGAACTGTATCCTTGTGCATATGGTGGGGATGATGTTGATTTATTATATGTTAAATTTATATATTTAATGTTATTTGAAACAGTTAAATATAAATCATCATATATTTATGTTTATGGATTTCAAAGAAATTACATAAAATTTAATTTTTCTTCTCAATATGATTTACAATTTGAATAGTTCACATTGTCAGTGTATGGTTTCAAATTTAATATTTGCAAATTACGAGTGCTTAAATTTCAGTTTATTCTCCTTAAGCTCTATCCTCTAATGTCCAATCCTTCTTGTTCTAAATTTTGCAGCAGGGGATGGTCAAGAACAAGAGCACCGTTGAGTATTGACTTTCTGAAAACGACACATGGATGAAAAAAAAAAAGCACCTTATCAGTTATATACTTATATTATCATATGTCGCATAATTTGGGCCGATGTGACATCTCTATTCGAAGTCTAAACATTGAGCCTGCTTAAGACCCAATAGGATTATTAGAAGTACAAATTGAGCCCACAAATAATGGCACGCAATGACGTAAACATTATACATATCATCATTCTCATTTTATAAACCTGATTTGATGTTATCACTACACTTAAAACGGATTTGTTGACTGATGAAAATAAAAGTGAGTGGTAGACTGGTAGTAAACATGTGTCTGTTTCTTTTCCCTTTTTTTTGGCAAAAGGAGGTTTTTATTGTTAAGATTACTTTTCTTTCAAAAAGTAGTTTCGAGATCCTCAGTTTAATTAATTATACAAGTTTTTACACCAGTAGTCTCAGCAGTATATATCCTTATATTTTTTAATTGAAACCAAATCATAAACCTACAATTTATCTGCAAAATTTCTAAGAGAAATTTTGCATCAATCAAAAAATTCCTCTTGGTACTTGATCACACCATTCATTAAAACAGCAACTAGCCAATCCTAAACTAAACACCAGATAATACTTATCATGTTTGATCAATCACACTGTAGTTAAGAGCATATCAGGCTAGGATTACGTCATCTTAATTAGCCACAACAATATCAAATCTTTTAAACGTTATGTGCCCTCCATAAAGCACTAACAGACAACAAAAAACAAGTGCATGCAGCACCCATCCAAACATATATTAATCCTGGCCTATTGGATCCAGATCCGAACACTATTCATAAGCACTGTTGCGCAATAGTGTGGCTGACAGGTGGGGACTAAGATATTTATCGGGTGCGGATCTGATTTCCACGTGCACACCTCTCCTTTGCTGTTGCGTTATGTTGCCACGTGAAGGGAAGATCTTTGACAGCTCTTCTGTTGCCACGTGAAGGGAAGGGGAAGCCACATGATCTTCTGTTGCCGCGTGAAGAGAAGCCCAACCGTCTTCATGGGTTTATGCACAGAGAATGCAACACACTACACACAAGTTCCGAAAGTCTTTGATAACTGGCGTGGCATGTTTTCTATATATAAAAGGCTCTAATAGAGATGTAGTACAATTGTGGTACTAAAGAAATTCCAAAGCCGGATCCCATTTGTTTCTCATGGAACTCATCCCCATTTTCGAGAAAAACTGGATACATCCATTTTAAACATTTTCAGCAAAATTTATGGTCATGCTGAATGATATATGAGGAATTTATTCATATAAATTTTTCAAATTATCAATTCCGAAAATATTTTAAATAACTTTACAAATTTCATAGTATTTTATTTCCATGGTTTGATAAATATTATTAGTTTTTTTATTATTTCAAATCATTACTAATTTTTTTTGTGTGTGAAATTTTATTTTCATACTAACAAAAATTATAAAGAGTTCAAAAATACAATGCCTTCAAAATTATAATTTTTTTGCATTAAATTTGAAGTGGGTTTCCGTTAACTGAAAAATAGCGCAAAATATTTCATATGATTTCTAATTTTTTAGAAGTAAATATATGATTTTGCCGCTTTTTTTAAATTAAAAAAATATTGTTAGTCATCCAATCTAAATAGATGGAATGAAATTGATTGTGCAATGCTCTCGCACTACTGATCTTATTATATGAGATACTTTTCTATAGCTCAACATTATTATAATGGTCATAATATTATTATAAGTATTTGCGCAAATAAACAGTCGATAAAAAAAATATAAATCGCGCAACGCGCGAAGCCCCGCTAGTAATATCTAAACCAGGATTACATCCAAAACCAATAAGCCAGTAAAGGAAATACCTCTGGCTATGCTGCTACATTGGCTGATTCCTCTCCGTTGTAATTCCCTCGTGTGTACATATCAAACGTTGCTTTGCTTTCTTGCATAGCTTGTTTATCTTTAGTCATTCCTGGCTGTACAGCTATATAAAGAGAAAACTCAATTGTAAATCTGTCATAGAGTAATTCAATCAATAATAAAACCTTTCTTCGTTTGAACAGTTTTCAGAGTACGTGCTACTTCCCGGAAAACTGGAAAAGGGTCCTGCTCTTTCTTTTTTTTTTTTTTCTATCAATCAGGCAATCACGATCAGGCTATTAGATACGGTTCTTACTTCTAATGAAACTAGCAAAAGATGCCCTCATATGTGGACAATTAAAGAAACAAAATAATGTTATGCAATAAAGATATATTGCTCAATCTAACATTGATATAGGTAGATATGTCGCTCAATTTGTTTCACGAAAAATCAAAATATATTATTGCTTCGTCTAACGATTGATATCAAACCCCAGAGGCCCAGATCAAATTGATCGATCGACACAAATAAGTGGATACACGCTAGATGTAGCATGTTATTCCTCTTGGATGTGTGTGCTTATGAGTACAGATAGAAATTGGGTGTCACAGTTGAGTTGGGCACTCTTTTGAAATAAAGAAAATATTATGTTGCGGTTATTGTTTTTTTTTTTTGAGAGAGAGCTGCCCGTAGGCTATCAATACCAGAAAGAATATTACATCAGTTCAGAGATAGTTCACATTCAGAGTATACAAGATTTCATCAAATTGAAAAACAGGGAAAAGTAAACCCAGTGAATTGAATTCTCCTGGTTCTAGCAATTTTAGCTAACTTATCAACGAAAGAATTGTTTTCCCTGCTAACATGAGAGCAATACCAGTTTTCCTTTCTGTGTGTGTTCCATTGTGTGACAGCATCGACAGCATCATGGTAGGCAAGCCAGTTGACCTGAGAGGCACAAGTTGCTCCAGAGATTACCTGTTGGAGCTCTTTACAGTCGGTGTAGAAAGAGACATCAGTGAGGCCCATGGAAGTTACATGCTGCATTGCCATTTTTAGCGCTAGCAATTCGGCATGAAACGGTGAGGTGCTTTTAGTGACTGACAGTTTGTAGAATACCAGATTTCCTTGGTCAAACAATGCACAAGCCAGTCCAGAGCCATCCTGATATTCATGCACCCATGAAGCATCTATCCAACACTTGAAGGCTGTGTCTGGTACAGGAAGCTCAGAGTGGTGGGTTAACTTAGTAAATTGGTTGGCTGCAACCTGGAGTGTATGAAGTAGGTTTTGAGCAGAGGCAAGAGTTTGCCTTGCATTTCCTTTTTTGCCCTCAAAGACCTCCTTACACCTATCCTTCCAAATGATCCACATAATTGCTGCCAACTTTGCCATTTGTCGATCATTCAAACTGCTGATGAGGAAAGTCAGGATGTCATGTAACTTATCGGGTAAACCATCAGTTCTCAAATTAAAATCAGACATAAGCCAAACTTGTTGTGCTCTAGGACATTTAAAGAGGGCATGAGCAGCAGTTTCTTGTTGTGCCCCACATACTGAACATCCCCTACTTTGTTTGGCCAATCTTTTAGCAAAAACATCATCCACCGGAAGATGTTGCGGTTATTGTGGTTCAATGTGATATATGATAATTTAAGAGAATCTGCCCTTAGAGAGTGTTGCGTTCACAATATTCAGTGGAAGAGACAAATGCATTAACGAAGAAGGAAGAAAAGTGTAGGCCTAAATGGGAGCAGATGTGAATGTGTCGGCTGGAACTCATGGTGAATCAGTAAAGAAGAGATGAACCGAAGAGATGAAATAATATGGGTTGGGCTTTCGTTCTATATGGGCCTCACATCTCTTATATTTTGGTTTTTCCCAATCAAACATGCTAGGTTAATTATTTCCAAATACATGATACTTTCCTATTAATCATAAGCAATATAAAAGGAGTTGTAAGCATGGAGACAAAAATATAGAATTTCTTGAATCAAAAGGCAGCAGACAATATTTTTCATATATTGTTCTTTTCTCAATTTCTTTCTAGTTTTCTTCAACTTGTTACAAAAATCTAAAAACAGTACTGGTACATGACAGAAAGCCTTGTCAGAGCTTAGTAGTAACCATAGAAGCATATCTAGCATAATTATGTTCTTATATGGGAAAAATGTTAACTGAACTGCGTCACTAATCAAAATGCAACAAACTAATAATTATCAAATTTAATCTCAGAATAAAAAGTCGACCCCATCCATCCTTACAATTCCATGCCTTCCACAAAAATCAAATTTATGATTACACAATCCTTAATTAAATGGAAGAAAATCAACCACTCAGAAAAAATTTGTGTTCTCAACATCTAAAAGGTAGCTGCAGCAAGAATAGACACCATGGTGGAGACCACAGCAAAGCTGTTAAAGGAGCTAGCAGCACCAGAGACCTCATCAGCAGCGTGGTCACTGGATGGGCCAGGTGATAGAGCATCAGCCACAGACCCAACAGGGCTGTCGCTTACGGGTTCACTGGAAACTGGTCCATCAGAGACAGATGAGGCAGGTCCCTCTGAAGCAGGGGCCTCAGAAGAAACAGTTGGAGCCTCAGAGGATGATGAGACTGGTGATGGAGAAGTAGCAACGCCAGCTGAAGCCGGTGCAGGGGACTCCTTGACAGGTGCTGACGGGGCCTTGGAAGGGGTTACAGTGATCGGTGCAGCCTGAGGAGATGCAGATGGAGACTGGGCTTCACTGATCACAGCAACAATGGCAAGGAAGAGAGCTGCGAATGCAAGAAAGCGGGCCATGTTTGATTCTAACAAAGAAGGGCCAGGAAACAAAGGGTGTAGTTCAATGAGAGAAATATTGGTGGGGTAAGTTGGAGAGTATTGGAGAAAGGATATAAAGATGAAAAGAAGAAGGGAACTTCAGTTGGCTGGGGTAAGTGGTGGTGGCGCGCTTAGAACGGTGCTATTGTTGTTTTTGTGAGGTGAAAGATTTGAAAATTTGTTCTGGGCTGTTGGGTTGTTGTTGTACACCAACGATGAGATAGCAGAAGCCTTTTTTCAGTTGCTGTGGTGTTCTATTGTTGGAAGCATGAGTTGGCATTTCAAAAAGACGGCTTGGGCTGCGCTGGGTATATTACTAATTATGGAATAAATTGATGCTAGTTGGGCTCGGATATGCAATATTAAAGCCTTGAGAAATGTTTCTTAAAAATGAAAATTATATTCTTTAATAATTACTCCATCTAGGTTATTCTAACAATTAACAGTAACCAAATTTCAAAAAAAAATAAAAACAATCAACAGTAACCAAGGTTAAAATACTAATACAACAACCCTCATAGATACATAAAATGAAATACACACGTTACTTTCAGCACAATAAAACAGGATATACACTCGTCAGAAACTCAGTATGCAACAGCATGAAGCCTAGTTCTAGCCTCGGCAACGGCAACTAGAAACTCATCACTTGGGTTCTCTCTTGCCGCAGCTAAAGCTGCCATATATGCTCTCATTTCCTGATTCATCCTTTCAGTCTTCATCTCATCTCCATTCTCCATCTGTTGTGCAACAAAAAAATATATTTTCTTTAGCATGAGCCCAGTACACATATCTCTACTTGCACAGGGATTGGATGCCAATTATACATTGATTAATTGTCAACAATTTAACATTTTTAATTCAAAAACTAACACATTTTGGGCGCAAAAACACTGGTTAGTACAATATTCAAAACCAATACCAAACCTTAACCCTCTCAAACCTCGAAAATTAGTTGCAAATGTGAAAGTTTTACCATATCAATAAAACTGGGATGGGTTTTCCAAATCCAAAATCTTTCCATGCACGCTTAGTTTCAACAAATGTATGTTCTGTCAGGACATCAGAAAATTGAAACAAAAAAAGAGATGCATTACCCCATGTAGATCAGCATCAGCTCGATGAGAAGGGATGGTGAAATCTTCTGTGCAAGCTGAAGAGTCTTCACACAGTTTCTCGAATAGTTTCATAAGAGAACTGATCTCAAATTCCACCAAGCCCATACATTCTTCGAGTTCTTCGATTTTGCTATTCGAAGCCCTGACCTCCCATTCTAATTTTTCTAGAGCAGCCTGCTTCTCTGCCAATAGCATCTAAAATGAAGAGGATATGTCATTTAGAGCGAACTTGCAAGAACTTTCTAAGGTCAATGTGTCAAACAGACACGCCCCTCCCCCAAGGGTAAAATGAGGAAAGGAAAGAAGAAAATTCTGTACAGAAAATCCTACCTTTATTTAAATTAAAACAAAGCATAATGAAATGAATCCACTTATAACAGTCCACCCAAATTGTTCATGATCAATTATATACCGTAATTATAAAAAAAAAAAAGTGAATGCAAGATTAAGTGTTGCAAATAGGAGAACTGTATAATGCCCCAGCCCTATACACAACAACAACAACAAAAACAAAAGGAACAAAAAAAGTATAATTGATTCATAGAAGAAATAAGAAAGGGACATTTGACCATATTGAATGCCCCACACGACCACTGCAAGATGTCACCTGTCCATAAAACATTTGGATATTTCTCTTTCTTGACAAAGACAGGCAATTTTCCATCTTAAAAGGGAACGAGTGAACGTTTGGCTGGACATAAAACTATTTTCCTTCACAAACTTAATACCCTAGTCACAGTAGAACTGACAAAGGCATGGCACCTTTCATTACTAATTATTACCATACCCTTTATGAACTTCTTTTTGTTGCAACAATAAATAAAGAATCACTTTGCAGGAAGGCACCATATATAAAACACCCATCTGACAAATGATATACATAACCACAGATATCTTCATTAAAAAATTGACAAACAATAGCTAAAATACAATTCTCAATAGTTCTGAATTAAAATTCCTTTTAAAACCTAAAATATTTGGATAATGTTCTCAACAAAAACTTCATATGGCAAACCTAGAAAATTTTTCAACAAACTATAAAATATTTCAAATACTTAATGTTTTTTGTAGTCAATGCCTGGAGGGACCAATAACAGGAAATTTGGGGCAAAATATGTTTTTTGAATTTTCAACGCCTTAGCTCATGTAGCAATAATTTACCTTTGCATTGTTTAGTTGAGAATTTGTGGATTGGATCAGGGCATCCTTCTCACCTACTACGTGCCGCAAATTATTTAATGTAACATAAATGGAGCTCATTTCATCAACCGAACTCTGTGCTGTTCTCAAAGCCTCATCTTTTTCGAGCAATTTCTGCTGTAGGTTTTCTATCTGCTCACGCAACTTTACAATCTCCTCCTCATATTTTTTCACATTTTCATTGCCATTCGAAGTTGAATCTTGCTCGACCTTTTCAGTGCTCTCTGTGAGTACTCTTTGCTTTTCTGAATCATTCAGTGGTGCCTTTTCGCCTTTTGAGTCTGCCTGTATTCAATTAGGCAATCCAAAATTTTATAAGAGAGAAGTGCAAAGTACAATTTAGAATGCCAATGAAGAAAATAGTATCTAGTATCCAAGAATACATTATCCAAAAAAATTTTAAATAGTAATTACCACTTAAACAAAAATATTTGTAACCAAGTAATGATGCCTTCCTTTATTACCAAACCCATTTTCCTTCTTCTAGTCCTAAAATTTTAATTATCACAATACAGACCCGCAAGAGAAAAATAATTTCAACACCAAACTTCACACACCTAACAAACGTGGTATTGATTTGACTAGCAAGACAAGAGCACAGCATTACCTTCTTTGGTTTAGGTGGAGCAGGTGTATAAACCATCGGCGCCCGCCTCGAATAAGCGGAATTCACTCTCCGATCCTAAATCCAACAACACTAAACAAATTAAAAAAAAAATTACGGATAAAACTATCAAATAAAGAGAGCGAGAGAGAAGAGGGGGGGGGGGGTAAACCATGAGTGACTCGACTAGAGGAAGCATCTCGACTAGGTTTTTGTACAGTTGGCGATCTACATTCGCTCCGTGTCCGGCGACCGAGGGGAGCGGCTTCTCCGTCGTCGGCGGCGCCAGGTCCGGCGATCTCTGAAGCATCTGAGAGGTTTTGGGATGAGACGAGAGAGAGAGAGAGTACCTTGCTCGGGACCTCAGGTCGGTTCTCCTAACGCCACTCTCTTCTCTTTTGCCTTTCTCTCTTTTCTATTCACTGATTGCTCTTTCCTTTTTCTTCTTTTCCTTTTTTTTCTTTTGTTTTGTCGGCGATAGTGGACACTGTTGATACTTGTCTCATTGTCTGATACTTTGATAGGAGTGTAGTCTGTGTTGGACTGTACTGGTGAAGTAACCGTTGGTTTTCCGTGTACACTTGTCGAGGTAATATCAATCGTCCGATGAGACTCTGATATGGATCGTTTCAACTCGTACCGTCCTTAAAATCGGACGTCTGTTAGATTGTCGCATTTCGCTGTTGAATTTAGTTTGGGCTGCTTAATTTCTGAAGAGAAAAGCCCATTTTATGCGCTTTGGGAATATAAGTTATTTTAGGCCGAAGAGCAGAAGTCCAGTTTGAATAAGTCGTGAATTTCCCTCTTGGGAATTCATGAGCACAATCGAACAAGGTAATTGGTATATACCATCCCACCAATTACCATCTAAATCATCCAAACATAGTTCACGTGATATTCACATGATCTCTTCACATCTTTTCATCTCTTTTGAATCCATCATCTTCTCTCTCTTTTCATTTTTTATTTCTGAAATCTCTCTCTACTCTCTTCCATCTAAATAAGGTCGGTTAGGGTTTCGATCTTCTTCCACCATGGATCCATCCATCCAGATCTCCTCTCTATACTCTCTCTTCTCCTTCTCTTTTCCTCCGTTCTGCCCTTTCAATCTGACGAGCACCTCTTCAACGCGACACGAGTTCGATGTGGCGGCGCGCCTCTCCCTCCCTCCGCCACTGTGCCGGAGATCTTCCCCATGGCGCCTCCGATGACCACGCGCTCTTCTCCTCCTCCGCTTTCCGTCATACATCTCCCCTTTTTTTCTCTTGATTGATCTGAAATTAGATGGCTTCTTCTACCACTGGTGGTAGACATGGCGGTTACGATTATTTCTTTGAGATTCTTCTAATTGAACGTGGGGAAGAGTAGCTTGCTAGTGAGTTTCATCTCTTCTCAATTTGAAGATTTAGCACCTACAATAGGTATTGATTATATTTTTGCATCCGACTTTTCTGGTTTTATTGTATTTTGGGAATGCTTGATCTGAGTTTCCCTTTCGTTTTCGGTTCTGTTTTATTAGTAATTGCTCGTTTTTTTATTTTTTATATAAGTGTTCAATTAGTTGCATTACATGTTATATTACATGCATCTAGGGATTAATTTATCGTTATTACTGTCACACCCTAATTCATGTGGATTTATACATGTGTTCAGTTAGTTCATTTACATGTTATATTACATGCATAAAGGGATTAGATTACCGTCATTACTGTCACACCCTAATTCATGTGGATTTATACAAGTGATCAGTTAGTTCATTTACATGTTATATCACATGCATCAAGGGATCAGATTATTGTCATTACTGGCACACTGTTATTCATGTGTATTTCTATAAGTGTTCAATTAGTTTCTTTATATGTTATGTTAAATGCACGTAGGGTTGAGATTATAGTAATTTGACAGGTTTAGTATTGTTGTCACACTCTAATTCATGTGTATTTATACAAGTGTTCAGTTAGTTTCTTAACTTGTTATATTACATGCATCTAGGGATTACTTGTACAAATGTTTACTTCAAATTTTGCACAAAAGATGTGTTAGATACTACAAATGTTACGTTAAATGAAATAAGAGATCATCTTATGTTTCATTATTAGAAATTATTTTCTGCATAAAATTTCCTCAAAAATTATTTAGTATTAAATTGTGATCTTTTTGTCAAATTAAGAGATCATATTGTTAACCGAGGTAAGTTGATTAAAAGTTCAACATATATTGATACTGAGTTTAATATGTTTTGTTATAAATAATTACGGATGTATTTATGCAAGTGTTCACTTAGATGATCTATTTGCTATATTACATGCATCAAGGGATTATCTTATGTTCCATTGTCAGAATATATTGTCTCCATATATTTTTTTACATACAAATTAAGGGATCATCTTACCTAACACTTTACATATATTTTTGAATTCATTTTGCGCAGGTTTGGGCCTCACTTTGATCAAGTTGGTGTGAAGTGTTGTGTTCATTGGTTTTATCTTGTGGATTGGTTATAATTTGTATTGCTTTCAATTGTTAAAACTGATCATGATGTATTAGGGATCATATTATTGTTATTTTTAATGGATCATATTATTGTTTTTATTTTGGTATTTGCATGTTAAATCATCCCTTATTCTTTTTAGTTCATAAACCGTTAAACATTAATCACATCCCTTATGAAATCATTCACAACACAAATTACAAATTTATTGGCTGATTGCGCTAAAAAATGATGCAAAATCATTAATATGTCACTTTATAAATAAATCAAACTGAACACTTAACGCAAATTAATCGATTCCTTGTTGTATTAAGCTCAAAAAACAGTTTAATATTAATCACATCCCTTAAAACATCAAACAGAACACGAATACATGACGTCATCAGCATCAGACGCGCGCTCAGTGCGTGAAAATGAGCCGTCTAGCTGGGCCGCGCGAAAAAAGCCTGGTTGCTGAGTGAGTGGATGGTTTGGATGGTAAATGAGTGGATGGTGTATATCATTCCCGAACAAACAATCACAGCTTAGTCTTTTGACTTTCACGTGAGTCGCTCTCCTACCCTCATCCTTCCATCCTATTTCGCTCCCCTTCAATTTTATTTCTCTTTGTTTCGTTTCCTCTCTCCCTCTATCCGATCTTCTCACGCAATCACAATAATAAGTCGCCGATTCAGATCTCCACCATCTCCAATTTCGCTTCCGTCTCAGTCGCCGATTCAGATCTGCGGTTTGAATTCAACATTTGAATTTTAAAATTTTTAAGTATTAAAAAAAATAGTTGTTCAAAACAATCCTTTTAAAAGGACTGTTGAGGACGTGCGTTCTGTTCTCCCTCTCCTGATCCCCTCTGTTTTTTTTTCTCTTCTCTATCCCGTTCTCCTTCCCCTGCATCTTTTTATCTCCTCTGTCATCTCTCTTTATTTTCTCTCACATGCACATCTCCTCTCTCCTCTCTTCTATTTTTCCTCCCTCACATCTCTTCTCTCTCATGATATCTCGCTCTTCTCTTTTGCAAAACGAACATAACCAACAACAAACTGAACATATAAAACAACAAAATGAAACTATACAAACATTGGCTACATAAGAAATGAAATAAAAAATAAAACGAACAAATAAAATGAACACTTATAACGACAGACATAATAAATAAAGTGAACATTTATAATAGTTAATTAAAATTAATAGATGTAAAAATATAAAATTGAATAAAAAATAAAAAAAAAAGAAAAATAAACAAATTGAACAAATAAAATAATACTTATAATAATAAAATGAACATATACAATAAATAAAGTGAACTTATATAAAAAAATATAGTTAACTGATACAACAAATAAATTGAACATTTATAACAACGGAAATGAACATATAAAAAAAACACAATAAAAATCAAAGTGAAATATGAAATACACTACAAAGGAAGGAGACAAAATGGAATCTAGAGTCTCCAAATAAAAAAAAAAAAAAAAACTCACGGAAGAAGAAGGAAGATAGCATGGAAGAGAGAGGGAGGAAGGGGAGGGAGATTGCGTTGGATGAGGAGAGAGCGGAGGAAAGAAAGATAGCACTGAGTGGTAAGAGGGAGAGAGGGAAATCAGACAATGCTCGAGTGTCGAGAGCGCCTTACCGGTGGCGCTGGTTGATATTTCCTCCGATCACATAAACCAATTTCAATGAGCATTTATATTTGCATTTGTATATCCATTTTGTATCTTACACAGTTCGTATGTGAATGTTATTTAAAGCATGTGATTTGGACCGTCCGATTTAGATCGAAAATATCCTACGGGTTTTCAACCCAAAAAGAAAAAAGATTATCGAATGCATACGGAACGCTGTCATTGTTAGAAGGACTATTTCGAAACCAATGCAATATGTCGTCCAAAAAAAAAAATGTCATATTAATGCTCATCGGATTACCTGTTTTTTTTTTCTCGTTAGACAAGGCCTAAGAAATTATGATTCGGTATAACAAGGATTTAATGAGGAATATTTTATTATAAGATTTGTAAATATATTAGGGAATTTTTTGTACATGAATTTTGAGTGGAAAATTGTACATTATATATATATATATTTTTAATTTTATATTTAAAATTATTTGGTATCATTAACATCGGCCCAATCAAAACATATAATGATTCACGATGCTAATGTGATCGTTGGATACGTTTATACGACATTAATGGTTTAAGTCTTTTAATATTCTTTTTAGAAAAGCTTTTATATAGTAATAAACTTAATTTATACATCTTCGGAGTGTCACCAAATTTCCCGGGAATATATGTTCAAAGTATTTGACAGTAGATTGCAGTTATATTTGTCAAAAAAAAAAAATTATCAAAAAATACCCTACCAATAATCAAATGCCAGCCAGACAGCAATTATGACTACTGTTCTCATCCCATCACTGAAAAAGAAATATCACTACCCTATGACTTTGTTATTACCATTTAGAAGAAAAAAACAACTTTCAATCGAGGACCGCCAGCCTTGCATGTAAATAATTATGATGTTTGGTTTAGAAAAAAATAAATAAAAGGATGGATCGGGTGGTTACAAACAACTACTTTGACTTCCATGATTAGGGTTCAATTTATATATATCGCACGATCCTTACATGCATAACAACTAAAGTTTCAAATAAAATTTTGTTTGGAGCATAGTTATTAATAACTGTTTATTACTCGTACTATATAGCATGGTTTTAAAATAATTAGACAAATTTAATAGATAGACGAAACTAATTTATTGGATGCTAACTATTTATGAATTTTACAAATTTTATGAATGATACGTTGTTTTAACCAGATTTTATGAACATTTACAACAACAACAACAACCAAAAGGTGCGTTTGGTAAGGGTTGGGTTAGTGCTTTCCTTGGGTTAGCAAACTAACCTTGCTAATTTGGGATGCCAAATGAATCAAGGTTAGTTAGGTTAGTTACTAAACTTTCACTACCCAACTAACCTAGCAAAATGGTGAGTTAGTTTCCCTTTTCATGACAAATGATATAAAAGTTATTCTTTTCAACAATAAGTAATAATTAATAAAGAATAATTAATAATAGTTAATATAATAATAATTAAATTAATTAATAATTCATAATTAAAAATAAATAATAGATATTGTAATATTAATTATTAATTATTAATTATTCATTAATAATTAATGAGGATTAATAATAATAATAATTAAAGTAATTAATAATTAATAATATAAAATAAATAATAATATTAATTAATAATTATGATAATATATATAATAATTAATAATAGTTATTGTAATATTAATTATTTATTAATAATTATTAATGAGGAATAATATTAATAAGTAATTAATAAGTAATAATAAAAAGTAATTAATAATTAATAATTTAATAATTATTTAATAATTATGGTAATATTTATAATAATTAATAATAATAATTGTAATATTCATTATTTATTTATAATTTATGAGGAATAATAATAATTAGTAACTAATAATTCATAATTAGCAATTAATAATAGTTAACAAGTATTATAATAATAATAAAGTAATTAATAATTCAAAATAAATAATATGAATAATTATGGTAATATTTATAATAATTAATAATCGATAATAGTTATAGTAATAATAATTAGTAATTAATAATAATCATAAAATTATAATAATAACGATATTCAATAATAGTTACTATAATAATGATAATAATAATTAATAATGGTTTATTTTTTATAATTTATAGTTAATAATTAATAATAAATTTTATTAAAATTAATAGTTGTTAATAACTACTAATTAATAATAGTTAATAAAAATTACATCATTATTAGTTCCTAAACTCAAAATACTAACCTCAACATACCGCACCAAACAACATTCACTAACCTTAAGTTAGTACTAACCCTATCAAATCACTACCCTCACCATTCTACCCCTCTAATCTCAAAAAATACTAAACTTACGTCACTAACCGTACTAACTTTAAATTTGCCAAACACACCCAAAGTCTTTTGTCCCAAACAAGTTAGAATAAATTAGAAATGTAAACCTAACAAGATTAAAGTCACCGAAAAAAAAAATAATAAAATAATAATAATAATAATAATAATAATAATAATAATAATAATAATAATAATAATAATAATAATAATAATAATAACTTACATCCTCACTATAGGCTAAAGTTATGACATAAAAATATAAAATTTATGATTGTTACCCTATGTTTGTATGTCATGATTCTGATACGTGGATCGCTAACATTCACGCATTCTTATTCAATGCCAATTTTTTGGAGACGTTCTATTCTTTGAAGTTTTTTTTTTTTATTGTTTTCTCCCATGTCAATCTTGGTCTACTTCTATCTTTTGTTATGTTTTCGAAACAGTTGAGAATTTCGCTCCGCACTAGTGCCTCAAGAGGTCTATGTTTGATATGCCCAAACCATTTTAAACGATGTTTGATCAAATTCTCTATCGATGCAACTCCAACCATATCTTGTATTTCATCATTTTTTTTAAATCTAATCCTTTCTTGTTTGAGCACATATCCACCACAACATACGCATCTCTACACACTTATTTTCTGGACGTGTCGTATTTTAGTAATCCAACATTCTGCACCATACAATATCACATGTCTATTCACCGTCATATATAACTTTTTCTTTTAGCTTAAATGTTAAACTTTCTTCTTTTTTTTTTTTTTTTTTTGACATATGCCCGTAGGCCCACACACCCACCCTATTCCTCCACTCAGCAGTGGGGATCGAACTGTGATCTCTCCCGTGGGAGACCTGGTGCCATACCAGCTGCACTACAGCAGCTTCGGCTTAAACTTTCTTATCACATAAGACGTGAAATGCTTAATAGCAGGATGGAAAATAATTTATTAAATTTATACCCGTATGTAAATATTGCCAAATTATTTCCAAATCCAAATTTATCATTTATGGCTGTGGGCCTGTGGATAACTGTGTTGTCAGATTTAATCCCAACCATTTTGATATGTAATCAACATAAATTTGATCTCTGAATAGTTTCCCGTTTATTACATACCAGTATACCAGTGGAGAATATCCGAATAGCCTCCTTGGCATTACCTAGAATAATAGAATTGAATTATACGGCTGCAATCACAGGCCCACTAATTGAGAAGAATAATTTAATCATTTTTATGATTTTATTGTGGATTTGTTGTGATAATCAAGAAACAACGCCAACTTTTTATTTCTACGACATGGATAGTCTAATAAACTTTAAGACCTTGCAAGCATGTCTAATATATCAATTTTAAATAGATAAAAATTAAAAAATAAAAACTTAGGACTCCTGTCGCTGCAAACAGACAAAAAAAGAAGTTTTTATTTTGGGTCAGAAAGTCATTCCTGTGTAATTAAACACTTCTGAGACGGAATCTCGGCAAATAACTACTCCATGTTATCTGGCGCCATTCCTGCTGTGGTGTCTGTTTATAATAATTGTTACATTTACACCTCTAAAACTGCCAACATGGAATTTTTAAATAAAAAGGACTGGAAATCGTTGAAGACGACCGTAACTAGATTTGTGACAATGCTTATGCACGATTATCCTAGAACTCATATTCAAATTTGTGAACTTGTACTTGCGGATTTCGCTTTGGAAAACAAATATTTATTGAAGAAAAATTAAAACTTTTATATGTGATTAGTTCTAATAAAATTATAACTTTTACAATTTTAAGTACAACAAAGTATATTATTTTATCGAAACGCTATAGCCATATGCGATTATAAACAACATAATTAGCCGTATAATAACTCATGTGGGAAAAAAAGGTAAAAAGATTATATTGTTATAAGATTTACATTTCATCTTACATTCATCAATTAACAATTTAACATATATTTCGTTAAAAAGAGAAGCATTAGACGAGTACTTTGAACAAGATAAAATATGAGAGAGAAATAACATTGGAGAGATGAAAGCTTCAATAATGTGTAATAAATCTTCATTACCTTAGATGTACATGTAATAAAGACATTTAATTAATTAGATGCGTGCAATACATGACCATCAAGCAGCCAAGCTTTATCACCTTATAAATCGTTAGAAGCAATTAGTGTGTGGTAAATATACTATTAAATAAGAGCTGTGCAGCTTTTATATCGGTCATATTTTTCTCCACATAGGATATGACATAACACTAGTGTTTGCCAGTGCCAGATATCATTGAAGTGTTAAATTGCTATGTTTTCATATTTTATAAAATAAATGTATAAAAATTAAAATTTATTAAAAAATTTGTTTGAAAAATATGTACTTCATAATTTTAAAAATATGTTTTCAAAGTCAAAAGTATAGATGTTAGAGCAAAAACTATTATTTCTCATTATTTAATTATATATTTTTGTTATGTTTTCAAAGTAAAAAATATGGTTCATTTTGACCCCCGTGCATCATGGTTCACCATATCATTTCTCATTATTTAATTATATATTTTTATTATTCATCTTTGTGCGTCAGATTTATGTGAAAAATAAAAAATGTAAATTATTGCAAATTTTATTTATTTGTTACAGTAATGATTAGAAAATGTGTGTGGAGTCGTTTTTACTTTTTAGTGGACTGTTCGCCGAGCAAGTGGGCTGCTGATATTGACCTACCTAGCTAATTGCCTGTCTTGGCAAGAAGAAGAAGGTCGCTTGGATTGGAATCTGGACATACACCTGGTTTAGATCGCTCCCCTACATATATCCTCTTTCTATAATCATCACTCTCACTTCTAGAACTTGTTATTCGTGTGCACCACCAGAGAATAAAGAGTTGATCTAGGTTTGAAAAAAAGAAAGTTGCTACGGCATATCTAGTTTATTGTATTTATTTTTATAAAAATAGATAAACTGACAATATTAAAACTAATGTCAAATTTCACATATAGGTTTACAACCTTCAATAATAAAACTAACGTAAATTTTTAGTATTATTTTTTTGAAGATAAATTGGGGGTCAAGCCTCCCGACTTATTTTTTAAAATTAACTGTCTATAAAAGATCTCCAGCCGGATTTCGAATCTGCGATCTTTCACTCAAGATGCATTACTTTTTATCATTAGACCAAAAGCTGATTATCGACCCTAAAAAAATAGCTGGTTATCAATTTCAGCATTTTTGTATATGCATGTTATAGTGTTTACCAAAAATCCGCCGGGTCAAACCCGCCCCGCCCCAAACCCGCCCCATGGACCGGATCGCCCCGGACCGTCCATGGACCGTGATGGGTCGAAGGGTTAGATCGGGGCGGGTCTACGGCGGGTTTGGGCCGCCCTTTCTAAAAAAACCCGCGTTAACCCGCCCCGTCTTAACCCGTGGACCGGACCGCCCCGCCCCGTCAACCCGTCTTAAACCCGTGCAATGTTATTATTTTATTTTATAACTCCGCCTATGTTATTATTTTATAAAATAATTTAATAGCATAGCCGGTCCCAAACCCGAAAAAAAGAGGAATGTAACTTTATATAATTATATTCAATTTTTTTCATTTAAGAAAATAAAAAAAAAACGTAAAAGTGAAATATAAAAATAATTTACCAAAAATAAAAAAACAGAAAACAATATTGAAAAAAAGGAAAAAGTATTGAAAAAAAAACAGAAAAGAGAAAAACAACAAAAAAAAAATTTATAGTGATTATTATAGTATATAATATATATGTAGTTTATATATATACTAACGAAAAATTAAAAAAAATAATATAGTAATAAAATAAATAAAAACCGGCGGACCGGACCGGACCGGACCGTCATAACCCGTGCGGGTTACATGGGGCGGGTTTAAGAAGGGTTAGGGTCAAGATTTCTAGAATGGATCGTCCTAACCCGCCCCGTCTTAACCCGTGGACCGTCCTAACCCGCCCCGTCCTAACCCGTGGACCGTCGCGGGTTGGACCGCCTCGACCCGCCCCGCCCCGTTTGGTAAACCCTAGCATGTTATATTTATAGCAAAGTACATTTCACATACTGACAATTGAATTTAATAACATTTAATATTATTTATTAGGACTGTCAATAAATCTGACAAAAGATATGTAGGTTCACACGTAGGCCGGCGAATTCTTTTTTTCGGCCATGATATTTCCGGACTTTACTCTTTGGATTTCGCAGGAGATGATCAATTTCCATCGTTTTATTTTTCTTTTCTTTATTGAAAGTTGCATATTTTTCTTTGCTGGCTGATGTAAGATTAGATAAAACAAAACTGAAGTGAATTAAAATTATCCCTCTTACGACATGTCCTCGTGAGATCTACCACTAGAAGGCGAATTCAGATCTGGTGCCGCGCTGCACGGTGTGCCGCGCGGCATTCTAGCCGTCTGATCAAGATCCAATGGACAAGGGAGCTCCGTGCATGTAACCTAGATTGATAGGCCCGTAAAAAATGAACCGTCCGATTCAGATCAGACGGCTCGTACGCGCGCTGCACGGTGTGCCGCGCGGCACCAGATTCGGGTCCCTAGAAGGCTATGTATGGTGATCCTAATACTAGGTCAAATTATTATCTTTTATCTCCTTTGGTCAACTCGCCAGCATCCCGAATTAAATGGACCCGAATCTGGTGCCGCGCGGCACACCGTGCAGCGCGCGTACGAGCCATCTGATCTGGATCGGACGGTTCATTTTTTACGGGCCTATGAATCTAGGTTACATGCACGGGGCTCCCTTGTCCATTGGATCTTGATCAGACGGCTAGAATGCCGCGCTGCACGGTGTGCCGCGCGGCACCAGATCTGAATTCGAATTAAATAGCCTTCTCTTTTCAGCGCCGAATTAATAACCTGAGTCCCCATCCCTGCCATTCTGCCATCCCTATCCTTCCTGTTTCTGCTGTCATATTATCTCCTTTTTATTAAATCAATGGATATCTCCGGTGATACTTATATACTATTCTAATTTGTTAGACATTTATACTATGCCTAATTATTAATTTTGGCAATATTTTCCGTTGCGCATTTATCATACTCAAATACACACACACAATTGTAGAGTTTTGTTAATTATTGTTAGTAGTTAAATTAAATCTTCAGAAGTTGAGATATCAACAATCATTGACAAGAATAAAATGATTAAGAAGGGTTGATCGCAATTAGAGAAATGACACTTCATTTTATTTGAATAAAAAGGAAGAGTCATACTGCATGGATAAAAACCTATATGTATCGTATCCTCTTCTAGTAATTGCGATCAATAAAGTGTTTTTTTTATTATACTTTTTAGGTAAGTGAACGCATAAATGTAAAATTATTTTATTCTAATAAGACAAATAACATCACTATTCACTTTACATTAATAAAACCAAAACCATATGAAAATAATATTTTTGAGCGTAACACATTAATAAAGGATTTATTTCCATTTTGAAGGGGCAAATTTCTATAATTTAGCAAGTATAAAAACATAAAGTCAAAAATCAGTACCGACTACCAAGTTCTACCCATGCCCGCAGTGTGAACATTAACAGGTAATCTCCAGTTTTTTGGAGAATTGAGAGGATATAAGGCTCCAGTGTTGTGTTACAGTGTGCTGGCGCGTGCCGAACGGAACGGCCGCATAAAGACTATTGCTTCCGTGCTTAGTGACCATCTCTTCTTAAAACAATTCTGTAGCGAACAGAGTGCGCTACTAAAACCTCAATCCGTTACAGGGGAAACTACATAGTTACAGAGAAAATAGCTCACGCGCTCCTCGGCTCTTTCACGGGAGAAATCTTCTCTGCACCTCTCCGTGTAGTTTTATTACTGACGAATGAATATGGCTTTTGTTTGACTTTGCTTGCGAATGAAAGCAACTTACACATGACATACCTCTTCTCTAATTACTTTATTCCAAACCCCAAGTAGTTGCTTCCTCTCCTCTCTCCTTTCTCTCTCTCTCCTAACAAACAAGACATATGACCTCTATGCGCTTCCTTCCATATTAGTGGATCCGAGGTATTCATTCTATATATTCCTTCTCTTGTTTAGATAATTTTGTTTTTCTTTTTTGGGGAGTGGATTTCTCTTTGTCCTTGACGACTTTGATCAAGTTGTGTATATTTTTGTGATATTTATTTATGTCATTTTTGTCGCTGCTTTGCTACATTTCTCTCTAATTTGGAATTTTTGGTGTGGAAGAGAAAAGGGGCACTGATCAAATGTAGATTGTTAAGAAAATTTTAGACTTAGATGGTTGTTTTAAAAGAGAGAGACAGATCAAGAGCTGAATTCAAACTGGTTGCTTAATCCATGAGCATCCCATTAATCTAACCAGAAAACTTAGGCTACATTTGAAATTATTTTCTCTCAAGGTGGGCTACATTCAAGTTATTTGTGCAATGGTTCATTTTGGAACAGAAAGAATTGTATTGATTAAATTGGTCTTTTCTTAAACGGGTGAAGTATATTCTTTTTGTCGTTTCTCTTATCAAGAAACTCTCTTTCATCTAGTTGTAGATCCCTTTGGGACAAATGAAAAAGAAATAATAAAAAGGAAAAGCATTTCATAAATTTATTAGGACAAATGATCTCCTGTCTTTGGTTATGAAGGACTATATGTTATTTATTTGTCCTTTTTTTTTTTAGTAAATTTCTTATATTAGTCCTTTTAAAAAAATAGTAGCTAATTGATTGTTTGTCATATTCATGGTATCTAAAAAATTTGCATCATTTAGAAAAATGTTCCAGGCTGGTGATGGGCATTCATTTCGCTAGAAACTAATCTTTTGTTTCCTACTTAAGCTCCTACATAAATGACATTCATCCCCTTTTTCATGTAGGTAGATACCATAATCTAAGTTATTTTTATTTCTTTCCAGAAGGTGATGATCAGAGCACAATTGTAGTGTATCTCAACCATCGTACTACATATGTAAAACCCTCCAATGGAGAAAGATCGCTCCAGCCGAGGAACCCAGCAACAATTCTCGATCTACTCAAACAAAGGCGGCATCATTGTAAAAGAGGAGGTCTCGTCAGAGAAGGCGTTCACTAAAGCTGTGAAAGATATCTGCATTGACGAAAGTTCACGACCTCTAATGGAAAGGAATGTGTCTCTGAACTTCGACCATTCTGTCGTGGATGGCGTGATAGCCATCGAGCTTGCCAGAGAGCCCACACCAAAAAATTTGAGTGGGCCTATATTGTCTGAGAATGATGTAAGCAGTCCCTTGAAGTCAAGTGCACCCATCAAATTGAAGAAATTGGGGTTTGGTGATAGTGATTCTGGTGTTGATGAGGTATGTATTGCGCATATTGCTTGTACTGTTTCTGTAGGTTATATTACTGGTATAATCTGATACTGTGGTGTAGAGATTCTGTAATGTCGGGAGTTATTGTGTAAATGGGGTTACCTGTACCTTCTTTACAATACAAGTGGTGTTCTGTACTTAGGCATACTGAGCACAATTGAGGTCTATGCTTGGTGTTTTTTGAGATTCGAGTGTATCATTCTGTTGTTTATGCCTTGTTAGCCTTTGTCGCAAGCAGGAAATGCCAATTTGCAGTAACAGAAGGTTTATGTCTTATCTATGTCAGCCACTTCTTTTCTAAGGCATCAGTTGGATAACAATGTCTTGGTTCTGAACTGGCGCATTACAGGTTTATTTTGATTAGTTCTGACTAAGGTTAAATACAATAACCAGCAAACTTAGTTTCTATTCACTATGTATGCTGCGAGTTGTATGTTCTAGGAATTATTAAACACAGATAATTGAGTTAAATAATTTTATGCGAATTTCAGGGTGCTGTTGCCCAATCACCCTCAAAGACAAGTCCAACACATGAAACTACAACTGCCAACCAATCTGATTCAACCACAGTGGAGAATTTTATTGACAGGTCATCCGACACTATCAATAGTTCCCCAAATGACCGAAAAGCAACTGATAATGACAGTGACGCTACAAATACAAAGCCTACTGAGGTCAATGCTGATACAGATACTGTCACTGGTACAGATACAGGCATAGGAGAAAAACCGACGAGCCCAAGCAAGGAAAAAACACAGAACCAAGTGACTTCTCCTATGAAGAGTTCAGTTGGTAATAACACTGGCGATTCAGGTTCTGGCGCGAATGCTCCCTCTGTCCCATCTACCCCTTCTTCCCCGATACCAAATTCTGATTGCATTTCAAACCGCTCTGATAGTACAAGCACCAGTAACCGCTCGTTTGCATTCCCTGTGTAAGTATTTCTCCAGGTTCAGTTTTTTATCTTGTTGTCTAACAAATTAACAAGAGCCGTACTAAATACGATCTTTTTGTTGTTGTACAGGCTACCAAGAGAATGGACCAGCAGTCCTGTAAAAATGGAAAAGACTGATAAGAGCCGTTCTAGGAAATGTCGAGGTTGCTCGGCAATCTTCTGCTGCAGTTTAATTTAATTATCTTATTCTCAACCCCCGCCACTGCAGCTCGAAAAAAGAAAAATCAAGTTTTGTTCTCCAAAAATCACTTTAAATTTTAATGGCAGACTAGGATTATAAGGTTATTAGATCAAGATATTGAATTGTGTCATGTAAGTATGAGTCTTAGCAGCATTTCTGGTAAATTTTATTTGTGGTTATCATTTTGTAAATTCATAGTGTTTTGATTTCCTAAATACAAAAACAGCTGGTTTCTGGCTCTCCAAAAGATATCAAAGCTGGTAGTTTAAGGTCCTTCAATTTCCAATGTTTGTGTATCAAAAACAACATAACAACATTGCTACGGATCAAAGAGGTCTCTCTTTGTTTCTTTTGCTTTGAGCTTTCATGATCCTTCGGTTTAATAATGGACTAGAGTACTGATTAATCTGTATGACCCGAGCTAAATGAAAGTGGTTCTGGTTAAACTTCTCTAAAATTAAGAGGAGTATTCAGGATATGTGCTGGTAAGTTTTAGAACCTGGTGAACTTTCTTTTACTTTTCATTTGTTCAGAGTTAATGACGGCAGGAAAATGCTGGAGAAGTGGAAATACTTTGCAAAGCCCCAATAGCATTTGCATAATCGTCGATCTACATCTGTGTTTTTTATTAAGTTATAAAGGTCCGAACCCAACAATGCCAATTCTTCCTGAAAAATTACTTTTGGGCCGAAATGATCATTTTTGTTAAATTGCAAATGTGCAGTCCAATAAGACAAAAACTTTCTTATTATTTATAGCGCTCCTTTTGAAATAGTTCGACTTTTTTTATTATAATAAAAAAAAACCCAGATTGTCCTGAGAAAGACCCATTCAAGGAGAAGTGCCAAGTTCCTAAGTGCATTTAGCCATTATTTAGTGGATATTTGAAGTAGCAGCAGAAGAACATAGTTGTATGTAAAATGCACCAGCAGTGCAGTGCTATTATTATGTAGTTTGATCACAAGTAAATGGTGTAGATCAGTTGAGATCTGAGTGACTGAGTACAAGCCTAACATAGTTTTCACTCTGGCCAATTCAATCACAATCGAACTGTTTCTGATAGGATAACAGCGGTTGCTAGTGTGCCAAGATTGGCGGATACCGATCCAAGTCAAAAGAGATTGACCTTATAAAGATTTTTGTTGGAAAAATCTTCAGAAATTAGCTTTTTTAGACAAAAATGTCCTTATTACTATACATCGATAAAACAATAAAAGGTGTGATCAAATGCAAAAAGTTCTAAATTTCTCACAAATAAATGATAGCACAATGCTTTGCAAGAAGTAAATTTTTTTTCCATGCAACTTAAAATAAATAAATAAATAAATAAAGAAAGAAAAATATCGAACCCATGGTTGTTCATAAAGAAAAATATATCAGCTTAACAGAAAATATATATATATACCGGCTTAACAGAATGCTGTCACAAAACTAACCCAAACTAGTGTTCAAAAAAGTAAAACAAACTTACCAGCCATGCTGATGTAATATTTCTTTCTGCACTAACCGTTCACAGGAGCAGTTAGTACAGTAAAAGAAAAGTAAATTTAAATAAATTACCAAAAAAAAAAAATAACAGTTGCAGTTAGTTACCTACTGCTCATGGTTCGGTACAAAAAACGTGGTATCCACCAAACACTTAAACCATTATGTCTTCCTCCTAGATTAATCACTGTTTAGAAAAGCATGCATTTAATGATGCATCAAGTCGTCAACAAACCAAACATCGAGATTAATACACACAACCCATCTCACTTCCTTCTCTTGTAATCCTTTCCCATCTAAATATTTGGGAACAGAACCAAAAACAGGTGACTAATACACAGGAGTTAGTCATCATACATATAACAAACAAAAGCAAGGAAAAAGAAATAAAACAAAAGATTTAATTAACTGTATTAAGAAGGTATTATTAAGGTAGATAAAAGGATGATGGATCAGCATCGCCCCAGCTGCAGTTGTTCCAGTATTGCTGTACGGTTGGATCGACAGGTCCGGTTACGTCAAATAACAACCCGGATCCATTAAGCTCGTCTTCATTGCACAAATTTCCATGCATAGACGGAAAATTATCGGTAACTGCCATCTGCTGCCCCGGGTCCAAGAATCTAAATCCTAGATTAGGATCTGACATGGGAATATGCCTCACATCCGTCTCTGATAAAATCTCTTCGGTTGAAGGAAGAGGTGCTGAGTTGATCAAGGGTGAAGGATCAGAGTCAAGGCTAGGGTTAGGGTTATGCTCAAGCTCAAGTGATGATGATGTTGAGGAGGCATGACTCGGCGATGATTTTGCTAATGGTTTGGATTTTGGCTTTGATTTGGACTTGGATTTGCGGGTACCGCCACCTACAGGTACGTTGCGTAGCAGCCCACCGCGAGTCCAGTAGCGGCGGCATGATTTGCAAAAGTGGCGCGGTTGAGATAGGTTGTAGTTGTTGTAGTAGCAGAATTTTGTGTTTGTCGACTCGCACCGAGGGCACTTGATAGGTGCCTGAGGTGCACGTGCAATAGGGTAGCCTCTTGGCCGCCTGAATGCGCCGGCTAGGCCTGCAAGGGAGTGGAGCTCCTGCATCTAGAAGTTTCTAAAAGGATCTATCTTGCACTTTATTATGGTGTTACTTCACATTTGATTTTTTGAAAGGAGGTAAGAGGCTGTGCAGCCTCTGTGCAATGAAGGTCCTAGCTGAACTGAGGTGTTGTGCTTCACATAAGGCATATCAACAAACACAAATATCTTATGATCGGATGGGAATTTACTGAATTGTCCCTCTTAGAAGCTAATTTATTAGTTTGACTAAAATACCCTTCAAAACAGTTCTAGTTAAGCAACTTAAAATATTCTATTGAAGTATGTCCTCAACAAAATAAACAGGGTCGGAGGGTCCTCAAAATTCGGTAATGCACCTGTTTCAGTTATTTTTGAAAAATTATTGATCGCAATTGGTAAGCGAATGGAAGCTCCTATTCTTTATATTTTGTCGACAAAATTTGTTGCAGAATTTCAGTACTGGATAAAATACTATGGAGCGAGAGTACGAATGCATAATGGGCTGCTTTGTCATATATTGATATACATTAACTGTTAATAAAAATCATAGAGCTGCATAAGTTTCTTTCTTTTTTTTTCCTTTTTTTTTTGAAAATGGCAGCATATATAAGCTTCAAACCCCTTTTTGTCATGTATTTACAGGAGTGGAGCTATCAGAGTGGGGAATAAAAAAAGGAACCATGAGTGGATGCTAAGATTTTGGCCAACAAACTTTACTATGTAACTCTGTATCACTTTCTGTAATGTAATTTATGCAAAAAAAAAAAAAAAAAACAGTTATGTAAAGAAAGGGACCAATATTTTCAATCTGATTTGATTCATATTTTCCTAAATCAATCACAATTTTCATAATTTTGAGGGGGAAAAATCATTTTATCAGCCAATAATTCAATATAAAAAAAATTAAACCGTGTTAGAATTTTCCATGAAGAAAATACTAAATATTTTTAATCTAGGAAATGTTCGTATAAATTATAATGGTTCCTGGTCATAGCAGTGCGTACAACAGACATAAGCTAGTGCTGTAGGCCTGTAGTCCATGTCTTAATTTGTAATACTAGCAAACGAGCCCATCCGGTTGTGTGGAAATAAGAAAAAAAATTTGAGGCGATTTTGTTAGATGACAATTTTGGTATGATGAGAGAGGGTTGATTTATTTTTTCTCTTTCCTTTACTATGTGCACAAATTAAGAAAGAAAAGAAAAGGAAATAACCATCTGCGCAGATGTTAACACGGTCTAAACGAAAGGTTTAAATCTTTTATCTCATTATTAAATCTATACCATTGATCTGATCAAATCGCAAAAATGAACGGTCCATATTGCATTGGGTAAACAATTGTTTGCTCTTTTGGGTTCAAATTTTGGATAGACCTTTAAATTGGTGCTTTTATAAGTAGTAAAGATTTTAGACCCCGTTTGTTTCGTTTTTAAGAGTTCCGTAACTCACTATACATGCTTTATGCAACGAAACAGTTGCTACATAAGAGGGCATAAGGATGCATAACTTATTACACATAAGAAGGTTGCATAATGTATGCAAAGAATTTTTTCACCGTAAATTTCCAACTATATCCCTTCCATTAATTTCTCACCAAAATATTTTAGCCTTTTCAAGGACATTTTATTCTTTTCATATGAATATATGCATGCATGAGTTACTCTTTCTTATTTAATAACCAAACACCCATTATATAATACTACGTAAATACTTTTGCATACTTAAGTCATGCAACTTCTTACTTCACAATCAAACACCCCTTATAAACTAATTTGAAAATTAGCTACATATTTGTCCACACCACCTGCACCTCAGAAAGTTTGTATGAGATGGGGCTCGGCAGGAAGTCGAGCAGGATTTGGATACGTGGACGGTCATAGATAGCTAGGAAACCGTCGTGGGCCTATGGGCTATGTCAAAATGTTAGTGCTGGCCTCGGCCTCGCGGCCTGTAGCATTTGTTGGTGCCATGTTGCACGGACCAGGTTGTGCCACGTAGCCTTGCCACTGTTCACTGGCAAGAAAACGACCTCACTTGTTATTATGAGCCCTAATCTGAGATCACTAGACTGCCGTGCATTTTTATTGAAAGGGATAGATTGACCCTTAATTTATTCTTAATAAAGATAATAAATATTATATTTTTCTAACTCTTTTACCTAAATTCAAAATATATTTTTTATGAGTTAGACTTACGTAAGATTAATACAATTAGATAAATCGTGTAAATATATCATCTGATTATACATCAAAACTTCATTAAACTATCTAGCTTTCGAATTTTATGAAATCGGTTACACACCTTTAATTTTAGTTTTTAAAATTTAATAACATTTCTATTGACTGTCACATGATTATCAAATACTTTTATTCCTGAAATAATTTATCTCATGTTTTAATAAATAGGGATTTTGTACAGACCCAATGGAAATAAATCAATTTTTAGATGTCATGGTAAAATAAATCTAGAAATTAATGCCTCCGCGTACTAACTGAGAAACAAAAAAGTCTGAAAACCTAAATTAAACCACAAGCCTAATCTTATAAACTATAGTCAGCTAGACATGAAAATTGTGACAAAATTTTAAATATTACAATTTGAGTTATGTCAAATAAAAATGACCATAATTCGAACTAACGTGTTATAATAGTTTTAAAATTATGACAGAATTTTAATAATTTATTTCTTCGACTTTTATTAAATTGGTTAATGTCTACCTGTACCTGTCCAAGCACAAATATTTTCTCCACCGAGAGCCGCCGATTTGTTCTCGCACTTCAAGACAAATCCATCACTAATTCACTACCAATAAAAAGTTTTCCTCATTTATTTTATTTTATCTCATTCGTCAATTTTAAAAAAAAATTTATTGGTCGATGACTTGATGTTGTCCATGTCATTTATTTTTTAAATAAGTGACCATGCATGTCGGCTATTAGGTTTACTACATTTCCTCTTTAACTATCACTAAAAAACATTTACAGTTGTGGTACCTCTTCTTTTTGGAGTTTTCTATTACCGTTGACAAATGGTGCCCACGTAGCCATTACTACAGTCTACAAGGTACATCGTACATACGTACATACCTGTATTTATTAATAACTAAAGTATATACTAAAATGAAGAAGATGTAATTGCATAAAAAGTGAGACTCTGTAGGAGAAATCTTACAAGACCGTGTATGTGTTCTTGAAATGTGAATTATTTCAACTAATCCTCACTAGTATTATCATGTCTCATACCACTCCAGTGTTTTTCCTTCTTTTCTTTCCCTTCCATCCGCGTCTTCTCTTCCTTTTTTATTAGCACATGAAAAAATGTTCAATTTAATAAGTACAAATGTTCAGTTTATTAAGTATAAATGTTCAATTTAGTAGGTATAAATATTTACTTTGGTAAGTATAAATATTCAATTTATTAAATACAATTGTCCAGTTTAGCAAGTATATAATGTTCAGTTTAGTAAGCATAAATATTTAGTTTATTAAATATATATGTTCAATTTAGTAAATATATATGTTCAGTTTATTAAGTACAATTGTTCAATTTATTAAGTACAAATGAGACAGACGAGATGAGAGAAAGGCTGAAAGGGAAACAAAAGTTAAAGGTATGGATGCACTAAAATTGGAAAGGACGCTGAAGTGTCTTTCCATTTTTTTACTAAACTACAAATATTCAGTTTATCAAGTATAAATGTTCAGTTTAGTAAGTATAATTTTTCAATTTATTAAGTACAAATGTCCAATTTAGTAAGTATAAATGTTCAGTTTATTAAGTATAAATGAGACAGAGAAGAGGAGAGAAAGGGAAATGGAAGTCAGAGGGAAGGAGGCCTTAAAATGGAAAGGACGTTGGAGTGTCTTTTTTTTTTTTCAATTTAGTAAATATAAATGTTCAATACATTAAGTATATATGTTCAGTTTATTACGTATAAATAATACAGGGGAGATGACAAAAAGAAAAACGGAAGTTAGAGGAAGGGATGCGCTAAAACAGAAAGGACGCTTAGGGGCATAGCTAGTAGGGGTGCAAGGGGGCTTGGCCCCCCTAAGGTATTAAATTTGTGTGCAGAGCTTTTCAGTTATATGCTAAATTTTATTAATACATAACATATTGCACCTCTAATAAAAGAGTTCAAATACAATATATATATAGCTCAAAATACAATATAATTAAGTTTATGGTTTGTTCAAACTAATTCAATTATAATTTTTCTTTTAGAACTAGTTTAGAAGCTGAAAAATCACAAGTAAAACATTGCTCAAATATTCTGGAAGGGATGCGCTAAAACGGAAGTAATAAGAAAAAAAATAAATTAAATTGATGTTTAGAAAAAATTACTACTATAAAATAAATTAAATAACACAATATTATTTTTTGTTCTCAATATTTTTAGATTTTTAAACTTTCAAACTTTAGTCTACCTAAGTCAATATTCTGGATCCCCCTAAGTTGAAATCCTGGCTCCGTCCATGACAGGGGCGAAGCTAATAAGGGGCTGCAAGGGTCAGTTGACCCCTGTGCTCCAAAACAAATTAAATTTTTATGTATATATTTTTTATTTTTAAAAAATTTCTTATAATTTGTCCTCCAAATTAATCATGAATTATTGATTAAGGAAAAAAATATTCTTCTTCATAAAAAAAATTTCTATTTTCTTATTCAATCTTTTAAATTTTTGCCCCTCCTATCATAATTTTCTGTCTAATAAACCCAGACTAATTACTTCATCATAAAGGAGATCAGTAAAAACTGCATTTCGGCCTTTGGGGTAAAGAAAATGGTTATAAACTTGCAATATTAATTAATTTGGGACGTCCGATCAGAAAACGAACGGACTGATCTGGTGACCTTGTTTTCGATTGGATGGTCCAATTTGTAATAGTAAAGAATAAAAGTCAAGGCAGCTCCATGACATCCATGAAAAAATTATATTCGATCTTCGCGTTAAGAGGTTATTTAAAATTCTTAAAGCTATCAATGTTCACTCTCTACGACTGTACCACTTATTATTAAATCGTGACCACGACTTCCGTATGGATATAATAATTAAAAAAAAAAGTTTGAAAATCTTCAAAATAGCTGGCGTAGGCTTTCTCTGTCTATTAAATATGCAAAATAAAGATGCTTAATTTGTTTCATGAGGTCAGTCCAAGAGCTTGCATGCATTGCATCAACCATCTAGGTAGCATTTTATTACTCGAGATAATGTTAGTTGATATCATGTGTATTTTCATTTCAAGACATGATGTGGGCTATCGATGCCCATTAATTGCGTTTTCATTTTTTTTTTTTTACTTTTATTGTCTGCCAAGGAAATTGACCTAAATGAAGGTTGCGTACGTCATGAAACCTTTTTTTTGACGAATGAACTGAAGACAAAAGGGTGCACATTTATTAAGAGTGGATATTTAATTCTGGTATTATAAATTGAATGACGATCACAATCAATTTTAAATTGAATGACGATCAAAATCAATTTTGATCATATGTTTTTTTTTTTTTTGAATTGAATTTTGATCATATTATTTTTTTTAAGATAAATTGGAGGTCTAAGCCACCCAACTTATTTTTAAATTAAATGTCTATGAAAGACCCCAGCCGGGTTTCGAACCTACGACCTTTCACTCAAGGAGTCGAATTTTGATCATATTTTTATTCTTACTTGTTCGTTCACCATTAAGTACATCATATTTAATATCGTCCGTCTCCTAAATGAATGTAAGCAAGAGAAGGATTGAGAATCTAAATGTAATTTTTCATTAATATCAATCATAAATCTTGTTAATTTATGTCAAGACAAATCCATATGTGTCCTGAAAATTATGAATACTCAAGAGTTTATTTAGTCTGAGATCTACGAGTCAAGCAAATCAACATATATATTTTTGTAATTATTTTATTCGTAGATTTTTCTTCTACAAATTTGACTCTAAAATGGGCAAATTTTCTCGAGGCAGAAAGCATTGGTTCGGATGTGCCGATGCCCGATATGCATGAAACAAACTAATGGTCCTACTCTGTTCTAAATTTAATATTTGAATGGTTCTAAAAGATTGATAAATGCATTCCAAAATGAGTTGTTAGGACTTAGGATCTATATTGTGTGCACAAAAAAAAAAAAATACTGCATCTTTCGAAAAATCGAACTTGAAATGTGGGAAGTGCCATGAATTGTTTTTAATGAACAACAGAAGCTAAAAATGAGCTGAGAATACATTTCGGCAGATTTACATCACAAAAAATGCTGTATCTTCCGAAAATTTCAAACAGGAAAATATTTTATTTTTCCTTAGATCATATTTGGAGTATAACTGTAAATTTTTGTGATTTTGTTACTTTAAAATAATGCTAGAATTACTTGCAAGGTCTGGTGATAGGGTGACTGGGTGAGGAATAGCGAGGACTCGCTTCTCATGGATAAATGTCTGCTAAAAATAAGTTGTACATATATATATTTCATATGCAGAAAAATAGATATTTATTTCTAAAAAATTTAACATGTAGATAGATAATCTTATCATAGATTTAGTTGCAATAACTGTAAGTTTGTGATCAACACCAAAAATGTGCTGAAATTATTTTAAAAGATCAACCTGCTCAAAATGAGCTGTAAATGTATTCCATCGTATTATGTATTTCCAAAATAATCATATCTTATGAAATTTGAAGAAATGAGTATTCCATGTCCTCTTTGATCATATTTAAGGATGAATTTAGTTTTTTTTTTTAGAACATTCAAGCTAGAATGTTTATGATTATACTCAAAAGTTGCTGCAAATGCATTTTAGAACTATTTTATAATTTTTTAAAAGTTTGAACAATTATTGTTTTGAAGAATAACTTGATTTTTTTCTATTTAAAGCTATAGTTTTAAAATATAAAAAAATAAAGTTGTAGACATAATTGAATTTAGTACATACAAGATTAATGTATTTTGAAGAATTAACTTTATTTTTTATGCAGATGATATCAAGTAGTTTTAGATTAATGTCCAGTATGAAAAAATATTTGATTTATTTGTATTTTGACTTCGACAGAAATACAAATATTTATATGTAACTTAATACATATACTGGACAAAAACTAAAATGAATTTGTCATTTCGGTTTTGTTTCTCGCTTTGCATTTCGATTATGTATTTAAGTTCTATAGCAAGTTTTTTGGGTGCTATGCGAGCGTACTCTATCTATCAAAAAAGGAATAAAGGGATTGAAAGATAATTCATCAAATCTTATAAAAAAAAAAAATTATATGAACCTCACAGTGATGATAGCCACCTAAAATTTTCAGCCAAACAGTCAAACATGAGCAATGTACCATCTGCACTAAACCTTGGTTGAAAGAGAATAACAACACTGCACGAATAAGACAAAAGGATATGGATCCATCGACATGGCCTGGATAATAATCAGATTTCCTTTTCTCAGTTTCCTGCCTTCCTGGTACTATTGCCTATTGGCATTGGTCCATGGATATGTGCACTAAAATCCAATGGTTTTTGAACCGACAAACTAAGGAAGCGATAATTGGATTTGGTTCATTGATTTCGCAAGTCGCAACTTTCTTTGGACATTCAACCAGTAATTGTTCAGAACCCACTGTGGACGGCTATGCCATAAATTTTTTTTTCCAACTACGTAAGAAGCTTAGATAGTTAAGTTAATAGGTTTTAATGTTAAAAATTATCATTATCATCATTAATTTTTAATATTATTATTCAAACAAAAATTGTGCATCATTTAAGAAATGTAATTTCAATTGAACATTAGTCTATGTTTCATATATATTTTGCCTGTTAAGTAATTTTCATAATTTTATGAAATACCGTTATAATATTTTTAAAAGCAGAATTATAAAATTATTAAATATAGTTTTATATTCTGTTTGAGTCATAAATTAATATTTTTTCTAACACTATCTCATAAAAAAATAATTTCCTTATTAACATCTTATAAAAATTGCTACCTTAACTTCCTTTTTTAATTTGCATTGAAAAGTAGTAAAAAGTGTGCTGACGTAGATAATCTTTGAACATTCATTCCTCAAGTGCTTAGCTGTATATTGGAAAAAAAAATTCGAAATATCATAATGTCACATGTAGTGCTGTACAAGAAATTAGAAGTTTTCTTATTTAAATTTTGGAAAGTGAAATTTTAATGACGGAGATCATAAAGAAAAAGACATCATTCTTACAATTGTTACTTTTCGTTCCCCTATTAAACCGGAACTCTACAATTACCTATCATATATTAATGAAAAAAGGATAAAAGTAAAACTATATTTTTTGACGAACTGTAAAGGCATTAGATAAATGAGGAAGGTTCTAGTGTCATAAGTTTTGGTTGCCACAAATGTCACAATTTTACTATTTTATTAAAATTTCAAAATTTAAAATTCTAATTTCAAATGTAAATTGTTGATCTTATTCAATTTAACAAGCGATGCAATTTTATATAATTTTTATAAATTTTGAAGTTCATTTGGTACTCGATCAAAAGGTCTAAAATGAACGGATCTTGTTAACGATGATAGATTAATTCTAAGACGTTTATATTTTGACCTCTTAATCAAGTACCAAATCAACTTCAAAATTTATAAAAATTATATGAAAATGTATCGCTTGTTAAGATCAATGGTTTAAATTCGAAATTAATATTTAAAATTTTAAAATATTAATAAAATAGTAAAGTTGTAATATTTGTGGCAACTAAAAATTGTGACAGCAGAACATTGCTCTAGATAAATAGAATTACGGATTACACAACATTAAATGACGATGCATCCTACTATTGTAAGTCAGCATGAGTATTTAAATCAGACAAAATAGACATTTTGAATTGCAAAGTATATAATATAAAATGGGTTTGATTACCACAGTATAGGAAATTCACCTCCTAAACATTAAAATGCATATTTGTCTATTGTACAGACACATATTGGGATATTATACTATTGAAAATTATCATGCGGTTTTAGTTTAGTTAGTAAAGGGACCGTTTGGATTGCTTTGGAATAAGAAGAATTTTCTATTCATAGGCATAAAGTATTGAGAAATGTATAATTTTGTAAAAAATTTGAATTGTTTATGATAAATTTATGCCTAGATATATTTTTGTGTCTACGGAAAAACTTGAACTTTTTTAACCTTTAATTTGAACTCAGTGTATATAAATTCAGATCCGCTGCCGCGCGACACAGCGTGTCGCGCGGTATGCTGGCCGTCTGATTAAGATCCAATGGACAAGGGAGCCCCGTGCATGTAACCTAGATTGATAGGCCCGTAAAAAGTGAACCGTCCGATCAAGATCAGACGGCTCGTAGTGCGCTACACGCTGTGTCGCGCAACAGCAGAGTCGGATTGCAGTGTATATCCAACCTCTTCACGTGCGTACTTGACCATTGCATAATGTACGAATATCGGGCCAATAAAAATATGAGTATTCCACCAATACACATTTACTCACTCGACTTCGGTAGAAAAAGAATAAAATAAAAAATAACCAAAAATAGTTAGGAATGTTTAGGTAATGCATTTTTTTAGCATAAGTGTTCTCCCCTATAAATTTATCACATCATTAATACATAAGGGATAAGGATTAATTAAACTTGCTAATAATCGAATCCTAACTAGTTACAAAAAGACGCTAATTTTATTTTGAACTCAATTCCTTTTTTTTTTAAATAATTCAAGACATTTTTGCGTGAAACATAAGTCTGCTTCCTATTTTAGGTTGTGGGACTTCCGAGAACTAGCTCTTGGTCTAGTGGCAAAGAGCAATGCACCTTGACTCTTTGAGTGAAAGGTCGCAGGTTCGAAATCCGGCTTGGGGGTCTTTCATAGACATTTAATTTAAAAATAAGTTGGGTGGCTTAGACCTCCAATTTATCTTAAAAAAAAAAGGTTGTGGGACTTCCATCATACCAGTACCAGGTACCGAAATTTAGCACCAACCCTTGCAAACTAAAAGAAGGGCTCTAATTAATTGTACAATGTTGTTTCTCTAAATGGTAGGCTTTTCTTTTTCTTTTTCTTTTTTTTTTTTTTTTGAGAATCATCCCGTAGGAGATGGTAGGTATATTTGTTTAACGTTAGAAACGATCACAAAAATGATCATTTTCATTGACCGTTTCGTTTACAAAACAAATTATTTTTATTTTCATTAACTGTTTCGTTTAATGAAAGTAAGGAAAAAATTTTCCGTTGATTGTTTCATTTTAACTAACGATCAGAATTTTTTTATCATTCGAATCTTATTCAGCAGAACATATATCACATGAAAAAAAAATATTAATAATGTACACAATAGTTTCATATAAAATGAAATGTACACAATAATTTCATATAAAAAAATTAATGCATAATATATTACAGACAAAATAAGATAACAAAATGCATCAAACTTATTGAAGACAATATCATAGGGTGCGTTTGGATCGTTGGAAGAAAGAAGAAGAAGAAGGAAGAAGAAGAAAAAAAATTATAAACAATTCAAACTCCTCACAAAATTACACACTTCCCAATACTTTTTCCCACTTCTTCCCTTCTTCCCTTCTTCCCACACCTATCCAAACACACCCATAAATACATCAATATTCCTAACTTGTCCAGCTATCCATGTCTGATCTTACCTAAGTACCTAACTAAGACCTAGTTTAATAGGCAGATTATTTGAAGATGAATATAATTGATCTCAGTATATGTAAATTTTATATCACAAGGAAGATACCAATTGACACTGAACCATGCCAGAGTCTCATCCCCTTTTATCCAACATCATCGACCCATTCATATTCAAATAACATCTTGTTAAACTTACAAACTCTCCTTAATCCAAATAACAAACATGCATGGATACCATCTAATAAAAAAAAATTCAAACAACAAAATGGATATCAATCATACCATCTAAACATACAACACACAAGATACAACATGGGCATGTCACTTCTCAACACTGGCTTGCAATGTCACAAATGATACTATTTCTTGATCATCAGTGAACCATTCAACATCATCAACTTGACCAGAAATCTCTAGTACGTGAACACAAAACATATCAATATTAGATGGAGAACCATTAACGGTTATAAATGAAAAGAGAAAAGTTAGGGACTCACCTTAGTCCTAGTCAACTCTGACTTGCTCCTTCTTCCAGCAGTCGATGTTTATGGCTTGCATACCTCTAACCGTGTTGACTGGTATCCAATTGGAGGGGTTAGCCAGCTTTCTCACCAATTCCTCATCTAGCAATTTACAAAGAGACTTACTGGCAACCTTGGCTTTTGTAACCTGGAGAGAACGCTGCTCTCGTATTTTCAGAGGAGTGTATCTAAGGCCTGAAGACATGGCATCTCAAGCTGTTGCCGAGTGCAAGATTTTAAACCCTGCTTTCTGCCTACCTTCTTAATTTTATTTTATTTACCTTTGGCAGCTTTTTTTATTTTTATTTTTGTTTCATTTCCTTTTACTTTATTTAGCTCCTCGCTAAACTTTGTAAAACTTTTTTATATTAATTAAAGATGGGGCTCGACCTCCATTTTTGCTTCAAAAAAAACTCTGACTTGCAATGTCATATATTAGTAAACCACTGTCTACACTGATAGCAAACAAAACAATATTAGTAATTCAATCAACTTGAAAAGTATCTTGCCTCTGTTGACGCAAAAAAAAAAAAAAAAAATCACAAGATGTGTTAGAAGAGTACCTTGCCTTTGTTGTGTTACCAGTTTGGTTTTGCACTTGCCTTCGTATGTGCCAAAATTCAAGAAAGAATAGATTTATAGTTGGATACTTCGGGTACCATTAGGTTAGCCATGAAAACACAAGCACACAATCAATAATATACTGATGCATTAATAGTGCTAATAGACTGCCAAGAATGAATATGTCTCATGGCCAACATAATTAACAAGCAAACACATAAACACTACATTGCTAGGAATGAATGTTAGTCATGTCGAAGTCAAATTATAATTTTGAACATGCTTCCATACGACAATCATACAACAAATTGCCAAGGTGTAACTTGAGAGACATCTACCCCTGATATATTAGAGCCAAATAACAAAGCATATCACAGATTTATAGAAATAGATGTTTCTCATGCCACACACAAATAACAAGAATAAATTCGTATCTTTCTTCTCTCATTCCTATTGTTTCGTTTTTGCCATTTTTTTCTACAAAGAACAACAAAAATAAACTTAGAAATAACAAAAACAAAATGAACAATAAAAAAAAATTATAAATTAGGTAGAAAGTAAAAAAAAAAGTATCGTTCTCTCTATCTGTCTTCTGTAAGTGTTTTACTGTAAGTGTTTCTTTGATCAAGAATGCGGAATTTAACAAGGATCATGGAATACCTCCAGCCATTGTCGTTCCTGTGAATGTTCTGGATGAGTATCTTCAAGAAAGAAAGAGAGTCCAGCGCCTAGCACTTCAATACCTTCTGTTCCTGCAGAAAGAGAGGGCACTACTGAACCGAAATGCCTTCCCGTGCCTTGATGGTATACTCAGGGAACTCGATTCAGACCTTGTCTCCCTCAATCACTATCTTCCTCTCTATTTGATGAAACAGAGTGATAGGATATGAATAGAATTATCTTCTCCATCAGAACAGGGATAATATCTGACAGAAATCACTCAGGAGGCGCCTATGGGTCGGTGGAATCCAAAAGGCGCTGAGATCACATGTTCAGACCAGATCCCAGTCTCCGTCCTGACGACCCGCCAGAAATCCTGACGACCCCGCCAGGATCCTGGCGACCCCGCCAGAAAAGGACCTGGCTGAACTTACATTCTCCCACTTGATCTCAGCCTCCACCATATTGATCAATAATCCTTCATGTTTTCCTTATGCTGAATAATAGAGACAAAATACACGAATTATGGCAGTAAGTCTTCTTATCGTTACTAATGCTGTGGCAATTAGTAAATACGAATATTACTTTCCATGTATTACAAATGCACTTTGAAACTATAATACAACCCTTTATGTGATATCTGTAATTCCTTTATGAATAAACCCAACGTTTATTCTAGGTCAATTTCACAACAATGTTATTCTTTAACCTTTATGATTAATCAATTTATAAACAATAAATTTGCGCGCAATCAATCAAGAATAACATCAAACTTTATTGAAGAATTTTATCCAAACATCGTACAATACGATACATTGCAATCACATTATGGTACCAAGACCCATATTTGCAACATGATCCACAAACTTCCTTGGTGGCATGCCTTTAGTTAGTGGATCAGCTAGCATCGATTCTGTGGTAATATGCTCAATGACCACTTTATTATCCATAACCCGTTGTCTCACAGCCAAATACTTTATGTCAATATGCTTAGTTTGACCTCCACGCTTATTGCTCTTGGCTATATAGACTACGGCCAGATTATCACACAGAATCTTTATTAGCTTTGAAATCGAAACCACGATTTTAAGCCCTGCAATAAAATTCTTCAGCCATATACCATGGGAAGACGCCTCAAAACACGCGACAAGCTCCGCTTCAGTGGTTGAGGTGGTTACAAGTGTTTGTTTGCTACTCTTCCATAAGATAGCACCGCCGGCTAACATATAAATGTAGCCTGTTGTTGATTTGCGAGAATCAACACATCCAGCATAGTCTGCATCAGAATAGCCAAACACTTCTAACTCATCGGACCGTCGGTACATAAGCATGTAGTCCTTCGTTCCTTGAAGATACCTTAAGACTTTCTTTCCAGCATTCCAGTGGTCTATCACCGGATTACATTGGAACCGACCAAGCATTCCAACAGCAAAGGCTATGTCAGGTCTTGTGCAAACCTAAGCATACATTACACTACCAACAAGTGATGCGTAATCATTCTGCCTTTTCTTGTCTTGCTCGGTTATAATCCTTGGACATTGACTCAAATTGAGTCTATCTCCCTTTTGTATAGGCACGGGGCTAGGTGAACAATTTTGCATCCTAAACCTTTCTAAAACTTTATCGATATAAGCTTGCTGAGATAAACCTAAAATTCCTTGATGTCTATCTCTATGGATTTTAATTCCTATAACATAGGAAGCTTCACCCATGTCTTTCATATCGAAGTTCTTATAAAGAAATTGTTTCACCTCTCGCAATAAACCTTTATTGTTAGTTGCCAATAGGATGTCATCAACATATAGTACCAAGAAACAAATTCGGCTCCCACTGATCTTCTGGTATATACATTGATCCATGTTACTTTCTTCGAAACCGAATGAAGAAATTACCTCATGGAATTTCAAATACCATTGACGTGAGGCTTGTTTCAAACCATATATTGACTTCCTCAACCTGCACACTAACTCTTCTTGTCCTTTAGAGGAAAAACCTTCAGGTTGTTTCATGTATACCTGTTCCTCTAAATCACCATTTAGAAACGCAGTTTTCACATCCATTTGATGTAACTCAAAGTCAAAATGAGCTACCAATGCCAATATTATGCGAAGAGATTCTTTCCTTGATACAGGAAAAAATATCTCTGTGTAATCAATCCCTTCTTTTTGAGTAAACCCTTTGGCTACAAGTCTGGCTTTGTACCTCTCAATGTTACCTGAAGAATCCCTTTTGGTCTTGTAAATCCATTTACAACCAATAGGCTTAAAACCATCAGGTAACGATACTAAGTCCCAAACACCGTTATGAGCCATTGAATTCTTCTCATCTAACATAACATTAAACCACAAAGTAGATTGACTGCTTTGCATGGCCTTTGAAAATGAAATGGGATCATTGTTGATATTGTCAAAATTTTCATATGAGTCTTGTAGATAGACCACATAATCAATAGGAATAGCTGGCCTTTTGTCTCTATTAGATCGCCTTAATGTCAAACTAGAAGGATCGACTTGATCTAATAAAGATTCTGGACCTTCAATATTCTCTGACGGACCCGCCTGAATTTCTGGCGGTCCGCTTGAACTCAACGGAATATCTAGACTCTTTCCAGCACAATCCTGGCGGTCCGCCTGAATTTCTGGCGGTCCGTTTGAACTGAATGAGTCATTTTCCAGAAACTTAGCATTTCTGGATTCCACTATTCTAGTTGAATTTCCTGGACAATAAAATCTGTAGCCCTTGGACTTTTCAGCATATCCAATAAAATATCCACTAATAGTCCTAGGATCCAGTTTCTTTTCCTGAGGATTGTATACTCTTATTTCTGAAGGACAGCCCCAAACACGTACATGATGCAAACTCGGTTTCCAACCCTTGAACATCTCAAAAGGCGTTTTATAACCGCTTTGGTTGGAACCCGATTTAATATGTACACAGCTGTCTTAAGAGCATCTATCCATAGAAACTTAGGAAGTTTTGAACTTCCCATCATGCTACGCACCATATCCAATAATGTCCTATTTCTGCGTTCAGCTATGCCATTCTGATCCGGAGATCCAGGCATAGTGTACTAAGCAACAATGCCATTTTCCTCAAGGAACTTAGCAAATGGACCAGGTGCTTGTCCATCTTCCGTGTATCTACCATAAAACTCACCTCCTCTATCTGACCTCACTATCTTTATTTGTTTTCCACACTGTTTCTCTACTTCCGCTTTAAACACTTTAAAAGCATCTAAAGCCTCATGCTTGTGGGAAAGCATGTAGAGATACATAAAGCGTGAGTAGTCATCGATAAAGGTAATGAAATACTTTTGACCATGAGCATCCATGTCTGGACAACAAATATCTGTATGAATGATCTCTAATAACTCTGAACTTCGTCTAGCACCTTGCTTTGACACATTAGTTTGCTTTCCCTTTATGCAATCTACACATGTGTCAAAATCGCTAAAGTCAAGTGTACCAAGTACACCTTCTTTAACCAATCTTTCGATTCTCTTAATGGAGACATGACCTAATCTCCGGTGCCATAACATAGACGAATTATCATTTAATATACATCGCTTAGTACCAACATTCAATGCAGTATGGGAATCAGTATTTAATGTAATTTGATAAAGACCATTGTCTAACAAACCAGTGCCAATCAAGCGAGATTTATATAAAACCTTTACACACAAATCTCCAAATTCAAACGAATATCCATCAAGCACAAGTTTAGACACACTAATCAGGTTTCTAGTGAATCCTGGAATATAAAAAGTCTTTTTCAACATCAATACATAATCACTATCAAGGACTAGTTTATATGTCCCAACAGCTTCCACACGCGATTTCATCCGATTTCCTGTATAGATGAAACGCTCATTTCCCATTGGCTCCCTTCGATCCTGAAGGGCCTGCAAAGAATTTGAAACATGGATTGTGGAACCGGAATCAATCCACCAGGAATCATGATGTATATCAATAGTATTAGACTCATAACATACAAGAGTAAGTGGAATACCTTCTTTCTCAAGCTTTGCCTTAGGCTTGCGACAATCCCTCTTCAAGTGTCCCTTTCTCTTGCAATAGTGACACTTGATTTTCTTAATGTCCAGAGTGGGAGAGAGTTTCCCCTTTCCCTTATCATTCTTGGACTTGGATTGTTTTTCATTCTTATCCTCAACATTCTGGATTCTCATTTCAGCCATATGCACACTCTCTGCATGGTCCATTGCCAACCGATTCTCTTCTTGAACACACATGGTCATGAGTTCATTTATTGACCATTTTTCCTTATGTGTGTTGTACGAAATCTTGAAAGGACCATACTGAACAGGGAGAGTGTTCAATATAAAATACACCAGAAAGGATTCAGAAATTTCCACTTCAAGGCTCTTGAGCTGAGCCACAATATTCCTCATTTTCATGATGTGGTCACGCACACCATTGACAGAAGTCAACCTCAAGGATGTGAGCTTCATGATAAGTGTCATTGCATTTGCCTTATCCGAAGAGGCAAACTGCTCATCCAATGCCTTGAGCAAATTCTTGACATTTGTTTGACCCTCAACCGACCCCCGAATTGCCGGTGGGAGTTTACTCTTGATAAACATGACACAGAGCCGGTTAGACCGCTCCCACTGTTCATGGTAATCAATTTCCATAAGCTCCGCACTCTCTAAATCCAGTTCCGGTGGTTGAGCATCCCTTATGGCCAATTCAATGTCTTTGCAACCAAGATGAAGCAAAATTGCTTCCTTCCATGCCTTATAATTATCACTTTTAAGAGCGGGAATGTCTGAAGTTTTGGTGTCAAAAGGGAATTCTGCTATATAAAAGAAAGCTCAATCAATACATACTTATTCTCTATTTGAGGTTTCACTTTATGCTTTAATTTACCAATGCAAATTAAGCTAAACTTTATGAATTAATTCCTACATAGTATTACCTCTGGGCTAAATACTATGCTTAATTCTCCTTAATCTTAGATATAACTAGTTAATTATATTCCTATCCTTAATCCCTGTGGGCAAATTAAGAACTCATAATTAACTATTATATCCTAACATATTAGTCTGGTTCCATCGATAGTCCTGTGGGACGATATTGACTTTACCTTTCTAATACATCACAAGTCATGTCATTTTACAAGCAAATATGACTTTATAAACTTTATACATACATATCCTTAATGTAATCAAGGGTGCTGTGGCTAAACCTTAATCAATTAAAGTATGTTCATCACTTGGACATCATTAACCGCTCCTCAGGAACTTTTCTGGCGGCCCGACCAGAATCCTGGCGGGTCGCCAGAAACTGTCCCGAGAGCACCAATTTTCTGCAAGTTTTTCAGGCGGCCCCGCAGAAACCTGGCGGGTCGCCAGAAACTGTCCCGACAGTACCCTCTTCCTGTCAGCTTGTCAGGCGGACCAGCCAAAATTCTAGCGGCCTCCGCCAGGATCCTGGCGGGTCGCCAGAAACTGTCCTGAGAGACTGTCTTCCTGCCAGTTTTTCTGGCGGCCCCGCCAGAATCCTGGCGGGTCGCCAGAACAGCCTGCGCCAGAAACCCTAAGTCTGATTTACTAGCCTAAACACACCATTTTGATTCAATTTCGGTATACCTAGACTTTTGATTAGTAGAACCAGTAATCTAATCAATAAACTAAGTCTAAAACCATTAAAATCTAACATTAACCATGCCTAGACCATCAAACTTTCAACATGCATGAATTAGGGTTTCAAATCATCCAAACACTCACAGTAAAGAATTTCTAATTAATCCTTAATGAAATTCTCCATTAATGAACAAGACAGAGGTTTAAAAAACGGCTCTGATACCAACTGTAAGTGTTTCTTTGATCAAGAATGCAGAATTTAACAAGGATCATGGAATACCTCCAGCCATTGTCGTTCCTGTGAATGTTCTGGATGAGTATCTTCAAGAAAGAGAGAGAGTCCAGCGCCTAGCACTTCAATACCTTCTGTTCCTGCAGAAAGAGAGGGCACTACTGAACCGAAATGCCTTCCCGTGCCTTGATGGTATACTCAGAGAACTCGATTCAGACCTTGTCTCCCTCTCTATTTGATGAAACAGAGTGATAGGATATGAATAGAATTGTCTTCTCCATCAGAACAGGGATAATATCTGACAGAAATCACTCAGGAGGCGCCTATGGGTCGGTGGAATCCAAAAGGCGCTGAGATCACATGTTCAGACCAGATCCCAGTCTCCGTCCTGGCGACCCGCCAGAAATACTGACGACCCCGCCAGGATCCTGGCGACCCCGCCAGAAAAGGACCTGGCTGAACTTACATCTTCCTCTTTTTCTTAAAAATTTCGAAAAAATGTAAAATTTAGTCGGCAAGGAGATTATAATAGGGAGATAATATTAGACGATTTTGATCGGTCATTTTGAAGCAGATTCAAGAATTTAGATCAGTATGCACCGAAGCTTCGGTACATTAGTATGAACCATATATATATATATTTTTTTCCTTTCTCTCTAGAGGACTATGATGAGTTGCGATCAAAAATAATAATTGAAATGCATGTGACCTGCCACTGGCTAATGCTAAGAAATAAAAAGTGACAGAATAAGAAATAAATTAAAAACACATAGTTATCTCTATGAAATGTATACTTTTAGGCATAGTCTTACAAATGAAAATTATTATTATTTTTTCATAAAGGAAAAAATAGATACGCGAATGCGATATTTAGAAACAGGGGCAGACATGGGAAACCGTTCATAATTTTTTTTTCCTTAACCTGACCAATAGGCCATATATATGATTGCGTCACCAAAATTATTTAACCTACTTTTGAGGGTTTCTTAGCCAAAATACAATGAAGACAAAATCGTAGAACCATACAAATACAACTCCAATCAAAATTTGGCACTTACCTTTCATGAAATGGACGTGATGGAAAGATAAACAGGGATTAATTACCTCTAACCCCTTCATGTCATGAATTGATTGAAAACCATGTGTCCCCTAACCATAGGTTTTGTCTTGTTGGATTTCCATCCCAATCCTGTTGACAAGTTAGGATCTTAGGGTGCGTTTGGATCGTTGGAAGAAAGAAGAAGAAGAAGGAAGAAGAAGAAAAAAAATTATAAACAATCCAAACTCTTCACAAAGTTACACACTTTCTAATACTTCTTCTCACTTCTTCCCTTCTTCCCTTCTTCCCACACCTATCCAAACGGAGCCTTAGGCAAGAAAATTATACAATGCACATGTTCACTGCATAAGAGAGACATAATATGATATGTAATACGGGTAGAGGAATCTGACAGCTGTTAGTTCAAACTTAAGAACTTTGATAAAAATGTTTTGGACTGTTGCTTTGCGTGTCATCCTTGTCATGTAATCGTTCTCCAAATATAATGTTTAACCTTCCAAAGTACCGAAGCTGCTTGGATTATAGAGGGTGTCAAAGTTCAAATATGACCGTGTCATGCAGAGGATTTTCCTAAGAATTTTTCAATATAAACTAAAATATCATATAATTTAAGGACTTAGTATATATTAGTACGATCAAATGACTTGTCAAAGCATCCAACTCCAGGAGACAATATCACTATAGCGACGATTTAAACTTCTCTTTCTCTTAATAGTAAAAGGAAAAAACGAATTTAGGAATTTATTTGAGAGCGAATTGCCGATTGGCAGCCTTCCTGCCACTTCAAAACTGCTTGCAGTTGTTTATTGTTTTTTTTTTCCTTTTGTCGTTTCGTCCATTTTTTTTATATATTTTGAGTTTGTTTTCCTTCTTTTTCAGTTCGTCTCATCATCTCTTCCGTCTCTGCTGCTTCTATTATGTAACAATCAGCAAAGACACGAATGGAAAAAAAAAAAAATAAATGGCACAAGACATGATCAACCAACTTTTTTTTTTCTTCCTTTATTTTTTATTGAATCTAAACCTGGCGGTCTGTTCCATGCTGATAAAATCCTACAGGACACGTGTTACAGAAAAATAATAATAAACTTTCAGGAGCCGCCAAACTCTACTACACGTATAAATATACGTCGACCTTTATAAAAAATTGCCTTATAATACTAAAACAAATTAGCAGTCTATATCTTAATTAGATAGATAAAAAACAAAGGAAAATTCTTCGATGGATACTAAAATAATCTTGATAAGTTCGAAACCCGACTGGGGGTCTTTCATAGATATTTAATTTAAAAATAAGTTGGTGGCTTAGACCTCCAATATCATTGGTACTTGTTTATGTCTAACTCACTTCAAAAAAAAAAAAAATAATCTTGATACTTGTTTATGTCTATCTCACTTTGAGGAAGACTTATATATCTGCATTTCAATTGGATAAATATCATTGGCCGATTGTAATAATTTGTGCAAGGCATGGTGATTTTTAATTTTGCTTTCTATCTTAGCAAAATTTACTTAGGATTAATGATAATATTTAAGGATTTGGATGCAATATATATATATATATTATATATAATTAGAGGTGGGATAAAGTGCCATAGATAGCAATGCCATAGACGTCTTTTTTGAGTCATTTTTTGAAGATCCGAAATTCAGTCAGTTAATCCAAACCATTCAAATTGATCACCATATTGAAATACCATTGAAGACCAAATTTTATATTTTTTTAAATTTTTTTGCTATTTATTTTGATATGTTCAAATTGGAGAGTCTGAAATACTCCAATTATAACGTTGTTTAAAAATATCATAATAAATAGTAGAAAAATTCGAAAAAATGTAAAATTTGGTCTCCAAGTGTATTTTAATATGGTGAATAACTTGAATGGTTCGAATTAAGCATTTGAATTTTGGAACTTGAAAAACGACTCTATGGCACGGGACCCTCTTAACGAAGCACATTAGCCATCCTCTATATAATTATATACTTACCAGCTATGAATAATTGGATATTATTTTATTACTTAAGTTTGTTTTAGAATTTCTTTTTACGCTTTTGTAACCAACTGAAGCGAGTGAATCTAGCCCATTTTTCTTTAATTAATAGAATGTTGTGATTCACCCAAATTGAAGCTAATTAATGAACCCCTAGCCCTTTTTTCTTTGATAGATGTTTGTGATTCAGCCAAAGTGAAAAAGGTATTTTGGTACATCTCATCACCCTAAAATCTTATAATATGATTCCATTCTGGACATTCAAGATTCGAAGGGGTTTTGGGCCAAGTAAGTACACCTGCTTATGAATAGAACCGAAAAAATTAATACTAGCCTTACTGTTCATATTAATTTTGATAATAACAGAAAAAAATCAAAATTTTAATACTAACGTTGCTGGATCGTCATCCCAGTTGACGAAAGCCAAATACCCTTGGATCGTCATCCCAGTTGACGATCCAAGCTTGGATCGTCATCCGAAATAACTATCCAATAAAAAAACCAAATATTTTATAAGTTTCTGAAATTTTTTTGTTTGGATCGTCATCCGAAATGACGATCCAAACAAAAAAATTCAGAAACTTTTTTTTAATGGAAGTGAGGTCTGGTACCAAAAGCATGGTGCACACGTGTAGCTTAATAGTTATTGGAGATACAAGGTATTTATGAAAATTCTTTGAACATTCTTCTTTTTATTTTCTTGAATTTCCTTGGTAATTTCCTTAAATAGAGAAAATTCTTTGCTGGCCGATTTTTATTGAAAATTTCCTTGGTAATTTCTTTGTTGGATCGTTAATTTCCGAAATAACGATCCAACAAAAAAACAAATATTTCCAAGCAAAAAATTTTAGAAACTTTTTTTTAATGAAAATTTTGCATTTTAGCCTCCAAAGTTTTTATTATTACAAAATATATAATTTATGATTAAAAATTAAACATAATTAAAATATCTATTATAAAAATATAAGTATATAATTAAATTATGCATGTTAAATACATAATATTTTATATGTTTGTAATATTTATTTATACATATATATATAATGTAACATTTATTTTATATATTAAATACATATTATTGTATATAATTAAAATATATGATGCATATTATTATGTATATATATTTCTATGTATATTTATTTATACATTTAAAAAATTTATATGTTAATATCTACATTTAATGTATAACAATTTTTTTTATTGGACTATTATGTAAAATAAATGTTATTATACAAGCAATGTTATTTCTACTAAGCTAATTGGACATAAATTAGTAAGTTCTAAGCTGTACAAAAAATTACATCCTATCATTCAGTCACGTGAAAATTTATTGACAATAAGTTGACAAAATAATCAAGACTGGTTGTACAATTACTTTAAAATCTTAATTTTTCTTTCTTTCTTTTTTTTTTTTTTGACAATTTGCAAAACACAAGAGAGCATCTAACAACATCGTAGGTAGCTTGTAAAATTTTCAATAAAAATCGGCCAGCAAAAAATTTTCTCTATTTAAAGAAATTACCAAGGAAATTCAAGAAAATGAAAAGAAGAATGTTCAAAGAATTTTCATAAATACCTTGTATCTCCAATAACTATTAAGCTACACGTGTGCACCATGCTTTTGGTACCAGACCTCACTTCCATTAAATCTATTTTAGTTGATTGTTTTGTTTAACAGACGAGACAAAAATAGTTTTGTTGACCGTTTCGGGAGGGGAGGGCGCGAAACAAAACGATTTAACGAAAACTTCCAATTCGTTTGCAGGCCTACAAAAGCAAGCCCTTCTCTTCCTCGATTATTGTGTTTGTATCTTTGTAATAAAAGTGTTAATTTTATGTTGTCAGAAAATCAATGGTAACATCGGAATTTTATTTTTTAAAATAAAAAGAGAGGCTACGAAAATTATTGGATTTTTCTTTCTAACCAGTGTAGTAACTCATTTCAAATTATTGATTTCTGTTTGCTCCAATTTAGCATTAGTTTGTAATTTTCTGAAAAAAAATGTTGACAAAATATGAATATGATGTATCAACTTGTGGCTGACATCAAGTTTCGTTCTACATCCAGACACAAAAATTTGATGTCAGTCCTTATTGGGTACGGTGTGAATTACATTAGATTAACATACTAATTTCATATTGAAATAATTGCTAATAAAACTTATAATTAAAACAGCGGAACAACATCTACTGCGCACAATTATCAATCATCCAAAATATTGAATAGTGTTTCGGAATAATTGCTAATGGATATTAGCATTACTAATCCTTGTCAATCTAAACACAGTCGCTATTTGCAATTAGTTTGAGCTATTGGTAGCACACACGTAGTGACCAATAATTCTTCCTTTTGTTGCTCTGTCAGCATCTTTCCTATTTTTGTTATCTAATTTTAGTAGAAAATTATTATGACCAGGCGCCCAATTAATTATGTTGCCTGGTCAATCCTGGTAATAAACAAGTGTTCTCATTTATCATCACATTTCACTTCATATGCAGTTGACTAGTGGAGCACTCTATGTGCATTTCTATAGTCTAAGGCTTCGCTCCAGAAGGAGAGAGTCGGAGCGAAGGGAAGGGACTCGGTACTCTCCGATTTTGGGAGTAACCGATCTCTCCCTCTATCTGTCTCTGTGCTCTCCTTAGTTTCCGTCCATTCTCTCCCTCTATCCGAACTCTCCTCCCTTCCCTTCGCTCCGACTCTATCCTTCTGGAGCGAAGCCTAAATAAATGACAAAATCTACTGTGGCACTGTGAACGCCCAAAAAGTTGTACAACAATTAATCTACTTCTGGGTCCCACGTGAAGTCTCAATACCAGCAAAAGACCGCACAAATGACAGCACTGGTGGCGCCACATTACATCCGATCATAGATTGAACGGATGGATCAGAGGAACCTCTTAACGAAGGAAGCATCAGGATCAGTTGAAAGCACTCATATAGGAATGGGAATAGCGAATAGGATTGATATCTCTGCAAGTAATTGGACATGCTGAAGCGTCATTGTCTGGGTTCAACTGTTTTCTCCAATGTTTCGATCCGGACATAATGGCGCTGTCGCTTGTGTGATCTCTGTGGGGCCCACTCAGTTGAACCCAGACAGGCATGATCGCATTCACTCCAGATTTGAAGAAAACTTGGGTGTTTTTTTTTTTTTTTCTGTCCGTTGAAATTGTTTTGGGTCAGGAACTCAGGATTGCAATCTCATTATTGCCTTTTTTTTTTAAAAAAAAGATAGGTCAGTCAAAGAATTTTGACTTTCAATATTTGTAAGATTGATTTTTTGTATTGTTAATTTTTAAAAGCTAATATATAGTAGATGTACGTGAGTGATTTGTCAACCTTAGGAGTGCATACTGTATACCATGCTTGAAAATCGACTGATTTAAGTTAAATTTATTCTAGGGTCGTTTGGATGGTATGGGAATAAGGAAGGAATAAGTATTTTAGGAAGAAAATATTAGAAAGTGTGTAACTTTTTGGGAAGAGTGGGAAGATGTTATTCCGGGAATAAGGAATGTTGTTTGGATGGTGAGTTAGGAATAAGCAAATTGATATTAATTTAAATAAATTATTAAAATTATTATTTTAATATTAAATAAAATACTAATTAAAGAGCACATAAAATTTTAATTTAGTTATTAGTATTTAGCTAATTTTATTGAAATTATGTATATATAATTGTTGGAAGATGTTATTTTTGGCTCCGTTTGGATGGGTGCAAGAATAAGGGAATATGTTCTTCCTACTCCCAAATTTATTATAAACAATCCAAACTTTTCACGAAGTTACACACTTTCCAATACTTCTTCCCTTATTCCTCTTATTCCCACACCATCTAAACGGAGCCTAGTTTTAAATGTCAAGATCTCGTTTTAATTCAATGCTACAATAATTAAACACAATTATTTTTCTAGCTGAGCTAGAATTGGAAGTACATAGTTTCTAATTTCACTTTTTTCAACTGTAATTTAATGATGTTTGAGTCAAGCTTGATGTTTAAAGTTCAAAATAAATCGAGAGGCGACCCACACCTTATGTCAAAAAATAATAATCAAATATATTGGAAGTTTACAATATTGGTGCAAATGTGTTATAGTCTTAGGGTCTGATCGGAATGAAATTTCAAGTGAGTTCAATTCAATTCAATAGAATAGAGTTCAATAGAAATGATTTCTAAATGAAATCCGGTGATCAGAACAAATAAAAAAAGAATTGAAGAGAAATGAATTTTGTGATCGGATGCTATATGAAAATAGAAAAGAAATGATTTCATTTCCTATAATTTGACTATTTTACCCTTACTGATAAGTCTTTAAATATATATGACATATATAATTTATATCCTTTCTTTTTTTTGGGTGCTGAGAGTTATCTCATGATTTCTCATTACGATCGGTACATATTAGCAAAAGATCATATGTATTGTTGTCAATGTGTCAGTACAGATCATATGTACGATTGTGCCCATAGACAAATATTTAATTAAGAATGAAACTGATACGATCTTTACCAGTACATGATCGGGAGTCTTAAACTCCTAATCAAGTTGGGAACCATAACCCTATTAAAAATTAATACTTAGAACTAGAATTAAAAGAAAATAATAACAAACACCTAAGTTGTTGTTGTGCCACATATGATTAACTACCCTCTTTGCATTGACTAGTTCTTTATCCGAATACTTTCAAATTGGAAAAGAACCAAAAGTTTATGAAACTTAAGATAATTGCTTTTAGCAAAGCATTTCATTGATACAGTGACAAAAGTAAATAATAACGTAACCACGATAGAAAATCAAAGTACTTTAAATTTTAAAGATTATTTTTGTTAATTTTTGTAAGAGGGATAGCGCAACCATCCAAACCTTGATCACCTAATCCTAGATAGAGAAGCAAAGTTGAAGACCAAAAAACAAGAAGAAAAAGAGGGTACTTCACATAGAGGTACAAGTGAGGAGGGGTTGTGCCTAGTATTTGTCGCAATTAGATTGCTTTAGAGAAGTACGATGGAGAACATGAGAAATTTTGCTTCAAGAATCAAGAGAAAAAAACGGGCTTTGGATGGAAGGGTAGAACAGTCTGAATATTTTGCATCTCTTCCCACCAGAAGAAATCGCGGCAAATTTCGTCTTTTTTCTCGCGATTTCGGCAGCGTTAATTTTTCTCTCCAAATCGCTCGAAACGAAATGAATTCGCTAGTGGACATCCATTCCGATCAGAAAATGTTGTTTCTCGAGAATTCCATTTGACGTTGGAGCTCTTAAATTTTCATTTCGATTAGGCCCTTATAGAAATGTGTAACTACAAATGTTTCCAACAGTTGTTAATGCGCAAATTTAATCATCTCATGGACTAATCACGACAAAATCATAGAAAGTTTCGGAGTAATAATCTTTCATAGAATAAAGAATTTTGACGGATATCTTTTATGTGGTGCTAGCAAATGTAAAATATAGACTGCAATTGGACACGGTATCAAGTGGCATCGCATCATGGCACCAGGCGGTAAGGAAATTCACTCATTTTAGCGCACAAAAATATACACAATTTTTTTGTATGTACAAACAGGCCAAGACTTAGCCTGGTTGTTGTGTTATAGCACTCAAGACAAACTCCTATTTAGTCCAAAATATAATAAGGCCCAATAAATATTAACAGTAGTCGTCTACCTAGCCCATTTTGCTACATTGTTCCGGCCCAATAATCTTACCGGCCTTCCTCCATAAGTATAACCCATTAACCTTCATCCAATCAACCAGCTTCGCTGTTAGCGATTTAGCTTAATCAAACATTAGACGAATTAGCTTAATCAATTATTAGACATCATATGTCAATGTCCTGATGTCATTTATAATCCCATTCCCGTATTAATTCAAGATCAGGAATCACGCATCGATAGTATCCAATGAGAAGTTCTGATCCGACCCCACACGCATTGATATTGATTATTGACCAGTTCTCTCCTTTCAGGCCCTGTTTCCTCCATAGCAAACGTAAAGAATCTTTTTTTCCTTCACATTCAAGTTAATTACAGCTTATAACAGGGTCATATGCGCAAAAGAAAGTAAACCCCTTCCTTTTTGGAGATTTGGAAAAGAGAAAGAAAGAAGATCAGAATCACGCACCAAGACATTCTCACATTCACTGGTCGTTTCGAAAATCGCCATGGATCTGTGGCAGAGAGCTCGCTCCTTCGCCGAGGAAGCCGCCAAGAAGTCTCAGGAGTTCTCCAAGGAGGCCGCTAAGCGCTCTCAGGAGTTGACTCAAGGTGCCTCGCGCCTCCTTTCGTCGGAGTTCGCCGCCGAGGCCACCAAGAAGTCCAAGGAACTCGCCGTTGAGGCGACGAAGAAGGCGGACTTGCTCGCTGGACAGATCAAGACGCTGGCCTCCGATATTCCGGTCCCCGCAATTCCGGCCATTCCGGCCATCCCGGCTCAGCTGTCAGCGGTGGTGACTGGTTCTCCGGTGGCGGTTGTTCCGGAGCCTGAGACGGATCTGGAAGTTTTCGGGGTTACAGAGGATCTCAGAGAATTTGTCAGAGGGTTGACCATGAATACATTCAGAGATTTTCCATTACAAGGTTAGATTGGTTTGAGATACTCTTGTGAGATCGTTGGATGCAATGAGCTAATCTGTCAGGGGTTCATATTAAAGAAGCTTGATCATGTTTGCAACTGCTTAAAGATTAACTTGTTTTGAAATGGACATTAGATTAGGTTCAACCTGATTATTGTATGGTTTGATATGCATTGCCATTAGGAGAATGGCTCATAAATGATTAATTTTTTTTCACTCTTGTCTAGTAGATTACAGTGTTAAACTCATTTTAAAGACAATGGCAGACAATATATGGATGGCAGTTCAGAAAAAAAATATATTGCTCAGTAATTTGATGAAATGGATGGATGAGTTGTTCACACAATCTTAATAAAGTTTAAAATGTGTGTAGATGAACCTGAAATGGCTGAAGTGCCTACTGTTTCAAATGTTAGGCAAGACCTTAACGAATGGCAAGCCAAACATGCAACCATTGTTCTCTCTGCTGTCAAGGTACTTTATTCCCTTCTAATTTGTTCTCTAATTCCCACAAAAAAAAGGCATTCCTTAGTTTACCTGGTTATTCCAACTGAAAGGCCACTGCACTTTCCAATTTTTTCTCTCTCATAAGCTTATTGTTTCAAGCTTAGTGCATCAGAGAAGAATGTATAAACAGAAAATGAGCAGTCGGTGTGGGAATGTACATATTCATCCTGTTTAGTTTATTACTGGCCACCTTTCTAGGGACTATTGTAAACAATAATTAATGCTGGCTATAACTTGCAATGCATTTGACATATTTGTAAGATCTTGTTATTTACTTTAATTTTCAGGAAATTTCAAAATTCAGATATGAATTGTGCCCTCGATACATGAAAGAGAGGAAGTTCTGGCGCATATACTTCCTACTTGTCAATACTTATGTCTCGCCGTATGTTCTCCTATTGTCCACTCCTTTAATAGGATAATTTCATATGTGTCCCCAAAAAATAATGGAAGTATATATGCTCTTTGAAAAGTCAATGGCTAGAAAACCTTAAATCATATAACTAGTGGGCTTTTCTTATATAAACAAGCTTCTCTCATTTGGTTTGCAAGGTGTATTTTGTAGTGGGCAGAAATGGAAATTTCTTGAGTCCGTAGCTCATCAACAAGGCTTAATTTTTATTGTGTTTGCTTTTTCCTATCATTCAGTTATGAACGGAAGTACATGGATGATTTGAAAGCTAAAGAGGAACAGAAGAAGGAAGAAAAACTAAAAGAGGTCGCAATGTCACCACAAGGTGCTGGTGAAACAAAATTGGAAAGCAAGGGCTCTGTCTCATCAAGCAAGGAGCTCGATTTGGATACTTTTCTTCTGGGTGATTTTGAGGATGAGGCCCCTGGTTTGTAGTTTTTTGTGGCATTTTTATAGAAACAATATAATGAATTTAAAACAATCCCAACAAGAGAGCTGAAAAATAAATATTTGACACAAATTATGCATTAAAAAAAAAAAGATGTAGCACAAACTAACATATAGTTCAGCAGGCTGATTATATTTAATTTAAGAAAATCTTGCAATTTATCAAAGTAAGACTATGCAATTTGCAGATGAAGCTGCTGGAGATGATGGTTTAGATGATGATTTTGACAAGATTGATAGTGCCTCAGTATGTATTTTCATCAAGATCGTAAAATAAACATTTCTTTGATAGTTATTAGTTCATTGAGATGAATTTGTTGAAGTAGAGAATTCCAGTTCTATTTACGATAAAATGATAAGGTGAAGAGGTGCTTATTGGATTGGCCATGATAACATGGTAAAAGAAATTAATTAGTTTCTAAATAGTTTTAAACCCCAGAATCATATTAGTTTGTTTCTAATAGCTCAGGACCAAGTTGGGCAGACTTGTTTAGATTATTCATGACCAATTCGATTTTGTTTTGGAGCTGGAATAGTTGAGGGACATGCAGCTTGACACGAAATTTATAATGTGTTAAATGCACATCCTAATGTATCAAATGTTCATCAGTTCAACTTTTGTGTATTACAGGGTCTGGGGAGTGATGATGAGAAAAAGGCAACAGATTAAATAAAACTGATGAGATGAGCAATAAGATCATTTTCTCTACTTAAAATCTAAATTCATCTGTTCTTTGTACATCTTGGTTTATCAAATTTGTAATTCCTAGGAAAAAATGGTTGTTCATGGGCTGTTCAATGGATATATTTTCCTTGTATGGGACCTCTAGATTATTTCTTGTTTATAGGTCATTTTGTTGTCCTGTGTTTAGTAACGTTCATGTCCTCTTATAAAAAAAATGCGATTTTGTTCTCTAAGTTGCTTGTGTGAACGACGCAATGTTTGCAGTTCATTATTTCCTTTGTATTCTTCATGAAAATTATTTGAGTTTCTATTGTGTACAATATTGATAATACAAGAAGCTTTTCCGTTGCTATTTATACTTTAGTTTGAGATGGACAAAATTGTTGTTCGATCTTCTCATTTGTCAAAAAAACATCACGATAGTTTTATTTCTTCTTTTTATTTTTCTGATAGATTTGCTGTCAATGACATAAAGAGGGGAAGAAAAAAAATCCATAACGGCAGCACAGTTCAACTTCTAGTTCAAGAAAGCGTACTACTCGTTACAGCATGTTAAAATCGCTCCTGTTAGGCTTGTACAGATCCTCAATTCTCCGCTTCAAAAAGTGTTGATTAATGTACAAATAAAATGAAAACGACAAAAAAAAAGTTGCATTGTTCACATCAAAGTAATATGATTGATTACCGCCGTTGCATAAAGTGAACACATAAAATAGACAAAAGTTGAACATATATAATGATAAAAAAGTGAATACATACAAACAAATATATAATGATCAAAGTGAACACATATAAACAAATAAGTTCAATAAAAACAAAAATTGAATATGCACATAAAAATTTGAACGAGAGATGACAACACTTATTTATTTATAAGTGTTCACTTTGATCATCTATATGTTTATCTTGTCTGTTTTATATGTTCACTTTGTGTTTAGCGATAGTGATTTCAAAACTACACAATTATCATTTCTGAAAATAAATTGAATATACATATAAAAATCTGAATAAGAGATGACAACACTTATTTATTTATAAATATTCACATTAATTATCTATATATTTATCTTATCTATTTTATTTATTCTCTTTGTATTTAGCACGCAAGAGATTACAAAACTACAAACGATAATTATCATTTCTGCAGAAAATATAGTTACTGGTTTGATCATACAAAAGCCCAAATATAGAAAGCCCAGATAGGCAATCAAAAAGGAATTGGACATGGTAAGGGAGGGTCGGCCGAGCGAGCCAACCCTATGGTGTTGCCACAAATTATGTCGGCCATATGTCTTGATAGCCATACAGCACCCATCATTCGAGGATGGACGTGGCATACATAGCCAACCGACCCTTTTTAATTTCCACCAAAGCCCGTTGCGCTCCTTTTACACTCGCCCGGTTTCGGTCGCGCGCTATTCTTTCCCGTTGTGGGACTAATCTTGTTCCCGCTTGAACTCTCTTTCGGCTTCCCGAACCGGCTTTCGTTACCATTGAATTTGAAGATATTGAATTTGCCATCATCAGTAATTAATGAGTAGGCTAAGGCATCGTCTATTAATTGTTTCAATGTTAGACTTTACTATAAGAGCACATGGAGTATTAAATACTTGTTCTGTTAGTTTTAATAATGCTTTGGAGTAATTAGCTATAAGTATATATACTTGTTTTGTATTCCCTTTTCATGACATAGATATTCTTTTTTCTCCTGAGTATTTTTTTTTCATCAGAATTAAATAATAAACCGGTAATATCAATATTTTTTTTTCAAAAATGAAATTAAATATAATTTCGAATAAATTATCTTTTCAGAGACATCTTAAAAATTTATTATTGATTTAAAAAATAAATTGGGTGGCTTAGACCTCCAATTTATCTTCAAAAAAAAAATTATTATTGATTTTTGTATTGCTATGTAATCCTTAAAATTGTATGTGTTTCATATATTTAATTAATTATCCATAAAAAAAAAATCGCTACAGCTAACCCATTCAACATCTTGATTTATTTGATAAAAACCAGGTCAATATCTAATCTTTTACATAATGGATATTATGCTTCAAAATGTTTAGATAGAACGGTGTTTTAGTTTTGTAATTCGAATTAATATCACATATCAAAACCATTTTTACATTATTTTACTATTTTTTTTTTTTTAAAATGTACACGTCGCATTTAAAAGTCCTCCAGTCAGCGAGGTGTCGTTTGGTCCGTCATGTGCTTACGTGCCGAGGAGATCTGTAGAGGCAGTGATAATGTCCATGACACCATGTTTTTGCCCATTCTGCATGGCACGTTGACGATAATAAAAGTAATAAATTTGCGAATAACTTACGAATTAGCAATTTCTTTATATCTCTCGCAACAAGAAGATAAATTTTTTTTTAAGTTTATAAATAATCTAGAAATATTAGCGAGATTTATAAAGTTTTTGTATGGTACTGAATTATTTTAATAATTCTATATTTATCTTTCCTAAATATAATTAATGTGTCATATTATATACATAAATTATTAAAAAAACCGAACTATTTCTATATTATATTTGTACAACGTACTTTCGATATCCCTGATTTTTTTCTTTTTTGAATTCTGAATTACTTATAAAAGTGATTATTTTGTTGAATGTACTTTTTTAAATTAATTTGAAAATCTCTTAACCTTGTGGTGTAGTTTCGGGCCCCACGGTAATGTTACTATCTAGCGGTAGAGGGTTATTTTAGAGATATTTTACAATGATTTCTCTCAGCCTAAAGTCAACTAAGCTCAAGAAAGAAGAGCAGTCCACCCTGAAAGGAAATCCGTCCCCCTTTTTAGTGAATCTAATCAGGTTAATTTCTCTCTAATTAATAATTTAAATTATCTAATATCTATTGCTTATTGTGATTTATGGTATTGTTGCCAATGGAATCCAACTGTCCAACCAAGGTTTCACTTTTCTACTGGTTTTGAGCGAATCATTTAAAAAAGAAAATGGGTTGAATCTTCTCAGTGGTTTTTATTTTTTATTACTAATGTAACATCCAAAATTTGGATCTAAGTTGACCAGAATTTTGATTGCCTTGACCAGCTTTGACCGAACCAATAAAAAAATGAAAATTATTTCTTTGACCAGTTAGTTGACTTTTTGACTTTTTATGACCACCGGTCCACCGTAGTTAAATTAAATGGATACAAAGAAAATGATGACCGAATAAAACTGCCACCTGCCATGCCCTCTCATCTCATACCCTCTACGTGTCTCTAAACATAAATTTCGAATGTTTGGAAGTATGTTGAATAAGAAATAAATAGTTTATTTTAGAACAATGGTGGTGAATAAAAAATGATAAAAAGTTGTTTATTTATAAATTAAGAGATGTTGTTTGGGTGGTTAGTTAAAAATAAGAATAAGAACAAGGAAAAAAGAGATGGGCTAAAATCAGCCACGACTGACGGATGCAATCGTCAGCTACGATCAAATCTCAATTTTTGAGATTCTAACATTCGATCCAAACCGTTCATTGTGTTCTCCATATTGAAATCTCATTGGAGACCAAATTTTACATTTTTCTGATTTTATTTACTATTTTATTTAGATTTTTAAAAATCATAGTTATTGAAGGGTCTAGAATTGTTTAGATTAAGAATTTTGTAAAATATCAAACAAATACTAAAAAATTTCAGAAAAATATAAAATTTGGTCTCCAATGAGATTTCAATGTGGAGAACACATTGAACGGTTCGGATCGACTGTTAGAATCTCAAAAATTGAGATTTGATCGTAGCTGACGGTTGCATCCGTCAGTCGTGGCTGATTTTAGCCCATCTCAAAAAATATTGAGGATATTGAGGAATTTATTAAAAACATAAAAATTAACAATTATCTATTCATAGAAAAAAATAAAATTGTTGTGTTATTGTCAGCATTGTTACCAATATAAACTTTAACTATCTTACATATTATTAGAATTTTATATCTTTTTTTATGCCAAATTGCCAACGATAAATTTTTATAGAAGAACAACAACATTTGGATGTAGTCAACATTAGAAAGATATAATCGTATATTTGAGCATTTACTGTTTCCTAATTTAAAATTAATGCAAAATGTTTAGAAATAATAATAATAATTATAGAAAGAGACAGTCGCATTTTGTATGCCCATAGAGATAAAATGAAGTATATTTGGAGGTTGCTAATATTAAAATGTGAAAGAAAAATATAGCAAACAAAAATAATAAATTTAAAATATCGCTTTAAGTGTTACATATGAATCAATTTCCATATTTCAGAGACAGAGTATCCAAAAATAGTACAGCCAAAGTATGTGCCAAAAACATACACCGCGTCACTTTCTTTCTTTAGGATTGTGCTTAAATTTGTCAAGTCTTCAGGGTTAAATACGTACACCTGCGAATTCATTCTCAAATCTCAACTGTAACAACTAAAAACAAGAAGAAAAACATTCTTTTTTGTAGCACAGTTTTGCACACAAACAAAGCACCGACACAGCGTATTAAGGCGCGAACGAAAGATAGAGAAGAAACAAACACTCACGCCGCTCTTCTCTCTCTCGTCTTCTCTTGTTCCTTGTCAGAGAGCGAGTTCATTTCTCCGAGAAATCAGCGCTAACATTTCTCTCCTCTCCGACAAAATAAGGAGGAAGTGAGGAACTGAATATATTTCCTTTTCAGAAACAAATATTTTCCGTAATTAAAAAAAATGTTGCATTAATTTTGGCATTCTGTGCATTTCTGCGCTTGACACCAAAAATAGAACGCACTTTTGGAAATTGATGCTTTTGTAGAGAAAATATATAGACCCCAATTTTGTTCTAGAGGGGTTTACGCTTCTATTTCTCTTTACTTGTGCTTTCTTCGTTGACTAATAATACTCTCTTCTATCTCCACTCATGTGTCGATCCGAGAAGGTTCTTTGTTCGGATTACAGAGAGAGGAAGATGGGTATTAAAGTCCGGTCTCATAAGCTCAAGGCATGGCCTTTGTTGAGGCCACGCGTCCAGTGGTGGTTGTGGCGCGTGGTCATAGCGGTTTCTCTGTGGACGTTCACAGCGCAGTTTGCTAGGGTGCCTGACTTGTGGGGCCCCCGCGTGCTCAAGGGATTACCTTCCTGCTTGATTGCATCTCCTTATACAGCTCGGGTTGTAGAAGAGAACATTCCACCAGAACGTAAGTTCTTATTTTGGTTACATTATTGTTAGTGAATACATAATTTATGATTTTATTTTGGAGTCGGTATTGTTGCGCTTAAAAATATGGAAAGCAGTTTCCTTTTATTTTAAATCACTATTATTTATCCAACTTTGTTAATCCAAGGATCATTTTATTTAGAATGTTTAATTTTAATTATTTATTTGTTTGTATCGTTGATTTTGATGTCATCTTCCTTCTCTCCAATTAATTAGGAATATACAATAACAATGGCTACCTTATGGTCTCAAGCAATGGTGGGCTCAATCAAATGAGAGCAGGAGTAAGTCGATTATTTGTGTCTTATCATAACTCCCCTAATTAACTTCTCTTTTATTTTTTCCCCTTAAATTATAATATCATGTACTCACAATATCTCAATCAAACATTCTCTGGTTTCTCAGATTTGTGATATGGTTGCGATAGCAAGGAGTTTAAATGTCACTCTGGTTGTACCAGAGTTAGATAAGGCCTCATTTTGGCAGGATTCCAGGTGTGTGTTTATTGTTCAATTTGATTTGGGCTACTCAAGTTGTAATGGCACTTAACATATGCAATAAATTGTAATTTGTAGTGATTTCCAAGATATATTTGATGTGGATCATTTCATAAATTCTTTGAGAGATGAGGTCAGAATAGTAAAAGAACTACCACCGAGGTTGAAAAGGCAGTTCGAGCTTGGGATGGTGCCTTCAATTCAACCTGTTAGTTGGTCCAACATTTCTTATTACCACAACAAGGTTTGTTGATTTTATTGGCTTTTATTATGTTTGATATACTCTCACAGATTAATCTGTCCTTTAATCATGTCTCAGTGAAATGTATAAGCCTTTTGCGATTGCTATGTACCAGTTGTAGCACTTTAGTACATAACTACATATTGAATATTGATGCTAACTTTAGGCAATAGTTGTTGGTCATGGTAAATGTCTCTACTACTAGGGAAGTAATATAAAGTGCCCTGAGTTGGTACCACTTTGTTTGTGTTACCACACTGGTTATTTGTCAATTTATGTTAATCAGTTGTGAAATTAACAATTTATTGCACTTTACATTCTCTATGAAATGATGGTTAATCCTTTAATTTATTTTTCATCCATTGCAAAAATTAGATACTTCCTCTGATTAAGGAGCACGGGGTTGTACAATTTCTTAAAACTGATTCCAGGCTGGCGAACAATGGCCTTTCTCCACCAATCCAAAAGCTAAGGTGTAAAGTAAACTTCAGCTCACTTAAATTCACCCCTCAAATTGAAGAGTTGGGGAAACGGGTGGTTAAAATTCTCCGCAAAAAGGGCCCATTTTTAGTACTTCACTTGAGATATGAAAAGGACATGCTTGCATTTTCTGGTTGCACTGAGGGTTGTACCAAGAAAGAAGCTGATGAGCTCAGAAAATTGAGGTACATTTAACTTTTTTGTGATTGAAAGTTGAGTTTTCACAAGATATAAAGTGTCAACATAAAAGTATTCAAGTATGCTTTGACCTTGTGAATAAAATACCATTATGTTGCCTATAACCATGCGAGTTCTCTATATATCACTTTTAGAAGATATATTCTGTTTTTATTTTCCAATTTCCCCAAATTAGCAAATAATATAACACAATGGAGCAGAATGGGCCTGCAAAATTTGAGTTATCTATAACTAATTCTTGGAGTGTAACTCTTTTCTGAATTTAACAGCCTCTTGATGATAAATTTCTTGTATTAATGTTAGATATGCATATCCTTGGTGGAAAGAGAAGAAGATTGATTCAGATAAGAAAAGACGACATGGGCTTTGTCCTTTGACTCCAGAAGAAACCGCACTCGTCTTAAGAGCACTCGATATTGATAGAAACATGCAAATATACATAGCAGCTGGAGATATATTTGGTGGCCAAAGGAGATTGGCTTCTCTTATCTCTTCATTTCCGAACGTGGTTCGTAATCTGTCTATCGGTTATATTTAAGATTGCATAAGTGTGTTAACTCAGTTCAATGTTTAGGCCTTCAAGAATCATTCAAATTATTGAGAAGGTTTCTGATGAAATATTGATTCATGAGCAGGTTAACAAAGAGACTCTGTTGACACCTGATGACACAAGATATTTCCAGTACCACTCATCACAGATGGCAGCTTTGGATTATTTTGTGTCATTGGAGAGTGACATCTTTGTCCCGACTTACGACGGCAACATGGCCAGAGTTGTCGAAGGCCATCGAAGGTAGTACTTAATCTTATTATCTCAATTAATTATGCATGGAGGTGTTAATTACTGTTCGAAAACTTTTGAACATCAAATCTTTTAATTAGTTTAAACTCCATCACATTATAGTCACAGCTCTTTAATTTTTTTTTCCTTTTCTTGTGTTTAGGCACAATGACACTTAAAAGGCTTAATATTAAATTAGAAATTTCATAACATAAATTCTTTATGCACTACTAAAATATTTTCCTCGTTCAGATACTTGGGGTTCAAGAGCACAATCCTGCCGGACCAAAAGAATATTGTCTCATTGGTAGACCAGTACAACAATGGCTCCTTGAATTGGGACGAGTTTGCTACTAAAATTAAGGCAGTCCATAAAAATCGAATGGGAATGGCATCATCGAGAATTGTGATTCCTGGTAGACCCAAAGAAGAAGACTATTTCTATTCTAATCCACATGAGTGCTTGCCTCACCCTCAAGTTGAAGTACTACAGACATTGTGATATCATCCGCTGACCCGCATCTTTTATTTTCCCCTTTCTTTTTTTGTTTATTAATTTTTGTATACTAGACTTCTAGATGATTAGAGATAAATGTATAGGATCAGTTAAGAAATTTTCCTTAATTTTAAAATTAGGATATCTTTTCTTAAAAATTATACAACTCTGCTTTCTACATGCCACCGGTCACCACCACTACTACTATATTGTTTTGCTCTGTTCCTCTGATCTCTCTATTTTTTTTAATGTTAATTGAACTTATAAATCACCTTGATTTGGCAATTTGAAACAAACAGTTTTCTTTAGAAGCAAAGGAAATGCGATTCCTTTGTCAACGTGACCTTAGTTGTCTTTCTATGTCACACAATGAGTTATTACTCAATTTATTTACTATAACACCATTGCAGCAAAACCAAAGCCTTCTGTACCTTCATTATCACTCCTTTTCTAAACTAAGGTCTTTGTAATCTTTCAATAGCGCAGAAACGACTAAGGGGCCTTTGTTTTAGTGCAAAGTCCAGCAACTTTATTGGATAGCACCTCTTGTTCGATAAGAAAATATTTAATCACTTTCATACAAGTCACAAGAATTTGTTACAATAAGAATAATTTTAATCGTTTCTAATGACTGTCCTGATTAAGCCTAATGGAGCAATTCCTCTCCATCTCTAAGAATCCTCCGCCATGAGATCAAGCTCGTGAATGTTGTTGGGTAGGGTTAGTGCTAGCCTAAGTTTAGTGAATGTTGTTTGGTGTGGTATGTTGAGGTTAGTACTTTAGGTTAATAACTATTATTGTTGTAATTAATAGTTATTAATAAGGATTAATTTAATACAAAATATTGTTATTAATTATTAATTGTAAAAAACTATAATGAATTATTAATTGTTATTATCATTATTATTATAATTATTATATTAAGGATTATTAAAAATTTATATAATTATTATTAATTACTAATTATTATTTCAATAAATATTATTAATTATTAATCATTACAATTAGTTATTAATTATTATTAGTCATTCTTAATTACTAATTTTTAAATACGATTAAATATTATTTATTTAATTATTAAAATTATTATTTGTTTCATTATTTATTATCATTAAATATCAATTAATAATAATTATTAGTACTTATCAAATATTATGAATTTTTCTTTCTAAGCCTTTTATCCCAAACAAGTTGGGGTAGGCTAGAAATGACACCCTGACCCTGGTCATTTCTTATATATATGGCTGAGTTTTTACGCTGGCTCGCCAAGCCTATCGCAAGCATGCGGGCTTGAACCCTGGATCTCTTAGAAGAGAGCCAAGTGCTCTTACCACCTGAGCTACTTAGACCACATGCATCAAATATTATGAATTTATATTAATTAATTATTATTAAATATTAATAATAATTATTTATTAAATATTGTTAATTATTAATTATCATTATTAATACAAGAGCATGGGTCTAGTGCCACCATTTTTTGTTGCCACAACTTCATATTTTACAAATATTTAAAAATTTTAAAATTCAAATTTCTAATCTAAATAGTTGATCTTGTTAAATATAATGAGCAATGTATTACTATATAAGATTTATAAATTTTGGAGTTGATCTGATACTTGATCAAGTGGTCAACAAATGAACAAATCTGGTTCAATATGTGACTAATTAATTCTAATACGTTTATCGTTTAATCACTTAATCGAGTATCAAATCAATTATAAATTTTATAAAACTTATATGAAAATGCATTGCTCGTTAAATATTGAACAAGATCAATTGCTTGGATTCGGCGTTTGAATTTTTAATTTTTTAAATATTAATTAAATATAAATTGTGCCAACTTGTGCCAACCAAAAGTGATGATACTAGAACCTTGATCTTAATATAATTAAGATTAGCGCTAACCCCTTTATGGGTGAAATCATTAGATCTATTGGGAGAGTTAGAGGGTTAGCACAAGATTAGTGCTAACTTTAGTAATTTCAATTCATTTGATGAGTTGAGGTTAGTTAGTTAATTTCGTTAACCTTGAGTTAGTGCTAACCCATAGGATGCCAAACGCACCAAGTTTTTTCACCACACTTTTAATAAGCATGATGACTATAATATCCTCTCTTTCTGGTATTCTTTTTTTAGTGGAAAGTACTTTAAATGACATTATTGACAAAAAAAAATATTGTTATCTTTGTTCACCTTGGTTAAACTAAGGGTGCATTTGACAAAACATGGGTAGTGATTTGATGGGATTAGTGCTAAATTAAAGTTAGTGAATGATATTTGATGTGGTATGTTGAAATTAGTATTTTAAGGTTAGCAACTATATAATGGTGTAATTATTATTAACTACTATTAAATTAATAGTTATTATTAACTATTAATTTTAATAAAATATTAATAATTACTAACTATAAATTATAAAAAATAAATCATTAATAATAATAATTATTATTATTATTATTATTATCATTATTATAAAAAATATTATTGAATATCGTTATTATTATAATTTTACATTAAGGATTATTTAAATTTATACAATTATTATTACAATAACTACTATCAATCATTAATTATTATAAATATTACCATAATTATTAATTATTTTTTTATTATAATTATTAATATTATTTATTTTGAATTATTAATTATTATTAATTATTAGTTACTAACTAACTTCAACAAAAATAGTACAAAATTGGAAGCGTCCTCTTCCTTTCCTTCTTTTTCTTTTTCAATTCAGTGCCTTCTTTTTTTTTTTTTGGCTATTTAAAAATATTCTTTTTATTCCAACCCTGCCAAATAGAAAAAGACAAAAATGTCAACAAAAGTTGTAATAATTGTTACTTTGTTAGTGAAGAAAAGTCAGCGAAGTGAGATTACAACGATTTACAGTATAATAGTAATAATTAATCTCAGTAAATGGGGTCTATTACGCAGATTGGTTACCTCACTTACATAAACAAATCATATAATGTATATATAAATATAATATTTGCTCCTGGTGTCCGAGAACTGAGAATTTTTAAATACAAATTCTCAAAAGACATCCAAATTAAAGTCATCTCTTTTATCCATCAATCCATCATGTCACTTGAGATAAACCTCTGCCGTGTTCCTCTAAAGAACAATGGCTCTGTTGAGCCACAACCGTCTATGCCCCGACATCAAGGTTACCCCGTACAACCAATACCTCCAAGTTTTGCAACACAAATGCTCGTGAATACAGCAGAAATGGTGCAACCAAATGAAGTACAAAAGCCACCTACTCCCGATAAATTGCGTGATGCTGCCATGAAAAACTGGTTCGAAGAAATGCGTGGGTCGATCATGGTTGTCGCTATTCTCGTAGCATCTATAACATATACAAGCGGTTTAAACCCACCTGGTGGATGCTGGCAAGACGACGATGACGGTCATGAAGCTGGACGAGCCATTATGCATTACAAATCTCCACGTCGATACAGAATCTTCTTGTATGCCAATGCTACCGCATTTATGGCTTCACTGGTTACAATAATACTTTTGATGATTGAGAAGTTCTATTCTAAGAAGTCTAAGGTTGTAATACTAAACATCAACATGGTGCTGGGCTTAATCAGCCTAATAATCTCCTATGCGGCAGGCACCGCAAGGACGGTCTTCTCATCAATTTACATAACTGTGCTTGCAGTGGTTGTTTTGCTGTTTGTAGTTTGTTCAGAAAGGTTTCTGGCGTATGTGTTCAACTTCCTCGGCAGATACTAATCTTGTCTATTGGAACTATGGGGGCTCCGTGGCATCTTCGGCGGGCCAGATTCAGCACGACAAGATAGCAACTGAATGTGGATGTTATGTTTAAGAATCAAATTTTCCATCAATAATTATAATTTTGAAATCAGTTATTAATTCTACTTCTTATTTTGTTCATTATCTCTTTCTTTATTTTTTTCTTTGGAAAAAAAAAGCATGAACACAACTGCTTAATGTTAGAAACTAAAATTTACATTCCTTTTTACTATTTTTCAGATTTTTAAAAGTTCATTATTATGGAAGTATCACAAACTCCAATTGAAAAAAAATAACCAAAACAATAACTAAAAAATTCGTTAAATGGAGCAAAATTTCAACAAAGAGAATGAATTAAAAATTTTGGTTCCGTCATTTGAAATTCAAAAACAAGCCTGAAAAATATGTTGGATACAAAATAATACTCTTAATTCAATCAAACTTATTTTTATCACTTAATGATTGTATATTTTATAATAACTAAAATCCGTCACCGCTATTTCTATAATTAAAAACAATTTTTTATTTTTCAAATTTTCTATAATTAAAAATAAATTTTTTTATTAAATATATTAAAATATAGTCATATCTCATTATTTAATTTAAGAATTAAATATATTTAGAAATTTAAGATAGTTCATGCCTAATTGTTGTTCGGCCTCTTCAACATATTGCTTTAAATTCATAAACAACAAATTTTATAAAATTAAAATAATATCATATTATCTAACTTGTAATATAATCATTGCAAATGATAATCAATATAAAATTTTAAGAAAATTTTTTATATAATGAAACTCAATGTTGCAACGAATTCGATAATTAAATGTAAATAAGAATTTTCGTATCGAGCGAAACTCAATGTATCCGTGTAGTATATTTATCCTAAATGACTAATCTTAATCATATTTTCTAATTATCTAAATGCAACTATTTAGGGAATGCTCGCATATATAACAAATAAGAAAAATCAACCTTTTTATATAGAGATGGCCAGCCAACTTTCCAATTTCATATTCTTATCATCACCATCATTATGCGCTATAATCATATTCTTATCATCACCATCACTATGCGCTAATTTTTCGTTAGTGTACGTACTTTGTTAGAGTTGTATCCTAACAGCCAATCATTTGATGGCTATATGTTTAGTTTATGTTATTGATGGTATTTGATCATTTGTTCCTTGAGCTTATTATTGACAGATCATTCAAGTTGAGGATCTGAATTGTAGATTTCTATATTTCAATTTTGTTAAATGACAATAATAAATGTAAAATATCTCTAATCTTGATAATTAACAAGGAACATTAATTATTAACACAAAATTAGTATGCAAGTTAAGTGATGATCAAGTTCCGCAAATCATAGGTGGCTGTCAATGGGTATGGTACGGTACGGTAAAAAGTATTTTCATAGCCGTATCCATTAAAATTTTATTTATCCGTATCCTACTCATACCCGTTAAGAATAAATAGTAAGGTAGGATAACGGTACATAATGGATAATAATACTATTATTAATTTAATAAAAAATATATAATGTGCTAAATAAATAAAATCATATAAATATACAAATAATAAAGTATAACATTCAGATAATACGTAAGATATAATAAAAATCATGAAATTTATTCTCCTATTGATTGACATTTTAAAAAAATCTATATGACTAATTATAAATTATATTATAATATAATACAGTGCAAATTAATTTTTTTATTAACATAAACAAATTTTGATGAAGATCGAAACTAATATCATATGCTAATGACATGATTATATATATACATACATGTCTATAAAATTTTACCCGTTAAATAATGGATGTAAAATAGTTCGTATCCGTACCCGATAGACTAATGAAAATTTTTCTTTACATATATCCGCCTTATCGAATACAGTACAGGTAGGGTAAATAGGTAAACGGATTTTATTGACAGCCCTAAACTTAATTGCATATGTGAATGTTATTGAAACATAGAGCAAGATTTGACCTAATGAACTTTTTTTGAAGATAAATTGGAGGTCTAAGCCACCCAACTTATTTTTAAATTAAATGTCTATGAAAGATCCCCCAGCCGAGTTTCGAACGTGCGACCTTTCACTCAATAAGTCAAGGTGCATTGCTCTTTGCCACTAGACCAAGAACTGGTTCTTTTAAACACAGAAGATGGAAGGTATACCTCTTAAACACGCTATGATATCCATATTGACATGTTGCTACAATTTGCATTTTAATACCCTACCGGTACCGGAAAAACTGGGTATCGATGTAGCCTACAAAAAACTAGAGCCTAAAAAAATTATAATAATAAAAGATAAAAGAACTCCTGATATTGCTGTCTCTGCTCAGCAGTCTTTCTAGTGAAGTTCATGTTTCTCCACAAGAACTGCTACCTGTGAGCGTGACAAAGAAAGCAAAAAAAAAAAATAAAAATAAAAAATAATAATAAATAAATAAATAAAAATAAAAAAAAACCTCATCAAATGTCAAAGATGGTACCACTGAACTTAGTTGTTCATCCATGTACATACCAGATTAACTAATAGAAACCCTTTTTTTTAAAAGTATATTTACTGGAAAAGACCATCCATGTTTCTCTGTTTTAGCCTCACAGAAATTTTCGTTACATGTACCGATGTACGTCTCATCATGAGCTAGCTGAACAATTAACACAAACTATTCTAAAAATCACTGGTACAAACAATATATGTACCATTGTTTCTCAGAAAAGAAAAATAAAGGGGTCATCAAACATCCATAAGGGACTACCCACGTATATAAAGTTGGAAACATATGTTGACTGTTAATTTACTGTATCATCTTCGTTGAACCACCTTATGGATTTTCACTAACTACAGCATAAATTATTTTTAGTGATTTTCCTTGAGCCATCTACCTACTACACAAGCACACAAGCATGACCTGGCTCCGTTTGGATTGTTTAAGAATAAGAGGAATAGTTTATTCCTAGGCGGAAATTATTGAGAAGTGTGTAACTTTGTGAAGTGTTTGAATTGTTTATAATAAATTTACGTTTAGGAAAGTTATTCCTTCTATTCCCATACGATCCAAACGAGACCATTTGGAACAAGTACTATACGAAAGGCAACTTTTTGGAATGATCAACTATGCTACTATCTAACCTCCTAGCCTAACTAATAATCCACTCTGTAGCACTTCTTTTGTGCCAACTTACTGATCCATGTATAGAAATAGAATGGGTCATTACTGTTGAACATCTACGATGGCTTTCTAGCACTGATACTCTACATTGATACTTATAGATTTTCAACTAGATCATGTTTTCAAGCCGTCTATATTGATTATATTAGTCATTGATACAGGATACTCTACGCATACAACAAACGCCGCTATAAGAACATCAATATACGCACCGTTTTTTTATCATCAAATTAAGTAACAACAACAACAACAACTAAGCCTTTTGTCCCAAACAAGTTGGGGTAGGCTAGAAAGAAACCCAACAAGAGAACACATTCAAGAACAAAAAAAAAAAAATACAAAACATAAAAATACTAATAGTAAGACTAGCCATACTAATAATAATATCATCAAATTAAGCACAAAAAATAAATTGATCAACAGTCAATATAATAATTTAACAAACAAAAAATGCACTGAAATCTGAAATCAACCAGACTCCATAGTCCATACAGCTAGTGCTGTTCATTCTGAAAGGACCTAAATTCCGTAACCACTAACCAACCAGCCACTCTCAACAAAATTGGGCTGGACTCTTAAACACATCGTTATAAGTACCAGGCTTGATCCATCATCTCTAATCCGAATGAAAATTTAGACATAGGCCCATTATATCAGAAGATATTTCCTCCGCCTCCGCTAATTATCTCCTCCTCTCCTACTTCTCCGGCCTCCGTGTACCGATCCATTTCCAGTAACTCATCTCACCACTCTCAGTCTCAACTCCTCACTCCACCTCACTCCCTCAACCATTCCCAGAGGAACCAGTTCAATAAAAGTAAACAACCCAAAATGGCCGTTTCTTCTCTGCTCTCCTTTAACCCTCGTCTTCTCCCTCACTCCCACTCTAAACCTCACCTTCTCTCTCCCATCCCCTTCCAAACCAGACAAGTTACCCTCACCCTCTTTCCCTCCACCTCCTTCTCTTCCTCCTCCTCCTCATGTACCCTCATCCCCCACTCAAGCAACAAAAACTCAACACCCTCCATCGAGCCGCCGGACCGTATCCTCTCGGCGGCATGCTACCTCTACCCGTTCCTCGATGGGATCCAATATGGCCGCTTTGTGCTTGCGCAATTCCCTTTCCTCCAAGTCCCGCTTCGCCCCATCGTGCCGCTTCTCCGGCTCTTTCATGCCTGGCCTTACACTCCCGTGGCCGTCTTCTTCATTCTGTACTTTTTCATTGTTCGTAGCCCCTCTCCCTTCAGCCGCTATGTCCGGTTCAACACCATGCAGGTCATTTTGCTGGATATACTGCTGTTGTTTCCTGATTTGATCGATAGGTCCTTTGCGCCGAACAATGAGGTCGCAATGGGTTTTGTGCAGAGCCTCGACAGCACAGTTTTTTTCTTTCTGCTTGTCTCCTTGGTGTATGGGTCGACGGCTTGCCTCCTTGGGCAGATCCCGAGGTTGCCATTGATTGCTGAGGCGGCTGATCGGCAGATCATGTGAGTAGTGCATTTTGTCTGCTTTTGTTTTAGTTATTTGATTTCTCTGTAATTGGGGAAATCAGATTTCATTTATAGTGGTTGAATCGGTAGGTTACTGCAACCTCAGGCTGCTGTCGAGCTCTCTGTGTAATGCCTGGGAGCTTGTTATTTACTTTTTTTTTTCTGCATCTTTAAATAAACAAATTAGTTTTTTTTTTGCATATGAGATTCATTGTCATTATGCAGTGTAGTTTGTGAATTGAAGATTTAACAAATATGGAACTAATTAACTATATTATTTTGCCAGCTTAATTGCTCTAATTTGCTTACTTTTTTGTTTAGTCTCAGCAAAAGCAGTAAAGAAAAGCTACAAATCAAACCATTAATCAACCAAATGAACATTTGTCGACCAAACTAAGGTTTCCAAATTCCAATTATACGCTGATAATAAATACCAAGGCATAATTACCAGAGTATCTAGGAGCATCCTCTTCATTTTAGATCAAAAGGTCCAAATCACTCTCAGTGAAACAACTGACTTGGTGTCCAATGTTAGGGTTAAAAGATCTTGAATGATATTGACCTTTTGCCTTAATGGATGGTTTTGATCTACCTTGAGTGCATGTGCATCCATGAGTTCGAGAGGGAGGATACAAACCCTATCTGACAAGATACTCTACCAGCTAGGTCAGGTTGAGTCTGATACTTGTCAGCTGTTAACTGAGGCTGAGAGCATTTGTCATTTCAGTTGCCACTTAACAATTGCAGCATCTATTCTATTTCTGAAGTAAACATGTTTAATATTGGACAATTTTCTTCTTTTTCATTTCAATTGTTAAGTGATCATCATTGTTATTATTTTCTTTTTGGAGAGAGAAGGGGTTGGGTCATTGATTCAAAACTTAGGCTGCTTGCTGTACTTATAACTGCACGGAATTCAGAGTGCAGTAATGCGATCGAACAAACTTTACGCATACATCTCACACACAGACACAGTTTATCCATTTTGTCTTTACAGACAAAGCAACTGAGATGAGAGATAGACAGAGAGGGGATTTGAAATGCATTAGATGGAAAAATGAGATGAGAGATGCAAAAATAATATAACAAAAATTTATTTTACCCAAAAAAAAAAAAAAAAACTACAACAGTACAAATGGTAATATTTATTATCAAGATTAGAGATGGCCTTAGCTATAATGCTATCTGATATTTACACCCTTAAGAAGAAAAGTACACAGTGTACATGAATCCAATCTAATGCAAAAAGAATGAATGTGGTGTTTTTGGCATTTTAACCAAACTTTATCTTGTGAGCACTTGAGAAATGCTTAGCAGCTGCAACCATTGCAACATCTGGCTTCGATGCTGGCTTCAAAACTGGATTACTCTTACCATTATCACTGTTATCAACACCTGAACAAAAGCAAGAGAACCATGAAGCAAGAACTGATTTAAGCTGATTTGATCCTCGTTTTTTCCCCATCACTGATTGATTTCAATGAAACAATTTTTTGAACAAGTTTACTTTTTTTTTTTTTTCTCTCTCTTAGAAAGTTTGCAGACTGAGTTGATTTTGTTCCCTCTTAGAAAGTTTTCTGACTCTTGGAATGAAACTGTGAGGTTGGCCTTGCTTTTATAGCATTCAACTAGCAATTAATTGTTGCATTTCTTGGTAAGCATGTTGAAAAAGGATTTGTGTTGGTTACCTGGTCAAGGTCAAGGTATCTGATGAATAATTGAAGGTTGGAGGAAGTAACAGAGGAAGCATGAGAGCGACTCATTGCGTAATTTATTATCACTGCAATGATTATAATATGCTATTTAGCATGGCAAATTGGGACCTTGTCAAACAAGCAGCTTAGTTTAAGACGTTTTAGCTCGGTCAATAGAAACACTTCTCAAGACTTGACAATAGCCACTTTCCACTCGTCTAGGTTTTCAAAACAAAATATTTCGCATAATAAAAGGGGGACTAGGTGTAACCAATCTCCATCCGCTCCCGCGCGGGACCGTCCAGCGCAGGCTACGAACCGTCCTATCTGATCTGGATGGTTCGGGCCTATCAATCTAGTTACATGCACGGGGCTCCCTTTGCCATTGAGATTAAATCAGACGGTTCTGATTCCTGCGCTGCACGGTCCCGCGCGGGACTGGATTTCATTTCAGGTGTAACAACTCAAACACTCGCTGTCATATCTGAACATATTTATCACAGATTGGACAGAGTGTTATAGGCTAATAATGAAGGATATAAATTATCCTTGCTATGTCTAATCAAATTAAACAAGATTGGAAAGAGTAAAATTCTGTGTTCCTTGTTCGGCATTTGATTATGTTAGTTTAAAGTAACTTTGGTTTGACTGACAGACGCCAAACACAAAAAGTTGAATAGGACTATGGTTTGACTTGTTAATATCTTTCTTGATTATGACTGGTTGACCAATCTTCACATGACTTGGCAAACACACTTCTCAATTTCATCGCATGCTAAAAACGTCTCGACTTTACAATAAACTACACTCACAGAAAATCAATATTACAACAGTACTGCTTCCCATCGTTGAATCTTTGTTGATTTTAACAAAAAGAAAAGAAAAAACTTTGTCGACTACTTAAAGTGACATTTGTTCATCTGACAGAGGGATCATTTGATAATTGTTCATGTTGACAATCTTAGAGAAATTTAAAATTGAGCAAGAATATATATATTTTTTGAAGCCACCACTCTTTGGTATTATGGCGCCAATTAATTTTTAGATTTTGACTCATTTTTCAGTAATCGTTGAATTATATAGGAGGTCGAAGCAAAAGGTTCACAGCAATTGTAGAAAGGCCTAGAAAGAACAAACCAAATTGATCCTCTATTTCTCCCCATTGCTTTGCAGTCTTAATTAACCAAGCCCTGGGACAATTTCTCCAATTTCTGATTTCTTTTAGAAAGGTTACAAATTGAGATAACTTTGTTGTCATTTTGTGAATGCTTCTTGCCAAGATCAAGGTAACTGAGGAGACACCGAAGGTAGAGGATATATAGCAGAGGACCATGAAAGCGACTCATTTTGTAAAACACTATTACAGTGGCAAAAGTGGAACCTTGTTAACCAAGCAGCTCATATCCAGGTTTCTTACTTCAGTCAAAAAGGAACTCGGACACAAATAAACAAAAAAAAAAAAAGGAACACAGCTAATTTGACAAGTAGTAACTTGTCTACTTGTCTTTCTCTGATTTTTCTGGTTGATCCGGGGCCTGTCGCTAGATAACAAGGATGTTATAAGGAACTTGAAACAAAATCAATTGATAATCATAATATTGAAAATAACTCTGTTTGACCCCGGGTGTGTCGCTAGCAAGCTTTTAAAAAACGCTGTTTTTTCCGAAATAACGGTATTTTGTAGCCAACCGCACGAACGTTCCAGAAAAAATGATAAAATAACGCAACGCGTTATTTGCGTTTTTTCGCCGAAAAACGTAAAAAAATTGTGTTTTTTCGCCGAAAAAACATGTACAATATCAAAAGACATATCATATATTGAGAGCATAGTGTATTTGGTACATATCGTGAATAAAATGCTTACAAATTAATGTTCAATATTGTGTACCATGCCTCTCTAAGTACAATATTGTATACCAATTGTCCATACAAATGTAATAATGTACGCAAAAATACATATGAGTTTGACATAAATGTTCGCATATATATATCGTTTTTCGCCGTTTTTTCACCGAAAAAACGCCGCACCGTTAAATCAACTCCGGACCGTCATACCGAAAAAAACGCATTTTAAAAGCTTGGTCGCTAGATAACAAGGTTATAAGAAACTTGAAACAAAATCAATTGATCCAAATTAATATTGAAAATAACTCGTGTAATACATGGGAAAAAAAAATTATTGCTGAATTATCGAGTACTTTATCGATTGATCCAAATTATAATACCTTAGTTTTAGTTTATCGAGTACTTTTGATTACAATTTTTTTTTACATGGAAATTCAGAGTACATTTTGAATAGTAACAAAATTTTAAGCCTAATATATTGAAACAACTAATGCTGAATTATCGCTTAATAAGCTATGACCCTCTTTACTACATTGTTATAAATCTCAGCTTTCCACCTAGGACACAAATGGCAATTGGAAAAAGGGGGAAGATATAAAAAAGTTACAAAAAAAAAATAAGAGTAACAATTCCTATTAACAATTTCCCAACATTAACCAAATGTTATCTTATGTGCACTTGAGAAATGCTTAGCAGCTGAAACCAGGGCTGCCTCTGGTCCAGTTGATGCGTTTTTCATGCTCTTCCTGTCACCTTCACTTATTACCAACAGAAATTGCGAGAACAGCCATGCGAAAACTGAGTTTGATCCTGTCTTGCATTCCATCACTTCAATCCCCAAAAACCCTCAAATTCTTTATCAGGTTTGTTCTTCTCTTTTTGTATCACCTGTGTTTTTTCACTCACTTATTGATGCATGTTACATAGAAGTGTCTCTTTATATAGGCTTCCCTTGAGAACTTTCCTGGTGTTTAGGCACCAGGAATAATATTTGGTCAATAATGTAGATAGTTAACGAATATTCAAAGATAGGGAGCCGAATTATTGTAATCTTGGAACTTCTATGACTGTGGTTTATTATGCTGTTATAAACTCTGTATTTAACATGTGATGAAATCTTGAAGCTTGTTCGCTAAGGCATGCGAAGGTTAGTCAACTCTTTGTAGTTCTAGTCATTTCATAAGAAATTTCAAGTCGGTTCCGAATGGATGAACAGTTGAACACCGCAACAAATCCAGTTCTAGAAATTGGGTTCTCATTTTAGGCCTTGCTTGTTTGGGTTTTTCTGGGCTCCCTTAATCGAAGGTCTAAAAATTGTTGTATTGTATTTAAATATTCAATGATTAGAGACAAGCTAAGACTAAGATAAAGAACTCTTCCAAGTATGAACTGAGTGTTTGGGTAGTTACAACTTAAGCAGTAAAAATGCAATTATTTATTCCAAAAATGTGCTTATAATAAATATGAAGGTACCATTTGCTAGTGTAGTTCTATTTAATTAGCATATTGAAGTAGAATATGGACTTCAGTTAGAAATTATGTTTTTTAATTTTTATGCAATATTTAATTATACTTTGACAGTTTGACTATAATAAAAGAACTAGAAGAATAATAATACATTAATTTTGTCATCCAATTCTTAATTTACACATTGAATTTGGGCGACGTTAATTGCTTGGGCCTTTATACAAACAGTCTCTATGGATTGTGTCATTAAGGAAAAGATAAGGGGGGAAAAATAAAAGAGTTAAATTTCTTGTGAAGATTAGATGGGAGGAAGAGAGAACGAGATAGAAGAGAGTATTAGTTTTCAGGGAAGAATTTGCAATTTCCATACAAGCATCAGTCTAAATTCTAATAAAACAATAATAGGTCAGTGGCGAGTAACGAGTTTTAGTTTTAACCATGACTAAAATAACCTTTCTATTTCCTTGATCTGTATGAGTCCATTACTGTGGGTTAAATTAGTTTTAATTTTACTGTTCATCATATTACTTCTTAGTTCCTGTGTACTACACCTTTCAAGTTAGGTTTTCGAAGAGATGAAAATTATTCTCTTCTGCTTTGAGGCTCATAGCAAGTAACTCCTAAATTATTCGACGCTTCTCTCAATTTTAGTACATTCGAAGTAGTGTGATATACACCATCCATTAAAAAACCATCCAAATCATCCATTTGGATCATTTTAGATGGTCTGGGTGCAAAAATTCAGCATACACCAATTTTTGCTGACGTCATCATGGATTTGCGTCGGCTGACGTCATCAAAATCGCTCGCTGACGTCATCACAATTTTTTTAAAAAATCACGCGCTGACGTCATCAAAATGAGAAGTTTTGTGTTCAGTTAAACAACTCAAGGGATCATTTAAATTCAGTTAAGTGTTTAGTTAGATGCCTTATTAAAATAAGACAAATAAGTCTTGTGTTCAGTTAAACAACTCAATGGATGAGTTAATTCTATTTAAGTGTTCAGTTAAAAAGCTTCAAGAAAGCATATTAAAAAGTTTTTTTTCAATTAAATCATTCAAGGATGAGTTATTTGTAGTTATGTATTCAATTAAATACATTCCGAATTTGATGTTTCAATAACTATAAAACGATAAATTATCATAAAAATTCTGACTATAATCCAATCACATGCACAAAAGAAGTAAACAATTGTAACAACAAAACTACCAATTTTTCATAATTCATCAGTTTTAACGACCACAAACAAGCACAATTTACCAATTAGATAACAACAAAAAAACTAAAAACACAAAAATACAACTACAATTCAGTTTTCATCAAATTAAAATAAACTTTTAAGGAGAACAACCGGACTACTCCAACTATAATACCAACAGAGCACAAACCTGTTAAAATTGAGAATAAACATCAACAAATACGAAATGTTAACAACATTATAACCGTTGCATTACTAACAAAATATGTATAGAACAAAATATGTGTAAACACTAACTTGTGCATTCCACGAACTAACTGAACACACATGATAAGTAACTACTCCATTGCAGAAATTAATAGAACATTTATAACACGTAACTGAACACGAAACTAACTTCTCATTAATTTTAACTAAACCTAATCTAATTTAAGTACGCATCAATCTTTATTATGCATGATGAATACTTCAATACTAAATTGAACACTTATTTCTTGTATATGAACATTATTGATAACCTAACTCTAATAGCTACAAAACAAGTCAACTACATAATTCCAACCTTATTTTCATATCTCGTGTCAACAATATGATCCCTTATCCCAACATTAGTATCCCTCAATATAACAATATGATCTCTTACCATCAGATCTAACAAAAAAAAAATAGAGATTATTTCTCAAATGTACTTTATGATCACAATTAATCGAAATAAACCACAATCAAGCACACTATGACAAAAAATACACTAAAAATTAGAGATTAAAAGGTTAAAAGTGATTAGAATAATTACTTGATGTTGTCTTTTGATAAGTCGAAAGTGTTGTCTTCAGTGATGGTCTTTGTAGAGAAAAGAGATTCCAATCCTATGACGAAGAAAGAGATGTCGATTGAAGTGCAGAGTGATGGATTTCTCCAGAGAAGTGCGTGAATCAGGAAGCGAGATGTCGAAACTCTAACCCTAGGTGTTGAATTTTCTTCGAAGATAACAAGAGGAAGAGATGAATGAGCGAGAGAGGTGTGGTGGGAAGAGGTACGAAGAGAAAGAGAGAGGCGGCTCCTGCTGTATTGCTGAGAGAGAGAGACAAAGGCGGCTTTTTATGAAAAATAAAGAGGTGCGTAAATTATACTGCTGGATCTCTCTGTCATCACGTGACTATCATATCTATCACGTGTCTCTTAATTTGGATGGATGGATGGAATAATGCTAGTATGCTACACAGGATTAGAGATGGCAATGGGCCTAGCCCGTTGATAAAATATTAAGCCCAGGCCTGGCCTGATTTATCCAGATTGTGCGCCTGCCTGCCTGAACCCAATTAGATGGGCCTAAATTTCAACGCCTGCCTGCCCAACGGGCCTCATCTAGAGGCCTGCGCCTGCCTGCGCCTGCCTGAGGATGCCCGTGGGCCGTCTTACCTGCCCGAGCCCTAAAGGCCCGACCATGCCATACAAGCAAAATTACATATCTATTGTTAATTTTCAATATAAAATAACAATTCAAATTGATATTTAACGAACAACATAACCAACTTACCAACAAACAATTAACACAATAAGCATGAAAATAATTCAATTACCATTCATGAAAATCGAACATGAAAATAATTCAATTACCATTCATGAAAATCGAATAGTTAATTAACCTAAACAACCATAATCTAATTCATACTTTCATTGTTTCACAAAAGATCAGCAACTACTAAACACAGTTTTCCACAAGCATAAATAATTCAATTACCCTAACCAGCAACAACTTCAGCTAAGGACCAAGAATTACATAGTCAAATCCACAAGCATAAATAATTTCATAAAACTAAACACAGTTTAATTCAACAAAATGCATTGTTGATTCCACAAAAAAAAGCAGCTCAACAGCAACATTAGGCCTAAGCAACATCTCAAGATCTCACCTACACATTGACAAACATCATATATAACTTCATGCATAGAAGAATAACTTTTATATATATTTAGATAAACATACAGTGATACTAAACAAACAGTTACATAAAACAAACCTGAAAACAACAACATCTGACGATCTCACCTACACATATTAGTAAACATCATATACAAGTTAATATGACTAGTTACATGTAGAACAATCAGCTTATATATATATATAGAAAACATATTTTATAAATATCAAGTTAACCAAGATCAATAACTTTATGTTTACATTAGCAACTGAACTCCAGAGGGTTAATGTACATTAGCAACTGAACTAAAACAAGCAAGCAACAACTAAGTTTATTAAATAAAGGAGGGAATATAACAAGTCCAAAATTGTATACCTTTCATCTAGAATCCAGCACCAGCATATCCAAACTCAAACTTTTTGAACCTAACAATTAAAAATTTACAAGTTAATGTACATTTTCTTTGGGATATCAGATATTAATATTACTAAATTTTTTTACTTTACCTGAAAGTCATCATCATTACTCATGTCATTTTGTTGTTGTTCATCTCCATCAACATCATCCCAGTATGTAGTAAAAGGGTTGCGCTCTCCCAATTCTACAAAAAAAAGTATATATCAAGAGATGGTTGCATGCTTAACTTACAAAAAAAATTGATACAAACAAATTATACCTTCAAATTCAGCCTTCAACCAGTTTTGAGCACATGCAAGAGCTTGAACAAGCTGAGGAGTAAGTCTATTCCTATGTGGACTAATAATTCGCCCGCCAGCACTGAATGCCGACTCAGAGGCAACTGATGAAACTGGAACAGCAAATATGTCTCGAGCAATTTTTTGCAGGGTTGGAAATTTAGGCCCATTACTCATCCACCAGGTCAGCACATTAAAGTTTGGTGAACTTGTTGACATCAGCTTTTCTTCTAAATAATGATCCAACTCTGTTGTTATATCAATCCTCATTTTCTTTCTTCTCTGGGCAAACAATTCAAAATCCCTTGGTATATTACCAACAGTACCTTCACTTTCAATCGGCTCCTCAACTTGTTTCTTTGAGGCTCTTCTTTGATACTCCCGAAATAACTCACGACATAAATCAACAATATTTCTCACTTCTTTCTCATGATCATCCCCATAAATCTTCTCATAATAATAAATTATGAGTTCCTTTTTGAACCTTGGATCTAGAAGAGTGGCAATTCCCATGATACCGTGTATCTTGTTCCAATATTTTTCAAACTTGTTCATCATAATGGATGCCATTTTTGCAACAGTGGGGTTAGAGTCAAATTGCCAGTCCAACAGAGCCAACCTTATCTCACAAATGTTTGAAAAATAGTGATTGGCTGTTGTATATTTGGTCCCAGAAAACAGCTCTGTTGTATCATAAAAGATTTTAAGTTTTTCACTTATAATCTTGGCTTTCTCCCAATCTGTCACAGAAGGCAAAGTTTTGTATTGCGCATCACGTTTCTTCAAACGAGGGAAAACTTCCTTGTATGCTAGAGCTGTTTCTAACATAGTATAGGTTGAATTCCATCTAGTCTTAACATCATAAGATAATTTTTTGTTACAAGTGATGCGCAATTGCCTTGCTGCCTCTTCAAATTTCTCAATTTTCTTGGGAGTGCTGGACCAATACACACAACTAGCACGGATATTTTCAAGAATAGTACCAATTACATCTAACCCATCTTTGACGATAAGATTCAAAATATGTGCGCAACAGCGCATGTGCAAAACCTCCCCGCCCAACAAGAGTTCCTCACTTCCTATTTTTTGGACCAAAATTTCAACAAGTCCATCATTGACACTACAATTATCCATAGTTATCGTAGATAATTTCAAGTCTAAATTCCAATCATACAACACTTTCATTAAGTAATCCCCAAGTACTTCAGTGGTGTGGGGAGATGGTATATTTTGAAACCTACAAATAGCAACCAGCCAACAAAACATATTACTAAAACAACAACAAGATAGATCCATACGGCCATACCTCAATGTAATGTAAAACTTTAAATATACCTTAATAAGCGTTGCTGGAGACCCCATGATTGGTCTACAAAATGAGCAGTAACCGCCATGTAGGACTTTTTTTGGTGGTCAGCAGTCCACATGTCGGTAGTAATTGCCACTCTTCCTTCATTTTTCTCCAAGAGCTCCTTAGTCTTCTTCATTTCAGTCTTATAAAGTTCAAAAACATCAGCTCTCACTGTGTTACGGGTTGGGACTTTGAACAAGGGCTGCAAACTGTTGCAAAAGACCTTGAAGCCCACTTGGTCAACAATTGAAAGTGGATGCTCGTGCAAAACTATCATGTTCACGAGATCCTTCCTACACACCCCTTGGTCAAAGCTGTAATTTGCTATGACTGTTTTCCCATCAATCTTTTTGGTAGCTAGCAACTTTTGTAAAGCTCCAGGGTTTGATGTCTGAGTTTTTCTAATACAATTCTCAACATGAGCTGAGAGGTGTCGTGTACCAGCATTGGAGCTTCCTGCAAGCTTGCTCTTGCAATAGTTGCACACTGCCTTTACTTTGCCATCAACAATCTTCTTAGTCATATGCTCCCACACCCATGCCTTTAATTTTGATGTATCGATTACATCATCAGGTACCGCTGGGGCATCTTCCCTCGGTACTGCTGCGGCATCTTCCCTCGATACTGCTGGGGCATCTTCCTTGGGTACTGCTGGGGCTTCTTCCCTGGGTACTGCTGGGGCTTCCTCCCTCGGTACTTCCGGGGCTTCTTCCATTTGCCTAATATAAACAAAACAATAACACACTTAACAAACAACACCACTGATAGAAACAAGCAGAACTATGAAACAACAAGTATGCTACCACTAAACAACTAAATAAAATATGAACTTTATATATGATAAATTACAAACAGCAAGTATCAACCTGACAGGAGAGAGTGAGCTTCTTTCTGGAATTTGTGTGGTATTATCGGTTGACATGAACTTAAAACCTGAAATAGTATCAATGATATATGTCATATATTAAGTAACCTAACATAAAAGTAGGGATGGCAATGGGCCTAGTTCATATATTAAGTAACAAACAATTTTTTTTATAACACTATATATCTGTTTCATAATAGATACTAATGCAAAAGAAATGCAAAAAGTCCAGCTTACTGTTTTGGATCCTCTCTCTATGTTGGCAAAGTGCTAAGGGACCTGAAATAAAGAAACAAAGTGCTAAGGGAACTTAGGGAAGTAAACTTTCGGTATTAATATGAAATTAAAATAAAGAGCACTTATTAGTACGGCACTTTTAGAAGCTATTATAAGGGGAAAAAAAGTCTAATTTGAAATATGGTAAACAATGAACAAATCAAACACAACTTCTGGTTGCTATCAATCACAACAAACACCTTCGTTCCCTTTTGAGGAAATGGAAGCAAAAGCAAAGGCGAAATAAAATGGGACCAACAACAAATTATGAGACCACGCCAATACAAGTTCGCAGATAGACGGTAATGCCTTGTATACGAAAGGAAAAATCCATACGCCTATGGATTCAGAAATGCAACATCGAACTGAACGATCATTCAGTCTTTTTACGCCTATGAATTCAGAAACACAAGTACACAACTAGAGAGAGAGAGAGAGAGAGGATCTTACGGAAGAGGAGAGCAGATCGTCGTCGCCTACGAGAGAGAGAAAGAGAGCAGATCTCAGTAGAGAGAAATGAAGAGTGACAGTGCGGCTGACTTAGGGTTTTCTCTACTGTATATACACAGTGACATGCCGAAGAAATAAAAAGCCCAATATTAACTATACCACATATAAGCCCATCGGGTGGCCCATGGGCCTCTTCTTAAGCCCAAGCCTGGCCTGGCCTGACTCTACGCCTGGCCCTATCTGGCCTGTTGTGCTCCGGGTCGGGCAGGTAAAGCTTTGGGCCGGGTAGGCTTAAGCGGGCTGTCGGGCTACTGGGCTTTAATGCCATCCCTACACAGGATCTGCCACTTCTGTGGCAAAGTGGACCATGCTGTAGATTTTAGTGTGGATCAGCAAATCTTAGTCCACTGGACCACTTACCCTAGACTCAGCCCATAAAACAAACGCCCAGCTCCCAGCAAATCAACGGCCTCATTCTGCGTTGTAATTTTTGTTCTTGTTCCATACACTTCCAAACATCTCTAGGCATTACTTGAAACTCAACACAGACCAGACCAGAGTCTATAATCACAGGAAAAAAAGTTTCTGTACGCCTATACACCTTATTCAGTATCTAACGAACTTTGGAACATTATTAAAACAGCCTCAACAATAACTTCTAATTTCTATCACAATATAACTTTAAACAACTTTTAGTACCTTAAATTGGTCCTTCAAATTTGAATATAATTGTGAAAAAAATTGTGGAGTTCAAGTCAATCCTTTTGTAGTATTAATTGAAGGTAGTATCCATTGACAATGATTAGCCTAAGAATTTTTTACAATATTTTCTTAGTTTATTAAAACAAATTATAGGCGTATTATTAGCATATAGAATGATTCTAAACCAATTCTACCAATTCATTAAATGCGGATCATATAGTGTGCATTAGACGATAAGCAAGGAAAATTCTAGGAGACTAGAAGATGAGTTTGCAGTTACTGGCTTACTCAAAGATGTTTGACAGCTGTTAAAATGTCTTTTTTGACTTGGTCAAAATATGTATTTTTTTACTTCTATTTAACTCAAACATTAAAATAGATATATATGAGCGTGCATCACTCAATACACTAGCATACATTGGACAAAATGCAAATACGAATTCGATAGCTCTTGAAAAATTATAGTTAAGGTATATATTAGAATAAGAATTCAACAAGGTATATATCGGTACGATTTTAAACGGGCAATGATACGATGCAGAGTTGCATAAATGCGAAGGTAATTTGGAAGATTTCAATCCAAACGATGTTTAATTTGGAAGATTATGAATACTATACGTCTATACCAAACATTAAACGGACAAGAAAAACATGCATTATTTCCTAATCTTATCAAACACATTATGAAAGGTAGGTGCATTTGGTTTGTCGTGTCTAAAGGTTAGCCGGGAATAGATGATGTGCGGTCAAGTTTTATTGACTAACTCAAGTTGAAGTCTTTTCCATGATTTTTAGAGGGAGATGCAAACCATATGTAAGTATGATCTAACATTGTTTGAATTTACAAATTCAATTTTTCACAACATATTCTTTCATAGACATTTAATTTAAAAATAAGTTGGGTGGCTTAGATCTCCAATTTGTCTTCAAAATTTTTTTTTTTCACAACATATTAGTTATGATTGCGTCGATAGTAGTAGGACTATAAGGATCATAATAATAACAACAATAATTACAGTAATAATAATGATAACAATAACAATAATGATAGTGATAGTGATGATGATAATAATTATAGTAACACTAATAATAATAATAATAATAATAATAATAATAATAATAATAATAATAATAATAATAATAATAATAATAATAATAATAATAGTAGTATATAGTAGTGCTAGTGGTGGTAGTAGTACTGCTTTTAGGATCACGATAGAGCCATTAAATTATTTTTAAAAGGATAAATTTAATTTAATCAATTCAATTTATATAATGAAATATCATAAAATGATACAGTTACATTATTTAAAATTTTTTCCTATTTTTTCTCGGATTTCTTAAATCTTATAATTATTTTTTTACTATTATTTTGCACAAAAAAATGATAAGTTAAAATATCTGAAAAAATAACCGAAGATGCATAAAAGCCAACGCATCATTATGCACAACATCTATTCTCAAATAATTATATCGTTATAATAGTGGTATTTAATTATTACGTATGTATTTTTTTTGTTAATTATACTCACCTTTATTGCTCTAAGGCATTATTCATTTCTAGTATTATACTGTTTTACATTTTCAGGGGCTGTTCTTACTAACTTTTCACATAACGGGCCGTTTCCATGTCACACCACACCAAAAGTAGTTAGGCAATTAGCACCGTTACATTGGGGGTTAATAGCTTCCAAAAGTTTGTAGGTCCCGTTTGTCTTAGCTAATTATGCTAATTTTTGGAACTATTTATCCTACAAGAGAGGTACTTTGCACCAATATCTCTCACCTAATTTTCTCCTTAGTGAGACCTGAAGGTGGATACTTTGAACCAATATAGAAAATGAACAATATTTCTCACATCATGTCACGATTGAGGTGAATGTTCATGTGCCATGTATTGTTGTTGTGTTAATCTGTGGATAGCATTACATACAGTATGTTGGTTCTGGCCTCATGAGCCCCTACTTGCCTGTATTTATTTATTTTTTTTACGCAGTGAACTTGATGCACCTCTCGTGTAAGTAGCCATTGATTGAAAAATGGTTGTGTTTCTATAACATAATATAATAATATGATTAAACTCTTTCAATAATAAATTTGACAAAATTTTGTTAATAGACAGGTGGGAAGTAAATACTACACAATTCATAATGACAAAAAGGGGGAAAAAAAAATACAATTCATATACTATGTTCCTATTTTCGCATTTTTATTATATACTATTTAAATTACATCCCTCTTTGTGTTTAAGGACCGATATTAGGATTATCATAAAAATAAAGAGGGAATATAGCATTAATTGTAGGGCAACGGGTAACCTGAGGCTCAGAGCAGACGGCACAAACAGAGTTTCCGTAAAAAGTACTAGACCTCTGTTTCGTGACTTCTGTTCCATTAGAATTTAGAAATGATTTCTTACAGGGATATGGTAAGGCACAGTAAAATATAAATTTTCGGTTGAATTTTTAATTGATAATTTTGTGAAAGACACATAAGAGGTCTCACTATTGACCCGATCTAATAGAACATATTATATTCAATTCAATTCATTTTTTTAAACTCTGATTTGAGAGAAAATGAATGGTAGCCTAATCTCTTTATATATATATCAGCACACATCGGGTCACCTCATGGATAAATAATTTTTGCCCAATCCGAACTGATTATTCTTATATTAATTGTCATGAAGGTATATAATATGTGTGCTGGATAATTGGATAAAATAGAATAGGGATTATTCGTGAACAACCTCTATATTTTTATAAATTGATAGAAATAATAAAAATCAATTCATTTATTGAAATATCATAGCAAATCATTTTTTTTTAAATAGCTTACTATTTTTTTTGGAATTATTTAAAACTTGTTATACAAACTAATAGTAAGAAAATTACAAACATGACAAGTTTTAAAAAGTTTGAAAATATTCAATATATATATAATTGGTTTTGGTTTGCTACTAGATTTCAACATATTTTGAATTGATTAAATTAGATATCTTAATTTGCAAAAATATTAAAGAATAAGATAATGATGCGAAAACTTTAATGCTTCGCGATGCACGATGTAATTTTTCTCTCTAGACTATACATATATGTTTTATCCTATTACAATATATTTATGCACATGTTTTCTGCCTATAATACATCTTTGTTGCGAGTAAAAAACAAATAATACAACGGAGCATTAGTATATTTAAATTCTGCGTAGTCATTCTTTCAAAACAGACCACTCCACCATCCCCTATCGTCAGATATATCTCTCTCACTCCCTTCATTTCTCTCTCTAAACCTTGGCAGTGGCTGGCTGCCAAGTATCAATATTCTTTCCCTCCTCTCCTTATCTCTATCCTCAAGCTAGAAGAAAAACATATATAAAAGATGGTGTATCAAATTAAATGGTCTAGGAGTGTAGGAGAGATCATTGCTAGTCTTTTAGTTTCCTGTTTTCTGTTATCATTGGTGTATTTCTATATATCTGCTTCGTTAGGTTCATTAACTTCCCATGAAAGATCTGGTACTTCATCTCTAAATTCATCTTTTTCTCATTGTACAGATAATGTCTAATACACTTGTTGTACGGCTCATCAGAATGGCATGACTGCATATGTATCAATTTGTTCTGTTTAATTGCCATTTCCAATAGAGGAATTATAGTTTGACTAACTCGATTTTGTCCAAATTTGGTATTATTTTTATATTATTTGGGAAAATTTTGTTATCCTCTGACATTGGTCAAATATTAATAGGCTACATTTCATTAATTGATCCGCATATATATAGGCTATAGTTTTTTTCCTCTAGACTCTTTGTTAATATTAATAGTTTCTTCATCAACATTTACGTTCAAGGCTTGCTGCCAATATTCATGTTTTTTTTTTTATTTCTTGCAGCGGGGTTGAATATGCAGACTTCAAGTATACTAGGAGATGGTCACATCATTTCAGAAAATATAGGTACGTGACATAATTGCTTAACAAATCAGGGGTTCTTGTTAGTTTCTTGTTACAGTAGTCCTGCCCCTCTTGCAACCTTTTTAGTCTGTTTATATCAAGAAACTTTTGATATTGTAAAAGTAGGTCTAGTAATTAACATTTACGATGCTTATAATTTATGTTAATTTGAAAATCATCGACTCAATAAATATTAGTAATTTCTTATCTTCTTACATTATACTTTCGCCATGTTAATTGACTATTTCCTGTTTAATTCAATTGAAAAGAAGGTCAGAATTAATGCACTATATGAATCATTGTTCAGAACCTAGCTAGTATATATGTTAAAAATAATGTAACTTAATAAATTTTCTTAGGTAGCAATATCAACACTCACTTTTTTTAGTTTCTCTCTCGTTTGATAATGTTTCCTTTTTTTTTCCTTTCAATGTATGTTAAAAAGGCAGAGAGAACATCAACAAAAATTCAAAGGCAACACCAATATTGTCATGCCACCTCACAGATTTTAGATCAGAAGTATGTGAAATCTATAGCAATGTCAGAGTTCATGGTAGTTCATCTTCCATATTATTCACTTCTGACAAAACCATAAACTTGGAAGCAAACAAAACATGGAAAATTCGACCTTACACTCGCAAATTTGATGCTTTTGTCATGAAAAAAATCCGAGCAGTTGCTATACGGCCCTTAGATGCTTCCACGGAGGCTCCTAAATGCAGCCAACATCACAACATCACTGCAGTTGTATTTTCAACAAGTGGTTATTTGGGAAATTTCTTTCATGATTTCAGTGATGTGCTGATCCCGCTGTTCATTACTGCCGGACAATTTGAGGGTGAAGTTCAATTTGTTATAGCTGACATGCAGCTTTGGTGGATTGAGAAGCATAGAAGGGTCCTCAACCAACTCTCCAATTATGCAATCATAGATTTCAATAAAGAAAACAAAGTGCACTGCTACCCTCATGTCATTGTTGGTCTCTATAGCCATGACGAATTGACAATTGATCCTTCCAGAACTCCCAATAATTATTCGATGGCAGATTTTGCTAGGCTTATGAGAAAGGCCTATTCTCTAGAAAGAGATTTCGCAGTAAATCTGGCAGAGGGCAGTAAAAGGAAGCCGAGGCTTCTGATAATAGCAAGAAATCATACTAGAAAAATAATAAATGTTGGGGAAGTTGTTGAAGCAGGAGAGGAGTTAGGGTTCGAGGTTGTTGTCCGTGAATCGTCTTTTCATACTAGTGTTGGGGAGTTTTCAAGAATGGTGAACTCCTTTGACGTGATGATGGGGGTTCATGGTGCAGGGCTAACTAACGAAGTTTTCCTCCCGACAAATGCAGTGCTGATTCAAATAGTTCCTTTTGGAAATCTCGAGGCATTGTCTGTGCTGGACTTTGGGAAGGCAGCTGCAAATATGATGCTCAAGTACCTACAGTACAGTATAAGTGAAGAAGAGAGCACATTGATTGATATTTATCCGAGAGATCATGCGGTATTTAGAGATCCTCTGTCGATCCACAGGCAGGGATGGGCAACAATGGGCAAGATTTATCTGCGCCAACAGAGTGTAAAACTAAATGTAACAAGATTCAAACCTTTTCTGACAAGAGCATTAGAATTGCTAACATAAATTTGAGTTTTAAGACCAACACATAATTAAAATAGAGCTTTTGGGTTGTTAGAATTATATATGTAGCCATTTTAAATGAGGTGTATGAGCAACTCATAGGAGCCTTCGTAATGGTAATCATTATGTAATTGAATTCGTTTCCTGATCAACATAAGCTTCAGCCAATTCCCACTTTAAAATCCAAAAACCAAGTAATTAGTTTGTGTTCTATTATTTTGTTTAAAACACTGGCAAGAAGACAAACATTTCTGTCCAGATTCCAGACGCATATTTGTCTGGACTAGGGCTGTCAAACGGATACCGTTTCAACGTTTTCCGTTCCGTTCCGTCCGAAACGGAATGGTAAATGACTTACGTTTTCAGAGACGGAACGGAAACGGAACGGGTTGAAATGCACGTTAGTGTTCCGTTTCATCAAAAATGACTGAAATTAATGGAAAATATGCTGAAATCAGTGCAAAATAAGTAGCGGAACAGTTAACGAAACGGAAAAGTGTTCCGTTTTACGAAACGGAACAGAAACGGAATGGTTTTTTATTACGTTACCAGAAACGGAACGGAAACGAAACTGGCATGTACCGTTCCGTTTCTAAACGTTTGACAGCCCTAGTCTGGACTGGTAGTCAGACTGTAGAAAAACAAAGGAAAATTAGATATTTGCCACCTCAAAATAAAAAAAATTAGAAATTTGCCACCCAAAATCAATTTACTTAGAAAATTGCCACTTTTCATTTCTAACTTTTCATATTGACCAAAATACCCTCTTCCTTCCCTTCTCTCTTTGCTGTTAACTTGGTATGACCTCATGCCTAAGGACTTGTACCGATTAGAAAAGAAAGTCATACATATGCTTGTCTCTAGTACTATTTATTTATTTTGATTTAGACCAAAATTCCATCGAATAATAGTTGTAAAAGAGGATATTGTATTTTCTACATAACGTGGGCACTGACTTGTTGCTTAATAAGAGATTTAACCTTCATCCCAATTGTATGCGATAAGTTAGTGAAAACATATCCAATTTGGATGACCGAAATCACTGAATGATATAAAGGGTCGAAAATTTAACTATTCCTGCATAATTTGCTCATCTGTGTAATCTTCACGTCTATGTGCTTCGTAAAGATGCCGGTGAAACCCCAAATAATTACATGTTATCACTTCTAAGATACAAAACATTATTCAAATTCATTTTTTTTAATCAGTAGAAGTCCTTGGGCATAGCGGTTTCAACAGTGTTTTTCAATACTAAGGTGGAAAATATTATTCAATATTCATTTTTTAAATCGGTAGAACTCCTTGGGCAGAGGTGTTTTAAATAAAAGAGATGATGGAGAGAGGAATAGGGTATTTTGGTCAATATGGAAAGTTGGAAATGAAAAGTGGCAATTTTCTAAGTAAATTAAATTTGGAGTGACAATTTCCAAAAGTTTAATTTTGGAGTGGCAAATTTTTAATTTTTTAACTTTGAGGGGGCAAATATTAATTTTCCCAAAAAAAAAATACTTAATGGAAAAATGCTCTGGTTTTAAACTGTTAGATACTTAAGATATTGTTCCCTTGATAACATGATTCACTCTCTGAATTGAATGTAAAATGATGAATGATGATAGCCCTAAAGGACCACCTCCAATTACCAAATTGTACTGAAGTAAGGGACATGTGATTGTCTTTGGAGTATTGATTTGGGCTTTTTCAAGTAACATTTGTGAGGCTTTGAATGGATCAATTCAATTTGAATGTATATAAATATAAAGCAACGTCTTTAAAATGTTAAATGGCTCTGCGTTGTCAACTGCTTTAAATCAGAAAGATGCCACACATGTTACAACAATAAAGAAAATCAGCAGATCGATCAAATACAATAAAAAAACTCATTTAATTTTACAGTAACTGTCGGGGCAATAAATTATTTTTATAATCTTACTTCGACAAAGACAATTCTAATTTCTACTAACATTATATATGTTTGGATAAGAGGTGAGGGATGGAAAGGGAAGAGAAATGAAAGACAAAATGGATTGGAAAAAAATATTAATCTTCTCTTGTTTGCATAATTAACGAAAGGAAAGGAAAAAAAATGTTTCCCTCCCTCCTTATTTTCTGTTTGGATGATCTAATTAATAGAAGGAAAATTAAAACAAATTAATTACAAATGACCAATATATCCTTGACCACTATAATTTGTTTCTTCAAGTTAAAACTTACACTTGAGCTTGTTCAGTAATTCATTTAAAACATGTCAATCCAATAAATCAAAATAGTCGCATGTAAAGCTACATCACCCCATATATTTCAAGGGCATATCTTGTTTTTGTTACAAGATCAATAATTTGTTTTAACCTAAGCGGTGAGTGCTTGTGAGATGAGCTTTTTCTTCATTCCCATTTAGCGAACTATAGCCTGCGTGCCTGATAAAAGCCAGAGCATCGGTTAAGTAAAAACAAACACTGAGACTGTAACAGGGTAATTTTTGCAAATTTTCTTTTCTTCTCCTTTTTACCTCCGTTTCCTCTTGTAACCAACATGAGGTAACTTGCCAGGCAGTACAATTAGGAATTTTTTCTTAAATAAATTCAAATTTAATTCGAAATTTAGTTTCTGACTTAATTCATATAATTATTTGCTAAAGTAGCCTTCGCCTAGCTGACGTCTCAAATGTCGGTCACAGAATTAGAGGTTGTTCTTGGCGTTTTAGCACACAGAATTGTACGGAATTTTTTCTTAATAAATCTAAATTTAATTCAAATTTTAATTTCTGCCTTAATTCATAGATTTTTTTGCTAAAGTAGCCTTCGCCCGGCGACGTCTCAAATGCTATGGCATATGAGACACCTGACCTGTCGCTATTTTGGCTGACATTTTGAGATGTCACCCAGGCGAAGGCCACTTTAGCAAATATTTAATATGAATTAAGTAAGATAGAAGCTAAAATTAGAATTAAATTTGGATTTATTAAGAAAAATTCCGTAGTGTGCTAAAACGCAAAACACCCGCTCAATTTTTTTTTTTTTTATGAAAAAAAAGGAATTCAACGAGTGGCGTTGATATGATAAACAATTCCTCGTGGCTTGCTTGAAATATTCAAAACTGTGATTGGCTGGATGCAACTTGCAACTAAACTTATTATATATGTCGAACCTGAGCTGGAAACGTAAACGCTACCTAGTCGGTACCTTATCTATTGGCAAATAGTAGTGTGTTGATTCCACCAACCGAACTCTGTTTTCGCGTTGAGCGAGAAAAATAAAGAAAATAAAAAAAAATGAGAAGAAAATCATGAAACAGAATTGACTTTTCTGAAGGCGTCCTTGGATTCCCATTTTCATGAATCGACCTGTCAACGGTACTCGTTTATCTTTTTGTCACCACGTTTCGACCGAAGCTGAACGGTTTGTGGCATAAAAAATTATATCATTTTTTAAACGAAATGGTATGTGGCACACGTAGTTATACTGTTTTGACAATTTTAATCTCATTTCAAACCGTTATACGTGTAATTTCTAAAGTGGAACGATTGATGACACATAAATATATTTTGTTTAATAAACGAAACGGTAAGTGACAATACCGGTTTCATACCCTTTTAAATGGCACGATAATGATAGAGGGTTTATCACGTTAGACAGTCCTAATCATGAATTCCAACTCATTATTCTTAATAAATGTAATTTCGGTATTTATGTTTCTCTAGTTAAGTCAGCTTTCATTTGGCGGGTCAGATCAATTCTAGAATACGATAAAATAACAATAATATGATACCAATCCGATTCATATTTAATCTTATTCAGCACAAATTTTGCAAGTGACATATACTATCTCGATTTTATATATGTTAAGCAATAAGCATGTTTGTGCACATGTTGTCTGCATATCTCGATTTTATATATGTTAAGCAATAAGCATGTTTGTGCACATGTTGTCTGCATAGTTCAATAACATCATAGATCTTGTAGATTATTGACTCTCTGAATTATATAACGCAGCGCTAGCGTTAATTCATTATTTATAAATTCCGTCCCTTGCAAAACACAGAAAATTTCATCATCCCAAATCCCAATCCTCACTTCCTCTGAACTCTCTCTCTCTCTCTCTCTCTCTCAAAAAGCTTGATAGAGGCTTCCTCTAAAAAAAAAAAAAAAAAAAAAAAAAAAACATTACAGCTAGCGCTACCACGTGCCATTGTCTGCTTCCTCATTCTCTCAAGCTAGAAGAAGAAATATGTAAAAAAATGGGCTACAAAATTAAATGTGATAGAGGTGTAGGGGGTATCCTTACTCGTATTTTGATTGCCTGTTTTCTGGTATCGGTGTATTTCTACTTTTCCGCTTCGTCAGATTCATTCATTGCTCGTCGCAAACCTGGTACGCACTCTCTATAATGCAGTTTTTTTTCAATTAACTGAAAATGCATAGACTATATATTTTCGTTCTTTCAAAATATTGTACTTGCTGTATATGGCTTACGAAAATGGATACATTATTGCATTTCTTTTAATTGTTGGGTTTAATTACCATTTCCTGCAAAGGGATCATTAGTTTGACCTCCTAGCTTTTGGTCCCATCTAGTAATATTTTTATTGCATTTGGAAAACTCATGTAATGCTCTAATTAACACTGGTCAAGTAGTAAAATAGATGCATGACGAAAATATTATTGATTGCTATCGATCGTTTATATTACTTGTTCAACTTTAACAATTCTAGGAATAATGCCAAAATTAATGTTAACTATGTTTGAATAATTACAATTATTTATTTTTTGAGCTCTCAATGTCTAGTATTATATGAACTCTAAAAATTATAAAATTTTATGGAAATTTAAGAAGATCAATACTTTGGATTTGACATTTCAATTTTTTAAAATTTAACTAAAAAGAAATGAAACTGTGCCATTTATGTATACAAAGTATTAGAACCACTCTTCTTTTATAAGATTATTATTGTAATAGTGGAAGTCATTCTGGTTCGAAATTAGTATATCATAAATGAAATAATTAATGACCGCAAGTATAATAATTTAATTTATGGTCGATCTCAATTTGTACATTGTATAATCGCCTTATCAAGTGACTATTCCTGTCTGATTCAAACCAAATTATGGTTTTTAATGATCTAAATCAATTGTATATAGAACAAACAAGTATATCAGCATTTGCTCTTTCTTGTAGTTCTATTGTTTAATAATGTTGTTTTTTTTTTTAATTTTATGTCAAAAGGCAAAGAGAACACGAAGAACAAAAATTCAAAGACCCCACCGATACTGTCTTGTGATCTTAAAGACATTAGATCAGAAGTATGCGAAATCAATAGTAACGTAAGAATACATAGTAGTTCATCTTCCATATTTTTCAGTTATAACCAGCCCATGGACTTGGAAACAAATAAAACATGGAGAGTTCAACCTTACACTCGAAAATTTGATGATTTAGTTATGAAAAGTGTGCGACCAGTGACCATAAGGCCTTTCTATGCTTATACAGAGGCCCCTAAATGCGACTTAAATCACAACATCACCGCAGTTGTATTTTCATCATCCAGTTATTTGGGAAACTTCTATCATGACTTCAGTGATGTCTTGCTCCCGCTGTTTATAACTGCCCGACAATTTGAGGGTGAAGTTCAATTTCTTATAGCAGATATGCAGCTTTGGTGGGTTGAAAAATATAAGAAGATCCTCAACCAACTCTCTAATTATGAAATCATAGATTCCAGCAAAGAAAAACAAGTGCACTGCTACCCTAGTGCCATTGTTGGTCTCTATAGTCATGGCGAACTAACTGTTGATCCTTCACGAACTCCGAATAGTTATTCAATGTTAGATTTTGCCCGTCTAATTAGAAGGGCCTATTTTCTTGATAGAGATTTCGCCAAAAATTTGGCAGCAGGTGGTAAAACGAAGCCGAGACTTCTAATAATAGCAAGAAATCAGACTAGAAAAATTGTAAATGTTGGCGAAGTTGTTGCCATGGGAGATGAGTTAGGATTTGAGGTTGTTGTCAGTGATCCCGCTTCTCATACTACTGTTGATGGGATTGCAAGATTGGTGAACTCCATTGACGTGATGATAGGTGTTCATGGTGCAGGATTAACAAATCAAATTTTCCTCCCGACGAATGCAGTGCTGATTCAAATAGTTCCTTTTGGGAACCTCGAGAAGTTCGCCGAGTACGACTATGGATTTGCTGCAAAAAATATGATGCTCCAGTACCTTCAGTACAGTATAAGTGAAGAAGAAAGCACATTGATTGATATATATCCAAGAGATCATCCAGTATTTAGAGATCCAAAATCGATCCACAGACAGGGATGGGCAAAAATTGATGAGATTTATCTGCGCCAACAGAGTGTAAAATTAAATTTACCAAGATTTAGACCTGTTTTGAAAAGAGCATTGGAATTGCTTACATAAATTTGGCGTTTAAATGTGTAAGAGTATATATGCAATGATGATGATACAGAGCAGTCTTTGTATGTTTTTTTGGGGTAGGGTGGTGATAGCCACTCCTACAAATTTCCATTATGTAAAGAAAGTATGTACAAAATCAGTTACAAAGAAGACAGCAAAACCTTTAGTAGTATGGCCTATTCGCATTATGGAACCTTGTGATGCCTCCAGTCAATTTTTACCCCAGAAAATTAGATAACTATTTATTTTATTTTATATTGATTCTCCCGAATATAGCACTGATTATATGACCTCATTTTTTATCTAGAAGTGGATATTTCCATCAGCAGAAAATTTAATTATTGGAAATGTTTCAAGATGAACTATGTTCCCATAACTCATGCACTCTCTAAATGAAAGGAGGATTATTCCAAACACGATATTTTCAATGGTACAGGGGTACGGTACCAATCTAACGGCTACAAATATACATAGGCGCAAGTGTACCGAGCATATATTGAGCATTTTTTGGCAATAATTGTCATCAGGCTATAATGAATCGATTCCATTTGATCTCTTAATTATATGTGAATAAATGTTAAATTGTTCCATCGGCCCTCCAAATTTAAATGGCCCTGAACTGCCAACCTCCAACTCCCAAGTACTACAGTACGATAAATTGAGCGTATTCTTTCCATATATAGCATGCAGTTATATCTGTTATTTGAAGCATAAAAATATCAGGGTGATAAGCATCATCCTCGATATTCACCATCCATATCATCTTCATCGGTTATTTAACGCGTTTTTTATTTTTGGCTCTACGCGTTTTCCATTTTTTGCTATCATCCTATGTTTCGCTCTCCTTTTCCGCTCTTCTGCTTCCCTCCCTCTCGCGTATGCGTACGCCGTCTCCCCCACCCTCAGTGGCGGAGCTAGAAAATCTTCAAATGGGGTTCAATAAATTAGTAATATCAATATTATCACATAAAAATTAAAATCATATATATTGGTATTTTAAATTTACATTTATAATCACAATGGTGTCGAAATTTCAAAAATAAAAATGAGGTCCAGCAATAAAATATCTTATGATTATTTATGGGGTTCAAATTAGTATGCCAATATAAAAATTCATGTGATAAATATACTTTTAAAGTGCAAAGTTGTATTTTTTTCAAACAAATGTGGGGTCAATTGACCCCCCTTTGTTGTATGTGGCTCCGCCACTGCCCACCCTTCACCCTCCTCCCTCTCCATTCCGCGTACGCTATCTCACACCACCCCTCTCCCTCCCCCTCCTCACACTTCATAACCGTTGAAATTACTATACATAAATGTTGAAGTTAATATCGTAATTATTGAACTTAAATAGATAACTATTGAAGTCAATATATACAATTGTTGAAATTATTATCGTAACTGTTGTATATATTAACTTCAACAGTTATGATATTAACTTCAACAGATAGGATATTAACCTCGACAGTTATATATTAACATTTAATATATATAAATAGAACAATTATATATATTAACTTCAATAGTTATATATATCAACTTCAACAGTTAATATCTATATTAACTTCAACAGAGGGGTTGGATAATTAATGATACTTAATATGTAACGGTTGAAATTGATATGTAATTGACTAATTGTTGAAGTTTTATATATAACTATAACTGTTATATATATTAACTTCAACAGTTACGATAATAATTTTAACAATTGTATATATTAACTTCAACAGTTATGAAGTGTGTGGGAGGAGGGAGAGGTGGGGGGGACAACGTACGCGGGAGGGAGGAGGGGGAGGGGGCATCCGCATCCTCGACAGTCCTTTAAAAGAACTGTGCGGTGCTGTCAAATGATGCGATCCGTCGGATTTCGATCGAAAGGCGCGTAGCCAAATTTATCAATTTTGTCCGTCTCTCCAGTCCTCTCCTATACCCCTCCCTGCCCGACCCTGCCAGTCCTCTTCAAAACAGCAACGATTTTGCCTGTCCAAAAAAGTGGAATTCTCGCAAAAAAAAAACAGCGATCTCGCGTATCGCATCAAGTCCGCCTCTCAATCTTCTCCTCTCTCGAACAGAAGGTAAAACTCAAGTGTCGCCTCTCAATCGCTACAGCAATAGACTGCAAAGGTAGTCTTGTTAGTGCAATATATGAATGCAAAAAGAACCAGAGGCGTCACTATAAAGTATTGCCAGGAGCCGTAAGAGCAAATTCAACCTGAATATCATTAATTCACAAATACTTCATGATATTTCTAGTTAATGGAAGATATAAACAAAATCCCTTGATTATCTATTAAGTAAGTTAATGTTATTGACAAATCCATGTTAACTGGTTAGTACAAAATTCAATTTGAGATTTTTAATGTTTAAGTTTAACCAATAGAAGTTATATTGATTCCATACACCACTGGCCACTGTACCAAGCCATTGACTTTCCTTCCAAATGAGATCTTCCCATGACAAACTGAACACTGTACTCCTCTCTCCTCACCACCCTGATGCTACACAACTGCTTTCAACTACCATCCTATACCTCCAGAGCCCACCAGTACCGTAACACTGTACCAAAACCATGGTGTTCCAATCAACCTAGGACGACGCGACGAAAACTAACTGTTTCGCTGTGTTCCCCTCAATCTCAGGAAGCTATAGAATCTATTCTCATGCCTTGCAGTGGCCGGAGTTGATCGGAGGCCTCAACAGGTTCAAATTCATTAAAATGCAAACCCGACAAGAGGAGGAAGTGGAAAGAGGAGATTGGATTGAATCGTACAGTGGAGTCGATCGGGCAGCTTGTTTAATCCCGGGCAGGCTAGAGAGAGGTTTATTTTCCGCATCTGTTCCTGATCGAGATCCGACGGATCGTATCATTTGACAGCACCGCACAGTCCTTTTAAAGGACTGTCGAGGATGCGGATGCGGGAGGAGGGGGGGGGGGAGTCAACGTACACGGGAGGGAGGAGGGGGGACAGCGTACGCTCGGATAAGTTAATTCAGCGCTAGATAACGCGGAGATGATGAGGATGATAGAAGCTTAGAATGGTCCTAAACAATTCTGTAAATACATCATTAATAACTAATTACATGTTCAGTCTGGGAATTTAGGAGCATGAATAAGTCAGAATTGCGCCTCAAATTTTTAGAGCAATTGGTGATCCAGCTCCTTGCATTCCAAAGAATGAAAACCGGGTTGGAATTTATCCTCCCGATCCAATTTCCCAAAGATCTGAAACCCAATCCAGTAAACTATTATTTGTATCGACTATCGAGTCTACTAATTGCTCCTTTTAGCAGAAAAGTCATATTTACTTCAGGCCGAGTACTAATATCAATCAGCTCTTCTAATGCATATTAAATATGGATAAGTTATGTCAGATTATAAGACGGGCCAGTAAAATTAAATTTGGTAGCCAAGCCAATTATTTAAGCATTAAAATTATTCTGAGAAAGTTTATATGGGAAAAACCAAATTCCAACAACTAATATTATGACCTCTTTATTAAGTCTAACTAAACGTTTAGAAACATAAAACAACCCTCGATTTGTTTTTTTTCTCAAAAAGAGAAATTAATTGGTGGAGTTGATTTCTTAGGCTCCGTTTGGATGTGTTGAGAATAAGGTAGGGAGAAGGAAGAAGGGAAGAAATTTATTGGGAAGGGGTAAATTTATTGGGAAGTGTGTAACTTTTGTGAAGAGTTTGGATGGTTAGGAATAAATTTATTGAAAAAAATTCCTTATTCCTTATTCCTTCTTTCCACTTCCCACCATCCAAACACAGCCTTAAAGAATAAAGGGTTAAGTAAGATCATCATGAGGTGCACGTTGCGTTGCAATAAATGCTCTCCCATAACTTTTCAATTCAACGTGAATTCTGTAGCTTAGCTTGAAGTTGAAACGTAGTGCTATACAAATGCAGGACCTCTGCATTTGTAAATCTGTAGCTAAAAAATCCGAATAACAATCAGAAGACAACGTAGTGCATTGTCATATATAAACTACTCAGATATCTATACACCAGAGTTGACATTTCTGGGAGCGTCATGGTGTTCCCAATTTAATTAATGATTCATCGATTCAAACTCCCTAATGCATTTTCATTCATTTTTTTATTTATAATTCTTCTTAATAAAAAACCGAGTATTTGCACTGCTCTGAGATATCTGGATGCTTTCATATGGCGGTGAGGTTCGAATCACCTGCAAGAGTTATAATATTTAAAAATATATTATATTGATTTTAATAGTAATAACACAATATTAATTAATTATTCAAATTCCATCTGCAGTCCCCTTTCAAAGCAGACAACTTCATGATTCCCATCTCTCTTTGCACCCCTCCCGCAAAACCTTGGTTGCAGCTGCCAAGTGTCATTCCCTATCCTCAACCTAGAAGATTAACATATGTAAAAATTAATGGGGTACCAATTTAATTGTTCTAGGAGTGTGGGGGAGATCATTACTGGTCTATTATTTGCCTGTTTTCTCGTCTCCTTGGTGTATTTCTTTTTCTGTGATTCATCTGCTTCATTCAATGCCCATAGCAGATCAGGTACCAATCTCTATAATGCAATTTTATTTTCGTCAATGTACTTGACTGTCTGAATCTAAAATTTGCATTATTTTAAACAGTGATTTGCAGTATAGCCAGTACTGAAAATGAATGTAGGACTCAGGACTGTATTCCTTTTAATTTGTCTCGTTTAATTCCCAGTTTGTTAAATTAGGTAACATTCTATTTGGAAACTTAATTTAATATTTCCATTTCCAGTAAAGTAATTATAGTTTGACCGCCTAGCGTTTACTATTCTTTTTCTTCGAATATTTTAGAAATGACTATCTGTAAAAATTTCTATTATTAGTTTGTAATGGAATGTTTTTTTTTAAAAAAAGTAAAATTTGGTTTGCTACAAAATTGTTATAAATTCAATTAGTTATAGTAGATTTGTAAATTTATAAAATATCGAAAAATAAAATCGTGATGTAAAAAAAAAATCTATGGATCATTATGCACCATTATCTCTCTCTCTCTCTCTCTCTCTCTCTCTCTCTAAACATTTGTTTTTGAGGGTTGGCTTACGCCAACAACCAAATAATATAAGAAAAGAAAGTATTTACAAAGTTAATTACAAGACATAGCTGAGCTCTTAAAGAAAACTAAAATTAAATGTACATCGGCCAAAGCTTCACATCGTTCACAATAATAAAAAGTAAACTAGAAATAGAGACTGAACTGAAGTATATTGGAGAAACAGAAGCATTACGGCTTTTCAACGGTTCCAGACCACAGCTGCCCAAATTATCCCCTATTATTTCTTCCTTGCACTCTGATTGTTGACTCTGTTTGAAGACCAATCTGTGTAAGGTTGTAGAGTGGAAATGAAAGTAAGTAGATTGAAGTGAGAAAATACTCTTGTCCATACGTACTGTCTTAGCAAAGACGCATGTAGAGAGGAGATGTGTTGCATACTTGCATTCTCAACGGGGGCACACTGACAGAGAGGGCATGCAGAAGTTGCTGGCCAACCTCTATGTGGTAGGTTGTTTTGTGTCATATCAGCCTGTCACAAAGGAGAAGCCAAACAAAGAAACGTACCTTAGAAAGGAGCTTTAGTTGACCAAGTAATGGAGTAATAGTCTGAGACTATCCCTGTGTTGTGTGTCAGTATGTAAAACTTCCCCACTGAGAAACAAGAATATTCACCATAGGAATTATAGGTACTCCATATATATAACTGGTATAAGGATATGTTTTAGGGCCAAGGAGATCGGCAAGAGGATAATCTGGTCTGGATCTATCAGCCATAAAGTGCAGAGATTGTTTGGTGCCAATTACCAAAGACTATCTATATTGGAGTGTAAACGCACTGCTCATTTGCAAAGAACTGTGTTGTTTTGACATCGTAGGTTAATAATTCCAAGACCGTCGTTTTCTTTCAGTAATATTACAGTTTGATAATTAAGCAAACAGTGGCCACAATTACATTTCTTGTCATCTCTCCAGAGAAATGATCTCCTAACTCGATCAATCTATTTAATTATGCAGTCAGGTACTCAAATACCTTGCATGAAATAAGTTTGCAGTGTGGATAGTACTGCTTTTACCAGTACTAACGTCCATCCTGTTTAGAGCATATATAACAGACTTCCAACTGCTGAGTCTATTTTGGATAGCATGAAGAATCGGCTGAAAAGATAATTTAGGAAGGTTTTTGTAGGAGAGTAGGAGGCCTAAGTCAATGGTAGTGCTCGAAGGTGATAAGGAAGCGCTTTCCTTTCGCCTTAGGAATCGCCTTCCTTCCTCGCTCCTCCATCATGTTATTCCTTTTGAAATAACAATTATTTGTAAACATTTAATTTTGAGTCTAGCGGTTTATCCTATAAATTAACATTTATTTTTTTCCTCAACATTTACATTCTTGGCTTAGTTCCATAATTTATATTTTTTATGCCTTTGTCATTGCAGCGGGAATGACTGGGAAAACTTCAAGCGTGCTAGGATATGACAATATTTCTGAAAATACAGGTACCTAATTATCATATGTATAACAATAATTTCTTTTTAAATCAGAGGCTATTTTTAATGCAAAAGTAGGTTTAGCAAACATTAAGGTCGTAAAGACAATTTATATTGAAAAATATCGAGTCAGTAAATTTAAACAAATAGTGCAATTTCTTTATAAATGCCAAATCTTATTATTTGATGAGTTGAAGGAGTGTGGTCATGGCGGATCAAATTAGATGACCTGATTGGCCAAAATATTAACTAGCATTATTTTGGTTTCCACAAGGAGCTGTTTTTTTCCGTATTATATGTATAGGATCACTTATTAAACTAATTGATGTTGTTTTGGTTCTAATTACGACTTATCATTTATGAACAAATTAATAATGATCGAAATGAAGTATAATTATTTACTATTTAGTTTAGGATTTTGTTTATATGCATTATAGAAGAGCTATATTGATATTAGTTGACTTTTTATTTCTGTTTGGTTTAATCCAAAATAAGGGTTTACTGCACGAAGATACTAGTATATATATATCAGAAATAACCGAATTAATTTTTTTTTCTTTACTATTATCATCATTAACTCTTCACCTTTTAGTTTGGTTACTCTTTTTTAATTTTCTTTTTATTTATGTCAAAAAACAGATAATAACACAAAGAACAAATATTCAAAGGCTTCATCGATACTCTCTTGCGACCTTAAAGACTTCAGGTCACAAGTATGTGAAATCCATAGCAGTGTAAGAATTCATGGTAGCTCGTCTTCCATATATTTCACTTCTTACCAGACAATGGAGTTGCAAGCAAACAAAACCTGGAGAATTAAGCCTTACAGTCGCAAATTTGATAGTTTAGTAATGAAAAGTGTGTGAGAAGTGACCATAAGGCCCTTATATGTTTCCACGAAGCTCCCAAAATGCAATCTATATCACAACATCACCGCAATTGTATTTTCGATGGGGTGTTTCACTGGGAAAAACTTTTTTCATGACTTCAGTGATGTAATAGTCCCTCTGTTCATAACTGCTCGACAATTTGCTGGTGAAGTTCAAATACTTATGGCAGACGTGCAAATGACCTGGTGGGTTAAGAAATATAAAGAGATCCTCAACGAGCTCACAAATTATGAAATCATTGATTTTAACAAGGAAAAGCAAGTGCACTGCTACCCTCGTGCAATTGTAGGACTCTACAGCCACGGTGATCTGACAATTGATCCTTCAAAAACAATATATAATTATTCGATGGTCAATTTTGCAAGGTTAATGAGAAATGCATGCCTATTCACTTGAAAGAGATTTTGCAATAAATATGGTTGAGGGTAGTACAAGGAAGCCGAGGCTTTTGATAATAGCAAGAAATCATACTAGAAAAATAACCAATGTTGACGAAATCGTCAATGTCGGAGTGGAGTTAGGGTTTGAAGTTGTTGTCAATGATACTTCTTTTCGTACTAGTGTTAAGGAGTTTGCAAGAATGGTGAACACCTTTGACGTGATGATGGGGGTTCATGGTGCAGGGCTAACCAACGAAGTGTTCCTGCCAACGAATGCAGTGCTGATTCAGATAGTCCCTTTTGGGAATCTTGAGGGGTTTGCAGAGTCTGATTTCAAGATGGCAGCGACAAATATGATGCTCCAGTACCTTCAGTACAGTATAAGTGAAGAAGAGAGCACATTGACTGATATCTATCCAAGAGATCATGTAGTATTTAGAGATCCCAAATCGATCCACAGTCAGGGATGGGCAAAAATGGAAAAAATTTATCTGCAACAACAAAATGTAAAACTGAATGTAACAAAATTCAAACCTTATTTGATAAGAGCATTAGAATTGCTTACATAAATTGGCTTTTAATGACCGACATATAATTTAGATAGAGCTTTTATTCCGTCAGAATTACATTCGTAACCATGTTATTAAACTGAGGTATATGAGCAACGAATTGATTTGTAACCTTCATAATATTAATCAGTATATATGTGAACTTCTGAGTTCTGATACTAATCTACAGAAGCTCTAGCTAGTTTCATTTTTAAATTAAACCCAAAGGGCCATATAACTAGATACTTTTCTGTTATTTTGTTACTGGTTTTATGACTAAAATACAAAATATTGGTGTAGAAACACATTTTTTCTTGGAGTGGTCTTGGACTAAAATAACAAAAATAATTGATGGAAAATCTTTAATTTCAAGCTCAATTAATATTATTCCGTCACCGCCTGATTTCCTCTCTTTGAATGAAATGATGATAATCCCAAATAGGATATTTCCAATGGTACCGAACTAATGGGTACAAATATATATAGGCTCAAATGTACCGAGCATATGTTTGAGAATTTTGACATTAATTGTCAGGCTATAATGGATCATTTCCATTTGATTATGTGAATGTTAAACTGTTCCATTACATCGGACTTGAGACTTTTTTCTGGCGGCAGGTTCGAATTCGAAACTCGAAAGACTGAAAATGAACTATTAACCGGGTTGGAAGTCATCCTCTCCAACCTGTTTTTTCACGGATGGGAAAAATTTAGAATAGCAAACCGAATCCACTAACTTAACGTATCAAGTCAGGTATATGATTGCCCCTCCTAGGAGTGGCGAGGTCAGAAAATTTTTGAATGGAGTTCACTCAAATAAATTAAAATTAAAAAATTAATTTCATCGATATTAATAGAATTATCATATCAAAAATATAAATTTTAAAATTATGGAAGTCATCAATGGAATTATATTTACATTTTTATGTAGTTCAAATAGTGATTTTCTTAAAAAAATTGTCCATATAACAATAAAAATGTATATATAAATATTGATTGGAAGAAAAAAAAAAACGGTGACATTGCACCGCATCCATTTTTTCGGAAATTGATTACTACCATCTATCTTTCTACCATTGCTGCCATCGCGTCAGCGCTCGCACGCTTCTGTCCGATGGATCCCTCATCGCGTCCCTCCCTCTCAAGCGATCTCCTCACCCAGCGAAGAATTCCCCTCTCCTCACCCAGCGAAGTGCTCTCCTCTCCTCACTCGGGTACGCTCCCTCTCCCTTCTACGCACTCTTTCGTCTATCTTCCTTTCCTCTCCCTTCCTTCTGTGCATCTCTCTCTCTTCCCCCTCCCTTCCTTCTGTGAGTCAGACTTTGTTCAATTTGTTTATTGCATTTGTTCAATTTGTTATTTTAAGTGTTCATTTTATTTTGCTGTGCGTCAATGTTTATTTTTTATGTCTTACTTTGTTGGTATATATGTTCACTTTGTTCATTCATATGTTCACTTTGTTACTTTTATGTATTCAATTTATTTTACTGTGTGCCAGTGTTTAGTTTTTATGTCTCATTTTGTTAGTGCATATGTTCACTTTGTTCTTTCATATGTTCAATTTGTTATTCTATATGTTCAAATTGTTTTCTTGCTTGTCAGATTTATGTGTATATGTTCACTTTGTTTATTCATATGTTCAATTTGTTATTCTATATGTTCAATTTGTTATTCTATATGTTCAATTTGTTACTTCTATGTGTTCAATTTGTTTTGCTGTGCGCCATGTTTATTTTGTCTCACTTTGTTGGTGTATATGTTCACTTTGTTCTTTCATATGTTCAATTTGTTATTCTATATGTTCAATTTGTTTTCTTGCTTGTCAGATTTATGTGTATATGTTCACTTTGTTCATTCATATGTTCAATTTGTTATTCTACATGTTCAATTTGTTATTCTATATGTTCAATTTGTTACTTCTATGTGTTCAATTTGTTTTGTTGTGCGCCAGAGTTCTGTGTTTATTTTGTCTCACTTTATTGGTGTATATGTTCACTTTGTTCATTCATATGTTCAATTTCTTATTCTATATGTTCAATTTGTTTTCTTGCTTGTCAGATTTATGTGTATATGTTCACTTTGTTCATTCATATGTTCAATTTGTTATTCTATATGTTCAATTTGTTTTACATTCTCACTATTTGATGGAAAAGGAATCATTGATGAAGGAGACAGAGGAAAGACAGAGAAAAGAAGAAAAGGTACGGGGGTAGAAAATTTTTTTTAAGTGTTCAATTTGTTCAACAGAGAGGAAATGAGAGGTGAGGTCCAAGGAGGCGGAAAAGAGAGATAGTATCCGAAAATGGAGTGTTGGGAGACGGAGAGGGGATCGGAGGGAAGGAAAGCGCATCTGAAGATGAAGAGATGCGAAAGGGAACGCGCACCAGAGAGAGAGAAGGGAAAATAAGGGTAACGATGGCGCGCGATTGCATAAATCGCGATGGCAGTTATCAGTTCTACATTTTTTCCATTTAGACTTGCCAACGCCTCCTAGTCCTAAGCTAGCAGGGAGTTTGCCTGTGCATTTACATATAGCTCCGGCCCAATACTAATTTCAAGCAGTGATTTAATTATGGTTGATCGTTCATGTCACATTAGGATGGTCTAACAAAATTAATTTCTTAACTGAGCGAATTATTCTGGCATCTTATTTGCCCTAAGAAAGTAAAATTGGGAAAAACAGAACTCCAACAACCAATGGGGTCATGGGGATATTCTTAGACTAAAACATGAACGTATTAGAATGAATTTATCATAATTAATAAAGTTCCCTTATTTTTCTACCTATTTATGGAGTATCAAATAAACTTTAAAATTTACAAAACTTATATGAAAATGTATCGGTCGTTAAATTAAATAAGATGAACGGTTTGAATTTGACGTTGTAATTTTAAATTTTGAAAAAGTAACTAATTAATTGAATGTTGGTATATGAGGACAACTAAAATATTAGAATTGGAATCTACTTTATATCTATACTACTTATAAAGCGCCCATATAAAAAGAGTAAACTTGTCATATAAAAAGTGTAAATTTGTCATATAAAAGGGTGTAAACAATTCTTATATCAATTATGGACCATTGATTTGTGTAATTTGATTTGATCAGTGGTCTAGATCAATGTTAAACTTTTCTTAAAAAAATTAAGTTACTACCAAATTAGCTATTTATTTAAAAGAAAAGACTAAATTATTGATTTTATCATATCTTTATTGTCTAACATGTAACATTTTATATATAAAAAAAATAATATTAACATTTTATTTTTTTTATTAGCCCACGTATTGAGGACATCTTTTTGCTAAGTATAGATACTTAAATAGTGAACATCTGATGTCAACAATACTTGGTGTACGCTGCGCTGATGTTCTCACAAACTATCACATTTAAATTTAAATTAATATATAAAGAAGATATAAGAGCAAGGCTAAAACTCCCGATGCATTGGTCAGAGTCTCAGAAATGGTCCATTCAATACTGTCATTTTTAAATTTAAATCTTAAATAATCGATCCAAACTATTCAATCAGATCTTCGTATTTAAATACAATACAAAAATATATTATATTCTAAACTTTTTTTTACTATTTTTTCAGATTTTTCAAAATAACATTGATATAAAAAATTATGAACCGTTTAAATAATATTTTTTTTTATTTTAAAAATAATAAAAATTTTAAAAAATATAAATTCGGTTCGTACTTAATTCCAATAGAGAAAAATTTATTAAACAATTTAAATTGTCATTCGATACTCAAAATCCACCATATTATTATTATTATTATTATTATTATTATTATTATTATTATTATTATTATTATCACTGCTCAAGATATGAAGATCGGACTGTAGAAAATACATAACGGGTGCGTTTGGATAGGTGTGGGAATAAGAAAAAAAGTAAAAAAAAGTATTGAGAAGTGTATAACTTTGTGAAAAGTTTAAATTGTTTATAATTTTTTTTTCTTCTTCATTCTTCTTCTTCTTTCTTCCAACAATCCAAACGCACCCAACTAATCTAACACCGACCAATTTCTTAAAACCCAACGATCTGTCCGTTCCTACCGTCTCCCTTCAAATACAACTACGCTTCTCGAATCTTCTCCCTCTTGACACGACTCCCTCCCTCCCTCCAGCGGTTCCCTTCTCTTGCGCGGCGCAGAGAATCGCCTCCCTCTCTCAACCTAAGCTCTTTCCCCTTTACGACCAGGTAGTCTCTCTCTCTCCCTCGCCCCTCGCTCCCTGCTGCGTCCCGAAACCATGTTGTATTTCATGTTTCATGTTTGATAATACTTTTGTTTTTACTACATTTGGAGCAAATTAGTTTGATTCCGCTTTAATGTTGTTGTTTCTTTCTGTTACCCAATAATTTAGGTGGAGAGGTCGAATTTTAGTTGGCCATCCTGATTCCATGGCAACTGATGAAAATGCCATTCCATGGGTATGATGGAAATTAGTTCCTAATGTTAGGTAATATAACAGATATTTTTCTTCATTATGTCTGCTTTCTTTGTATTTTTGTTCTTGTTCACTTTTGACATTCAATATTCTTCAATGGTTTGGAATATAGTTTCATTCAATTAATATAGTTTCATTTCGAGCAAATTAGTTTGATTCCACTAAACAGTCAAATGCTTGATGTGATGCATGGTATAGAAAAACTGTTATTTCTTGGATCTGTTAATAATAATATATTGTGAGGGATGATTTGTGATTACAGAATTGTTAGATGTGCTTGATTAATTTTTCATGTCAATGGATCCACTCGCAAAGCTGCTACTTCATTAAATATTTAATGTGGTTATGGAAATAATGTAGATTTTATAATATTTCTGAAATTATTTATTGTTTTATTATTGCTTCTTCAGCGGCTGCTGTCGGAATTCTGACAGCTCTACTGATGCAAGTTGAGAAGTACATCATTCATAGTTATATAAGAAGTGCGACTTGCCGACAGCCCGGTATTCTTCATAGTGATGGATAATTGAGCAAGATTTCAATCGAGAGGTATGATAACTTTCGTTTGACGTCCTTTTCTTTGACTTCTCTTTGTAGCAAGAAGTAAGATATAACTTGGTTTTTTTTGTGATTCAATCAACAAATTATTTTATTTCCTAGGAATAATGAGGAGGATTCCAAGTAAATTCATAATTCGTAACAATTTTTTTTTTTTTGATATCTAATTTTGTGAGTCTCTATATGAAATCCATAATAAATACTGTCTATCTTGAGCTATTCCTACTTACCAGCTGATATTTGCTCACCAATAGATATAAGTATGTTGTCCATATTTTTATTTGTATTTTCAGATATGTATGTGGAGAAATGAATTAAATTGAAGTTTTATAACATACTGTTGTATATGTAGTCTGTAATTTTTTTGGGATAAAGTGCATTTCACTATATGCTTCGTCGTTGGGACAAACAAGTACTAATATGAGACTATTATTTTTTTTTTAAATTAATAATCGCCATCTAAAGTCTCTAAAAAGCTTGAAGTTTGCGATTGATTACAGGGTGCTATTACACATTCTAATTGTCAAACCATACTTTGTTTCATCCCTCCATTTCACAAGAAAAAAAAAAAAAAGCACTCGATTTTTTTTTCTGCAGTCTTATTATGACAGCCTAACTGGTAAGTCATTTTGCACAAGGCTGGCCCCCATATCACTGATCAGATTTTTATAGGAAGTTATTATAGGAATGTTGCATTTTCAACATATCATTCAAATGCTTTGCGAAATTATACCATAATTCTGCTTTATAGATCATGTAGGGCCTGATCGGAAGAAACAAAATTAGACGAGAATCGGAAATAGAATTCTTTTTTTAATGAATCCACTGATCGGAATGAAAATTAAAATGAGAAATGATTTCATTCTACACGATTCGGCAAGAAAATTTACCGTCTGACAATTCTCGAGAGAAAGGAAGAAATTTGGGACGATTTTCTCTGTGAAGAAGAGGTTGTTTAGAGAGGGACCAAATTGCCCTTCCGATCATCTTCGTTCCTCTCTCTGCCCTTTCTCAGACAAGATCGTTCTTCTCTCCTCTCTTCTACAGTTCTATTACCCCTTTTTGCTAGCAATTGATAGTCCTGGAGTTGCCCTCATGCCGAGTCACAGTGCAGAAGCATTTGCTTGACAGGTTTTTTTTTATCGCTGTCCAATAGTCTTGCTGGAGCTTGCTTATCCATGGTTAATACACTCAATATGCTGTTAATTCATCTTTTAGCTTTTACACTAGATCAGTTTTTTTCATGTTTTCTTTGGATGGGATTGCCTGTCTCATTGCAAGGATGGAAGAGATGCATGAGGGCAAAATAGTCAACATTATAGGAAGCGAAATCATTTCTCTTTTATTTTTCATATAGTTTCGATCATCCAATTTTAATTCTCGTCAATTCTTACCTATATTATTCCGGTCACCAAATTTCAATTGAAATCATCTTTTTTTGAACTCTATTCTATTGAAAATTTGAAATGAAATGAATTCTCTTTTTTGTACATTCCGATCAGGGCTGTAGTTTGTCAACATTCATATCTTGCTTTGCTATTATCAGTCAGAGCTTAAAGGAGGTTTATGTAGCTATCAAGGCTTTTCGCATATTCTAAAAATATATCCTCAATGTTGAATGAACAGTGCACGGGTTTGTTTTTTCTGGCACTTCTCTGCGGAGGTAATGTGTCATGGGTAAATCTGATCCATACAATAGGTAATATAAGTCGTATGAAAAGTTGCGTGAAGGTGAACTCATGTGGACCTATGAGTAGGGATGAAAACGGATCGGATACGGAGCGGATGTTGGTCTTCCCATATCCGCATCCGCATTTTTTTTCCGGATACGGATACGAATACGAATGCATTCTGATACGGATACGGTTCGGATATTAAACGGATACGAATACGGTTCGGATATTATCGGATACGGAGTCGAATACGAATATATTTTTGTCGGATACGGATTGCATTTTAATCTTTATTATTTATTTATAATAGTAGTTTCTACAAATATAATGATATTCAATATACTCATGTCTATGTTAGTACTTTGCCAATATTAGAGAAAAAAATTAATTTCAGTGTTGTTATCATTTATAATCGTCTTAATTAATAGAAAGTAAAAATAATTTTATGTTACTAGTCCAAATAAAAATATTTATTATAAGAAAATTTATTTAATAAAAATTAAGTATTATCTAATTAAAAGTATTCTCTAGTATAGAGAAGTAATTATATTATATTAATCATCTTATGACGTTAAAGATACGGATAAACGGATTAATATTTATCAGATACGGATAATATTCATGTCGGATACGGATAAAGAGCGGATATTGGTCTTCCCATATCCGCATCCATATTTTTTTGACGGATATGGATACGAATACGGATATGTTCGGATACGGATACGGTTCGGATATTACGCGTATTTTTCGAATTCGGATACAGATCGGAGCAGATTTTATCCGCTCTGTTTTCATCCCTACCTATGAGGGGGAAATGACATTTTTGTTGGATTTGTGTGCACCATGTGCAGTGAGCCTTGGCAGGGTCGTGTCTTTTATTAATGTGAGGTGGAACCATGCATCTCCTGATCTATCAAATTCGTACTCTATTCTGCGTCTATGTGCATATAGCATAAATCACTGAGATTTATTGTGTCCCATTATTTTGTTTGCAACTGAATGACTGTAAGTCGAATTTTATTGTATTGTGATTCGTTATAGATTAGGTTGCATAGGGGTGGGTTCACAAGCATTTATGTTTCTTTCTTTCTATATGCACCTATTCTACTACTGACACCTGAATTTATTGATATTTTTCCTATTGTTCTCCAGCCATATGAGGCTCATCTGGATTTGGTTTCAATAACAAATGTTGCGCCCTCCTTTTGTAAATTAGAAATAAAAAAAAAAAGATTTCCTCTCCCCTGTTATTTCTCCCACTTTTCTAATGGAGTGAAGGAGAGAGAACGTCTTCCGTTCTTCCTCAACAAAGATCCAGTGATAGTTTTGGCCTTCGTCTATGTTTCTATGTTGTTCTCCTTATGACAAGGAGTCGATCGAGGATGTTGTGAAAAATGATTCGGCCAAAATGTGAATGTGAGAACTATGCTCAATTTGCAATTGGTCTAGAAGATGTTCTAAAAAATTATTTGGCCAAAATGTCTAAAATCATCATCGTCCAAATTTTATTGAAAAAAATCAAAGAATGGTCAACCAAAGACCGAAGTACCAATTATCAAAATAATGCCACAACCCACAATTCATTCCGCAACATAATACTACATATTGTACGTATTGAAAAATTTTAAATCTAAGGCTCCGTTTGGATGCGTTGAGAATAAGGTAGGAAGAAGGAAGAAGGGAAGAAATTTATTGGGAATGGGTAAATTTATTGGGAAGTGTGTAATTTTTGTGAAGAGTTTGGATGGTTATAAATAAATTTATTTGTAAAAAGTGGTTATTTCTTATTCCTTATTCCGGGAAGAAGCCATCCAAACGAAGCCTAAGAGATTAGATATTGCGTTGGCATGTCATGCAAACTCAAAAAATGTTCTCAAATATGTTTTATTAATTTGTCAGTTCATGGTCTCATTTTCAAGCCTAAAATCATAGCGCAAATTGTTCCAAACTTCCAAAGTTGGATGAATTACTCCGAAATGGGATAGATATATAGGATGCCGATTGGACTTGCAAATTGCTTCATAGCTTTGACAACATGCAAGCCAAATGGTGCCGATTAAGGTGCAGATGGCCATGGCCAATCCTGGCTTTAGGCTAATAGAATATTTTCCACATGTTCATGCAATTACTTTTTTGCCACTTCTATTATAATTTGATTAACCTTTTTTTTAATTTGATTAATCTTCGACTTGCACCACTCTTATTGTAGTAAATTAAGAAACAGTCTAAATGTTTTAACTGCTCAATTTTATTTTTGTATGTGATAATTTTATCCTTGTATGTATATAATTTTACTCCAAAAATACTACTATCATGGTGATGTTAATGAATAAAACACGTAAAATAATAGACTTCAAGTGTGGCATAACATTTTATTATTGCAATCTTGACTGATACACGTACCATTTCAGGTTGTGGCGAAGCCATAACTGAAGGATCTAGTGGGTATTAAAATCTATACTCGCTATTTGTGGAGGTACAGTTTGGTCATGTTGGTATCGTAAGTCATGTATGTTTTTTTTTGGGTTAGAGATTGCAAGTTTTCCTTAGTTGGTCTGGGTTGAATATATCTTATAACTTAAATATAGGATTTATATTGCTGTTTAGCATATATCTTTTATATATTATTTGCTTTAAAGTTGTCTCAACTCTCACAATTACTCAACTCTCAACATTACAAAGGTATTGAGCTTGATTTGTACTTTATTTCAAAGAGAGAAAAAAAAAATTCAACATTACAAAGCTAGGATATACTGGGGGCTTCTGTACCAGCAAATGCGTCCCTATACTAACTGAACTATTTTTCTTTTTCAACCTTCCGATTAGGACTGCAAAATGATCGAGAGATGGCGCAAATGAGTTGTTGCGTTGATCGTTTCCTCCTATGTGACGAAACAGTTTTTTATTTCGTTGATCGTTTCGTCCTGACGAAATGATCGAAATTGACGAAATTTTCATAATTTACACATAGACGAAACCGTTTTATTGTTTCGTTAACCGTTTCGTTCAACCAAACGAAATCGTTTCGTTAACCGTTTTGTCCGGACGAAACGAAACGAAAAACGGTTAAAACGACTTTCGTTTTCAGCCCTACTTCCGATGTATATTCTTATCTGGACCTTATCTGGGCCTAATGCAGTTCTTATCTGGACCTTATCTTATATAGCTTTGCACTTGAACCTACATTATTTCAATGTGTACAGATTGGATCCAATTTACCGATTTTGTATAGAGATTCTTTATTTTGTTTGAAAAATCTTTAACATTTCCATTTAGAAAGTCTTAGATATGATTGGTTGAATTGGTTTATGGACAGGAGGGGCATGAAAGTGTCAAGAGGGGCCAGTGAAGGACCAGATGCTGGAAACAGTTTTCTGTTTGTGAACCAAAAGAGAGAATCACACAAACCAAACCAGAAAATTTTGGTTATTTCTATTATTCTATAATTTATTTTTTTAAGATATTCTTTTAGGTTCCGTTTGGATGGTGTGGGAATAAGAGGAATAAATGAAGAAGTATTGGGAAGTGTGTAACTTTGTAAAGAGTTTGGATTGTTTATAATAAATTTGGGAGTAGGTAGAAACTATTTTATTATTCCTAAGCTCATCTAAACACAGCCTTAAATAAAGAGAACGTGCATATCTACATTAAATTTAAAACAGAAAACTATCACTTTCCATATTATTAGTTTTTTTCTTATCACAGCTCAAATAGCAAACACAGTTGGAGCAGCAAATTCTCAGATAGCCAATGTAAAGTACCTAGATTGAAGCAAAAACACCTCTTAAACATACGTAATTGCAATTGGTTGCTCCTTACAATGGAGCTTTTTTTTTTTTTTTATAGCGAACAAGCACAGCTTGCCTCACTTAATCCAAAATAGGAATGATCTGCTGAAGCTGCTACGAGCTTGTGGAAATTTTGTAGTAAAGTTTACTATATTGTCTGAACTGTTTCTTATCAAGAGACTTCCGTAATTAGCTTTTAAATTTTTGCAACCAAATGGAGCTTACAATACTTAAATATTGAATCTATCAACATGTTTTCGTCTTTTGGGTTGAAAATGGAGTATACTTAAAACATTATAAAGCGTAATGACATACGTTGATGCTAGATGTTGAATCTTACCAACAGCATACTATGTAACAATTTGCAAATGTGAAGTTCTTTATAAACAGCTCATTGTTTAGAAAGGGTGGACATTAAAATTCTATTCACAACACAAAGATAATTCTAATAGCTTACCTGAGGTTGAATATTTCTTAGTACAAATTTGCGTGCTAATTATAAACCCAAAAAACGCCCCAATTTTTTTTTTTGTATATTTTTAAGAAAAAGAGAGTTCAACTGTGTATTGTTAATTTTTTTATACAGTTTAATGCGAAGATTATGAGGTGCACGTTGCATTGCAATGCATGCTCCCTCATGACTTGCAACTCAACGTGTAGGCTGTAACTTGGCTTAAAACGTAGTGCTAGCTGTACCAAGTCAGGACCATATTTTTCTTAAAAATAAATTTGAAAGAAAAATGGGGGTAGAGCGGCTAACCCAAAGAAAACAAATAAAAATAAAGCTAAAAATTATCTAACTGTAAGAATTAATTACAAATCTGGGCAGAAAAGAATTGAATAAAGAATTAATGATGGTTTGCGTCTAACTCATTCCACTCAAAGATTGCCTGGGAGACTAAATCATTGAAGTCAGGACCTTATCTAAAAACAAGCAGGAAACCATCAGAATTCTGTTACAGTTCCATTGAGAAAAATCAGAAAAAAAAACAACATATCGGAATAAAATCGTCAAATACTTGAGGTTCCTGAGAGCGTCCTGATGTTATCAGTTTATAAATTCCAACTCCCTAATTTTCCTATCATTTATATATTCATTTTCTTAATAAAAGATCGGTATTTGTACTGCTCTAAGCATCTGGGTGCTTTCAGATGACGGGTCAAGTCAATCTCATCCGCATGCCTAAAACCTATATAACAAGAAAACAAAAATATAGAATATTGATCCGATGCATTAACATCTCTAATTAATGACACTACACAACAAGTTTGATGGTATACCCACAAACTCAAAAAGTGTACATTATGCCTTGGTTTTATCTTACTTCAGCGTATTTGTACACATGTTTTTCTGCACAGTTCATTAACATAATTGAAATCGTTGGTCGTTGGCTCTCTGATTTACAATTGTATAACGCAACCTTAATTCATTATTTAAATAATGTTCAAAAAAAATTTTCATTATTTAAATTCCTTACGCAAATACGCAGTCCCCTTTTGAAAACAGACAACTTGACCATTCCCTTCCCATCTCTCTCTCTCTCTCTAAAACAACCCCCACCCGGCCACCCCCCCTTTCTTTTCTCCTGAAACCTTGGCTAAAGTTGCCAGGTGCCATTCTCTATTCCTCAAGCTAGAACAATTATATATGTAAAAAATGGGGCACCAAATGAAATGTGCTTGGAGTGTAGGGGAGATCATTACTAATCTTTTAATTGCCAGTTTTCTCGTCTTAATATTGGTGTATTCCTATTTTTCTGCTTCGTCAGATTCGTACACTGCCCATCGCACATCTGGTACTCGATCTCTAGTCTTGATTACCAATTTTGCATTCTTTCAAAAAAGTGCACTTGCTGTATAGTTGATTAAAATAGTGCATGACTGCATTCCTTCTAATTTGTTGTCGTCAATTAGCATTTCTACTTTTCTAGTAAAGGGATTTATAGTTTGACCGCCTATTTGGAAACTGTGCTAAATGCATTCCGAGCACATAAAGGTCATCGTATATAGATTTGAAAATTGTTGATACAGAGTAGCGCTGTTTAGTTTTTCCTTTCAAATTGTTTATATATAATATTTCTTCTTCAACTTTTATATTAGTTCTAGCATTAGCACCATGATTTATATTTGTTTTGTATTTTTCCTTGCAGAAAAATTGAACAGGCAAACTTCGAGCGTGCTAGGAGATGATCGCATTATTTCAGAACATATAGGTACCTAATTAACAAGGATAAAAAACATTCTTTAAAAATCAGATGCATCTTTTTTGTGTCCTAGTCTTATAGGAGAAGGGCTACCGGCATGCCAATTTTAAGTTTCAAAGAGAAGCTATTCTTTTCTTTATTATAAGAACAATTATTGAACTACTTGACGTTGTTTTGATTCAAATTTTACTCTTCTCTTTTTAGTTTAATACATATTTTTTAATTTCTTTTTTCAATTTATGACAAAAAGGAAAAGAGAACATGAAGAACGACAAATCTTCAGAGGTCCCACCTACATTGTCTTGTGACCTTATATACTTTAGATCTGAAGTATGCGAAATACATAGCAATGTAAGAATTCATGGTAATTCATCTTCCATATTTTTCACTCCTGACCAGACAATGGACTTGGAAGCAAACAAAACATGGAGAATTCAGCCTTACACTCGCAAATTTGATAATTATGTGATGAAAAGTGTGCGAGAAGTGACCATAAGGTCCATATATGATTCTACAGGGGTCCCTAAATGCAACATATATCACAACATCACTGCAGTTGTATTTTCATCGTCATGTTACATGGGTAACTTCTTTCATGACTTCAGTGATGTGCTGCTCCCTCTGTTCATAACTGCCCGACAATTTGAGGGTGAAGTTCAAATTCTTATAGCCAATATGAATCGATGGCGGATTGAGAAACACAAAAAGTTCCTCAACCAAATCTCAAATTATGAAATCATAGATTTCAACACAGAAACCCAAGTGCACTGCTATCCTCGTGTCATTGTAGGTCTCTATAGCCATGGTGATTTTCAAATGGTTCCTTCAAATACACCAAATAATTACTCAATGGTGGATTTTGCTAGGCTCATGAGAAGGGCCTATTCGCTTGAAAGAGATTTCGCAGTAAATCTGATAGAAGGCAGTCAAAGGAAGCCAAAGCTTCTGATAATAGCAAGAAACCATACAAGAAAAATAGTAAATATTGATGAAGTTGTTGCTGTGGGAGAGGAGTTAGGGTTTGAGGTTGTTGTTGGTGAATCCTCTTTTAGTACTAATGTTGAGGAGTTTGCAAGAGTGGTGAACTCTGTTGATGTGATGGTGGGGGTTCATGGTGCAGGGCTAACCAATGAAGTCTTTCTCCCAACAAATGCAGTGCTGATTCAAATAGTTCCTTTTGGATTTTTTAAGACTTTAGCAGAATATTATTTTGGGATCGGAGCAAACAATATGATGCTCAAGTACATAGCATATGATATGAGTGAAGAAGAAAGTACATTGATTGATCTCTATCCGAGAGATAGTGCAGTATTTAGAGATCCCGAGTCATTCCAAAGTCAGGGATGGAGAGCAATGGCTAAGCTTTATCTAGACGAGCAGAATGTGAAACTAAATATGACAAAGTTCAAACCTGTTCTCACAAGAGCGTTGGAATTACTTAGATAATTTTTGGTTTTGAATGTGTATGAACAACCATTGGATCAAGGTACACAGCATCCTTCGTAATATTAATCGTTGTGTTAGCTAGTGAATTGATAACCTCCTGTTAGTTTGCACTCCAGAAATTCTTAAACATATTTCTTTTCTTTTTGTTTGGTTCTCTCGAATCAAACCCTAGTTTGATTACCTCAATTTTCATCTATGAGTTCTAATATATATTTCTTTGAAGGTTGGTTTGAAACCAACTATTTTGTTATAAAAAAAATTGAAAATAAATGCTAGCTCAAACATTTCGAATCAAAAACCACTTGAGTGACGGAATAGAGTCAAACCACTAGACTGAACAACTCAGTTTGAGTAGAAATATATTTTCGTTTGTTTCAAAAAAAGAAATATATTTTCGTGGGCTAGAAATTAAATTACGAAATGTTTCACAACCAACATTGTTCCCTCAACTCCACGTTTTACTAATTATCTAAAATGATGACACACATCAGCATTTCCCTGATGAATTGAAATTTAATTGTGGAAATTTAACTGGTTTGATGACACACATCAGCATTTCTCTGCTGAATTGGAATTTAATTAAAAATTTAACTGGTTTGATGACACACATCAGCATTTCTCTGGTGAACTTGAATTTAATTATGGAAATTAAACTGGTTTGTCCGTAGCATGCAGTTAAATCTGTCACATGAAGCATCAATACATTAATAATTAATGATCTGGCCAATTTTGGGACAGAGGAGCATGAATTAGTTAGAATTGCGCCTCTCAACTCTCAAGTCTCAACAATTAGAGCAGCTAGAATCTCTCTCCGAACCGGCGAACCCCTCTCTCTTGTGTAGCTTACTAGAATCAAGCAGCTCCAATAAATTCCAAAGAATGAAACCCAACCCACTATACTAAATTAGAGTTGCATTTACATCTGGCCCAATACTAATTTCAATCGGTGGTGCGAATACCTGTTAATTATGGGTGCTAGTTCTAGTTAGATTAAGACAGTCCAGCAAATTTAATTCTTAGCTGAGTGAATAATACGAGCATCTTGCTTGTCCAAAGAAATTTAAATTGGGAAAAACATAACTCCAACAATCAGTGCGGATTTTGTTAGGCTAATGTTACGAACATTAAAGATGTAAGAAGAGCAAACATCTAACTCAACAAATGCTTCCTATATTTAAACATTTAAGAGGAGCAAACATCTAACTCAGCAAATGAAATTAGAGAAATAATAATTAATATGCCCATAATGTGGTGATAAATGAAAATAAATAGAAAGATAATGAAAAAAAAATTAAAGTAATAAAAGAAGTGATGTAGTTTTTCTCTTTTTTGACGAGATCTGAAATTGTGACAAACATTTCATCAATTTATTACACTCACGTTATAGTACTTATTATAATCCTTATAAATATTGCCGAACTACAGAGGTTCTTTTTATTGAATTTCGTAAAATTATTATTAAGTTTTGGTCATGGCAGCAACTAGAAATGTGGCCGTATGCTGACATTGTTGTTCAACTACGGTTTTCGTACTTGAGCAGATAACATTGTATACAGCTAAAATTGCCAAGATGTACATATATAGCATAAATTGATGCTGCGGTCTAGATTTAGAATATTGTTATGAGCACATTATACGATGATTTGCAATTAATGCGAAGTTCTTTATAATTAAACATCTTTTTTATAGAAATTGTCGGGACAGCAAAGACAATTATTAATAACCCACTTGAGCGCTGTTCGTTATAGTAGTGCTCTGCATGCTAAAATCACAAGACCAGCCCCCTTCCCAAAACCAAAAGGGAATATATATATATATATATATATATTTTTCCACGAGAGGGTTCAACGAGTGGGTACGGCAAGTGGGTGCACGTTACATTGCAATGCACTGTTAAATTGTCATGAATTGCTTGAAATATATATTAATACTGTGATTGGATTAATAAGAATGATTTCGACATCTATGCGCTGCTCAAATTAGTTAAGCCATCTGAATGATTTCGTTGGCTGGTCAGATCGATTCAATATAGTTCCACCTTTATTCTGAAGTACAAAACAAGCTTTAATTTGGAAGTGTCATTACTACCTTATACCATAAGCAAATTTGTACACATTAATTACATAATGGATCCTGTAGGTTCTTGGCTCTTTTAATAGTATATATTAATAAATAATGCAACGCTAATTCAATATTTTAAATTCCATACGTGGTGCCCTCTCAAAAACTAACAATTCAACCATGCATCCCAATCATCTGATCTCTCACTCTCTCTCTCAACCTTGGCAACAGCTGCCAACTGTCATTCTCTGCCTCCTCGTTCTATTTCTACACTCAAGGTAGAAGAAGAACGTATGTAAACTATGGGGTACCAAATGAAATGTGCTAGGAGTGTAGGGGAGATCATTACTGGTCTTTTAATTGCCTGTTTTCTGGTCTCAATAATTGTGTATTCCTACTTTTCTGATTCGCCAAGTTCAGTCACCGCCCATCGCACATCTGGTACGCAATCTCTATAATGAATTGATTTCCTCAATTTACTGATATGTATATAATAAATTCTGCATTCTTTCAAAACTGTGCACTTGCTAATGGGTGCATAACTGCATTCCTTCTTATTTTGTTCTGTAGTCGGGTGTGTTTGGCAGCACGCCCCTCATGTTTCATTCTTGTTTGCAGTAAAGGGAGAATGATAATTTGACTGCCTATCTTTTGTTGAAAGTTACTCTAGTTTTATTCTATTTGGGGTCCTTAATTATGTTTTGCTTAATCTGACATTGGTCAAATATATAGATGATAGAAATTGTTGATTGATTGGTTTATTGCTTTTTTCCTTTTTTTCTTTAATATTCTAAAAATAGCAGGTTTTAAAAAATTCGAAAAAAATACTAATAAAATTCCAAAAATTGTAAAATTTGATTTTTTTTTATGAGATTTCAATATGTAGATTAGATTGATTAAATTAGATTTGTCAAATTGTAAAAATTTCGATGGAAAATACCGCAATGCATAGAATTAATGGCTTATGCACCGTAGTGCATATTAAACTTTCTCTATATATAAATGCCAAAATCAAAACGATATGGATGGTGGACACCGTCAAATCTGACCCTCATCTCAAATTTGAAAGTTGAGATGAATGATTTGAACTATTCAATTTCGATGTTTTACATTTTTTTTAATTATTATTTTTTAAAAATTTTCCGATCTTAGTTCTAAATCCTTCAATAATAATAGTTTTATAAACTTTAAAAAAATTGAAAAATAAAAAATAGATACAAATTTTGGTATGCAACTAAATTTCAATATAAAAAATACATTGAGTGGTTTAAATCCGTCATTTAAGCTTTTAAACTTGAGATCTAATCGTCTTTGCCGGAGCTATTCGTCAAATCATTTTGACGGTAGCCAAACTCATATATTATTCCTATTTCAATGTTTATGATTGTTATACATTTTTCCTTGCAGCGGTATTGAATATTCCAAGTTCGAGTGTGCTAGAAGATGATCACATCGTTTCAGAAAGTACAGGTAATTATTAACAAGGATGAAATTATTATTATTTTATCAAAGGATTTTACTAATTTTATAAGTAACAGTATGTGTTGCTGGCTTGCCAGCTTTTTGTGCTTTCCAATTTTCAATTGGAAGAAACTTTTGGTTTCGGTGGCATGAAGACAATTTGTGTTTGAAAATTATTTAGTCAATAAAATTAAATGTCACAAAGAATTTCCAACTAAGTTTTGAACCTGCGACCTCCACTAAAGATGTATTGTTCTTTGCTATTAGATCAAGAGCTAATTTTCAATATATTCTAAGAGAACTAGCAAACAAATTTTCTCTTTTTTGTCCGCAAGCTAGCACAGAAGCAATATTTTACAAGCAGTGTAAATTATAGATCGACTTCCACTTGTTATAAACTAGCATAGAAATGTAGAGCAGAGTTTAAAACACAATTTTCTGAAATATATAGCAAGATTGTAGTTCTCTTTACGGCTTTGTAGTTTTCATAACTTTTATTTATTATAGAATCATCATATTAATTGACTATTTTCATTTTTTTGGTTCAATCAAAACTAGCATCAAATTAATTGTGTAGATAAGGCACCAGTACATCAGGGTAAATTCACTCTTTTTTCCTAGTTCCAATCTTTTTTTCTTAATTTTTCTTTTCGCAATTTATGTTACCAAGGCAAAGAGAGCATGAAGAACAAAACTTCAAAGGCATCAACCGCATCACCAATACTGTTTTGCAGCCTTGAAGGCTTTAGGTCAGATGTATGTGAGATCTATAGCAAAGTAAGAATTCATGGTAATTCCTCTTTTGTATATTTTATCTCTGACCATACCATGGACTTGGAAGCAAACAAAACATGGAGAATTCAGCCTTACACCCGCAAATTTGATGGTAACGTTATGGAAAGAGTGAGACCAGTGTCCATAAGGCCCTTATATTCCTCCCCAGAGGCCCCTCAATGCAACCTATATCACAACATCACTGCAGTTGTATTTTCAACAGGATTTTTTATTGGAAACTTCTTTCATGATTTCACTGACGTGCTGGTCCCTCTGTTCATAACTGCCCGACAATTCGAGGGTGAAGTTCAAATACTTATGGCCGACAACATGCAGCATTGGTGGATTAACAAATACAAAATGATCTTCAAACAACTTACGAATTATGAAATCATAGATTTCAACAAAGAAAACCAAGTGCACTGCTACCCTCGTGCCATTCTTGGTCTCTATAGCCACGGTGATCTTACAGTAGATTCTTCAAGAAGTCCGAAAAATAATTAAAATAAATATTTGTATAATGAATTTTACAGAGTCCCGTCGTGCTTCAAAACTTAATTGGCTCTGCCCGACCTCCTACATTAAATCAGAAAATCTCCACATAATATAACAATACATCATATAAATATCAGAAAAATAATGTGTATGAAAAATGCAATAATCGAACTCAGTGCAAAATCCAAAATGATGTTGCTTCCTTATTATATCTGTCTGGTAGAGTGTCCATTCCAAGTACAACTCAATCCGGCTAGGCCCTTGTTCTATATCAGAGAAGACATACTTTACTCCACGTGACACTTAAATCCCAATACCAGTATCACCTCTATTTATTAAACAATTGTTTTAGAAGCTAATAATTTGACTCGTTTTATTTATACGAGAAAGTAATGGATAAATAAAATTTTCTTTATAGAAAGCAAAAGATACTAATGTACAATACTTTTATTTTCCACTAAATGAAAATTTAACAAAATGTACGTGTACAATCAATTTAAAAATGAAAATACAAGAGAACAGACCACCTCTCTGACGGAAAAAAAATTGATGCTCTAGGTCAAATTGGAAAACTCACTGATAATAATCAATCTTGTTATCCTTTTTCTAGGCTGCAATAGTTTTCAATGTTCACTTTTCAAAAAGAAAATAAAATAATATAAGAAAAAGGAAAACCAGGACTGTATTGTACTGTACCACTTAAATGTATAAATCCTCTAATTAATATGCCTTAAAGCTACCTTCATTATTGGTCTAAAGTCTAAACCTATCTATGTCCAATATTACATTTTGCTTCTTAACAAAAATCACATTAATTGCACTCCACCTTTTTTGATGTACCTATTGGGTCTGTGAAAATAGTGCAATTTATCGGGTACTGATCCATTAAGAAGCTCTCTTCTCATGAGATTTTATACTTCGAAGTACTTCATCTTCATCTTTTCAACTGGCCTTATAAAATAGCCCCATACAATTTCTCTTTACCTACTGCTTCTGCTAGCCCAATGCGTGGCTGCTCTTTTTTCTTTGCTGGTTGATTTGAAGTAAAATTTGTCAGGTTTGAAAATATTTTTTTTTTATTTCCTTGTGTTGGTTGTGCTGATGCTTGTGTTGTAGTTGTTTTGATTGCGGATATCTAATTAATAAATACCAAACCAATCAATAGCCTAGCTAAGCTTTATTCCTCCAATTTTGACTCATATCGTCTGATCTGATAAAGTGATAATGCACAACTTGTGAACCCTAACTCGTACGTATCCCAATGCGTGTGGTACGCATGAAAGGGTTGTATGGGGATACGCATTGGGCTAGCACAACCTCCTTTCCTTTGTTCTTCCTGTGCAATTTTCCAATTTGCTTTCTTCATTCATTTCGGATTTTGTGAAATCATGGAGTTGGTAAAGAGAAGAAGAGGGAATTTGGGGATGCAGGCCGAGGGTAAGCCATTTGGGTAGAGGTATTTTCCTCACTCTCTCATTTAATCTCTGGATTTCATTCATTCGGAACCCGAGTCCGTGGGATGTTGAGGGTTGAATCAAGTTGGATTTGGGTTGATAATCGAGTAGAGGCTTGAAATTGGTGTTATAAATGTTTGTGGCAGTGGTAGTACCAGTCTTAATCGAGACCAAATAATTTCTAGTACCGATCTGGTACACATATGGTGGGGTGCAGGGGTTGTCGTGTAAAGAAAACTCGGTTTCTAGGGGCTGTGATGGAGTAAATCGGTTAAGTAACCTTATATAAATGCTATGTGGCTTGAACAATTGGTTAGGCAGTCTGGCAGTGTAGTGGTTTGGAGGCCACTTGAGGATGTTTGTGAGGAGGTACCAGCCTCTGGTACACTGTTTTTTCCTCTGGTACTGTTCTGATACGGTGCTGTCAAGGTTCACGGGTTGTTATGGAAGGAAACTTGGAATCAGGGACTTATTTGTAAATTTGTAGGCGTCTATTCAAGTATTTATAAATAAAAAAGTCTTAATTGTAAAAGATTTAATTCAGGGGCTTCTTGGTAAATTTCATAGGCCATCAGGTTGGATGTTATTTCTCTCGCTGTCGGGTTTAGTAGGACCCGTTATCTCTGGCTCAAGTCAACTGGTCAGGTTGACCTTGCTGAGACAAGTCTCGAACTGGGCCTTTGGGCCTGGATTAAGATGGGTTTCTTTTTGGATGTGGGCCGGATGGAATATCTTTTCCGTGTGGGCTTTCTCTTTGAGCGGATGTCAATATAAATTGTGGGCTGTTGGATTTTAATTTATGGACTTAATTCAGACTTAATCAAATGATTAAGTTAGGGCTGAAAACGGAAGCCGTTTTTCGTTTCGTTTCATCCGGACGAAATAGTTAACGAAACAACAAAACGATTTTATTTGGTTGGACGAAATGGTTAACGAAACAATGAAACGGTTTCGTCCATGTGTAAATCACGAAAATTTCGTCAATTTCGATCGTTTCGTTCGGATGAAATTATTAACGGAATAAAAAATATGTTTCGTCAAACAAAACGAAACGAAACGATTGACGAAACACCCTAATTTCGTCACCGTTTCGATCGTTTTGCAGCCCTAGATTAAGTTAATAATTATGGGCTTAATGACTATCCTTAGTCTTAATTGATTTTATATCCTTAGACTTAAATATTTTTCGATTTTGATTTTATATCTCTAATTGATTTCCTTGATTTTAGATTTTGATTCTCTGATTTAAATTCTCGATATTTGAAATTATAACAAATAATTAAAAAATTCAATAAATATAAAGTAAATCAAATTAATTAAGCAAATGTTAATAAAATAAATAAATATTGTATAATTAAATAAATGTTAGAAAAAATATTATATAATAAATAAACGAAAAGTTTAATTCTAAAATATAATTAATGATTTGTGTAATAAAAATAACTATAAACTCTTAATAACTAGAAAATCAAACCAATTATTAAATAACAAAATAAAATACTTAATAACATATTTTAAAATAGAATTCTCTTAAGAAAGAATCTGAACTTGAGCATCAAAATCTCAACCAGTTTGATTAACCTAGATCGTCAGTATGGTAATCCAAGAACCGCCTAAAATTAGATTGTTTAGGTTTGAACTTAAGTATTATACGCCACCATTAAACAGTCGTTAAGACAGTCACCCCTTCTCATGAGGAAACCGATCTAGAATCATTTAACTACAAGATTATCGAGTCTAAAGACCATCAAGTAGACAAACTCCAAATATGATGGTCGTCAAGTATTCGAACCTTCATAGGATATCAAGAAACTACGCTTAAACTCACTATTCAGGTGCGAAATTACGTTGGATTTTCGTTAAAGCTTAAGTGATTATTAAACTGCTTTGAACTTTGAATGCATATTATTTAAGTGGCTTTCATGTTTGCTCAAACAAAACATGTATTATTCAAATGCATATTGAAAACTCGTTTGATTGCACAACCGTATTTCTGCATTTTTAGAGATAGAACCTAAATATTGATAAAAATGTATTTTGAAAGATATGTTCTCCGCATCGAGAGAATTTGAAAAGTGACAGTCAGATATTTGGATATGTCGTTACTATTGATGAATCTGACTTATGAGTGATCTAACTGAAAAGAATTAAATGATAACTAGGATATCTAATGATGTGTGTGATATGTGTAATTTCATATGCATCACTTTTCGAAGTCGGTTATCCCCCGGGTTTCGGCCAGTTCGATAGCGCTATGCGGATATGAAATTCCATTTTTCCTATCCAAGGTTAGAGATGCGTCTTTTTGCTTGCCCTCGGATTAGAGAAAGGTCTCCTTTTTCTTGCCTAACCAGTTGGGTTAGGAGGCCTAAGTGATTATGATTATCGAATTATGAAGATGATATGTGATATTCTTTTTAGGAAATGCTCAATTTTAATTTTAGACTAATTACAACTAATTAATCTTCATTAAACATCAAGCATAACAAGATCTAGTGCAAAAGTCATTCAACACAAGAGAAAGGTAGGAGAATTTTACCCCTCGCGGAACCGTATCCGCGAGACTCAACATAGGCATGGGAATCGATGACATGCCTTCTCCACCACCTCCACCAAGTTGAGTTGCCGCCCTCGAGTCCACCAAGGAGGATTAATCACGTTCTACAAGGTACATGCTAGCATACCCAAAGAACAAGTCTAATCCTTATGGTTTTCTCTCTTGCATCAATCAACAACCTTAATTTAGTGGAGAGAAAAGAGCTCAATACATGAGCAAATGAGAGAGAGAGGAGAGGAAAATGGCGGCTAGGAAGGGAGGGAAGAGAGGAGAGAGAAAAGGCTTAGGTTTAGGCTCTCATAAGTGGTCCTTATTAGAGCACAAAATCTAATTGACCTCTTACATAATTACAACTATATCATCCTATCTACCACCTACCAAAGCCGGCCACGTAATGGGCCTTGATGGGCCACTTGACTCATTCCAATGGACCTTTAATTTTATTAATTAAAGTCTCTCATGTTTGCTCTTCAATTGGGCTATACGATTGCAATTAAATGACGGCCCAATTAATTAATATAACCATTTATATTAAAATTGTGTTGAACTAAATTAATTATTAACTTATTAATAATTATTTTAGGATTAGTTAATACATTAATTTATTTCTATATGATTCCATTGACTTAATTAATTATAACAGTTCGCAACGGTATATAATTAATTAATCAATCTATCATATTTCCACAGTACTTACTGTTGTGAATAAATAAATAATGCACTGTATGATTAAAGTCCTATTTGTGTGACCCTTTGAGGATTTATGTTATGTTGGCCATGGAATTAAATCGTTATTTATTTTCAATAATCATAAGCGGTATCTGGCAATACGTTATGATTCTCAATTCGCATAAATAATGTACTGTTACAATATCTCAATCATGCATAAAAAATAAAAGTATTTCCTTGTCTGATTCTTATGCCATATGATATCATTGTATAATTCAAGAAAGAAATGTGTTATTCTTGCAGATTATATATTTCTTGATCTAGTGTTGATTGTACAAATTGGCCAAACAATCCAACTCCATTAAGGGGCCCAAACAGATATCATCACTCACCTAGATATACTAATGAGGGACATACGATTTTCTTGATGAACAATCTTTCCCCGCACAATTCATAGAACATAAATAAAGTCCGTATAGCAGCCCTTATCGGAAATCAACGGAAGACGATATTTATAGAGCATATCCTCATGTGGAAAGATTGAACTATCTCAAACTTAGAAAAAAAACTCATATGAAATAAACAATGATACATAACACAATCCATATGTTTATTTTATTGGGTCAAGTCATGTGCTATGTTCTAATAATATACACATATGCAATTAAGTTGGTAACTTTTTACCTATGATTTGTAGAACTTAATCATCACTTAACTTGCATACTAATCCTATATGATAATTAATGTTCCTTGTTAATTATCATAATTATGGACAGTTTAGATTTATTATTATCATTTTAATAAATGATCCACAGAGATCCATAATTCAGATCCTCAACCTGAATGATCTATCAATAATAAACTTAGGAACAAATGATTAAATATCATCCATAACATAAAATAATATTTAAGTCATTAAATTATTGACTTCTAGGACATAACTCCAACAATTTCTAGATTTTGTTATGCTCAGTTTCTGTCATACTCGGGCCCCTGACACGCTCAGTTTCCTATCACACTCAGACATTTGTTGTCTGCGACAGGATTCGTGCCACGTGTTTAATTTCGATATGTGCAAGATTTTTGCTATAGTCAGATTTTGTGGTTTTGTCCAATTTTGATTGCAGCCATATGCTAGATATCATGATTAATTGTGACAAATTTAAATGAAGATTTACAATTGATTTTGTTTAAGTTAACACATGCATGCTTTAATTTATTAAATGTAGATATTGTTTCAACATGTCTCGTTTTACAAATAAATTATTTTATTTATGGGTGTTATTTCTAGAACTTGAATTTTAGCTTAAATCCACGTACTAGAACTAAAATCCGCATTGAGAATTTAATTCTCATTCCGTATTTTTTTTCATGTTTTTCGCATTGGTTGTGGGTTCCGGGTTGCAGAGACGAACACGATCAAGTCAAGCAAAGTTTAAACCAAAAATTATTTCCATGATGACTCAATGAGTCATGGAAAGTTATCCTGGAAAATCATGATAAGATTAAACTTAAATCTTAAAATTGATAGAAAAACGCCTTGCGGGTACACAGAGATTGTGTATTCGCAGTGAGATTGTCATACCCTATGTGTCGGGGTGTGACAATGTCGTCACACTAATCGTTGTCCATATATCCAACAAGTTCAAGTTCGTCAGTATGAGAATAGAACAAGCCATGAGATATAGTAGTATTTTTCACATGGAGAAGAATTTATTTTATGGTTTTTCAATGTGACATCTTTGGCCCTTTCATGTATTGACTTACCAAGCTAACACCATATGCAATATCTAGTCTCGTGCATATTAGATAATGCAAATTTCCAACCAAACTTTTGTACCGAGCTGCGTCTATTGTCTTGCTATCATCATATTGGGACAGCTTTGTACCACTCTCAACCGGAGTACCAATCGGGTTGCAATCATCAATTTTAAATCTTTTCAACACGTTTTTTACATATACTTCTTGCGAGACAAAAATTTCAGATTTTTATTACTTTACTTCCAACCCCAAAAAGTATGATACTAGTCTCAAAATTGTCATCTAAATTTTGGTTGTTTGAAAGAGTTGTCAAGAAAAATTATGGTGAAAGGATTGTCACAAATTGACAATTGTGACAAGTTTTACGAAGGGTGTGTGTTTGAAAAGCATCTAAGAAGTCAATTCCTGAAAGAAGCGAGCTATCGAGTCAAAAAGTCGCTAGAATTGATATTTATGGATATATGTGGTCTGATCACATTGAAATCATGGGTAAGCACCATTAGTTTATCACCTTTGTTTGATGATTTTTCAAGAAGAATTTGGATTTATTTTCTGAAAAAAAGGTCTGAGGCATTGTTGTTTTTAAGAAGTTTTAAGAACTTCAAAGTGCTGGTTAAAAAATTGAGTGGAAATTATTACATGAAGGCGTTGTGGTCCGATCGATGCGGTAAGTATATCAGAGTTTGAGTATTTCTAGAAATGCATGACATTCAGAGATTTTTGACGGCGCCATACTTATCTCAACAAAATGGCCACAAGAATATACCAAACATAACCGGTCACAAAGGTTTCTGTTAGTTTGCCAAAAGGTCTCTTTTCATGATCAGTTGAGTCGTCTTTATTCTCCTGTATATATATTTTAGGGAAAATTAGTTATTTGCCACCCAAAAACAAGGAAATTGGAATTTTGTCACTTTACCCACCTTTAAATGCTTTAGGAACCCCAAAAACTGTCCCCAAGAGAAACCAGATGTTGTAATAGAGAAAATTCAGGATTTTGAATTGAACACTAAATAAAATGGTATAATTGAACCCGAAATGCCAGCCTAGAATATTTTGAAATTAAAGGTCATCTAGAAATTAAGAATAAATCTTGATTAAAATAAAATTATTTTTTTTATGAGCGACTGGCGTCTCACTGCTGAAAGTTCAGTATACAGAGAAGCCTTACGAGCAACAGAATTATTAGAAGAGCCAGCCCTTGGTTTTGTTAAACCATCCGAAGCAACACAAAAGGGCACCTCAACAATTATCAAGCAGAACAACACAATCATTCAACTGCTTGTTAAAATCAAGGAAGAACTTGAAGATTGCAAGGACCAAATAAGAGAACTGAGAAGGGCAAAAGCACCTGAGGGGTCTGACACATCCGAGGCCCTAGAGCAAATCCAAAATCAACTTAAAAATTTGAGTCTCGGTCCGCCAACAACCTCAAAACGGCCAACCATTACGGGCAAATTTTTCGTATACCGTGACCCAAAGAAGATATACGAAGAAGAAAAGAAAAAGATACAATGAGTCGCACTGAAACAGAAACAGTGGGTAGACCATCTGTATCAGGCCACGAAAACCAAATACCAACCGTTGAAGATCAAATCCGAGATTACAGACTTGGAAGTCGGTTACGGTATGAGGCACAAAGAAGATTGCCAAGGCGTAGGCGCTATAGAAGGACATTAGAATCTCAACTAAGTCCTGATGCGGAGCTAAGCGTCTCACAGTTCCGCAGAGCACAGCAAGTTCCGGCAGAAACACTATACCAAGCCGGATGGAGCGAAAGAAATCATCGGGTATACCAACATTATTCCGATGAAAGAATTTTGGTGGTTGGAGATAAAAGGGAAATTCCCTTTCTCTCAAGAAAGTTACAACAGGCTCGTTGAAGAAGGATTACAGCACTTACACATAGGTGTTGTAATGGTCAGGTTATACGCTCTGCACAGAAGAAATGCAGGGGTAAATGCTCTAGTTATTTTAAGAGACACAAGATGGGAGAATGATACCTCACTGATAAGTTCCATGGAAATGGACTTAACAGACAACACACAACTGGCGTACGCAGTTCCTGACATGATGGTTAGTATTCATGATTTCTACAATCACATCCAATTAGTTGTACAAACTCATGGGTATGAATCATGGCGAGGTGGAGAAAGCAACCTCTTAATCTCTCGATCTTTAATAGGGAGGTTATCAAACACCAGCCACACAAACTTCCGGTACAATGTCCAAGGTGTAACAGAGCACCTAGCAAGCAGAGGCATAAGGGCTATACCGGGACAACCGAGATCAACCGAGGAATTGAGAGGCCAACGATGGATAATCAGACCACCAGCAATTCCAGAAGTGCAACACCCACAAACAATTCGAGTCAGATCAAGAACTGATGGTCTCTAGCCATTAGATTTGGTGGATATACAGCAACTGCACCAACAGAACCAGCAGTTGTCGGGCCTAATGATGAAGAAGAACTAGATGGAGAAATGGCCTTGATGGTCACAATTGAGGAACCAGAAACCTCATTTGAAGAAGAATTGAAAGCAATCCAACTATTGGCATCCCTGTCTAGAGAAGGACCGATGCTAGATTATTGTCCAATCTGGGATAAAGATGATGAATCAGAGGAAGAATGGCTCAATCCTTTCGCCTCCGAAGGTGATAAAGACAAACTGTCGCATTTTGCATACGCGGCAGAAGAAACAGAACTAGAATATCCTAAGATGAAGGCTTTCACAAAAATGATGGAATCAGCTTTTTCAACAGCTGAGAGTTCACTTACCCAGAGAAGGCCAACAGAACCAGTAATGGGTCCTGTTAACTATCCACCGGCGAGCACATCAAGGCAAACACCGATGCCAACAATACATGAAATCAGAGATCATGTTGGCAGACTCAAAGGAGGTTATGCACAAAAGCATAACGGGAGATTCAACCTTCCAGATGCTCAAAGTGACAAAGGTGCAATTCTCAGAAGATATCGGGCAATACAGTGATGTAATTTCTCGATGGGAATCAATTACTCTCAATGTGGTTAATGACCGCAACTGGACAGATAACAAGAGTAAGGTGATTTTCATTGAAAATCTCCTAGGGGATGTAGAGAAAAAGATGTTCATCCAATGGAGAATGGCGTATCCTCATGAATATGAAGAATTAATAGCAGTCGCAGATGATCCCCAAAACGTAATCTCCTGCATTCGAAGGATGATACTGCTAGAGGACCCATACCAAGGGTCCACTGAAGAACAGACACGCGCTTACCAAGATCTTGAACGCTTGTCATGCAACCATGTCAAGGATCTGTTCAATTACATGAATGATTACAAGATCCTTGCAGCAAAATTCGGGAGGATGTACATTTCCTCAGAACTCTCGGAGAAATTCTTCAGAAAAATGCCACCTCTAATTGGGCAAGAACTAGAAAAGGCATTTTTAGACAAATATCCTGGAGCAGCGATAGGCGTTATGCCAAGAATAAATTTCTCATACCAGTACCTGGCTGAAAGATGCAAACAAGCTGCACTCCAAAGAAGCTTGAAAGATCTCTCCTTTTGTAGCAAAATCCCATTACCAGGCTACTATGGAGAAAGAAAGAAGTATGGACTTCGCAAGTCCAAAACTTACAAAGGCAAACCCCACGAATCTCATGTGCGTGTATTCAAGAGAAAACATGCTGACAAAGTTCATAAATGCAAGTGTTTCATTTGCGGAGAAGAAAGACATTTCGCGCGAGATTGTAACCGCAAAACAGGAAATATTGCCAGGGCAGCCATTATTGAAAATATGGAGCTGTGAGATAGCTGGGATGTCCTCTAAGTTGATCTAAATGAACCTGATAGTGACGCAATTTGCTCATTATCTGAAGGAGAAATTGGAAATGTTGCTTCAGCCGTAATCAACGATTTACCATTTGGCGAGCAATTACTCATGATACAGGCAGAGCAATTGAGCTGGCGGAGTTACATACAACTGCCTGAAGATCAAAGAGATTGTCCCCATGACTGGCAGGATAATGATTCAGTTCCAATAGGACATGAAAAATGTTCCATGTGTAAAGAAGTGACGACTGAATCAACAAGGGCATACTGTAAAAACTGCCGCCTAACAGTATGTCCTATGTGTTCAAGATTCAGGCTGGGCAGACGAATACGAGCTAAGGTGCAGCCAATAGCACCTTATGATAGTAAGGATCAGCTAATTAATGAGCTGATGTCTTATGTTCAATACCTCTTGGCAGAGAATGGAAAACTCAAACAACAACTGTTTGAGGCCAGAACAGAGGATCTCGAAGCCGAGTTTGATGAATTAATGAAGAAAGACAAAGGAAAAACCAAACTACGGTTCGAAGACGAAGAGGTAGATGAAGAAATAGAGATGGAACCTAAAAATCCAACAGGAGCTCTTCGAATAGTTTCTGCCAATACTATCTCTACTGAGGAAATTGAGTGATTCAACACAGTGGTCCAAGATCCTGTAAGGGGCAAAAGGGTCCTAAACAGACTCTACAACATGGAGATAACCTTTGAAATACCAGGAGTCAACCCATTCAAAGTTCAAGCAATTCTTGACACATGAGCAACTGTCTGCTGTGTCAACCAAGAAATTGTCCCACAAGAGGCATTGGAGCCAAGTGCCTATCCCATACAAATCAATGGGGTAAACTCAACTCAGATAGCCAGTCTGAAACTCAAAAATGATAGTATGCTAATTGAGTCGAATAGGTTCAGAATTCCCTTCACCTATTCTTTTTCGATGGGGAAGAAGGAAGGAGTTCAGATGCTGATCGGGTGCAATTTTATCCGATCCATGCAAGGTGGTTTACGAATCGAAGGCCAGAATGTAACTTTCTACAAAAACATCACGACGATTGCAACCACAACAGATGCTGAGGTGGTACAAGCCGCAATTCCTGAACTCGACCTGACGGGTTTAGAATACATTGAAGTAAGAGAGGCCGTAGCATACCACCAAGAGCAAGAGTCACAACAGTTTAAAGAGAAGTTCAGACCACTACTCAACAGATTAAAAGAACAGGGATTCATTGGAGAAAATCCCCTGAAACACTGGTCGAAAAATCAGGTGACGTGCTCTCTCGACATCATAAATCCTGATCTCCAGATTCAGGATAAACCTCTGAAGCATGTGACGCCTCAAATGAAGGAGCAATTTGAAAAACATACAAAGGCGTTATTACAACTGGGAGTAATCAGGCCTAGTAAGAGTAGGCACAGAACCATGGCTATAATGGTCAATTCTGGAACTACCATTGACCCAGTCACTGGCAAAGAAATTAAAGGCAAAGAGCGCATGGTATTCAACTACAGGTCCCTCAATGATAATACTCATAAGGACCAGTATAGCCTCCCTGGCATCAATACTATCCTTAAAAAGGTCGGTCACAGCAAGATCTACTCGAAATTCGACCTCAAGAGTGGATTTCATCAGGTGGCAATGGCACCTGAGTCAATTGAATGGACTGCTTTTGTGGTGCCTGGTGGACTATATGAATGGCTTGTTATGCCATTTGGATTAAAGAACGCACCGGCTATTTTCCAAAGAAAGATGGATCAGTGTTTTGCTGGTACCGAAGATTTTATAGCAGTGTATATTGATGATATTGTAGTATTTTCTGAGAATGAACAACAACATGCCGAGCATCTTAGAAAAATGCTAGAAATCTGTGAAAAATGGGGCCTCGTACTCTCTCCAACAAAGATGAAGATAGCAGTCAGAGAAATTGAATTCCTTGGAACAATCATTGGAAGGAGTAAGGTGAAACTCCAACCCCATGTCATAAAGAAGATCGTCTCCTTTGATGAGGAGAAACTGAAAGAAAAGGCCGGACTCCGAGCATGGTTAGGCATACTCAATTACGCCAGAAGTTACATTCCAAAACTTGGGACTCTTCTAGGTCCCTTGTACACAAAAACCAGCCCTCATGGAGATAAGCGCCTTAAACCGTCTGATTATGAACTAATCAGAAAAATCAAGGAAAAAGTGCAAAACTTGCCAGATCTGGAGTTTCCACCAACAGGGAGCTATATCATCCTTGAAACAGACGGATGTATGGAAGGATGGGGTGGCATATGCAAATGGAAACCAAAGAAACATGACCCTAGGTCCATAGAAAAGATTTGTGCCTATGCTAGCGGCAAATTTCCGGTGATCAAGTCAACTATTGATGCAGAAATACATGCTTGCATGGAAACATTGAAGGCACTAAAAATCCACTATCTTGATCAACAGGAGATAACGCTAAGGACTGACTGTCAAGCGATAATATCCTTTTTCAATAAGTCAGCCCAAAATAAGCCATCAAGGGTTAGATGGATAAATTTTGTTGATTATGTAACAGGGACAGGAGTGCAGATTAACTTTGAGCACATAGATGGTAAGCTAAACAGCTTAGCCGATGCACTCTCCCGATTAACAACAAAATTGGCTGTTACCAGTGAAATACAAGAACAACAAGAGCTATTCTTAGCACATCTCGAAGGAGCATTCGAAGAAGCAGACCGATTTAGTGACAGCCTAAACAAGCAGATGAATGAGCTAATTTTAAAAATTAGCTCCTTAGTCTGATTCCCCTTTTAAAATCCAAACAAATGTTTAATTATTTTGTTTTTCTTTTTCAGGTCTGATGGTAATCTACGGAAAACCATTGATCTTTGGCAGTAATCTACGGAAAACTGTCTTTTGTTTAATAGTTTCAGTTTGTTTATATTTTTGCAGGAATGGTGCTGGAATGTTTAACCCATATTTTTAGAAGCTATGAAGGATCTCCACGTTATAGTCTCAGGCCAGATTCCAGGATAGCGCTTAACAACGCTGTTCGCTGGGGGGCGTCATGTGGTCAAACAGAAGAAATAGAAGACTATGAGACAATCACTTGTGATTTATTGTTTTCAAGGCCGACTTTAAATATGGAGGGAGGAATGAGAACAAGGCTCATGGAATTACACCAAGCTCAAATTCAAAAGTCCCTTACGGAGCTTGAAAAATTGCTAGTCATGAGCAATTTGCAAAAGATCAGACTTGAACAACATGCTAGCAAGGATAATTGGGCAAGGGATGCCCTCGAACCTGTTAACGATAATATCGAAAAGTTGATTGAAGCTCATAGTAAGCTTCGAATAATCCAGCAGAGCATCTATTATTAGGTAGTGTGCATAATATGCTTACTTTCGATGCCAACCTGTTTGGTCTGTGAGTGGGCATCTTTTCTTTTCTAAAAGGCATCTTTATAATGGTGCCAGTATGTACTGGTGTGTTTTAGTGCGCCACTTGGTGCATCTTTAGGTGCATTATTGAAGTAGTGCGCTTTTCTTTATTTTGCTTTTGGACAGCACTGAGGTAGTGCTTTCCTTTATTTCATTTTCAGATCGCACTAGGTGTGTCAGTGCGCATCCTTTTTTGCGTGGGAGACAAAAGTATGTGGTAATCCAATTAATTGCATGACGATGGGGCCCAATGAGCAACCGATGCATTATTGAGATACCAGACTCGAGTCTCTATAAAAGAGTGTCATTCAGAAGTTGCAAGACACACAGAAAAACTCTGAAGTCTTACTTCTTCTCTTGTAATCTTATTCTATCAATAAAAACTTTCTCTTGCAATTCCATAAAAATCTTTGAAGCCAGCATTACTTATAATCCGAAGTTTCAAAGTCGATCAGTTCGTTTCCACTTTGGTATCAGAGCAAGGTTTGTTTCTTAATACTATTTATGGCTTTCTAAATTTCTGTGTGTTCTAGGTAGGCACTTAAGGGGGAGATTATTCCAAATCCTTAGAAAGTTCAAAGTTTGAAACATATATTTAAATTGATTAAGTCTGAGAACGTTAATTTAAAGTTTGAAAATTCTAAAAATTTTGGAAGAATCAAAAGAATCACACTGCCGTACAGTACTTATTAGAAAGGAAGATCGCGGATAAACACTGTGATGTGAGAGGAACTTAAGATCAATAGAAATTGTCATTCTAAAAATTAAATTCAAAGACTGTTAATTATTAACCCGGGTGCACAATTGAAGTAACTCTAGTATAAATACCAGGGAATATTCCCTCTAGAGTGGCAAAAACACAGTTTTGAAAATTCCGGGTGGCATAAACAAAATTGCCCCTATATTTTAACTGATAAGCATTCAAAGTTGTTGTTCTTTCTTTTTCATGTACAAAAGTTTTTTCCCAACCTGTCATTTTCAGACCTACAGAGTTGACCGTCAATGTGTTCTCAATTTTTATGAACCACGTCTCTAATTAATGCATTTTCATTTCTTTTTTTTATTTAAATATTGTTAGTAAAAAATTCTGTACTTGTACTGCTCTAAGACTCTAAGTCATGTAAATGCATGCTTTCAGATGGCGGGTCAGCTCGAAACTGTTGTCAACATATATGACAATAATAATAATTAATATATTATAATATAATATAATATTTTTCCGATGCGTATCCAATCTGATCCGATGCACATATCGACATAGCTAATGACATTAGTGACACTACACGACACGTTAAATGGAAGTACAGCAAAACTCAAAAAGTGCCATTACTACCTTCAAGTACCATGCCTTTCTCTTACTCCAACATTTTTTTTTTCTGGAAATAAGTAGAGCTAACCGCTACTTCACTACTTCAGCATATTTGTACACGTTTTCCTGCATAGTTCATTAGCATAATAGATCATGTAGGTTGTTGGCTGTCTTATATTGTACACTTTCGGAAAAGACGAATTCATAATTCTAAACTTTCCAATCTCTCCCCTGCTCTGCTCCCGACCACAAACAAGTACCATTAATTCTCATTCCTCAATCCTAAGTTAGGAGAATAATATATGTAAAAAATGGAGTACCAAATTAAATGTGCCCGGAGTGTGAGGAAGATCATTACTGGTCTTATGATTTCCTCTTTTCTGATCTCATTTGTGTATTCCTACATTTCTGCTTCGTCGTCAGTTCCACACACTACCCATCGCAAGTCTGGTACTCATCTCTATATATGATGCTTTTATATTTTTCTTACTAATGTATTCGAAATGTATTGAATCTCCAATTTTGCATATATTTCTTTCAAATTAAAAGTACATTTGCTGTATGGCTGATGAGAATGGCTCCTTGAATGTATTCCTTTTAATTTGCCGTCTTCAATTCCCATTCCCCACAAAGGGAGCTAATAGTTTGATCGCCTATACTTGTTTTAAAATTTATATTTAATTCTGTTTGGAAACCTATGTTACAGTACTCTGCGTACATAAGGTTAAATAACATATAATATATATTTGAATGAGAGAAATAATTGTCTAGTGCTCTATCCTTTGAACTCTTCGTATATATTCTCCTTCAATTTTCAAAATATTAAATGTAATTAAAGTATGCATTTTGATATTAAAATAGGCACCGTTTGGATGAAGGAAAAAGGAATAAATTTATTATAAACAATTCAAACTCTTCACAAAGTTACACATTTTCCAATACTTTTTCCCACTTCTTTCCTTCTTTCCTTCTTCCCACACCTATCCAAACGGAGTCATAGTGAATTGCTAAATTCTATGTATTGCTAGCTCTAAGCACTTTATGTTGGTTTACATTGTACCTTGCAGCGGGATTGAATGGTAAATCTTTGGGCATGCAAGGAGATGATCACATAACTTCAGGAAGAAAAGGTACCTAACAAGGGTAATTCTTTATTAGTCAGAGTTTTGTCTTTTTTTCTTGTCTTATATATAGAGCTATATGAATGCCGGTTTGCCTATTATTAGATTTAGGTGGAGACGGTCAACGGACCATTTCGGTCAACGTGCTATGTATTTTTTCCATTTCTAACATTGAGAGTCATTTAATTTTCGAAAAAAATTTGTTATGGTGAAAGTAGATCTAGTAAGCATTGCGACGTAGTAAAGACACACATAATGTTAAAAAAAATATCGTAAAGAACTAATTAATGACCAGAAAGAAGTATAAATATTTAGTTTAGTATCTTATTTCCACCTTATAGAATTGCAAAATAAATTGACATTTTCCTGTTTGATTCAATGCAAACTAAGTTTTTTATACAGTAAATCAATTGCGTGCAGAAGAAATTAGTGCATATAAAAAACGATGGAATTAAATTTTTTTTCTCTAATAACAGTAACTATCAGCATTCGTTCCACTATTTAGTTTCATTCTTTTTTTTAAATGTTAGTATTTTTTTGTGTGTCAAAATTAAAAGGAGAAGAGAACACGAAGAACAAAACTTCAAAGCTCCCACCACTGTTGTCTTGCGACCTTAATGACCAGAGGTCAGATGTATGTGAAATCCACAGCAATGTAAGAATTCATGGCAAATCGTCTTCCATATTTTTCAGTTCTGACCAGACCATGGAGTTGAAAGAAAACAGAACATGGACAATTAAGCCTTACACTCGCAAATTCGATAGTTATGTTATTGAAAATGTGAGAGCAGTGACAATAAAGCCCTTATATGCTTCAACAGAAGCCCCTAAATGCAACTTATATCATAACATCACTGCAGTCGTTTTCTCCAAGGGGATTTACGCTGGAAAAAACTTTTTTCATGACTTCAGTGATGTGCTTGTCCCATTGTTCATAACTGCCCGACAATTTGAGGGTGAAGTTCAAATACTTATGGCCGACTTGCAGCCAATTTGGATTGAGAAATACAAAAAGTTCTTCAACCAAATCTCGAATTATGAAATAATAGATTTCAACCAAGAAAACCAAGTGCACTGCTACCCTCGTGCCATTGTAGGTCTCTATAGCCATCATGATTTTACAGTAGATCCTTTAAGAACGCCGAATAATTATTCGATGCTAGATTTTGCTAAGCTAATGAGAAGGACCTATTCACTCGAAAGAGATTTCGCAACAAATCTGGTAGAGGGTAGTAAAATAAAGCCGAGGCTTTTGATAATAGCAAGAAATCGTACTAGAAAATTACTAAATATTGGTGAAGTTATTGCTGCTGGAAAAGAGTTGGGGTTTGAGGTTGCTGTCAACGAATCCTCTCTTCATACTAATATTGAGGACTTTGCAAGAATGGTGAACTCCTTTGACGTGATGCTGGCGGTTCATGGTGCAGGGCTAACCAATGAAGTTTTTCTCCCGACCAATGCAGTGGTGATTCAAATAGTTCCTTTGGGAAATCTCCATTGGATATCATATAATTATTATGGGATAGCACCAACCAAAATGATGCTCAAGTACCTGCAATACTGTATAAGTGAAGAAGAGAGCACATTGATCGATCTCTACCCGAGAGATCATGCGGTATTTAGAGATCCCGATTCAATCCACAGGCAAGGATGGGCAGCACTTGACAAGATTTATTTGAGCCAACAGAGCGTGAAAGTAAATATTACAAGATTCAAACCTATTCTGAAAAGAGCATTGGAATTGCTTGGCGACAGGAATTTTAATGTTGTGTCGCAAGAATTGTTGCTTTGTCCTGATTAGTGTATGAGCTATTAATCATTTGTAGCCCTAATTTCTTATACATTTGTTTAAATAATTTACTTATAAAATGTGAATTTGTTTTTTTTTTTGAGCAAAAAATGAGAGTCGTGCTCTCATCTTTCTATTAATAAAAAGAAGAACAATAGTTTAGCCAGAGGCTAAAAAAAAAAAAGAAAAAAAAATTTTAAAAAAAAATGCGGATAAAGTTCAGGTTACAAAGAGAATAAAATGTGAATTTGTTAATAGTACTCTCGATTTGAATCCCAAATTAAAATGATTATTGGAGATTTTATTATTGCATCACATACAATAAAATAGTGTGATATCTTGGATACTCACCCATTAAAATATTGCTGTTAATTCAGCTTCATCTTTTATGATTGCATCTTAAAATAGTCCCTTGCATTTTTTTTTTCCCCAAATATCTTGTTACCTCTTTCCTAATTTGAAAATTCTACATGCCCTGTGCATACATATTAAGAAGCTTTGGGTTATTGAACAGATATGAAAGACATTCAAGTATTAGGTACAGAAAGACGACACAATATATGACCATTCTACATTTTAGCATTAAAATTGATTTCTTATTTGGCATGGGGTTCTCTAAATAGTCCTATTTGAATATAAACTCAAACATATCAGACATGGATCTCAAATTTGCTTATTTGTTGAAACAAGGAAAAATAAAAACTTGCCAACCCACCCTAGGTCCCCACAAGGGAGTACTTGAATGAGTGCTGCATTAACATGCGAGAACATATTAGTTCCAATGTCTCAATCAGGAGTACTATTACCAGAATAGAACTTTTCTTTTTGGTGCCTCAGACATACGTAACTGATCTATGCTCACCATCTTTTTCAACATGTCACGGCTTGGAGTTGTGGTAGCTAGTCTAGCTACATTCTCAATTGATGCAGAATTTACTGGCAAAAACGATAAGAAGATTTCAATTAGAATCAAGAATAATAGATAATATGTGGTATTGTGTACCAAATCCAAACGAAAAATTAAATTATCTTTGACGGTCTCATTTTTTAAATCCGATAACTTCTATTTCAAATCGGTCTGTAATTCTCAGCCTCAAAAGCTTTTATAAAATCTTATTTAGTCAACCATGCACATTATAATCCTTAGTAAATATTTCTGCCTTCAAAATTAAAGTTTTTTATTACTCAGCAGTCAGCACACAGAAAATCATGCAGCAAAAAAACAGCGCAACGCATTGGGCCAGCACAAGCAAAAGATAATGAAATAGGCCGGTATTAACTGGTATAGGCTTCGTACCAGTTAGGGTTTACAAATTAACAATCCACAGTAAATTAAGAAATCAAATAAATAGCACAAAGGAGGTACTCATCAATACAACAGATGAGTCACCGGACCACCACCGCCAACACCTTGCTCCGCACACTGCCACCACCTCGCCTCGCCATAGCCACCACCTTAATCATCTCCGGCTAAGCTTAGCCTTATTTGGGGTAGGGGGTAAATTATTGGAAAAGAGAAAATACCAACTTCCAGAAAAAAATCAGAGATAAATACCCAGATCCAACAGCCCATATTAAAATAATTCAGATTTTGGATTGATCAAGCAAAATTCGGATTTGCATCACGCAAATCCGGTGACAGAAATTTTATAAAATTGCTAATTTACTTTTATGTTATTTAAATAAATTGTATAATAATAACTTCACACTAACATTTTTTTTCCAAGTTTTGTAAATGATGGAGAATAATCGATTGAACAGGTTTTAATAAAGTTGCATCTGAATTATTTTGTAATTAATTTTGAGTTCGAATTTTCTTACTTTGAAATAGCTCTTCTAAATTTAGTTTTACACAGTATATTAAAAATTTTTCCTGTTCAAGTATTTTGTTTTACTGATCATTGATTGATTGTTTTACATAATTTATGTTCTGAGAATTTAGCTTTAATTTCAAATTGTATCGATTTTTATAATGTTTCTTGCTTACAACTCTCACATGATTAATTTATAAATTTTTTAGGTTTACATATAATTTCATGAGGATTCACACCAACAGAGTTGACTATCCAGAGATTCCAACATGTTGGACACAAGCACTCGTCCAACATGATAAAATTTCAACTTTTGAGGTGAAAATGACCGATCTGAACCGTTCAAATTACTCTCCATAATAAAATCTCCATTGGGACCAAATTTTATATTTTTTCAAATTTTTTACTATTTTCTTGCAATTTTCGAAAATGCTCAATCTAAAAAGTTATGAACCCTCCAATTTTGCAAATTCGAAAAAAAAATAGTTAGAAAATTTGAAAAAATATAAAATTTGATTTTCAATGATATTTTAATATAGAGATCATCTTTAGCGATTCAGATCAGCCATTTGAAATTTTAATAGTTGACTTTTCGAATCGTGTTGGACATCCTATATGTTTGATTCTAGCATTACTCTAATAATATTGCCTAATTAACATTACACAATTCATATAAAATATGAATCGTAATTAAAAACTCACAGGATTGAAGAGAAGACATGGCGTTAGACCGAAATCCAATCTTTCTCAATTTTCCCTAATTAGTCCAAGTGATGGCACGAAAATTGGCGTTTTACTTTTTGTTCTCTTCTTTATTAGGCGAAAAAATTAGGAAGGGGTGCCTCTTAATCACATGAATAAGTATTATATAACTAAGGTAATTAAGGGAATCTAGATTAAATGAATATGGTCCATCCGATTTTTTATCAAAATCTGATTCACCATATAGATATACTAAATAAACTTGGTTCATATTTAAATAATATAGGTGAAATTAGTTATAATATTAATTATAATATCCATGTCTCTAATTAATGGATCGTCATTTCTTTTTGAGATGGGCTAAAATCAGCCACGACTGACGGATGCAACCGTCAGCTACGATCAAATCTCAATTTTCGAGATTCTAACAGTCGATCCGAACCGTTCAATGTGTTCTTCAGATTGAAATCTCATTGGAGACCAAATTTTACATTTTTCTGATTTTATTTACTATTTTTTTGAGATTTTAAAAAATCATAGTTATTGAGGGTCCATAATTGTTTAGATTAAGAATTTTGTAAAATGCCAAACAAATACTAAAAAATTTCAGAAAAATGTAAAATTTTGTCTCCAACGAGATTTCAATATGGAGAACACATTGAACCGTTCGGATCGACTGTTAGAATCACGAAAATTGAGATTTGATCGTAGCTGACGGTTGCATCCGTCAGTCGTGGCTGATTTTAGCCCATCTCTTTCTTTTTTATTTAAAATACTGCTAATAAGAAGTTCGGGATTTATACTCTTCTATGTCATCTCCAGATGCACATATCAGCACTTATAACAATAATAGGCAAATGCACATAATATAACATTGTTGCGGTGCGCATCCAATCTGATTCAACCCGATGCACATATTCACGTGGCTATAATATTGGCTCTCTGAAGTATAACGCATTGTTTAATTCACTGTGGGTGTGGTGTGTTTGGCACCCATGTGAACTAATTAGTTCATAAAACATCTAAACATACAATAACTAGTTTTTTTTATACAAATAATCTTAATTATTGTTCTTAAAAAAATTTTAAGTATTCATTAACTAACTGTTCACATGCTTGTTCGAGTATATTCCACACGCACCCACCTAAACATACAATAACTAGTTTTTTAAGACAAATAATCTTAATTATTGTTCTTAAAATTTTTTTAAGTATTCATAAACTTACTGTTCACGTGCTTGTTCGAGTATATTCCAATTTTATGTTGCATAGGTTCGGATTCGATGGTTTAAGAATAAAATAAACATTAGTTATTCAGAGTATAAAATATTATTCCTAAACGATCGAGAATAAATTTTTAGAGATCTAAAGTGTTATATTTTAGTGGTCCACATTTGGATTAGTTTTTTATTTATAAGGTATTTTAATCATTTTCTTAATGCGGATTAAAAAATTATTTGGACCACTTTTTAATCTGGATTAAAAAAATATCCAAACACTCTAAAAATAAAAAATAAATTTGGATATTGGACCACTTAAAATGACACTCTAGATCCCAAAAAAATTATTCTTGATTGTTTAGGGATAAATTTTTTTACTCGGAATAACTAATTCTAATTTTATTCTTAGATGATCCAAACGTCCATGTATTTCTTTTTAGAAAGGTTCCGGTATGATGTCACATATTTATATATGGTTTTAGGCCGGACTTTTACCAAAATCATAACTCAAAACCCTTGATTTTACTTGATTTTATATGATTTTAGTTTGTATTTGTAGAAATTTGGTATTGCTTGGGTTTCATTTTGATTTGTAGGAATTTGGAGCCAAGTCGCAGCGAAAACAGTGCATTTCGGCACGAAACGACACACGAATCGTGGTCCAGAGAATCCCGTGCGACCACACAGCGAAGTGGTGCGACCACACCAACTCAATTCGGGCTCGTTGCGTGCGAATTTGGCTCAACCATGGTCCAGCGACTCTGGTGCGACCGCACAGCATTTCTATGCGACCGCACGGGACTCCAAACCCTACCAAACCCCTATATAAGGCGCTCCATTCGTCTCGTCTAGGGTATCTTTCATTCCCCTTTCTTCCTTGGCGGCGCCGCGACCAAAACCACCTCAGATCCACCTCCAGTGGCCCATGTGCGACCGCACAGGGGTCTCGTGCGACCGCATCACACCTCTGCCGCCTCGGATCTCACCTCCTACGCCTCACCATTCCACCCAAGCATCTCCTTTGCTGGTCCAGAAGTCGATTGGGCTTGAGAAGGGGCGTCTTGCCTTCCCTTTTGATTTGGTTTTAGCATGGAGATTGTATCTTTGCATTCCTTTACTTTCTTTGCTTGTTTTACCATTATGTTAGGCTAGATTTAGATATGTTCTAGGGAATTTGTGGAGACCAAGGTTAGGTTTGTTGAATTGATGTAGTACTTGGTTTCTCTTGTATACTATTTGCTTGGTTATTGAATGAAGTTGCTTGTTTGTGTTTGATTGTCCAATTGAACCTCCTTTTAGGTGAATGGCCACACCTAACTTAGGCAAAAGGTGTAGATTGTTTAATTGAACCAAGTAGGTAATCAAGGTAGGTTAGGAGCCGAGAGGTGACCAACTTAAGCCTCAAAAGGGACAAGTTTCTACTTAGGCGAGAGTCTAGTAGATGCCTTTGTGAACCAACAAATAGACTTAGGATGGTTAAGCCAACATAACGAGAGTTGAGGTTTAATGTACCTAATGGGGACTTTAGGCTAGGTTCCGCACCAAATATTGTGACCAACATGACAAGAGTTGAGGTTCAAGAGTTTAGGTACGGCTAGACCTGTCCCATACAAGCTAGAAACCAATGTGTTGCATCAATCCAGCACTAACCATGGGCTGTGCGGTTGCACAAAGGACCTGTGCGGATGCACAGGGCTCTCTGCCTGCACTTGTCAAAGTTTGGTCACGAGAGTGAGAAGCTTTGACAACCCATGGTCTAACCAAGGTCGAAACTGAACCCCTAGGACTTTTTTATACCATATTTCATCACCAAAAACACCAAAAACTGCTATTGTTTTGTTTGTCTTAATTGATTGTTTTTGTGTTACCTTTTGATTAAGTCCAAAACCCATCATTCTATTGCTTAGATTTTGTGAATGAGTAAGGTCTAATACTCATCTTACCGTCCCTGTGGATTCGACCCCAACTGTACCAACGATTTGCCGTGCGCTTGCGGTTAATTTAGGTTACTTTTGGGTATTAGCTTATCACACATCACGGTACCACAATTTTAGAGCGCCACCAAATATCGCAACTTTACTTTTCATCAATAATTAATATTTTAAAATTTAAATGTTGAATCCAAATTGTTGATCTTATACAACTTAACGAGCGATGTATTTTTATATATGTTTTATAAAATTTGAAGTTGATTTGATATTTGACCAAAAGGGCAAACCATGAAGGTATTACAATTGATCTATCATAGTTAACAAGATTCGTTCATTTTTTAATCTTTTGATCAAATATCAAATTAACTCTAAATTTAATAAAACATATATGGAAATGTATCGTCCGTTATGTTGTACAAGATTAACGGTTTGGATTTAACATTTACTGTAAAAAATATTAATTATTAATAGAAAGTAAAGTTGTGATATTTAATGACATCTAAAGTTGTCGCACTGATATTTATTTATTTTTTGGTTACTGATTATAAGCATTCAAAGTTCGTCGTTTCTTCCTTTTCATGTTTCTAGAAAAAGTTTTTCTCCAACCTGTCATTTACACACCGATAGAGTTGACCGTCCATGTGTTCTCATTTTTTATGAATTTCATGTCTCTAAATATTGCATTTTCATTTATTTTTTATTTAAAATATTGTTAATAAAAAGAACTCAGTATTTGAAGTGCTCTGAGTTTTGTAGATGCTTTTAGATGGCAGATCAGGTCGAATCTGCATGTTTGTCAAGGCATATGTGTTAGGAAGTGTGTAATTTTCGATTTTTATGCTAATTACAAGTTAATTAAGCCATCGAAACAACACACACAACGAATCGTGCACAAAAGCCAAGTTAACACAAAGAGATTAAGGTGGAAATTATACCTCCCGCGAAATCGTATTCGCGGGGCTCGATCCTACGGCATGGGAACCGATGGCGTGCTTCTCCTTCGTCTCCAAATCACCTCGAGTCCACCTAGAGATTAACCAAGGTCTAAATCGATTCGTGCTAGCGATTCGATTAGAACAAAGCTAATCCAAGGTATTCTCTCTTCTTCCTTAATTAACATTTTAATAGGTGGAGAGAATATGCTCAACTCATGAGCTAATGGAGGGAGAGAGGAGGTGAGGTGGCGCCGGCCAAGAGAGGGAGAGAGGGGGCGGCTAGGGTTAGGGGAGAGAGAAGGTTGAATTTTGCATCTATACATCTCTATATATAGTGCATAATCCCTACCTACCACCAACCCATTATTTACATAAAATGCCACTCTACCTACCACCAAGGCCGGCCTCCTTCTTGGGCTTTTTGGGCCTCTTAACTCACTCAAACAAGCCTCTAATTCATTTAATTAAAAGCTACTCCAAATGCTCTTTAATCGGGCTATATATTTAATGCATATATATTAGCCCAATAAATTAATATAACTATTTATATTAAATTGAGTTGAACTAAAATAATTATTAACCAATTAATAATTATTCTAGGATTAGCTAATACATTAATTTATTTCAATATGATCCATTTGACTTAATTAATTATAACGGTGTATAATTAATTAATCAACTTATCATATTTCCGCAATACGAGCTATTGCGAATAAATAAATAATGCACTGTCTTGGTCAAAACTCTATTTTGTGTGACCCTTTGAGGATTTATGCTAAGTTGGACATGGAATGAAATCGCTATTTAATTCCAATAATCATAAGCGGTATCTAGCAACACGTTATGATTCCCAATTCGCATAAATAGTGTACTGCTACAGTATTTAAATCCTGCATAAGAGAATAAATGAATTTCCCTATTTTGATTCTTATGTCACACGATATCATCGTATAATCCAAGATAGGAATGTGTCATTCTTGCAGATTATACGTTTCTTGATCTAGAGATAATTGTATAAAGTTGCATGCAAACAATCTATCTCCATCAAGGGGCCCAAACAGATATCGTCACTCACTAAGTGAATTAATGAGGGACATACGGTTTTCTTGATGATTAACTTTTCCCCGCACAATTCAAGAGAACATAAATAAAGTCCGTATAGCAGCCCTTATCGGGAATCAGCGGTAGACAGTATTTATTGAACCTATCCTCATGTGGAAAAGATAAACATCTCAAACTTAGAACCAAAATCATAACGAAATAAACAATGACACATAACACAATCCATATGTTTATTTCGATGGGTCAAGTCCTGTGCTATGTTCCATAACATACACATATGCAATCAAGTTGGCAACTCTTTACCTATGATTTGTAGAACTTAATCATCACTTAACTTGCATACTAATCTTATAAGATAATTAATGTTCCTTGTTAATTATCAAGATTATGGACCGTTTAGATTTATTATTGTCATTCTAAAGAATGATCCACAGAGATCTACAATTCAGATCCTCAACCTGAATAATCTGTCAATAATAAACCTAGGAACAGATGATGAAATATCATCCAAAACATAAACTAATAATTAAGTCATTAAATTATTGACTTCTAGGACATAACTCCAACAATCTCCCACTTGGCCTAGAGTCAATCAGTAGTGACTTCTAGCCAACGAAGAATTGAGAACGATGTCATATATCTACATATATACATGTCTCGGACCTCAATATAAATAATACGCTTAAAGCTAGTTACTCATACGTCCACCACGTATGGATGCATAACTGCATCTCGTATACTGCTCAAGGTAGAGGTCATGCTAGAGTGTTCGCTGTGTTCGCGAACCTATCCAAATTTGTTCGACCCTATATATATATACTACTATATATATATTCTTGATCATCATCATATGATATCAAGTGATATCGTTATAGATCATATTTGAATCTCCAATGTAACATTGGGTTCTTTAGGAGTAAGTTGTGGTTCGAGATGCATAGTACCATAATAACTCGACTAAGAACTTGATCCGAAATAAACTTCTTTTATTGCTTCACAAGTTGCTATGTATTTTGCTTTGGTGACGGAAACGGTTGTAATATTCCATTTAGAACACTTTCTAAACTTACAACACCACCTCTTAAGCAAAATATGTAGCTCAATCGTGATTATATCAATCTTTTGAAAAATTTTTATTGGTGTAACAACTTACACTATATTTCTTTCATCTCAAGAGATGAAATTTTATATCACTCTTTCTCATAAGGTACTCGAGGATATCCTTGATTATCGTCCAAATGTGTCTCTCTTGTATCCATTTGACAACTGTTTGTCATATCCTTTGGATACTACACATTGGGGCATATGCATAAATATGGCGTACGAAATGAAACTCATAATGAAAGAATGCTTGAACTATTTCATGCACTTTCTTGAATTGAGTTGCAATAGACCGAGTTAAACACTCAAGTCATGCCATGTGACGTATAGTTAGACATCCTTTCTTGGAGTGTAACTTTCGTGTTTCTAGAACACTTCGTCAATATATGCATATTTGCTCAAACCTAACATCCATCATAATCTATCTTTATAGATTTTGTTTCCTTGAATTAGGTGATTTCGCCCAAGTTCTCATTTGAGAAAGCATTCTCCAAAGAGATCTCGACAATATTCATTTTCTTAATGTTATTCCCAATTTAATGAATTGTTAACTTGAACAATACAAGTAATACAATTATGCTCTCACTGAATATCTTGTTTATACAAGATACTTTTTGACGAAGTTCAACTCCTTGACTTCCTTGTCAAAACTTTTATTCCAATCTCCACAACACTTGCTTTAATCCATTAATGGATCCTTGAAGCATGCGTATGTTTTTAGCAATACATTAAATAAAACCTCGATTTGTGTCGAATGCACAACATCTTCCTTCATTCATACGAAGAAGGCGGTTTTATGTGTTTTTCCATATATCGACATATATGAAATACAACTATTGCTATAATGATCTTTATTGACTTATACATAGCCACAAGCAAGAAGTTGTGCTTTGTACGTAGTCAACTAGCCATCGACTTAGACATAGCCACAAGCGAGAAGCCGCGCTTTGTACATAGTCGATTTGTTATCCATGTCGATCTTTCCTTTTGAAGATCTAAACGTTCTTGATGGATTACTCCTTCATGAACATCAACCAAGGTCTATACTTTGTTGTTATACATGGATTTTATTTAAAGATCATATGAATTTGAACCATATATGTGGAATCGGATCGTTCCATCGTTTTCTTATTTATCAACGGATTCTCATATGCTAAGTTTGAGAATGTCATGAAGCCCATGCACCAAACGGCTTAGGCAATCAACTCTCGTTGATCTTTTGTAGGATTGGTACTTGAGGTTCATTAACTACTTCCACAATGATTTGTCGAACGAGTTCTTGACTCCTCATATATTCCATGAGTTTCTCAAACATCATCAACTCGTGAGATGGTTGAGTCCTCATTAGAAGGAGCATACTATTAAACTTCTTTCAAAACAACTTGTGAATGAAGTTTCGCTCAACTCCCACTAAGTACCATGTATGGAGTGACAAGTTTCCCATAAGAGTACTTCTTGTAGTGACGCATAAACTATTTTAATGCTCACTTTACTCCCACTACTTCTTCTTGAGAATTTCAATTCATCAAGACTACATTATGATTAGCAACAACTACTTTGTTCTTATCATATTCGTGGAAGTAGTGCTTTTTGATATAAAGCATCCTACAAATATATAGTGTCTTATTTGGTTTAAGCTTATAAGTCCACAATACTTGAAATAAGCTTCTCAACACCAAATCTCGAGAAGTATTATACTTAGATATCAAAATCTCCTAAGATATCTTCTTCAATAGACTTCGATGGAACATTATTCAGTGTGAACAATATTGTCCTCAAACATAATTCCCTAATACGAGTCGTATAAGTCAATTTGATTTATTACCGATCGAACTATACGAAATATTGTTCGATACCTCCACTCTTGGACACATTATTCCATAATGTTCCTCATGGAGTGAGTTATGAAACTATTTTCATACTCTTAAGATAATATTTCAAATCATGTGACTTAACTATTTACCATGATTAATTGTAAGACTTCCATTTTTCTTGAAAGGTCTTTTAAACTTTACTCTTGAACTCCTTTGAACTAGTCAAAAAGTTCATACTTATACCTTATCAAATAGATATGTTAATATCTACAATGATCGTTGGTTAAGTAGTAAAGTATCAATAACCTTTCATCGCACAAGTACTTATTGGTCTTTATACATCGATATGTAAAAAGTCCTAATAAAGTCACTTGTCCTTAAACCTTTGTAGGTTAAAGGCGCTTTTATCATTTAACAAACATGATTCGCATATCAATCGATTTGAAATCGAATTGAATTACAAGCTCTACGTTACGGAGACTCTCGTAATGCGATTCTTGTTTATGTATGTGACTAAGCGGTTATATATAACATGAAAGTCAAATACTTTATGTCAAGTCTTACGCATCCTATTTGTCATTCAAAACTTGTTTATCTATTTCAAGCAAATTCAATCAAGATGCATGAAATCATATAAACAAATCTAGAATAAAAGAACTTGTCTTTTATTAAACATAATCATTCATTTCATTGAATATGAAATGGAGATGTTTTGAGAAGTTAGGATTAAGGCATGCAACCTTCAATTCCTAAACAAACTCTTAATAAAGACAACTCTACGTATTCAATGGTAATGACTTAGACGAACAAGTCATTTCCTATACGGAGTTTACTTTACATCTCTCGAACATTCTCTTATTCTTCATTGCTAACACATTTCGTTAAATGCGAGCATATGAACTAGTATCAAGTTACTAGTGTAAATTAGAGATAGTAAGATATTTGAACGACAAATACACTTTAGGATTAGAATATTTCTAATCGTCACAATCATGGTATTTCGGACAACCTTTCAAATGCCTCCCATAAACGGCAAATGAAATATCTCATGTGACGTATGGTCATAAATGAGAGTCTCGAAATTTCAACTCATACCTTGGTGAAGTATTTCTTGAATACTTAACCAATTACCTTTTTCACCAACAAGTGTGCGAAGAAGGTAACATTATATCCTTTATAATTTCAAAGAGATCGTATGACAATATCAATAATCCTTGATATCGGAGATCAATATCTCTAGTTATCAATTAGCTACTTAAATCTTTCGATTTGTAAGCCAATGAAACGTTCATGTATAAAAGAAGAATCTCTTTGTCAACTCATACTCTTTATACTCGATCATAAATGATGGAGTTAATATCTACTTTCTCCAAGAACGCTTTCTTGAGTAAGTGGATGAGAGCGTACGAGTTAAATCTAGTCCATATGAATTCTCTAATTCAAAGGTCTTAGAACTTTCAAATGAGGATATTAGCCACACGCTTTATTGAATAACTTTTCGCCAAAAGTCAATCAATCATCGCGTTGCTACGTTCGGGTAGTTTGAGAAAAGTTTTGGGAATTGACATACTCAAGTTTCTCTTCGCTAAGATCGTGTCTTAGGAATCGGTATTACTTCTTTAAGTGAATACTTTTAGAAACGAGTTTGTTCATTTTCAAAGATTGATCGCAACAAAATTAACAATTTTAACATCTATAACAAAATCAATTTAAGGTCAATTAGTTTATGCAATTGTTTTATTTATAACAAATAAAACTCCCACTACATTTATTTAATGTCCCAAATGTAGTTGGTTTTCCAAGATCCCGGTTTTCATCAAGTAGAGCCTGCTATGGCACGTCACCCTACTTAATTAGACAAGGTAGGTTCTCCAACCAATCATATCGTTCCATATGATTCTTGGTTTGTGAATATCTAAGTATATTTACAAACTTCGCCCCGATGTCCAAACTCTAGTTGGGTCCATCGAAAAGTAACCTCTCACTATTTGCTCCTTGCAAATCTTAGCTATTTGCACCCCGACTACCGAATTGGCAATCATGACGTCCGCTTGGGCGGACCGCGCCATGAGTGACAATCGGCGTGAAGGGGATAGAGAGAATGAGGGCGATTTCACTTAATCGAGTTTTAGTTGGGACTATCAATCATATGACACTTGTTTGGTGGTCGTGTAAGCATACACCCACACCTAGCCTATGACAATTCATAGCAATCACAAGCAATCACATATAAGCATCTCATAGTTGTGGGTTTGTATGGCTCCCGCTTGCATTAGTTTCGCCACATCGTCCATGGAGCAAAACTAATCTAATCCTTGTCCCTTCCCACTAAATTCTATAAGGATCTAAATCCTATATAAAATAAAGGTACAAAATACATGTGAAAACATCCTATTCCCATCCTAACCTTAGGGGCATGCAAGCCTCACAAGTTACATCAAAAATTAATCAACAAATTAATTAATTAATGGCACCAAAGGCCGCATTACAAACATTCACACATGCATTCAAATACAACCACAAGGCATTGAGTCTTGAGCCATACTAAACCCACTATCCACCTACAAAACAAAGTTAGCACATACAAGCACTTTGTTTCCAATTAACGATTTTCAAGCATCTTTGCGTATCGTTTGCCATAAGTAAATTCCGTGTACAAATCCTCAATTTTAAACAACAAAACTTGTTTAAATTCATTTAGAAAGTTCTTTCAACATCCCATAACAGAAAGGAGATCAAACAAGGAGTTTTCTAATTAATTTCAACTAGTTTGAATACTTAGAAAAACAGTAATTTACCAAAAAACGTAACTAATGGAATCCAACAAAAACAACAGTTTTCGGTCTCCAAAAATTCTCAAATAAATTACTTAAGCTCCTTATCAAAGTTGTGACTACCAGTAAAAAATTCAAGAAGAGATCTTAAACCATCTGGGAGAATCAAAAAAGACAAATCTCTTACAAGTGCACGAAACACCGTTATGAGATTTTCAGCTTATCCTCTCAACCATTTGGTCTGTTAGACCACCTTCTATCCAGTTTTTATATATACAATATACATAGAAAAACTTGTTTAGACTACAGGCTATCCATTCATGAAAAGAAAACAACCAAGTTCAGTTCAATAATATTAAGTTACAGCCTAAACAATCAACAAATTCTGTACTGGAACAGACTGTCAATCGAAAGGTTTTAACCTAGTTGAAGGTCCAAAAATCCACGAAAAATTATGAAATTAATTTTCCTGGAATCCTAACTCAAAATAGAACAACTCCATTTAAACAGAATTTTTAAAGGAGTTCTCAGTTGGTACAGTTTATTAGAACAATCGATTTGCTCAACAAACTGGATCTGACAAGATCTTCCTTTTCATACTTGAAAACCCACTAATTAATCCGAGTCATGCAACAAGTTATACATGCTCAGAAAGAGCTTCAAGTCCTCTTTATTTCTAGCCATAGAACACTGGTACTTATATTCAAAATATAAATCTTTCAAGCCATTCAAACAGGACAGTGCGAGCAGAAACTGGTTCTGCGCACTGTCGCCGTTTTATTCACAGTAAATCCATACTAATTCAGAAAAATGTGAATCTAACGCCAAAAGAATCACAATCCACAGATCTACAACTTTCATGCAGATGGAAAAAACTTCCAGAGAACTTATCAAAGCGAAAAACGCGAAACAACACAGAAAATACCATTTCCAGACAGCAAACAAACGCATCATCTCTACTAATCCGTTAATTAGCTAATTTCTCTTAATTAAGTGTCAAAATAGCTTAAGTACGACCATGTGCTCTGATACCACTGTTAGGAAGTGTGTAATTTTCGATTTTTATGCTAATTACAAGTTAATTAAGCCATCGAAACAACACACACAACGAATCGTGCACAAAAGCCAAGTTAACACAAAGAGATTAAGGTGGAAATTATACCTCCCGCGAAATCGTATTCGCGGGGCTCGATCCTACGGCATGGGAACCGATGGCGTGCTTCTCCTTCGTCTCCAAATCACCTCGAGTCCACCTAGAGATTAACCAAGGTCTAAATCGATTCGTGCTAGCGATTCGATTAGAACAAAGCTAATCCAAGGTATTCTCTCTTCTTCCTTAATTAACATTTTAATAGGTGGAGAGAATATGCTCAACTCATGAGCTAATGGAGGGAGAGAGGAGGTGAGGTGGCGCCGGCCAAGAGAGGGAGAGAGGGGGCGGCTAGGGTTAGGGGAGAGAGAAGGTTGAATTTTGCATCTATACATCTCTATATATAGTGCATAATCCCTACCTACCACCAACCCATTATTTACATAAAATGCCACTCTACCTACCACCAAGGCCGGCCTCCTTCTTGGGCTTTTTGGGCCTCTTAACTCACTCAAACAAGCCTCTAATTCATTTAATTAAAAGCTACTCCAAATGCTCTTTAATCGGGCTATATATTTAATGCATATATATTGGCCCAATAAATTAATATAACTATTTATATTAAATTGAGTTGAACTAAAATAATTATTAACCAATTAATAATTATTCTAGGATTAGCTAATACATTAATTTATTTCAATATGATCCATTTGACTTAATTAATTATAACGGTGTATAATTAATTAATCAACTTATCATATTTCCGCAATACGAGCTATTGCGAATAAATAAATAATGCACTGTCTTGGTCAAAACTTTATTTTGTGTGACCCTTTGAGGATTTATGCTAAGTTGGACATGGAATGAAATCGCTATTTAATTCCAATAATCATAAGCGGTATCTAGCAACACATTATGATTCCCAATTCGCATAAATAGTGTACTGCTACAGTATTTAAATCCTGCATAAGAGAATAAATGAATTTCCCTATTTTGATTCTTATGTCACACGATATCATCGTATAATCCAAGATAGGAATGTGTCATTCTTGCAGATTATACGTTTCTTGATCTAGAGATAATTGTATAAAGTTGCATGCAAACAATCTATCTCCATCAAGGGGCCCAAACAGATATCGTCACTCACTAAGTGAATTAATGAGGGACATACGGTTTTCTTGATGATTAACTTTTCCCCGCACAATTCAAGAGAACATAAATAAAGTCCGTATAGCAGCCCTTATCGGGAATCAGCGGTAGACAGTATTTATTGAACCTATCCTCATGTGGAAAAGATAAACATCTCAAACTTAGAACCAAAATCATAACGAAATAAACAATGACACATAACACAATCCATATGTTTATTTCGATGGGTCAAGTCCTGTGCTATGTTCCATAACATACACATATGCAATCAAGTTGGCAACTCTTTACCTATGATTTGTAGAACTTAATCATCACTTAACTTGCATACTAATCTTATAAGATAATTAATGTTCCTTGTTAATTATCAAGATTATGGACCGTTTAGATTTATTATTGTCATTCTAAAGAATGATCCACAGAGATCTACAATTCAGATCCTCAACCTGAATAATCTGTCAATAATAAACCTAGGAACAGATGATGAAATATCATCCAAAACATAAACTAATAATTAAGTCATTAAATTATTGACTTCTAGGACATAACTCCAACAATATGACAATAATAATATAATATTAATTGTTTTGATGCAGATATTGACATCGTTAATGACACTAGTGACACTAAAGTAAAATTAACAGTATTATTATTGTCATGTGTTGACAGACATGCAGATTCGACCTGACCTACCATCTGAAAGCATCTACATAACTCAAAGCACCGCAAATACTGAGTTCTTTTTATTAACAATATTTTAAATAAAAAATAAAAATGCATTAATTAGAGACATGAAATTCATAAAAAAATGAGAACACATGGACGGTCAACTCTATTGGTGTGTAACTGACAGGTTGGAGAAAAACTTTTTCTGGTAACATGTTGACATCGCTAATGACACTAGTGCCACTAAAGCAAAATTAATTTCTTAACTGAGCCTATGATCCAAGCATCTAACTTTTCTCAAGTTTCAAAGTTGGATAAACCAAACTCCAGCAAGTCAGCAACCAATTATCAATGTGGGATTTTCTTTTTTTAGTCTAAATGTTACAAATATGTAAAAATTTAAGACGAGAGAACATCTGAATTTAACAAATGGTTTCTGTACACCAACGAATTACAGTGATTAAGATTAGAAACTAACAATTTGGTTGGTTTTATATATTGATAAATAAATTAACATAACGAAAAACAAAAACAAAAGATGCTTCTTTAAGAAAAACCAATTTTGCTGCCTCTTGTACTATAATTCCACTACGTGCGCAATCAAGTTAAGCCTCAAAGCAAGAGAATACACCACCTCTCTCATAGAAAAACCAAATGCTCCTGTAAATTTATCCATGCCCAACCTTAAATTTTGCTTCTTTAGGAAAAGTCTCACCAATTGCACTCCACCCCTTTCATTGTACCGATTGCGGGTCTCTGAAAATAGTGTGATTTCTTAGGTACTCATCTGTTAAAAAGCTATCTTCTGGTGCGATCTCGTACTGCGAGCTTGTTGGAAATATTAAAGTAATCAACTTAAATTCACAATGATCATAGATAAAATAGAGAAAATATTTTGGTGATGTGTAAATCTTGCTACATTATTTTTTTTTCATTACTTTATACTTCTATTACATCTATTACATAATAAGAAAAATCTTTTCTAATACAATATTGTCTAGAATAACAATTGATTTCTTATTTTCTAATTGTCATAAAACTAAAAACATAACATATATAAATTAAGAAATAAATATTATCAAAGACTACTACTTAAAAAAAAATTAAATTTCTATGTTGGTATGTCATTGCTTCAGCAGATTCATGTCAATATACCGACACTACTAGCTTACCATTCACTTTCCTAACATAGTTGTGTCGGCTTTCACATTAACTCGCTTGCTTCAAGCATCAACATAGCAAGTTCGTCATCTTCCTCTTCTGCCACATACGCCTTCTCATTTTTAAGTTGAGTGCATTCAGAAGCAAAGTGGCCATATTCTGAGCAATTGAAACACTTAATTTTTGACTTGTCAAATTTTCTATGGCTCTGTTTGGATGGTGTGGGAAGAAGAAGAATAAGGGAAGAAGTGGGAAGAAGTATTGGGAAGTGTGTAACTTTGTGAAGAGTTTGAATTGTTTCATAATAAATTTATTTCCATCTTCCCATCTTCTCTTATTCTCACTCTCATCCAAACAAAGCCTATATGGTGTTTTTTCTTCGCCGCCTTTCTTTTCTTTTAGAGCTAATGCTTCCCATTGTGCACGTGTCAACAACAATTGTTTTTCTTCGTCTTCAAATTTGCGTCTCCCTTCCAAACTTTCCTAAAGACTCGCAATCGCTCTATTGCCTCTGTAACAGACATTGTGGTCATGTCCCTCCATTATTTTATGGTACCAATAATTGAAAGAAACCTATCGGGAACAACTCAAAATAATTTTTCAACTACAATATTTTGTTTCAATTTTTCTCCAAAAGAGCTAATTTCTCTCACAACACAACTAAATCTCTTTGGAAAATTAAGAATGAGAAATTCATTCGTACGGTGGAAGGTGCGATACTGCGATTTGAATAGGAGAGCTGGAGAGGAGATTTCTGATCGGATCGGAATTCGGAAAAGGAAAGAATGAAATTGGAAAAGCTGGGCCATAATCGAACAGCCCAGGAGCCTGCTAATCAATTTCCATAAACAACGCCCACAGCTTACAGGCCCATAATAATGCCTCATGGTCACGGCCTCTTACAGTCTTACCGAAAAGAAGCCTTCAGTCTTCAGGGAACGGAATCCTCTACGGAACTTTAAAGTTCCGCACGATGCAGGACTTTTTATCTGATCCGTTTGATCAAATCCAACAGTTAGGATTTACAGACGCTAAAAAAATAAAAATATATCCATGCGATAGTTCCTCTCCGTTCTTTCTTTAATTTCCGTCATACTCTCCGTCCCCTTTCCTCTTGTGAACGCTAGTTTCCTTCGAAACCCTAGAATGGTGATTACATCGGAAACAACTCCTCTCCTCAACTCAGCCGATTTGTTGCTCTCTCTACCTTCTCTCAACGAAACGTGCACTCTCTGCCCTCTAACTCTTTCTGAATTTTTCACATTTTGTGGCTTTTCTCGAGATATCAGACAAACAAGCTCACTCCTCATTTTCATAATTTATTTTCCTTTTCGTTGAATTGATGCCTTTCTGAGTGAATGGAACATTAGCAAGGTTGACCAATCTTTCTTTTCATGTCATCCCTAACATCCTCAAGGACAGTAAGAGGTTCACTCTCTCACCCCCTTTCCTTAAATGCATTCTATAACGTTTCATTAATTGTCGTCAATTGTTTGTTGGTCATAGCATATAGCATGAGCAAAGAATCTTTCACATTCTTGAGCAAGTACTTGGCAACATTTTTGGGTACCGGTGAAAATGCAGTTGCTACGAATGAGGTGGAGGATGCTGAACGTGCTATTGTTGAGTTCATCAAATATAGAGGTTGGATTTCTATTAGCTTTCTTGCAAATTTAATCATTGTCACCCATACAATACATAGATGGATTTATGTTTTTTTTTGGCATGTTTTATTTTCTGAGTTCTTTGATTACTTTTTGTCATTTTTTTTAACCTTCAATTGTTTTATTAATATTGGAAAGCTGGATAAGTGTGTAGTACTTAGCAATTTGTGCTGGTTTTAAAGAGACCATTGAACCAGGTGTTTGTCTAAGTCAAGGTACTTGTATGCTACAAAGTCATTTGGAGTATGAAAATACCTCTCAAGATTAAAATTTTTATATGGTTAGTTTGTAAACAAAAGATATTGACAATATCGCATTTGGCTGCTAGAGGTTGACAAGGAGAGGTTCACTGTTTTTGTACTGACAATATCGCATTTTTGAATCAATTTCAATTTACACCACCTATTAGCTTAGAAGGATTATTCCTCTTAGAAGCAAGGTTACAAATTAATAGAAAAGCTTTTTGGATTTGGTGCAGTGCTATTATGTGGGTATTTTGGAATATGAGAAATAATGCTTGCTTTGCTGGTCAAACAAGAGCCTCTTTGAGAGGTACAGGTTTGATGATAAACAAGTTGTTACAATATTGGTCAGGGTTATGGAATGACAAGCTTAAGGAAGCAGTGCAGGGCATTACTCCACAACTCGATGAGCTGGCAGATGGAAGGCAACATTGAAGAGGAGTTGGAGATCTTTCAGAGTACAGGAGATGGTTTATAGTTCTACATGAATGAAGGGGAGATAATGGTGATGGATGTGTGATAACGGTTTGTTATGGTTTTATTGCTTGTAAAACGCTTCTTCTGGCAATGGGTCTTTAGATAGCGGTTTTGGCACTAGTAAAAGTGCAGGGGAGCAGATGGTTGTTTGTTTTGTTATGGTTGTTTGTAAGAAGGGCAGCTGGTACCAGCAATTTGAGAGCCATTGTATTGGTATATGGAGTGATATGTTACAAATTCATTTTTCTTGATTTGTTATTATGTTGTGTAGTGTTTGATTTAACAATTTTGTCCGCCAAACATTATTCGGATTTAACATAATGACATACATGTGTATACTTGCAGGTACCAATCAAATTATCATACATAATCTTCATATTTCTATACATCTTTTAATGAACCACCTTTACACGTTATCTACACTAACTTTTAAAGAATAGCTCTGTACTTGAGAAATAAACAAGAGGTGGCAAATTGATTTTCATAAACAGTACATAATTGTTCGACCTTTTCCAAATGCCTAATGTTTGCATAACAGTACACAAGAGGTGACAAATTGATGTTGCATGAAATCTATTAAAAAGAATATTATACACCAATCAATTAGAAAAAATATTATAATCTGAACTATACAGAAGATTGGAATACATCCTTTTTCAATCTGAACTATTGAGAAAGTACATACAGGGATAGTCAATACAAAAAAATGATCGGCGATATTTTGATAGGTAATATTTTGATATTTTGATAGTGAATACTAAATATCGGGGACATTCTAATACTCAATACCAAATATCAACCATAAGTCCATAATTAAAAAAGAACAAAAAAAAAACGCAATGCCTTTGTATTGATAAAGCACATACAGCATAGTGACGAAGATTTTTTTGCATTGTGGGCTTGTGGCACCACTTAACTCTTGGGTTGTCTTGATAGACCCAGATAGAGGATTCTTTTTTTCCAATCAATTTGATTTGAAATGCACAGATAGAGACGCACGGAGGAGAAAGACAAAAGGGTTTGGGTATTCTTAGACGGGAAACGACAGAGAGACGGAGATAGTTATTCGCGTGAGGTTTTTTTGTTCCGCCTGTAAATCCTGACCTTCAGATCCGATCGAACAGATCGGACAGTGCAAATAAAAAGTTCTGCATCGTGCGGAACTTTAAAGTTCCGTAGAGGATTCGGTTCCCAGTCTTCAGAGCACAAATGCACTATGCAGTGCTCCCGCGCGTAAGAATATCCTCCACAAACGACCGTATCGCCAGACAAACACCTTTTTTCGATCTCTCTCAATTTCCTTCCAAACTCCATGGAACCAACCATCCCAACTCTGCTTCTGGTTCCTCTCCAACCTCCTCTGCCCCCCTAATTCCAACACCTGAACCCTAGACGAAAGAAAGAAACCATGTCCCTTACCCTCCCTCCTCTCACCAAAGTGACCAAACCCCAATTCAACTTCAAATCCAAGCACCACTTCCTCCCAATTCTCTGCTCCTCCAACTCCCAATCCAATCCTTCCCCTTTCTCCCTTGTCTCCTTTCTTCGCTGGGTCCCTGACTGGGCCGATGGAGTGAAAGAGAGCCGTGTGCGGGACCCCCGGCCTCTCTACACGCCAGAGAACTGGCGGGAGCACCGCAGCTCCCGGCGCCATCTCCGGCACCTACTCACCTCCCTCTCCTCCCGCGTCATCCTCTCCCTCATCCCTCCTGTCTTTTCTCTCACCACATTTGCGGGATTCATCGCCCTTTATAACACGGCTGTTTCTCTTGCATGGCTGCCGAATTCCATCTTCCCTGTTCTCAAGGCATCGCCGCTGCCGTACCAACTGACTGCACCTGCACTGGCACTCTTGCTGGTGTTTAGAACTGAGGCATCTTATTCGAGGTTCGTTGAGGGGAGGAAGGTCTGGATGAAGGTGATTTCTGGCGCTGGGGAGCTTGCCTCTATGGTTCTTAATTTGAGACCGAAGGATGATTGGAGTATTAGGAGTAGCCTGATTAATTACATCATGGCATTTCCGGTGGCCCTTAAGGTATTACACTTGTATGAATTGCCATATTTTTGCTGTTGCTGCTGTTACTGGTACATTTTTACCAGATTACACTCTTGTACAATATCGATGAAGGGTTAATGTTGAGTTGAGATTATGGAGCTAAGTCATCAATTTCAGAGAACCTTTCATGTTATATTGCCAAACAATTCTGGGTTAGTGTTAAATGAATTGTACTAGCAAAAAGGTTTTAGGCAAACTTATAGGTGTTTACAAGTATAGCAAACTGCAATAGGCAACCAACCTTAAAAAAATAAGGGAAAAAAAGAAGTGTAGCTAACTAGAGAGATTTTACTAATTCTTTTCTGCATGTACCAACCAGAGTACCACACTAATTGCTTCTATGCATTTTAATCAATGCACTATTTTGTGCTTAATTAGTGATTTACTGATTCTAGTAATCTTTGTCCAAATTTACTTAGCTAAAGACCATATGCCACTAGGAACAAACAGTGCCTCGCTTTCCGTAGAGGATATGTTGTGATAATTTTGTTAGCAAACAAGGCATATATCGGTATCTTGTTATTTATTTGTCTTAATATGCTTTAGATGTAAGATAGTAGCATACCTTTCTTAAAACTAAAAAGATCATAGCCCAGGAAGCTAATATGGATCTATTTGCAGTGCCACGTTGTCAATGGCTCAGACATAAGAGCAGATCTGCAGAATTTACTTGAAGAGGAGGATATGTCTATTCTTCTTAGGTCAAAGCACCGTCCTCGCTGTATTATTGAGTTCATTTCGCAGTCCCTTGATGTTTTGCACCTTGAAGAACAGAAAAGAAATCTCATGGTGAAGCATATTGTCCATTTTTCGCCCTTTATTCTCATAAAGCTAGTGTTATGTCTTTTCCTATTGTGAAAATTTGTTCTTTCGAATATTCTAAAATGACTTGGTACAGTATTGCATTATCCCGACCAAATTTTTGTTGTAACAAGCACACAGTTTTGTTATAATTATTACATTTTGAGGAGGATAAATAGTAAAGCAAGGGCTGGTATTACATTTACATGTAATTAAGCTTTGAAACCTTGCTTCTTGTTTATCTTTTGGGGGCATACTCAAATGTTTAAAGCCTAATTTTGGGTGATAGCCCAGGCATAAACCCATTAAATAGACATAGGCCCCCACCCACCCCGCACAAAAAAAGAGCCTATGGCACAAAAGAATAAATCACAAGAAGTGCGAAATCTGAGCATAAAAACTGTCTGCTGTCTATAATTTGTTTGACAAATTTTGGTTATCATTTTCTTTTCTCCACTCGTCATTTAATGTTTAATTCTGGTCGTTTGTAATTGCACAAGTGAGTGTTATTTAAGAAAATAAAATTGACTTGGATTGAAGCTTAGTGGCACAATTGAAGTTTTGATGTACTTTTTAATTTGATACAATCTGGATTCTTTGTTGATATAATTATGGGCATAATAAAGGCTTCTTACAATGATCTGGCTGATATTAAACTGTATGAGTTACCGCTTTATTATGTTGACATACCTTTTCAAGTTTGAAAATTGAAATCCTTGATATTATGTTGTATGCTTTATTAATGATGTGCATTTTTTCAGGAGACAAAGATTTCCTGTTTCCATGAAGGAATAGGTGTATGTGAACAAATAATAGGGTTACCTATCCCACTGTCATATACTAGACTTACATCAAGATTTCTCGTTCTTTGGCATCTTACACTTCCAATCATACTTTGGGAAGATTGTAACTGGATTGTGGTTCCTGCTACATTCATTAGTGCTGCCTCTTTGTTTTGCATCGAAGAAGTAAGCTATCTTCAATTAAGCCTTTATCAACAACAATCAATTGTGCAATTAATTTTCACTTGGGATTTGATTTTAAAAGTTCTGCTCTTGGTAAAGCAGACCACGGCTACAAATCAATTCAAGAAAAACAAAAAGAATCAGTACAAATAACAGATTTATCAAATTGGCAATTGTACCATCATGCTCAATGTCACAAAAAGGATCTGTTTATGCAGCAGAACTTCCGCATCAGCCAGAAAAAAAAAATTTCCTATTTTTTCCCCTCTGTTATATTATCAGCTTGCGTTGTTATTCTTATTATAATTTTTTATTTTCTATACACTAATATTTTAACTTCCAGCGACTAAAATTACCTTTATTTCGAATGCAGGTTGGTGTTCTTATTGAGGAGCCATTTCCCAATCTTTCTCTTGATGAATCATGTAAACAGCTGCATGATGGTATAAGAGATATCATGTCTGTTCACAATTTGATTCACAGAAGAATACATGCCAAAATTAAGGATCTAGACGAAAGAGAAGTTAGTGACGGAAGATTAAGCAGTTTATGAACTTCTTGTAAATCATAAACCATAAATATTAGGGACATAGTTCGTTTCCCCAGAAGTTTTAGGTTGGGTACAAGTTACAACACGTGAGTTATGAGCAATGACATGCTGACCATATACAGGCACTGTTTGGATGCGTTGAGAAGAAGGTAGGAAGAAGGAAGAAGGGAAGAAATAAATTATAAACAATCCAAACTCTTCACAAAGTTACACACTTCCCAATACTTCTTCTCTTCTTTCCTTCTTCCCACGCCTATCCAAACGGAGCCACAATAAAGAAAGATTGTACGAAGTTTGGAACTGCGTGTCATATCAGTTTGTGTGAACCTAGTAGAATAGCAAGTTCAAAAAAAAAAAATTCATGTTTAGTGCAGAAACCTTGTATGTCACACTAAATTGGAACTTGTATTATGCAGAGTAGATGTGGCCATGTGGGCTTCATCTAATTTTTTGACACTGTTTGCTGCAGAAGGAATTGATGGATGATTTACCATTGATTTACAATAAATGGCCCCAACACTATTCCACTAATAACCTCTTAGGCGTGCTCCAGAAGAGATGAACCGGAGCGAAGGAAAGGTAGCGTAACCAAGATTCCTTGCTCCCGTCGCTGTTGCGGGGTGAATTGACCGAAACTCAATTAAACTAGAGCCCCTGAATTCACGGAGAATTCACGGAGAACACTCGTTAAACTCAATTAAACTCAATTAAACTGTCGATGTTGCTGTCGCTGGGTGAATTCACGGCGAACACTCGTTACCCCCAAAATCGGGGTGTATTCAAAAAACACCAAGAAATTTAACCTTTTACCTAAAATACCCTTTATTTTACTTTCTCTGACTGTGGACTCCCACAGTTCATCTTCCTCTTCCCATTTACACTAAAAAGACAATTTCGTCCAAGAAAAAGAGTACTGCTATTACCTTCAATTCGTAGTTTTACAGATCTGGAGCACGGTACCTTCGTTCTTCTAAACTTTCTTCATCTTCTCTCCTCTTTCGTTCCTTTCCTTAGCTTAGATTCATCTCTTCTGGAGCACAGCCTAAAAAAACCATGATAGGTTACCTCACCCGAAACCTAGTCTCGCCATAAATGTAAAAATCATCAAATACACAGCGCGTTAAGTCGATTCAGTCCATTCAGTCCATCCTATCAGTCCGTTCAGTCTGTCATATCAGTCCATCCGGTCAGTCTCTCTCCCTTTCTCTCTCACCTTCGAAGTATTCTTTTCTTCTCACATTAATGAAGTTATCACCTCTATACTCCACAAAACTATCTGTACACCACATTGACTGAGCTCTCCTTTTACCCCCTCTTTAATTTCTTCAACTACATTCTAAAATTCTTGTATTGCCACTCTAACAGCTATTCTTGTATTCCAATTTTTTATTCAGTCCGATTTGAAATAGAAGTTGTCTGATTTTCAAAATGGGATCGTCAAAGATCATTTAATAACTTTTTCAGTTGGATTTGATATACAATATTACATAATCTATTATTCTTGATTCTGATTCAAAATATCTCCTCATTGTTTTCATCAGTAATTTCTGCATCAACTGAGACGTACTGTAGGTCTGTAGCTACTCCAAGCGGTGATATGTTGAAAAAGCTGGCAAGCTTAGATCAACTAGGTACCTTTGAGGCATCAAAGTACAAAGGTATCACTATTACCAGAAATATTTATACTCCTAATTGAGGTAGCCGAACTAATTTCAGTATGTAGTTGATTTTTAGTCATGCAATTGGGACTATAATAATGTCTTTTTGTTATAGGTACTTTGTTCCCCTGAAATAGGACTGGTTAACTCATCAACTTTTCAGTGTTGATATAGGTACTGTGTTTTCTAATTGAAACATATATGGTGACAATATCATAAAAAATAGATTAAAACATTTTAGGATTGGTACAGTTTTAAGAAAGCTTTTTTTTCCCCTGAAAACTTGGTAGCGCCTATCAAGGAAGTGTCAAGAAAGTTGAATGATTAACCACCGAATTAGCAAATGGCATCATATAATAGGGAATTAAATGTGGAACTAAATCCAATATATTGGAACAAGTTTACTTCAAAAAAAAAAATGCACCGCATGTGAGCTGCGGTTCAATGCATGTGAGAAATTACGGCTATAAATAATCTATTGCTAATACTCTAATTATCACAAAATGACAAATCTAACGACGTAACATTAAAATTCCTGTCGTTAAGTAATTGCAATGCTCTTGTCAAAACAGGTTTGAATCTTGTTATGTTTAGTTTGACGTTCTGCTGGTCCAGATAAATCTTGCCCATTGCTAACCATCCCTGCTTGTGGAAAAAATCAGGATCTCTAAATACTGCATGATCTCTCGGATAAAGATCGATCAATGTGCTCTCTTCTTCACTTATACAGTAGTGCAGGTACCTGAGCATCATATCTGATGCTCCTACCGCAAAATAACCATATGCTATCCACTTGAGATTTCCGAAAGGAACTATTTGAATGACCACAGCACTCGTTGGGAGGAAAACTTCATTGGTTAGCCCTGCACCATGAACCCCTATCATCACGTCAAAGGAGTTCACCATTCTTGCAAAGTCCCCGACATTAGTATGAAGAGATGATTCATTTACAGCAACATCAAACCCTAACTCCTCTCCCAATGCAACAACTTCGCCAATATTTATTAGTTTTCTAGTATGATTTCTTGCTATTATCAGAAGCCTCGGCTTTTTCTACCAGATTTGTTGCAAAATCTCTTTCAAGTGAATAGGCCCTTCTCATTAGCCTAGCAAAATCTACCATTGAATAATTATTCGGAGTTCTCAAAGAATCCACTGAACAATCTTTATGGCTATAGAGACCTACAATGGCACGAGGGTAGCAGTGCACTTGGTTTTCTTTGTTGAAATCGATGATTTCATAATTTGAGATTTGGTTGAAGAACTTTTTGTGCTTCTCAATCCAAACTGGCTGCAAATCGGCCATAAGTATTTGAACTTCACCCTCAAATTGTCGGGCAGTTATGAATAGGGGGACCAGCACATCACTGAAGTCATGAAAGAAGTTTTTTCCGGCATAAATCCCCTTTGAAAATACAACTGCAGTGATGTTGTGATATATGTTGCATTGAGGTGCCTCTGTGGAAGTGTACAAGGGCTTTATGGTCACTGCCCTCACATTTTCCATAACATAATTATCAAATTTGCGAGTGTAAGGCTTAATTGTCCATGTTTTATTTTCTTCCAAGTCCATGGTATGGTCAGAAGTGAAATATATGGAAGACGAGCTGCCATGAATTTTTACATTGCTATAGATTTCACATACATCTGACCTATAGTCATTAAGGTTGCAAGAAAGTATCGACGGAGCCTTTGAAAATTTGTTCTTCATGTTCTCTTCTCCTTTTCACATATAAAATATAGCAAACATTAAAAAAAGTTTAAAAGTTTAAAAATTCCATTATTTTTGTGTACTGGTTAGACCTGTCGTATTCCGTTCCGCCACCGTTTTCCGTTCCGTTCCGTCCAAACGGAACGTTAAACGGTAGAGATTTCAATTTCGTTTCTGAAAACGGAACGGAAACGGAAATGAAATTTATAAACGTTACTGAAACGGAAAACATAATTCCGCTGAAATCATTGGTAAATAATGGACGGAACGTTAAACGGAATCGAAATGTGTTACGTTTGACGAAACGGAATGTTAAACGGAATTAATTTCAGTTACGTTGACTGAAACGGAACAGGCCTGTTCCGTGTTCCGTTTCAATGTTTGACAGCCCTAGTACTGGTGCATTAAAACCTAAGTTTGGATTGAATCTAACATGCAAGCCGGCACCGATAATGCTATAAGACTAGAATATTAACCACTGACTTGTTAAGCAATTATTTTTAACCTTGTAATTAGGTACCTATATTTTCTGAAAGTATGTGATCATCTCCTTCCATGACCGAAGTTTGACCATTCAAACCCGCTGCAAGGATCATTACAAAACAACACAATCATGGTACTAATTAGCCCCTTAATACAAAATTAAAGAGGAAACTAATATATATAAAAAATTTAAAGGAAAGCACTAGACTGAAATCAATGATTTCTGCCATCTCTATAAGGCCCCGATCAAAATCTCATTTTCTTTTTTTTTAACATGGGATTTCATTTCATTTCATTCCGTTTAAAACTTCTTGACCAAAATGAATGGATTTAGTGTCATTTAGTTGGAATTTTCATATAATTAGATACAACGAAATTCTATGAAATCAATTGAATTGAATTGAAATAATATGAAATCCCGTGTGAAAAAACATTTTGATCGGGGCCTAAGTTATTTGACCTTTATATACGCAGAGCAGACCGTAACATTGATTTCCAAACGGAATAAAAGACGATTAAATTTTTACAAATGATAGGCGGTCAAATTATCACTTCCTTTTCTACAAATGGGAATTGAAGACTACAAATTCAAACAAATGCAAGGATGTATCCATTTTCATTAGCCATACAGCAATGCACTGCTGCATTGTTAATTTAAAAGAATTGGAAATTAGACATTTCCTCTACATTGAGAAAAATTCAAAATGCATCACAGAGATTTGAGTACCGGATTTGCGATGGGCATTGAATGAACCTGGCGACACAGAAAAGTAGGAATACACCAATGAGACCAGAAAACAAGCAATTACAAGGCCAGTGATGAGCTCCCCTACACTCGTAGCACGTTTAAAATGGTACCCCATTTTTGTACATGTATTACTCTTCTAGCTTGAGGTTGTAGCTTGGTGGTGGTGGTGGTTTGGAACGGGCAAGAGATGGGAAATTGGGAATAGTGAAGTTGTCCTTTTCCAAGAAAATGGCGCTGCATCTGGAATTTAAATACTGAATTAACGTTGCGTTATAATTTATAAATATGTGTGTCGGGATAAAAAAGATTGTATACACATCGGAACAGTATTGTAATATTATTATTGTTATAAATGTTAACACATGCCGATGAGATATTGAGATTCGATCTGACCCAAGAAGTCTTCTGAAGTTATCTACAAATTTCTTTGTTGACAATAAGTTCAAATAAAAAACGAGTGACAATGCATTAATTAGGGACTTTGAATCTCAGAAGAGTGATCTGTTGGTGTGAAAGTCGAACCCCATAATAATATCACAAAAAAAAAATTTGAAATTAAATATATGAATAATTTTAGAGCTAGATTAGTCGTGATTGATGGATGAGACCGTCAGCTATGATGAAATCTCAATTTGTGAGATTCTAACAGTCGATTTGAACCATTCAATGGGTTCTTCATATTAAAATTTCGTTGGAGACCAAATTATACATTTTTCTAATTTTTTTAATATTTTTTTGTATTTCCTAAAATTCTTAATATAACTGATTTTTTCAAATTTCAAAAAAATAGTAATAAAATTCAAAAAAATATAAAACTTGGTCTCCAATGATATTTCAATACAATGAACACATTGAACGGTTCAGATTAGTCTTTAGAACCTCGAAAGTTGAGATATAATTGCGGCTGACCGATCCTTCCGTCAGTCGTGGTTGATTTTGGTCTACCTCATAATTTTAAGCAATAAAAATTATAAAAAAATAGGTACAATTTGAAATTAAAAGCTAAATTCTCACAAATTAAATAAAGCAAAAGTGATTATTGGTCAGTAAAACAAAAATACTTGAATAGTAAATGTTTGGATATACTTTTTAAAACTCATTTGCAAAATTAGACAAATTTGAAAAAAATAATCCTCTTTCCGTCAGAATCTAAGGTTACCCTAATTCTTTACCAAATCACGAAATTAAAACCTCAAAACTATAAATTAGCAACCAATACTTATCTAACCAGATGTACCTAGTTGATTGTAGTTGATCTAAGCTAGCCATCTTTTTCAACATGTCACCGCTTGGAGTGATTACATTAATTATCTGTTGATGCAGAATTTACTGACAAAAACAATAAGGAGATAATTTGAATCAGCACAAGAACAATAGATTATGTCGTACAGTGTTCCAAATCCAAAAGAAAAAGTAATTAAATGATTTGATGATCCCATTTTAAAAATCGGACAAATTCTATTTCAAATCGGTCCATAAAATTGTAGGAAGACAATCGTCTACCTCCGAAAAAATTAAAACCAATGTTAATGTTCACTCGAATTTCAATAATAACTGTAAAAAATTTAAAATTTTAAAAATAACGTTATAGGATCGTCATCCGGATTGACGAGCGTACAAATTGCTTGGATCGGCAAATCAAACGACAATCCAAATATATTCTGCAAAAAGTTTAAATATTAAAATATAATAAATATTTAAATATTAAATAATATTAAAAAAATATTTTGATTGCTTGGATCGTCAATTGGATTTACGATCCAAACAAAAATGGAGCAAAAGTTTTAATATTTTTTAATTTGCAATTTTGCTTTTTAGCCCTCAAAATTTTTGTTATTACAAAATATATAATTTGTGATTACAATTTAAACATCTATTATAAAAATATAAGGATATAACTAAATTATGCATGTTAAATACAATGAAGACCGCTATAGCGGCACTTTTAATTTAGCACCGTAGCGGTCTATCAAGTCATACCGCTATAGCGGGGCTATTGCGATTCATAGTGGCGCTATTTAAATCACTAATAATATATATACATAAAACTATTCAACATGCATAATATAAGATATACATATATATAAGATTTTTTATATACATACAAATATGTATGTGTAAAATTAAATACAAATAAAAGTATTAAACATGTCATACTATAAATTATATTTAATTTTAATATGCACTATAGTGCATAGGGCATTCTGTGCACCGCAGACTTTTTCGGAGGTATTTTTGTAAATTTACAAATCTAATTTAACCAATATAATATAAATATTGAAATCTCATAGAAAACCAAATTTTACAATTTTAGAGATTTTATTACTATTTTTTCGAATTTTTTAAAACATGTCATTTTTGGAATATTGTAAATAGTACAACTTTCCAAAATGACATGTTTTAAAAAATTCGAAAATAATAATAATAAAATATCAAAAATTGTAAAATTTTATTTTCTATGAGATTTCAATATGTAGATTAGATTGGTTAAATTAGATTTGTCAATTTACAAAAATATCTCCGAAAAAATCCGCGGAATGCCTTATGCACTATGGTGCATATTAAACTTTCTCACAAAATATATAATACATATATTATTATATATATGGATAAAATAAGTATTATACACATATATAATATTATTTAATATTATTTAATATTTTAATGAAATATTTTTTTAATATTATTTAATATTTAATATTTTTTAATCCAATTGATGATCCAAGGAAACCAAAATATTTTTTTAATATTATTTAATATTTTAATATTTTAATTTTTTGCAGAATATATCTGGATCGTCGTTTCATTTGCCGATCCAAGTAATTTGTACACTCGTCAATCCGGAAGACAATCCTATAATGTTATTTTTAAAATTTCGAATTTTTTACAGTTAACGTTGGTTTTAATTTTTTCGGCGTCTGCCTACCTTTTAAAGGGTGATTTAGGTTTATGCCACTAACAAAATTAGAAATTTGAGATATGCCATCACTAAATAACAAATTATTTTTATGCCATCACTAAATTATAAAATTAGTTTTATGCCACCAGATAATTAATATGACCATTACGCCCTTTTAAATATGCCACTATAAAATATTAAAATTAGAAATATGTCACTATAAAATATTAAAATTAAAAATATGTCACTGCAAAAAAATGATTCGCTTTATGCCACTGTTAAATAATGAAAATCGGAGTTATGCCACTATAAATTGCAAACAATTGATAATGTGTCATTTGAATCTTTAATTTCATCAAAATATTTACGTTAGTCTCAAAATTATATTTTCAAAAAATGAGATCATGGAACCAGTTATCATGAGTATTCGGGGAAAAAAATAATAAACGAAACATAATCTGATTATTCATGAGCATAACATTTATTATAAAAAAAATAATATGATATTATGACGTAGTGATATAAATCTGATTATTTGATTATCCTAAGTTTCCAAAAAAATTTGATCTCATAAAATCTATTCCATTGCAGGGGGTTTGCTTTTTTTCTTTTATTTCGTTGATGACTTACATCTTTAAGGGCAATTTGGGTATTTTAAAAACTTAGAATGACATATTTAAAATTAGAGTGGCATATCTCTAATTTAAGAAGAAATTTATGGCATTAAATTAATTTTGACCATTTTATAGTGGCATAAAACTAATTTGTATTTTAAGAATGACATTTCTCTAATTGTTAATTTTCATGATGGCATATATCTAATTATTCCTAAAAAAATCGGTCCATAAATCTCGGCCTCAAAAGCTTTTATCTTGTTTAGTCAACCATGCACATTAAAATCCTTAGGTAAATATTTGTTTCTTCAATAGTTTTATTTTATTTTCATAAAATGCCAAATATTCGATACGGTGCAGAATACTCAGTCCACAGAAAGTCAACCAGCAAAGCAAAGGAAACAGGGTTACGCAATGAGCCAGCACAAGCAAGACATGATAAAATAGGCCCGTATTTAAGAACGTAGTAGGACTACTGGAGATTTTTTTAGTAAAAATAGATATTTAATTTAAAAATAAATTAGATGGGTTAGACCCTAATTTATCTTAAAAAAAAATAGGCCCGTATTTAGTGGTACAGACTACCACTTAGGGTTCTTAAGATATGTATTATCAGATCACTGCATGACTTGACAAATTAAATTCATGGAATAAAGATTAGCCCAAATTATTTTATACAGGAATTCAGACACAAAAAATTTTAATAGAAAGAATTATTTATTTATTTATTTAATAAGAAGAAAGTTCGAACGCGTTTTATAAAAGCGTACAGTCTCTCTCCTTCGTACTCGTTTATAAAACGCGCTCGAAGGCTTCGAACGCGTTTTATAAACGGGTAAGAGAAGAGAGCTTCAGTTACGCCTGAAAAGGCTGGTCAGACCTTCGTATGCGTTTATAAAACGCGTTCGGAGCCTTCGAGCGCGTTTTATAAACGTGTTATTAGTTTTTCATATTTTTCATTCAAACCGCAACATTTAACTTATTAAAAATAATATTTTGCAATAAGGTCCCTGCATGTTTCATATTTACAAAATTCTCAAAATTTTATTTCCAATTAAAGATGTATTAAATAGATGTATCAAAATTTTATTTTCAATTAAAGATGCATTTAATTGCACATATTTTTTTTTTGAACATGTGTATAATATCATTTTGTTTGAATAATTATTCACCGACGACCCTGTAATTTTACTATTTAATTTTACATACTTATCTTTTGAATTGTAGTCTCTTCTCTTTTTTTATTTTATGTTAGCCATATATAATAAAAAATATATAATATGGAAATAATTAAAATATAAATTTTTTTAAAAAATTTGAACATTAAAACTTTAAACAGGCTTAACTTTTGATAGGAAGGTCCGTTTGGGGCGATCGAGCACAATCTGGAAAGCTCGTGACGAGATCTACACATGTTACTGGGGTGAAACCCCGTAACGACCATTTTCGGAGCCAAAAAACGCTCTCTAGACCTCCAAAATTCACTTTGAAAGTTTGCAAACCTAAAAACCACTCTAAACTACTAAAAAAGTTTTTAAAATCATAAATTAATCATTAAAAAGAGAAATGCAGTAAATTAAGTGACTTTCTTGATAGTTATTCAAACAAAATGATATTAATGTCAAAATTAATATTCTAATGTCATTTTTAAATAAGATTAAATTTAAAAATAAATTTAACTTAAATTTTCACATTAATTTTTCTATTAATTTTGAAAAAAATGGTAATAACTCAATTTCGAAAAATTTACGCCTTCCTACCCGTTTATAAAACGCGCTCGAAGGCTCCGAACGCGTTTTATAAACGCGTACGAAAGTCTGACCAGCCTTTTAAGGCGTAACTGAAGCTATCTCCTCTTACCCGTTTATAAAACGTGCTCGAAGCCTTCGAGCGCGTTTTATAAACGGGTAGGAATGAGAGAGACTGTACGCTTTTATAAAACGCGTTCGAACTTTCTTCTTATTAAAAAAATAAATAAATAATTCTTTCTATTAAAATTTTTTGTGTCAAAAATTCTATATAAAATAATTTCGGAAAATTAGCTAGGCCAGTAGGCAGTTATAAAGTATACCAGCAAACAACCAACCCATAGTCAGTACCTCGACCACTTTCTCCAACTCCGATGAGACCTCTCCTCTCACTCAGGAAATTTTCGGAGATAAAAAACCCAGATCCAACAGCTTAGGTTAATAGAATTCGGAATTTTAATTGATAAAGCAGTAAAATTCGGATTTGGACCACAAAATCCGATGACAGAAAACTTAAAAATTGTAATTGGCTTTTATGTTGTCACCTAAATTAATTATATAAAAATAATTTCAAAGTAACATTTTCTCAAAAGATTGTAAACGATAGAGGTTAATCGATTGAACGGATATTAAAAAGGTTTTTTTTTTCCGAAATTCTTGATAGCAGCAATCCAAAATTTTAAAATTCAAGCATTAAAAAAGGTTGCCTTTATCCAAAAATTTACTATTCGAGTATTTTTGTTTTACAGATTTAACTTTAATTTCAAATTGTATCGATTTTTATAATTTTTATTACTTAACATTATTGACATTTAATTTGTTTATAATTTATGGGGTCTCACACCACAGTTGACTCTCTTGAGATTCAAAGTCCCTAATTAATGCATTGTCCTTTATTTTTTTAATCATCTGCATGTGTACATATATAACAATAACAATAATAATATAAAATATTGTTCGATGTGTATCAAATCTGAAACAACGCGATGCACATATTGATTATTGACATCGCTAAATATAATATTGGCTCTCTGAATACTATAACGCAACGTTAATTCATTATTTAAATTCCATACGCAGCGCCGTTTTCCAAAAAGGACGACTTCATCATTCCCAATTTCCCATCTCTTGCCCGCTTCAAGAGTTCAGACTAACCTCTCCAAAACCCCAACCCAACACCCCAAAGGTAACAAGTGCTATTCTCAATCCTCAAGCTAGGAGAAAACTACATGTAAAAAATGGGGGTACCAATTTAAATGGGCTAGGAGCGTAGGGGAGATCATTAGTACTAGTCCTTTAACTGCCTTTTTTCTGGTCTCCTTGGTGTATTTCTATTTTTCTGCTTCGCCAGTTTCAATCTCTGGCCATCACAAATCTGGTACTCAATCTCTATGATGCATTTTGTATTTTTTTCCCCCCTCAATGTATTGAATTTCCAATTTTGCATTCTTCAAAATTAACAGTGCAGTAATGCACTTGCTTTATCGAATTCCTTTAAATTTGTTGTCTTCAATTATCATTTCTAGAAAAGGGAAAAGTTAGACAGTTAGAATATATTATTTTTTATTCTGTTTGGAAACCTATGTTATGCTCTGCGTACATAAGGTCCAAATTCTTTGTGTATATATATTTCTTCTTCAAATTTTATATTATGGGCTAATTAGTGCCATGATTATGTTGTTTTACAGTGTTCCTTGCCGGGGGATTGAATGGTCAAACTTCAGGCGTACAAGGAGATGACCGCATCATTTCAGAAAATATAGGTACCTAACAAGGATAAACAATAGAATTATATTTTTTTTTTCCTCTGTTAACAATATCAGCATTTGCTCCTCTTTTTAGTTTCATTCTTTTTTATAATTTTTTTTTAATGTGCATCGAAAAGGAGAGAAGCATATGAAGAACAAATCTTCTAAGGTTCCACCAGTACTGTCTTGCAACTTTGAGGATTACAGATCAGATGTATGTGAAATCTATAGCAATGTACGAATTCATGGTAATTCGTCTTCCATATTTTTCACTCCTGACCAAACAATGGACTTGGAAGAAAACAAAACAAGGACAATTAAGCCTTACACTCGCAAATACGATAATTATGCTATTGCAAATGTGAGAACAGTGACCATAAATCCCTTACACACTTCGACAGAGGCCCCTAAATGCAACAAATATCACTACATCACCGCAATTGTATTTTCCAAGGGGACTTACAGTGGAAAAAACTTCTTTCATGACTTCAGTGATGTGTTGGTCCCGCTTTTCATAACTGCCCGACAATTTGAAGGTGAAGTTCAAATACTTATGGCCGACTTGAAGCCAGTTTGGATTGAAAAATACAGAAAGTACTTCAACCAAATATCGAATTATGAAATCATAGATTTCAATAAAGAAAACCAGGTGCATTGCTATCCTCGTGCCATTGTAGGTCTCTATAGCCATGGTGATTTTACAGTGGATCCTTTAAGAACTCCAAATAATTATTCGATGGTAGATTTAGCTAAGCTAATGAGAAGGGCCTATTCACTTGAAAGAGATTTTGCAATAAATCTGGCAGAGGATAGTAAAACAAAACCAAGGCTGCTGATAATAGCAAGAAATCAAACTAGAAAATTAATAAATGTTGGCGAAGTTGTTGCGCTGGGAGAGGAGCTAGGGTTTGAGGTTGCTGTCAATGAATCCTCTTTCCGTACTAATGTTGGGGAGTTTGCAAGAATGGTGAACTCCTTTGACGTGATCCTGGGGGTTCATGGTGCAGGGCTATCCAATGAAGTTTTCCTCCCGACCAATGCAGTGGTGATTCAGATAATTCCTTTGGGAAATCTCCATTGGATATCATTTAATTATTTTGGGTTAGGAGCAACAAATATGAAGCTCAAGTATGTGCAATACTGTATAAGTGAAGAAGAGAGCACATTGACCGATCTGTACCGGAGAGATCATGCAGTATTTAGAGATCCCGGTTCGTTCCACAGTCAGGGATGGGGAGCAATGAGCAAGATTTATTTGGACCAGCAGAATGTGAAACTAAATATAACAAGATTCAAACCTGTTCTGACAAGAGCATTGGAATTGCTTGGTTACAAGAACTATGTTACATGGCCAGATTTGTCGTTTTGTGATAATTAGAGTATTTTTTTTTAAGGCAGGATGGCTATATACCAGCCAACAATTTTCATGATAATTAGAGTATTAGCAATTAATTATTTTTTGCCGTAATTTCTCGCTTTTTATTTTCGTTATTTGATGTTGCTGTGATAGATGCACTTAGTGCGGTGTTTAATTTTTAATATCAGCATTAAAATCCTTGGGTTTCCTTTCATTTTTATAATTCTAGGTCCTCTAATGATACATTTTATCATTTGCATTTCATCTAGCAACAAAATAACGTCATATGATCATCCAATTCATGATTAAATCCCGAGTAAAGCTCGTTACGAAGAAAAAAAAAACTGACATTAGTTTTATTTTAGAGAAATTGGATATAATCCCCTGTATTCTCTTTAGTCATGGTTATAACCCCTTTGACTGAATTCAATCTTCTTTAAATTTCAAAAAGGCCGTTTTTAGAAGATATGACAAAAATACCCTTTCTTATCTCTGTCTGTTCTACAGCCTTATCGTTTTCCTCTCCTCACTCCAGCGTTTTCAAAAAAAGAAACAGGTGTGCCTGCAGGGGCGAAGCTATGTGGACCAAGCATGGACCCACCTCAAAAAAAAATTTCTAAATAATATATTTGTTTGTAATTAAAAAAACGTCACAAGAAGTTAGGGACCCATCTCAAAAATTTGAAGGACCCAGCTAGATATTTCGTGTTTGATTTGAATTGTATAACGACGCCTAAAAATCGCATAGGGACCCAAGTAGCATTTATTCCTGACTAATCGTCTTCTTCCTTCATCCCCAATTAATTTTATTAAGACAAAATTTAGAATAGAATGAAATATTTGGATAAATAATTATTTGTAGTATATATATATACTAGCGTGAATCTCGTGCATTGCATGATTCCTCTATATAATATTTTGTGAATTTTAGGACATAATGAAACAAAAGCTACCACAGAAGATAAAAAATACAATTCGGATATTATATAAAAACTGTCAGTAAAAATCATAAATACTATTCTTGTCAAAAAAAATTTCGAGCGCCACAAAAGATAAGAAATATTGTGGTTTGAATAGTGGCCAAATTCCTCTGTATGCCTTATATCTTTATATATCTATAATATAGAAAAAAATGTTCAATAAGATTTCTAATGAACCTATTATGTAAAATTATGAGAAAAATAAAAATTCATAGGAAATTTTGTATTTTTTATTGTCTTGATTTTTGAATTATTATTTTGTATATTAAATATATTATTTTAGATTTTCTATTGTTATTATAATATATATTTGATTTCTCATGAATTTTTTTATATCACATTATTTAGAGTTCTTTATTTAAAAAAATATTATTATACTATGTTTATATTAAAAGTTACATCATACATATATTTTCAGCAAAAAAAAAAATTACGGACCCTGCTGACACGAAATTCTAGCTTCGCCACTGTGTGCCTGCTAAGGATATGACCGTTTTCTCTCTATCTAGCAAATGTAATAAGATATGTAGTCTGAAGTATGCAATTAAATTTAACCACTGGGACTCATATACACTGATTCTGATCCATTCCATAGACATCACACACTTGATGAAATAATACGATATTTTCTTTCTTAATACAATACTGGTAAAGCAGCTTGATATCACACAGTTCAATTATATACTTGCTCTTTATTTATTTTTTTAATAGAAAGTAAAAACTTACCTGTTTCATTGGCCATAAAAAAGCTTTTCAAAATCTTATCTTTAGCTCAGGCACTTATTAAAGTTGACTTGCTAAACGCCATATATATAATAAAGCGTCCCCTGGTAAAGGAAAACAGGCCCTGTTGCTTGTTTCTTTTGTTGGCGCTGGAGGAAGGAGGGAAAACGAGAAACTATAAAATACGGGTTTTTTCCAGCTAGGGGTGTCAACGGCAACGAAAATTGTGACGTTTATAAGTGGAACGGTAAGTGGCAGCGAAAATTGTGACGTTTCGATAATGGAACGGCAAACGGAATAGGTAGTGGAACGGAATAGCACATGCCGTTTATTGAAATCGTATATTTTGTACATGCCGTTTAGCGAAATGGTAAATGAAACGGCAAACGGAACGCCGAAATTGTGCCGTTTCATTTGTGGCACGGCAAACGGAACAGCCTGTTCCGTTGCCACATACCACGTTTGACAGGCCAATTCCAGCTTTAAAGTTTGCAGGGATTATTTTTAATTGCCAATTAAAGTTTACAAGGGTTAATACTACAAATCATTCCATATACTCTTTTTACATTGAAATACACAAACAAATTAAAGAGATGCAACAACAAATGACCAAAAAAAAAAAAAACAAAGTAAAAATATCTTTTTCCAATATGTGTAATAGTAAGCTTGTGATCTAGATCCTTTTATTGGTCACTGGTCAGAAACAAATCAGATTTAGTAACTCAAGTATGTTTAACCTGCAAATAAATAATTTCTCTTTTATCTTAACGGAGGAAACATCAAACCTCTTCTTTTATCACACAGCGATTTAATTAGAAAGCTTGTGACTGACTGTCATGTCGAAAAAAGAAAAATTACATAAAAAGAACAAAATAAATTACAAGGTTCCCAAATAATTAGCATAGCCTATTATACGCCAAAGCCTCCGAGCTGATCCAGTCATTGAGCACTGCACGCAATCTAGATTGTCCTCTGAAAATCCCCTCATTCCATTCCAGCCAATTTGGCTCGTTTTATTTATACGAGAAAACAATGGATAAACTATAAATTAAAAAAAAAAAGATGCTAATGTACAATCGATTATGAATTACTATAATAGTTTGCTGCCTCTTGTACTCTTATTTTGCACAAAAAAAAAAAAAAAAAACTTACGAGAACAGACCATCCCTGTGACAGAAAAATTGGATGCTCAAGGTCAATTTGGTATATTCATTGACAAATATCAATCTGGTTACACCTTTTCTAATTTGCAACAGTTTCCAATATTCACTTTTCAAAAAGAAAAACAAAACAATAAAAAAAAAAAGGAAAACCAGGACTGTACTGTACCAGTTAATTAAATTTATGAATCCTCTGAATTGAGATGCCTTAGAGCTTCCTTTAGAGTTGGTCTAAACCTATCCATGTCCAACCTTACATTTTGCTTCTTAAGAAAAATCTCATCAATTGCACTCCACCCTTTTTGGTGTACTGATTGCGGGTCCGTGAAAATAGTGTGATTTCTTGGGTACTCGTCCATTAATGAGCTCTCTTCTGGTGAGATCTCATACTGCAAGTACTTCAGCTTCATCTTTTCAACTGGCCTCTTAAAATAGTCCCCTGCAATTTTTTATAGAATAATTTGTTAACCTCTTTCTTAATTTGAAAATCCTTCATTCCCATAGATGCAAATTAAGATGTTTTGGGTTATTGAACAGATATGAGAAATATTTTTCCAAGTATTAGGTACAGAAACAAGATACGATTACCATTTTATATTTTAGCATTGACATTGATATATTATTTGGCATGGGGTCCTGTAGTCCTGTCCGAATATAGACTCAAAACTTATCAGACATGGATTATTAAGCTTATTTGCTGAAACAAGGCAATTAAAAACTTACCAACCCACCCTAGGTCGCCCCAAGGGAGTACTTGAATGAACACTGCATTAACAGGCAAGAACACCATATTACTCAACCCAGCACCATGCACACCCATTATCGCATCGCACGAATTCACATCAAGAGAAACTCGGTCCAATCTATAGGTTGCCTCAGTAGCCACCACTTCAAACCCTAGTCTCTCAGCTTCCAGAACAATATCATCTAGGTTCAGAAATTTCCTTGTTTTCGCTCTAGCAAAAATCAATAATCTTGGCTTCCTTCCCAGTGTTTTTTGTATTGGGATTTCAGCTTTATCTCTCTTGAGCTCATAAGCTGTGCGCATAAATCTTGTAAAATCCACCAACGTGTATTTTTCAGGAATTCTGTCAGGATCGATATCAAAATCATCATGACTCGTCAGACCGACATAAACTTTTTTGTAGCACCGAACTTCTTCATCACAATCAAAATTAATAAGATCATATTTTGTAAGGTTCTTGAATACAGGAAGAAACTTTCCAATCCAATAAACCTTCAAATCAGTCACTAGAAACAGAACTTCTCCTTGGAACCTTCGAGCAGTTGTAAACAATGGGACCAGCACATCAGTGTAGTCATGGAAGTAGTTCCCACTGTACCTGAAATGATACTATAAAATTAGAACCGCAACCATTACATCTATATATAGCCCAAGAAATTGGTTAGAAAGTTAAAACCATAATGCTACAGGTATATACCCACTGTCGGAGAACACAATAACCGGCACGTCACTGTAATTTGTGCAAGCTGGGGCCTCCTCTAGATCCATTGGTTTCACTGTCACCATTCGCACTTGGTCCATTGCTGCTTTGTCCTTTTTCCTAGGGTACGGCTTGATATGCCATACTTTCCTCTCATAATCTGGACCATCATCTGGTTCTGGTGATGGGACCCACACTATAGTGCCCGTCTTTCCAATGATTCTCACATCGCCTTCAATTTCGCATGTGTCAATTCTTTTTTGGGAGAGATCACACAATGGCACTTGTTTTTTGTTTCCTTTCTTTGGTTTGGGTCTTGTACTTGTATCTTATAATTAAAAAAAAAGAAAAAATTCAGTCAAGAAAGAAGGAAATTTGAATCTACTTAGATGATAATATAAATGACAGCATGTTTTAAGTTACTATTGGGCCCAACGTGATATCTAACCACAACAAAATCAGTGCAAGTAGTTCCACATTTGTTCCCTCTATATAGGATATAATTTTCCAATTGGGTTGTTAGACATTCAATTTTCTTGATACTGCACCAATCCTACAATGTTTTTAAACATTTTTTGGCAAACAATATACCATATATATTTCAATTAGAAAACAAAGCACATATCAAAATTGAAAAAGTTGATGAGCTAACAGGTCCTATTTTGTAGGGAAAAAAAGGACATTCCTACAGTCCCAATTGCATAACTAGAAATTGACTACATACTGAAATTAGTTTCCATGTCTCAATTAGGAATACTATTCTGGTAATAGTGATACTTTTCTAATTGGTGCCTCAGACGTACCTAGTTGATCTAAGCTCGCCATCTTTTTCAACATCTCACCGCTTGGAGTTGGAGTAGCTACATTCCCTGTTGATGTAGAATTTACTGACAAAAACAAACAATAAGGAAATAACTTGAATTAGAAACAAGAACAATAGAGTATGTCGCAGTGGCACTTAGCACCAAATCCAAATGAACAAGCAATTAAAAGAAAAGCAGCAGACTTCACCAATTGAAGAAACAATCGAGCAAAAAAGGGAGTCAAAATTGGAGCAGATCAGAATAGAATTGGTGAACGTACTCACCTACAGAATGAAAACTATTAGTCATGGAGAAATATGCAAAAGCGACGATGAAACATCCGAGCACTAAGCCGAAAGTGAAATTTCTCAGCTCAATTCGGCGGATACTCTTTAGGAAACTAACTTCTGGACCCATTATTTCGTTATAATTGATTAATTGTATGAATTCGTCAGGATCTCATCTCTACTTGCATTTGTGGAAAGAGAGAGAGAGAGAGAGGACAGTGGATCTGAGCAGCAGGTGAGTTTAAGAAGGACATATTAATAATTTATTTGTGAGGAAGACTAGAAATGCATTGCGACTTGCAAGTTGCAACAGCCACCATAGAGCAAAGTGAGTGAAAGCGAAATGGAGGGATGTGGTTGGAGTGGCTATGCAAAGTGAGTTAAAGAGAAACGGAGAGATGTAGTTGGAGCTTCTCTGCAATTCATGTAATTGCATTGGAGAACAATCGCTTAATAAAAGTCAACAAGAACAATTTAGCGTGTTGCGTCTATTAAATTATGCCTTAAATATTTTGAAGTTATATTTTTTTAGCGTGAATTTGGATCGCATAAGAATAAAATTAAAATTAATTATTCAATGTAAGAAATATTGCTCTTGATCAAGAATAAATATTTTTTAGGATCTAGAATTTTATATTTAAGTGGTCCAATATCTAGAATAAATATTTATTTCTAGTGAGTTTGGATCATCTCCTTAATGTGGATTAAGAAATTGTTAGAACTATTTTTTAATCCGAATTAAAAAGATGATCCAAACATTCTAAGAAAAAAAAAACTGGATGTTAGACCACTTAGAAATAACACATTAGATCTCCAAAATGTTGTTCTTAATCGTTTAGAAATAATTTTTTTACTCTAAATAACTCATCATAATTTTATCTTAGAGCGTTTGGATCGCCTAAGAATAAAATAAGAATTAGTTTTTCAGAGTAAAAAATATTATTCCAAAACAATAAAAAAATAATTTTTTTGGATATCTTGAGTGTTATTTTTAAGTGGTTCAAAATCCACAACAAATTTTTATTGCTGGAATGTTTGGATCTTTCTTTTAATCAGGATTAAAAATTGATTATAATAAGTTCGTAATTCTCATTAAGAAGATGATTCAAAAATAGTAGGAATTAAAATTTATTCTGGATGCTAGATGACTTACAAAAAACGTTCTTGATCCCAAAAAAATATATTCTTGATCATTTAGGAATAATATTTTTTTTACTTTGAATAACTCTTTATAAATTTAGTCTTAACCGAACCAAAAGCACCTGAATAAGAATTGAATAAAATGAAAAATATACTAAAAAAAAGGTCATTATTCTGAACAATAACATTGGTTTTCTGAGCAGTTATATATTCACATTGGTGTATATATTCACATTGGTGTATGTACAATTATCTGAGCAGTTAGAAGCTAAAACAAAAAATAATAATAACATTGGTTTTCTCGAAGGCAATGATAATAAATAAAAAATAATAATTTTGCTTGTCTAGTAATTTTATTTTGACCTGTCCACCGACATTTATTATGCCGCCTGTCAATTTTTTTCTCCTCAAGCTAGAATGTAAATAACTAAATATATATATATATATAGAGAGAGAGAGAGAAATGCTATGGTGCATCGCGATGTATTAAGGCTTTTGTACATCGCGACCATATTTGTCGATAGTTTTACAAATTGAAAATCTAACTAAACAAATTCAATCTATATATTGAAATATCATTACAAATCAAATTTTATATATTTTTAGAATTTTTTTACTATTTTTTCGATTTATTTAAAATCTGTCATTTTTAGTCTTTATTATTAATTGGTTTCAAAAAAAGAAAGTTTTAGAAAATTCGAAAAAAATAGTAAAAAAATTTCAAAAAATATAAAATTTGGTTTGTAATGAGATTTCAATATGTAGATTGGATTAGTTTAATTATATTTGTCAATTTATAAAACGGTTGACGGATAATGATCGCAATGTACAAAAGCCTCAATACATCGTGATACACCATAGCATACCTCTATATATATATATATATATATATATATATATATATATATATATATATATATATATATATAAATCTTTCTATTTCACAGTTTAAGATTTTTCTAAATTTAAAATACTTCATTTAAATCTAACATTAATTATAAAAAAAATATAATATAACAATAATGAGGAAAAAATAATCAAAATTATGCTAATCCTAAATTAAAAATTCAAGGGATTAACCGAAATTTCGGAAGACAATCTCCAAATGAATTTTGTATAGGTTCTGAACTAAATTTGATTAAACAAGTGATGGTAGAATATACAACAATTCGATGTTAGATTTTATCATAGATTATAAGTTTATAACACATTTTTATGCTGTAGATTGGAAGTTTTTTCAAGTCGGTATATTTTATATAATTCATTAAATCCATCTAATTTTTTGCTAGACATGTGATTCTGGTTATTTAATTTGCAATTTTTATTTTCTTGATTGAGCAATATCTAAGATCTCATTTCTATTTTATTGTATTTATCTTTAGGTTATTAATGAAATTGCAAATTATTTATTAAGGCTCCGTTTGGATAGGTGTGGGAAGAAGAGATGAAGGGAAGAAGTGAGAAGAAGTATTGGAAAGTGTGTAACTTTGGATGTGTTTGGATTGGAGTGGGAAGAAGAGAATAAGGGAAGAAGGGCCCAAATTTATTATTAAACAATCCAAACTTTTCACAAAATTACACACTTCCCAATACTTCTTTCCACTTCTTTCATTCTTCCCTTCTTCCCACACCTCATCCAAACGGAGCCTTTGTGAAGAATTTAGATTGTTTATAATTTATTTCTTCCATTTTTTTTCTTCCTACCTTTTTCTCAACGCATCCAAACGGTGTCTAAATAATGTAAAAAATGCAAAATGAAAAGAATATTATTATAGCTGAGCATTAACTCAAAGATAACAAAAAAAAATTGTTCATTCTTCATATTAGTCATGTGGCATATCGAGCTATATTGATGGAGTACATGTGATTCACACATTTGGAGAAGACCTTAGAACTAATTGCACAAATAATATAAATAAACAAATAAATATATGCCATAATGTTAAATATGGGCGAATCAAGATAAAGGCTGATCATTTTCAGAGACCAACCATAGCTCTGCCAATTAGTCTACCATGTATTTCCCCAGTTGCTAATATCATGAATTTTTTTGTTGACACGGATAAAATAAGGAAAAATCTCTGAAATCATAAAACATTCATAGTTCACTGACCCAATCTACAGGAACCTCCAGATCAACGTTGGCCGTTAGATTTGTACATCTTTGTGATGGATTTCATCGAGTCCATCCTTCTCCGCTATTAGATTTATCCAGTAGATTTTCTGCGCGTTATTTGTTTGTTTACTTCTGTGTCGCGCGTAATTTCTTAGCTGCCTTTCTATTTAGGTTCTTGCAGACGCGCGAACGGCTACAAGGACATCCCACTATCGATCTATGCTGTGGATTTTCTTAGCATTCTATGTTGTTTCCTTCCGTGTTGCACAAATTCCTTAAGTTAAAGTGGCTTTCTGTTTAGACCCTTGCAGACGCACCAACGGCTGCATGGATCAAGGCATCAAGAAACTTACTCTTCAGCGCATGTGCTTCTGGATCCTTCTTCCATCTTTGCTTTTTGGCACGGAGCCAAAAAGAAAACCAGAGAGAGAGACCTCCATCCTTCTCCTCTTCAACACAGGCGCTTCTCCACCTTTCTTCGTTCTGAGAGGCCGAGATCAATAGAGCGGAGGAGAGGTAGGGATCGTTCCCACCAAAAAAAAGAAAAAAAATCGATCCTTCAGCCTCTGCGAGAGATCACCGATGGCTGGGCTGGCGTGGGGTCGATCGAATACTGGCGATTCAGAGGTGATGGAATTGCCAGCGATGCCAGGTTTTCTTCCCGTCTCTGATTGCTTCATTGTTTGTTTCTTTAGCCTTGCAAATGGAGGAGAGAAAACCCTAGCTATGCCTCTACTGCGTCTCCGCCATGTCTCCATTCTCTAAGTCAATTATGCTCCTCTTTCGCTTAATTGTTTTGGCATTTCAATACTTTTTTTTTGCAAACTATATTTGATTTTATTTGCTCTTATTTTATTTGCAAATGGAGTGTCTAATTTTTTGCAACTTCTAAACTGTAGTTCATACTCTCTTCTCAATTAAACATCAAATAGTACTGATGTGATTTATCCTCCATTTTATGTTGATATTTATTACTGGAGGCTAATTTATTTTAAAATAATAATAGGATGACAAATTTAAATCTATCTGACTTTGAAAAGGGGCTAAATTTAGCCATAATAAGAATTTGGTAAGTTTCACAGACAATGTACCTATTTGCCTTTTAAAATTGTTTCAATAGCCTTTGTGTATTCCAGTAACTCAAGTAATCTTTTTTCCCCTACATATCTATTATTGTAGTCAATTAAGAAGTTGACATTAAACCAAAAACTATCAAGGGTTACTTGCTAGCAATTCAAAAACATCAGAGTTGGGCCCCTCTCTATTTATTAACTAAGACAAATTAGCGGAACTCTTTTATTTCGTCTAATTTGTTGAACTTTTATTTCTTTTTCAAGGGAGACGTAATCATTTATAGTTGGCCTTGATACATGAATATGGCATTAAAAGTACAATAATGATAATATCAGTATATGTGGTCTATATATGTAGTTTATATGATAATAAAGTTCGATGGTTTGTTTTGTAGGTGATTTGCTATGAAGGATTTCCTCAATAGAGAATTAATTTCATGTCATCTGAATATGGTCTGGCAAATGGATCACATGAGGTATTGTATTGTTTCTAAACAATTAGTCATGCATCTGAATTTTTACGATCTTTACAGTGCCATGTCATTGAACAAACTTTAGTTCAATATTTTGCATCGATTTGATATATTTAGACACAATATAAAACTAAATGGTAAAGCCTTTAAGTATTCATTAACTTCTGAATTTGGTATATTTAGACGCCTCATGCTTGGTCCACAATACCCCATCATACTTAGATTTTGCTTAGCAGAAGCTTTAGAGTGTTCGTTTTATGTGATGGAATACTAAAAAATCATTTCATTTATAACAGCATATCCTATGTATCAGTGTATGCAATCAAAACATTTGATATTGATACCAAAATGACAGTGCTTCATGTGTCTGGTCTGCAGATGCATGATGTTGGACCTTTTTCCAGGGGTGAAATTGTGTTCTGCTGACAGTTTGTTGGTAAAAGGTCAGTTGTATTGGTGAGGTCAACTATTGAAAATCTCATCCAGTTCTTGGTGGATGATGTGCTTTCTTTTTCGTAGGCTATGAAGGTCGATTTCAGTTTGGCCATGCTCCAGTTTGGTCAATCCGACCAGCTTGCAATTTGTTCACGGTGGTGGACTGAGGCTTGCTTTTGGTATAATTTCAAAATTAGATTTATTTCTGATTTTTCCTAAAATTGTTATCATTTCTATTGTCGGTTGAATTTATTTCGCCTTTGGATATAAAATTTGTCATCTATAAGATTCTTAGCTGATTAATATTTTTGCATTATCAGTTGGTTCATAATGTTGGAAAATAACTAATTCTATTCCGAGGTGGGAAGGCTGTCAATGATATAGCAGTCACTGATGGCTTGCAGAGATAGTGATGTGACATCAAATTGAGTCATTTTAGGGATGTTGCTGTCATTTATCAAGTGACGGATGCATTGCCGGAATATGAAGAAATAAAACGAGGTCAACATTTCAACTAAATCAAAAGGTCATTTAGTTCCTGAATCTTTATACTATGTACAATTCTTATAAAAGATAACTGACTCTGAGAACAAAATGCATGCCCTTATCGAAAAAACTGACTTTAGGAACAAACGTGCCCTTAATGAAAGGGTTTGTTGATATTATTTGTGGTTCAGTTAGTATTGAGATATGAAACATCAAATATGAACACTTTAGGTATTTTCTAATTTATTTTCCAAACTATATGGTGATAAAGAGGGATAAAAAATTATGAGTACATAATGTTAAATAGGCTCCAACCTGCCTCACAAGCGCATATAATTTTATACGTAAGTTAAATTGTGCCTTTATTTCTATAGTTTTAGAAACTGTCGGCTGCAGATACGAAGTGGAGCACAAAAATTATTAAAGCAGGAAGCCTTTTGTTCCCATGAGAAAAGAAAAGAAAAACTACAACATTGTAATCGATTATATTTTCCTATAAATAAAGAAAAATTCACAGAAGAGAATAGAAAGGTACGCGTGCTGATCCAATCAAATTTAAGTAGTCACCTTTATCCATTTATTATATTCACATCTTCTATGAACTAATATGCTGTATTGAGGTAACAAAGGGAGATCGCTCAACAAATGATGTATGCAGTTGTGAACTCCAGCGGAAGAGAAGGCACTGCGGAGCATTACAAACTCAATTGGTATATATGCCTTCTCTCTCAAAGGTTTTAGTTTTTCAATTTCCTGCGTTCAAGTCAGCTTCCTATTTTTGCTTTTTCTTTGTCCTTTCTTTACTTTTCAACAGATGTGCCATTAGGTGCTACTTGAAAAGAAGAAATATTGATCTAAGGCACCATTATTTGAGTAGTCAACTGGAAGTTAGTTGATTTTTTGGGTCCGATTGAGGTTTTGTAAATAGCATTTGGTCATTTTGTTTCCTTCTCGCAAATCTAGGGAATAATAATTTCGATTGCCAAAAATAACAAGATTAGACTTTTTTGTCATTTTCTTGCATACTTTGCAGCAAATTTGTTTAATGTGGCGATTTTTCAGAGTTGTTGTTATGTGGTAAAGCTAATTTGTCTAATGTGGCAATTCATTTAATAACCAACTCCAATTTAGCTAATTTGCCAGCCAATTGCCAATTTAGTGTGAGTCGCTTTTGTTCATGGCAAAACATACAGCGAGATCAGTACATGAGCACAATGATAAAAATCGACTACGGTTCAACAAAAAACCTATTTCGTTGCAAACTACAAACCAAACTTCAGCGCGCGAAGCGCGATGAGATAACTAGTAATTTTCATATTGTAGCTTGGACATATATATAGTTCTGAATCATTCATTTCTTTTCTTTTTTTCTATCAAGAAGTCGATTTGAAGATGAGTTATTTCTTTTATTATTTTCGACTCATTCTATATTCTACTAATTCAGAGAATTGAGTCCAGTTACTGATTTGGCCAGTTATGTCAAAATATAAATATGTTCACACCAATATTTTCAATACCCTACTGGCATTCATACCGGCCAGTGGTTGAATTTTGATATTTTTCTGAATTTTTTTTGTATTTCGTCACTTAATAGTTAATATTGAATAGCACAATTTCAATCACTATTCTGGTATCCAATATTACCAGAGTTTTTCAATTACCGATATGATATTGAAAACAAAGGTTCACAGACATCACTACATGATAAAAATGAGTTCAAGGCAATGTTTTAATACCCTACCGGTTACCGGAAAATACCATTAATATCGGGGTACCGGAACAATGATCGAAACGGTAATATCTGATTTTGTGAGAGAAAATATCGAAATTTTTTAAAAAATATCAGGTTTCGGTCACCAGACTAGTAGAGTTGCCGGTATGGTATGGAAAACACTAGTTCAAAGTGCATAAAGTCAAGTAGGTTAGTAAGTCAAAAGGTGTCTCTTTAGGAGCATCGGTAGACCTGTCAACGGAAACCAATTACCGTTATTCCGTGACGTTAAAAATTAATGTAACGAATAACGGTAATGGATATAGTATCGTATAACTATACTTAACGCAGACGATATCGCGTATGTATATCGTATAATTAACGTAACGAAAACGAATTGGGGTCCTGCCGTTTCCGTTTATTCGTTTTGGCGTATAAAATTGCATAGGGTTAGAATATTTTGAATAGGAGAGATAATTGACGGAGAAATAGAGGCGTGGTCTGGAGTAAAAACTTAGATCTAATGCATCGAGCAGCTCATTCCCCTCTTTTCGCTCTCTCTCCTCTTTCGCATTCATGTCGGCTGTCGGCACCACCTCATCACACCTCTCTTCTCTCAGTCTCTGTCCCTCTCCTTTTGACAATTTCTTACTCAAACAGTACAGACGCACACACTTGAGGCTTGATTTGAGCTTTGAGTGTCGATTAGTGATGATTTTGTTCGATATGCTGTTCCTAAAACCTAGTCAGATTTGCTAGCTGTCGGGTCCTGATTGGACAATCCGTTTGTAGTCTCCAGAAATCCAGAGTACTTGAGCAAGATGAGTAGGCTTATTAGGCTGAGAAAGGGTTATCATTTGCTAGCTCAGTAGCAGTGACATCTGAGTGACAGGCGACGAGATCGTCTACCAGGACCATGGCGGCGTCAGCAACCATAACTGTTTTGGGTTTACATTGCTTAAATAAGCAAGACAATAGTAGAAAAAAAGAAAGAAAAAAGGAAGAGGGTCAGAGCAGAAGAAAGATAGGGAAAAAGAAAGAAAAAAGGAGAAAGAGGAGAGTCAAAATCGCTTGCTTGTTGCTTCCCTTCAGGTAATATTTGATTTTGCTTCAAAATCGCTTGATTTTTTCCCCCTTCTTTTGTGATTTTGCTCTCTGAAAAGGGATTGGTAATTGCATTTAAGACTAATGATTGTTTAATGAGGCTCAGTTAATGAGGCTCAGTCGGTAATTGTATTTAAGAGTAATGATTGGTAAATGGTAATTGCTCAAAATCTGTTATTGTCAGCATTTAATGAGGCTCAGTTAAGGCTCGTGATAAAATGATGAGTGATGATTTTGAGCAGTTAAGGCTCAGCTAAGTCAGTAGACTTGTAATTTAAGACTGATGAGTAATGATTTTGCATTTAAAACATGTAATTTTGAGCAGTTAAGGCTCAACTGATGAGTGATGATTTTGCATTTAAGACTTCTAATTTTTTATTTTAATTAAAAATTGCTTTATCAGTTTTATTAATTCATTTTTTGTGTTTTTTTTTCCTTTGGTGTTTATTAAATTAATTTGACTCACTAATTTGTCAGTCAGCACTCAGTAGCCATTAGTGTCGAGCATTTAATGAGGCCTGATGATTGTGATTTAAGACTAATGATTATTTTCATTAATTCATCTACAAATTAGTTAATTTAATTCATGTACGGATCAAATGTGGCGCTATCTTCACTGACTTATGCAGTATCTTCACTAAATTAATTCCTTTACCTTGGTATGTTGGCTGATTTAAGCATGGCTTCTTCAGACAGAGAAGATGATCCATCCGAGCCAGACCTTTCCTCAGATGAGTATGCAATTATTTATGATAATTATGTGATAATTTTATTATTAGGCACTGCTTTTGTGATCATTTTGAATTTGTGACACTTGTGAATTATTTATGATAATTATGTGATATGCATGCACTGTGTTAGGCACTTGTGAACTATTTATGACACTGTATAATGTATTAGCATGTATTAGGCACATTGAAGTATTATTAGGCACATTGAACTATTTATTAGGCACTTGTGAACTATTTATGACACTGTATAATGTATTAGCATGTATTAGGCACTGTATTAGCATATGTTTTTTATGACACTTATATGTTTGTCAATTATTAATTATTGTACATATGTTTTTTTTTTATTGTCTTAGCATGGGTGTTGGGATACATGGTGAGACTCAAGAGGAGATTGAAAACATACAAGCTAATGCAGCAGCTGGTGACAATGCAACAGCTGGAAACAATCAGCAAGAAGGTGAAAATGCAGCAGCGAGTGAAGGAGTGAATCCTAAAAAAAAGGAAAACTAGAAAAACAACTTCTGACGTTTGGAAATTTTTCAATCGAGGACCAGAACAAGAAGATGGCAGCTATTATGGCATTTGTAAATTTTGTGGAGCCAGATATTTGCAAGGCCAACAAAGGGGTACAAGCTCCATGAGAAATCATATTTACAAACAGTGTCAAAAATTTCCTAGAAAAAGTACTGATGCTCTGCAAAAAATTTTGCAACATGGACAATCAGAAGGTATAACTTCTTTCCTTACTTGTTTCTACTTCTCATTGTGCTTGTGTACATAAGCTAAATTATTTTTTCTGTGTAAAAATAGGAGGGAGCAAACTTATTCCATGGGTTTTTGATCAGATGAAGAGTAGAAAATGCTTGGCAAAGATGGTAATTGCACATGAATATCCCTTCAACTGTGTAACTCATTTCTTCTTAAGAGCCTTCCTTAATGAGTTGCAACCATGTTTCAAAATTCCATCAAGGAATACCCTTAGGTCAGATTGTATTAAGATTTATGAGGAAGAACAAGTTAACCTTTATCAAAATTTGGGAGAAGTAAACTGTAGATTTAGTTTTACCTCTGACTTGTGGACCAACAAGGGTAGAGATAGAGGCTTCATGGCAATTACTTGTCATTATATTGATGATGGTTGGATCTTGAGAAAAAGAGTTATCACATTTGCTCCTTTGCCAAGCCCACATACCGACAAACACATAGCTGAAACATTTTATGATAAATTGGTCATGTGGAACTTGGATAAAAGAGTCTTTTCTCTTGTTCTTGATAATGCCTCTTCCAATGATGCTTGCATCAAGGAATTATTGGACTCAACTTCCATCAAAGATCACTTACCTGTAGATGGTAACGTCTTCCATCAAAGATGTGGCTGTCACATCTTAAACCTGATTGTCCAAGATGGCCTTAATACTTTGAATGATGAGATTATACTTATCCGTAAAACGATGAAGTATATTCGTCACTCCCAATCAAGGATGGAGAAATTCAAGAAAGCTTGCTCTCAGGTAATCTTTACTTAGCTTCATATGGCAGTGATTCACATGTAGTATGTTCAGATATTAGCTAATGTTAACTTTTGTTTGTTGCAGGTCAATGTTAAGTACAAAAAACCGGCTTGGGATGTCACCACGAGATGGAACTCAACTTATTTGATGTTGGAACTGGCCTTGGAGCTCAAACCAGCCATTTGTAGGTATTGTAGCCTTGATAAGAGGTACAAACTAAACCCTGACGATGTTCAATGGGAGGCATTGAAAGCTTTAGTAGATGAGTTAAAGATTTTTTATGATGCCACATTGAAGTTGAGTGGTACCAAATATCCTACATTAAACCTCTTCTTCACAGAATTTGCTGATGTTTATCTTAGCATTAAAAATATGGCTAGTAGTCCATATCCATTTATTGTCCAGATGGGGACTGAAATGTTGGCAAAGTTTGACAAGTATTGGAGCATTGGAAATTCACTCTTGGCAATAGCTTGTGTGCTTGATCCAAGATGCAAGATGGTTGTTGTTAAATATTACATGGAACAGTTATTATGCCTTGAAGAATGTAATAGTTTTATGACCAACTTGAGACAATGCATAGAAGAATTGTTCAAAGAGTATGAGGAAGCAAATGCAAGTGAAAATGATCCATCAAACACACAAGCTGCCAGGTCAAAGAGGTACAAAAATTGCTAAGTTTAAACTTAATTGTCATTTATTTTCTTTTAACTTGACATTTTTCTTAACAGGCAAAAGAGTGTTGCATCCACTAGTGCCACCAATAAAAAAGCTGCACTCAAGGAGTACATAAAAGCAAACAAGAATTATGAAGCTCCAAAATCAGAGTTACAGGATTATATAGGTGATGCAAAAAATTTACACAATTAATTCTGTTAATTTTTATCTTCTGTTTTTTATATTTCTTTTTTATGTATTCTATGCAAATAGGTCAGGACCTTGATGAAGCAGATGTTGATGGGGAGTTTGACATTCTTGCTTGGTGGAAATTGAAAGCTCCTAAGTACCCTATACTCTAGCAATTAACTCGGGGCATCTTGGCTGTCCCAATATCAACTGTGGCATCTGAATCTGCCTTCAGTATAAGTGGCAGAGTACTTAGCCCAGTTAGGAGCTCTCTTAATGATGAGAGCATTGAAGCGCTACTCTGTGCTCAAGATTGGTTGCGAGCATCGATTAGCGGTATGATTATTTACTCACTTAATATCTGTCCTAATATATGTTTTGAAGGCACTATGTCTATAAGTCTATAAGACTATAACTACAAGCTTAGAACTATATCTGAAAATTTGTGTACTTCAACAAAGAAAAATAATAACACACAGAATAAATTACTTAACATGTATAAATAATAAGTTACATTAAAAAATAGCAAGTGCTCTGTTACATTAAAAAATAATAAGTTACATGTATAAGTTGAATTCAATACACTGTTATATTACAAGAAAAAATTACTTAACATGTTTCATTGTTTATACTTTTCAGAGAAAGGTGAGAATTTTGGTGATCCTCTGTGGACCACCGATGAAGGCTGTGTCAATGAGGGATGACTAGATGAGTATGTGATGGGCTGATGGGTGATGCTGATGGTTATCTTAGTGTCTTTTGTCTGTAAGCCAGTTTTTAGTTTTTTTAGTACTTATGTAGTGTAGTGCAGTTGTGCTTTTGTGCCACTACATGCCTTAATACACATTTGAAGCTTGGAGTGATGGTTTTACCATCATGTCTTTGGCTCCTCAGATCTCAAGCACTAATCATCAATGATGATACTTGTGTAGTTGTGTTTGTTGGTTATTTGGTCTGGCCATTGGCTGAGATTGGTAAATCTGAGATGTTTCATTGAGATTTGGGTTGAGTTGATGCATGTAATTCAGGGTTCAAATGCGTATTTGGGTTAGGAGTGGCTGTTAAGTTTTAATTCTGAGATTGTGTAATTGTGTTTGAGTGGCTGTTAAGTTCAAACTTACAACTTGAAGGTTTAATTTTGAGATTGTATCATTATATGTTGTTGTCTTGGTTCAATTATGCATTGTTTTTTTTCAATTTTTTAGGTGGTTTTTTGTTTAAATTAAACGAGTCCCTATAGTAACGTTAAAACGTTATTTTCGTTTATTTAAACGTAACGAATAACGGAAATGATTTTTCTGCCGTAAGATAAACGTAATGGTTAGTGACAAATAAATCTATATCGTTCTATTAAGTGGCACGCTAACAGTCAGACCTATTTTCGTCATCGTTAACCACGTTTGACAGGTCTAAGCATCGGTTGTTGTCATAACCAAATCGACCGTTAATGCGTACCAACCATATACAGTGTTTTATACATATTCCTAATAGGTATGAATATTGTATCGTGTCAACTACGATACGAAAGAACATGATGATATTAACATTGTTAAATTTTTATGTACAAAGTAAAAAGTATCAATAAAATATAATATAGTTTTTTATTTTAATAAAATGTGCTCATGTATTTGATATTTCTTTCCAATGAAAATATAATATAACTTTACTTTTTTTCTCAGATCTTTTTAGCTTCTCTTTCAGGCTTTTTAATTTATTTATTTATTATTATTATTATTTACCTTTCATTTAGCTTCTTGCTAAATCTTTTGTAAACTTATCTATTTTTATTTAATGCAAAAGGTGGGGGCCTGACCCTCATTTTTCATAAAAAAAAAATATTAACGAAGTCCTTAAATTCCGAAATTATTTAATATAAAAATTCAGACAACAAAAAATTTAATACAAAGAATTATTTTTTTTTTTAATAAGAAGAAAGTTCCAACGCGTTTATAAACCGCGCCTCTCTCTCTCCTCTCGAACGCGTTTTATAAACGCGTTACAAGACTTAAAACGCGTTTATAAAACGCGCTAGAAGGCTGAACTTTCGGAATAGTTAAAACGCAATTAACGCGTTTATAAAACGCGCTAGGAGGCTTGTTACCCGTTTATAAAACGCGCTGGGAGGGCAACATTCCAACTTCTATCACTTCGATCAAACTTTAGTCATTTCGATCGAACTTTAGTCATTTATGTCTATAAGTTTGTGAATTTATAACCGCGTTATTTGAAGTTATATAAGACTATACATTCTCGCAGAATTGAAATCGTCAACAACAGATTATCTCTTACAATTTAAAAACCTATCAATCAAATCCAAAAATGTCTACAATTACAATATATGTCAACCAATGTCCAACTTTTGGTGCTTCCTACTTCCACATCGGTTGTAGTATGCATACCACATTTGCTGAAATTCGAAATGAATTATACAGCAGGCTACAGATTTTAGAAACCCAGTACACTTTGAATATCCATGGTCGTTACAACGATATTGTAAATGGGAGATATGAATCGCTATTTCTTCCTGTAAATTCTGAAGATCAATGGCGCCTTTTTTACCACGAGACATTCGAGACGAGAGGGTTACCGATTATTGAGTTGCATGTTGATTTCATCCCCGTATATGGCACGGGACCAGATCTGAACCTAACACCCCTTGACGAGCCCGGTAGCAGTGAGCCAAACACTTCCTTAAACCTTATGTGTGGCCAGCAATCCACCCCTTACCAATACACTGGCGAACAGTCCATTCCCACGCAAGACAATAACATATCAGGAGATGAAGTCGAGGTTGCCGATGGTGATGAAGATGAGGGTCCGGCGACTTACTCCGACCTTCCTACCGGAGAAGAATATACCGATGTGGAGGACTTCTCCGAGAGAGAAGTGCCATTTTATGCAAACTGCGACCAGCCATACGTTTCAGGAAGGACGGACTTGCACCATCCTGTAAGTGAATTGTGTGATATTTCCATGTTTGAGTATGCTGGTATGCCGGAGCGTAGTTTAGGGCCACAAGGCGAACTTGCTGTTGGTAAACGATTCGGTTCCAAAAAACAATTAATTCTAGCTGTCTGTGATGTTTCATGCAAAACAAATCGAGAAGTTCGAACGGAAACTAGCAATAAACAAAAAATTGTAATGGTTTGCATGCAAAAACCAAATTGTAAGTGGCGATTGTATGGTAGACGTGAGAGTTATAATACAAATTGGAAGATCTCTACCAATCCAAATGAGCATATTTGTTCGAGACCCCCGGGCCAAAAAGATCACGCAAACCTTACAGCTAGTCTCATTGCCGAACACGTTAGAGATGAATTGAAAAAAAATTTGGGAAAAAGTGTCCAGGACATAGGAAGCCTCATAAGGGCTAGATATCCACGTATTGAACCGACTTATAATAAACTATGGCGTGGGAGGGAGCGAGCGTTGGAGCAATTGTTTGGGTCTTGGGAAGGGGCCTACAATAAACTTCCACGCCTCCTGGAGGCAATGAAGGCGACAACCCCAGGAACGAAATACACAATAGTTTCTTGGCCTACAAACGATCCTAACGTTGGCGTCTTCAAGATGGCAGCCTGGGCTTTTGGTCCGTGCATAGAAGCGATGAAATATGCCAGACCTGTTATCTCAATTGATGCTAGTTTTTTATCGGGCCGATACAAAGGTAGATTGTTCTCAGTGTGTGGTTATGATCCAGAAAATCGATTAATTCCGGTTGCATTCGGATTGGGCGAAAAAGAAGATAAGGATACTTGGGGATGGTTTATGTCTTGGGTTAGATGGGAAGTTTTAGGGCGGAACACTAGATACTGTGTCATATCTGACCGTCATAAGGCAATAAAAGCGGTATTTGCATCCGTAGATTACGGTTGGAAGGCACAAGGTGCGCATGCAGTAGCGATTCATCGGTTCTGCATGCAGCATGTTGCGGAAAACTTATGGAAGGAGGCTGGCGGGTCACAAGATGCTGATTTGAAACAACCTTAGTTATAGGCCAGTAATATATGTTCGAAAGCTTAAGTAAGTTAAGAGATATCTTATTTATATTACCTCGAGCCTGGGAAATGCTTTTCTTCTTACCATGTCATCCATGTTATCTACGCCCTGGAGTCCATAGGTCTCGCCCCTTGGTTGGGAAGTACCAAAACCAACTCCACAGATAAGTCTATTTGATTTCTTATTGTTTCAAGATAGCTAGTAGGGCCACAAGATCTAAAGACGAGAAATAAGTGAGTTCACTCTGTCCCTAACAAATAAAGAAGCTCGTGATTGAACGAGCCTTTCATTTAACTAGGCGCTCGCTCGAGCCACTCATATCGAGGACACATGAAATAACAAAGCGTGGGTGCTTTTTTCCACCTAATATTTGGAATGGAATCTCTGTTGACCTGAAAAGTAAGAACGCAGCATATGATCCGATAAGGCCTTTTCCTTTACGAAAGATCGAGCGTTCTTAACAAGAAATACAAGAAAGTGTTGGGCCTGTGTTTTTTATTTCGATATAGAGGTGCGGCGCATTAATTAACGAGCTAATTGGTTTCGTAACGTAAGTAGTACCCGTACAGGAGGAAAAAGCCTGAATCTTAAAACATAAGACAATCCAGTGAATCAAGCCCTCTCTATAAAAAAGGTTCTCCCAGACCGAACGAGGAGAAGCTACTACACGTTTCAGAAGTTTCATAGGAAATAACATTCCAATAAAGCCAAGTTTGAGAAGTGGCACAATCCATATGATAGATCAAACAGTAGGATGTCATCACCATGGCTTCTTCTTTTTCTTGAATGCCTGCCCGCGCCCACGTGCTTAACCGTTTTCCTATTTAATATGTCCTTCTACCGAAGCGAGCATTATACAGTAGCTTCGCAAAGCGAAGGTGCCAGATGCATTCTTTCTTTCGCCTCGTTCATAGATAGTCAACATGCTTTGCGTTTGCAGGATCTAAATAGTCGCTATCGGCGCTCGTAACAGACAATACCACTACTCCTTGAAAAACATGCATGCCTACGCGTCTCCCTGAAAGGCCCAGTGAATCATTCTATACGTAGAGCTTCGTCTTATACTCCCTAACCGTGCCTTGATCTTGTGCATAAATATTTAGAATCCCCTTAACTTAACCTATCTATCACTACTACCTATCCCTATCTTATAGCAATTCTTCGCACACAGTGCGGCTGATGCACATTTTCATTGAATTCCTTTCCATGCATGCTTATACGTATCTCGCATATAAAATACGCATGTGCTAGCCTTTGTAGAACAACCTTGACTTAACAAAAACCTATCTAGCATACAGCGTTACACCTATCCCGTACCTTGAATGCCTATAAGTGATTGCCCTAGCATATCTCGTGTCAACACCTCTCTTCTCCCTAGCTCTATTCCGGATATTGAAGTCGCTAAAGTGCGGCCTTACCACTAGGCTATAAGGGCAGCAACTATGGTGAATAAGCATAGCCAATTCGACTCTATTTCTAGTCCGGAACTAAAAAGCAAGTCTCTTTCTTGGTTTGCGAATAAAAGCTTGCTCCCAGGGCGCCACTTCGCCTTTATGGAATTATGCGCAATAAGATGAAAGGACGAGTTTGCTGATGCAAACAACGCTTCACCAGTATGAGAAATATAGAGCAAATCTCCGTCGCCAATACAGAATTTCTCCTTTCGGGCCTGACTGCAAAAGCATACCTGCATTAGGTGTCATATTATAAGAAGCACCCGTATCGGGCGGGATACCACGAGTTGTCAACAGGATCGTGTCAAGTCATTGCAGCAAATGACTGAGGCAGCTGGTCGGAAGAATAAGCTTGATCTATTCTATGATACGAGTCAAAGCATGTGGGTGTATTCCAAGCACTCGAAGGAGAGGAGCCTTTTCCTAGTTCAGAAGATCTTAGCGTTACTGGTCCCTGGGGAAATAAAGTCTTCCCATTCAAAGACACCATAAGTCATGTATTTCGCAAGCATTTTTTCTTCGGGTAATGGTTTAGTTGATCTTTATGGCTCCGACATAGATAAGGAGCTGTGCGGCAGCTACAAAATAGGAGTTCAATGAAATATAGAATAAGGATATACAAATAAGAATCAATCCCAACGAAAAGGCAGAATAAATTGGATTGGTAAGTAATACTACCCCTAGACCCCCTAATACAAGAACTGATCCTATAAATACCACAAGAATATCATGTATTGGTCCAGGTAAATCCATTATGTAAAAAAAAAAAGAAAGAACTTCAAATCTATCATGACCGTACTAAATGGTCCAGGAAAGGAAAAGGGGTTCCCCTATTTTGTTCTTATATATAATATAGTTTATGATCCATTTATCATAGAATGAAATGGAAATATGGATGAATGGAAATCGAATTTTTATCCGAAAAAAGACTCGTTTGAATAGTGGTTCAAATTGTATATTTCGAAATCATCCCATCACGAAAAATCGATTCTCAGTTTCAATCAAAGAGTGATTCTCGACAATAAATAGTTATGAGTTTGATTTGTAGTTACTGACTAACCAAAAAAATCTTAGTAATTAGTAATCGTTCTGGAATCAAAGGAATTCTCTTTGTCTATTTGGATTGGAGTCGAATTCCTAACTGTTTGAATTGTGTAATCTCCAATTATTGAGATTGGTAACCGACCCAAAGCAATTTGATTATAATTCAATTCATGACGATCATAAGTAGAAAGTTCATATTCTTCAGTCATTGATAAACAGTTTGTTGGACAATACTCGACACAGTTACCACAAAATATACAAACCCCGAAATCAATACTATAATTAAGCAATTGTTTCTTTTGAATATCTCTTTCCAATCTCCAATCAACAACAGGTAGATCTATCGGGCATACACGAACACATACTTCACAAGCAATACATTTATCAAATTCAAAGTGGATTCGACCTCGAAAACGCTCTGACATGATTGATTTCCCGGCTCCATGACCTAAGGTATCCTCTTAATGATGCTTCTTTTTCTCTCCAAGTAAAGGATTGAAATCGGCTATAGCTCTATCCATATGGAGGCAGAGTTTAGAGCATGTTCAGTGCTCGTGGTTTAGGGAATTTGGTCGAGGTCCTTCCGCGGAGCAATTATAGGGGTTTACGCTTTCATTGAATCCTTTCCAAATTAATAGTGATAGTATGGTTATGGAAACATACTTAAATGACTTAAGAGAAAACCTCATAGTTGAGTTCATTTTTATAGAAATATGAGAAGAGGGAGATATTTCAAATGTAGACTTGCGAACAAGAAAAACCCTAGACGTTTTAGAGAGAATTGGGGAGTACTGAAGGAAAACAACCTGAGGGCTTATCAGTACCTAAGAAATTGTGGTAAAATTAATGAAAATGACAACAACGAGCGGCCAAAACTATATAAATGGGCTCAGAGTTTTGACAAGGGGCATCGATGGGGTATAATGACAAGTAATGGATCAGAGAGTCTGAATAATGTGTTTAGAATAGAGAGAAGATTACCAGTGACAGCACTTATAGAAGGCACGTGGTATAAATGTGCCAACTGGATGAACAAGCGAACACAAGAAGTACTTCAAAGGTTGAGTTTAGGAGAAAGATGGCCGGAAGGAGTAAAGAATAAATTGATCAAGCATGATGGAAAATCACGTAAGTACTTAAAGAAAAAGAATTTAATTCATTCATTCATTTTAATCCATTTTGAACTAACTTCATCTTTTTGTTTAATCTCAGAGGAGTTTATGAGCACATTCGTGTTAAGATTGGACCTTGGAGAATTTCGCGTGAAAGTTCGCGAGGAGTACCGTGATGGTGTAGGCTACGATTATTCGCATTACACAGTTGAAATTCCACCCGACATGGAGCAAACCGATGTGCAATTGCCCTTCACTCGAACCACATGTGAGTGCCAAAAACCACAATTGACAGGTATCCCTTGCGCACATGTTATTGCTGTTTGCAGGGAGACAAATTACAATGTAGATCAATTTGTGAATGGTCACTATAGCATGCAAAACCAGCACATGATTTGGTCAGCAGGTCGGTTTCATTGTTACAAAGATGAGGAAGAGTGGCCAGTTTATACAGGTCCGATAATTGTCCCCGACAAGAGTTTGGTCAATCGAGGAAGGCGCAAAATCATTCGTGCAGAGATGTGGATGGATAGGATGGAAGGAAGGAAAGGTGGAGGTTCCACAAGAAAAACAAAAAAGAAAAATCAAGGTGAAGCTTCAACCAGTCAACCGCGACAAGCAGCACCCCAACCGCCATATCCGATGGACGCATTGCAATCCGGTCGATACACCAGTAGACCACCAACAAGGTCCAACAGTCCAAGAAGGGCAGCGAGTACTGAACATACGGTTCGGACTCGTCAAACACCCATTCAACCAGGACGAATGTCATTGCATGTTGATCCACGAAGCAACAATAATCGGGAGGACCAAGGATCTGTACAACCACAGAGAAATTCTATAAGCATTGATCCACGGGTAAGAGATGTCGCATCTGGAAATATGAGAAGTGAGTCGGCTAGATTTCCAACAGATCAAGGCAATACATCAAGGGAGAGAGGACGAAAAGGATTGTTTGGGGGGAAATTTGGCAATATACTGTCTTTCGGTAGGAAGAAAAAATGAAATAATTAAAGATTAAGTGTTGTCGTAATTTTATATATTGTAATGGAATGTATTGTAAGAGAAATTTACAATTAACTCGTATAATATAATGTTGAAAGGTTTAGTGTTAGCTTGAAGACATGCATTCTTGTTATCTACAAAAAGCCCTAATCCTAAAAGGCTTTGTACTCTATAGTTCATCCGACCTTCATGCAAAGACTGAGGCACTTGAACTGTTTAGTGTTGAGAAGCAGTTAATTAACTCATATAATGGGACCCTCAGCATTCAATTAACTATTTAGCGTTGAGAAGCAGTTAATTAACTCATATAATGGGACTCTCAGCATTCAATTAACTATTTAGCGCTAAAAGGCTTTGTACCCTTTTATAGAACGCGCTAAAAGGCTTTCTACCCTTTTATAAAACGCGTTAAAAGGCTTTACCCTATTATAAAACGCGTTCAGGGGCTTTGTACCCTTTTATAAAACGCGCTAAAAGGCTTTACCCTTTTATAAAACGCGCTAAAAGGCTTTACCCTTTTATAAAACGCGTTAAAAGGCTTTGTACCCTTTTATAAAACGCGTTCAAAGGTTTTGTACCATTTTATAAAACGCGTTAAAAGGCTTTACCTTTTTATAAAACGCCCAATTCTCGTATCTCTCATTCTCACCTCTGAATATCATTCTCATCTCTCATTCTCACCTCTCTCATTCTCACCTCTCAATGTTAATAAGTGCGAAATTGTAATAAGAGATTTTCCCGTGGAATCTGTTATTATGTACGAAGGTCGGCCCAGATGGACAGCTCGCTAACTTCATCATCATCTGAGGTAGACCAACACTATGCTGCCTACGATCATGGATAATGGGCGGTAGAGTTCTGCCGACCCAATTAGGGAAGAACTCGACGACTGTCGAAGGCTCTCGCATAATTGGGCAACCGTCCATGAGTCTCCGCAAATCGTTGTTTTCATATTAATGAGAATTATTGTAATGAAAATTGTTATTAATTTAAAATCGTTGTTTTCATATTAATGAGAATTATTGTAATGAAAATTGTTATTAATTTAAATCGTTGTTTTAATATTAATGAGAGTTATTGTAATGCAAATTTTTCTTAATTTTTATATTAATTAGTTATAAATATTAAAACATAGATAAAACATAAATTCATACAATAACATAAATTCATACAATAACATAAATTTAATAGAAAATAAAATAGATAAATTCCATTATTCTAGCACAATTAAACTTTAATTTTTCTCCACTTCCTTAACCTCTTTATTCTTCTCCTCCTCCTTATTCTCACTAGAACTCTCATCTATTTTAACCCCCATACTAAAATCAGGGCTCCTGCCACATCCTGGAGGGAAACGACGTACAGCCGAGACGGCCCTTCTCTTCGGAGGGCCGTATAATGGGATCCTTTTTGCTCCCACATTAGGTGTTCCCTCTCCCACCTTGGATGTTTCCTCCCCCATCTTATTATTGTTTTGATCCTTCTCCATTTCTCAAATTTCTGATTTTACGCGTCTTTTGTTTGTGATTTTTTTATACGAAATAGGAGAACGAATTGAGATATATATAGGCAATTATTTAGCCGTTTATAAAACGCGCTAGAATAGGGGTCTGCTCAAAAAACGCGCTACAAAACGCTGCTCAAACACAGTATCACGCTGCTCAAAAAGTGGACACCACCTTCGTACGCGTTTATAAAACGCGTTGGAGGCCTCCGAACGCGTTTTATAAACGCGTACGAAGGTGGTGTCCAGGTAAAACAGTAAAACAGACTGACAGCCTGCGAAAGTATTGAATTCCATTAACTTAGCCCTTCGTACGCATTTATAAAACGCGCTCAAACCTTATTACGCGTTTTATAAACACGTAATAAGGGTTGAGTCTATAAATAGTCCTGCTTCTCCGCAAATTCACGTCGAAAATTCAGAAATCAAAAACCAAAACTTTAGAGAAGTTACGCAGAGAAAAGAAACCGAGAAAACATAATGTCAACTAAACCACGTCATGTTTGTACCGGTGTGCTTCTACAAGGAGATGGAGGAATAAGTAAACGAGATATTCTTCGGCACGTCTACTTGCACTATCCTTCCGACAAATTTTACGTGAAGGTTTTTCAACGCGACGTTTTTGAAGTCAGAGGGCCGAAATATTGGACGGATGTAGTTAAGAGGGATGGAGGATATCATGTCCGACGTGGAGATGGAATCGTTTGGTTGCGTTTGCAACAGGCATGTCCTCCTGGATTTGAAAATCACCCGTTAAATGGAAATGACATATATCATTTGGACTGATTATTAGGTTTTCTATAATTAGATGTTTTTATTATTGTGTGTTCTATAATTAGGTTTTCTATAATTAGATGTTTTTATTATTGTGTGTTCTATTATTATCTATTTTCTTTTATGTTTTAGTATATGTATTAATTCGTGTTTTAGTATATGTATTAATTCGTGTAGTATATGTGTTGTAAGTTTTATTATCTAATTTATTTTAGTTTTTATTTTATCTATTTTCATTTTTATTGTGAAATTCGAAATATTAATATTAAAAGACTTAATATTTATTTAAATTATATTAGACATTACAACTCAATGAACATTATAATAAAAAACACAATACAAATTAAAAATTACAATTTATTAAAATTTTGAACCACACAATACACAACAAAAAAAATTACAAAATACATGATATTAAAATTTTGAACCACATAAAAAAAAATTGTAGAAGATCCATTGCTAAGGGTGGGAAGAGAAAACATCACCGCAACTAATAGACAAGAGTCGGGCGACTGATTGTCATATTGACCCTCTCTTTTTCTGAGACTTGGATGAGGATGACTGCATGTATGCAGATTCTCATCCAAGGATGCCGGCTGCGGTGTTATGACTCGTAGACCCAGCCCAACAAACCGTCCTCTACACGTAATAACAGATTCCACAGGAAAGTTTTTATTTTAAAGTTGGTGGAATATTAATAGCCATAAGGATTGTGTGCGACTCTGTATCAGTGAATAAGTGTGCCGCATACAACCCTTATGGCTATTAGTTTCGCACCAACTAATATTATTTTGCATTCCACCATCTAACTCTTCTTTTTCTCTCATTTTTTTCTTTTTTTCAGATCTTTTTCCTTTTTTTTTTTGATTTTGGACGACAGAAGGTTGGGTATTTATATGGAAATTAGATCTCTCGAACGCGTTTTATAAAAGGGTAAGAAGGCTTCTTACGCGTTTTATAAACGCGTAAAATCACAAAATAACGCGCAAAGTCAGAAACTTTCGCCGCAATCACTGCAGCTTTTAGCGCGTTTTATAAACGCGTTTTAAGGCTTCTAACGCGTTTATAAAACGCGTTCGAGTGGAGAGAGAGAGGCGCGATTTATAAACGCGTTGGAACTTTCTTCTTATTAAAAAAAATAATAATTCTTTGTATTAAATTTTTTGGTGTCTGAATTTTTATATTAAATAATTTCGGCCTTAAATTCAAGATATGGTAAGTTGGTAACCGAGGGGAAAGTGATAGAAAATGCGCGCGGTTTCAAGTTGCAAAATCGGATCCAAAGTTTCCTATATTGTGCAAAAATTTAAGAAAATGGCGTCCGGAAAACACTCGTTATACTGATTCCACAAGAGGGAAATTAAAACAATGACGTTTTGTCAAAAAAAAAAAAAGAAAAAAAGAAATCGACGCCGGAGCGGCTATTAATGGGACCGCAAAGCACCTCCAAAAGGTGCAGCTTAACAATCCCCATCCGCTCCCGCGCGGGACCGTTTAGCGCAGCCTACGAACCGTCCGACCTATCAATCTAGTTACATGCACGAAACTCCCTTTGTCATTGAAATTAAATCAGACGGCTGTGATTCCTGCACTGTACGGTCCCGCGCGGGACTGGATTTCATTTCGCAGCTTAAAGCCTTAAATTGATTGCTCCTATGTGCGACACCCAAATGAAATCTCTGCTGGCCCGTGCGACACCAGCTATGTTTTTGCTTGTGAAACAGGTATTTCTTAATTCAATGAAACGGAGTATGTATCGTAATTATCAATTTATCATTATTGCCTGAATATATTTATATATCGTAATAAGGTCCAAACCGTTTGATGGAAACAATTTATCTTCATTTGTTTTTTCTTTGTTTTGTTTTGTTTTTTTTTTTTTTGAATAATGGGCACTTAGCCATTAATGGAAACAATTCAAATTGGCGTGGCGCTAGATTATTACAAATATTATTTTTATCAGGTAAACGTTTTCAGATATTGCTGAACTTGAAATAAAATTAATATTTGGGTAATGAATTTATATTATCTGTTTTTATTCACTGAATTATAATCATTCAAGTTTGATTATTGAATCCACTACTTTATTAAAATATTAAAATTTTTCTATCTAAATCTGATCATATTAATTTCATTAGCATTTGAATAAAAAGCTTAACGATTTGATAAATTTGGATGGATATATCAAAAATTTTGGTTACTGAAAATGACTAATTCCAAGTTCAATGATTGAAAATGAATTTTTTTGACTTCTGACAAAATTAATCTAAAAATGCATCATATGACCTGAAAGAGTTCCTTAATAAGTATTGAGTGTAAGCCAAGGGCTAGTCATAAAATATTGCTACCGAATAATGCATCTTTTCATTGAGATACAAGTAGCAAGTAATGAGTAAACTTCAAATAGGACCTCTTGTAAAATTAGGAAATCCGTTCAAACTTATTTATTTTATTTATTTCATGGAAATGTCCCAAATGCATATGTGCTACATAGCCTACATTGTGCACGATGCTCTGACATTGACGTATGAGATTCGTGAATATTGCCAAATTCTATTATTTTGTAAAATTTGTCATTTTGGACTTCTAATTTCTTGTTTCTCGTTTTCTATGTTATGTGATGAAAAAGAAAATTGCACGGAGTTGCTGGTGGGATGTTAGAAAGTTGAAAAAACCAAAAATCACGTCAAATGCGTCAGCCGTGGTCCGTGGATAACTTTATAAATCACCATCAAGGTGGTTATATCTCATGCATGCTTAAAAGCTTTAAACCAAACAATCTACATATGCTCACGTATAAAAGGTCATTTATTAATTATTCACTATCTTAGAAAAGAAGCTAAGAAGGTAGCAATGTGTGATCAATCTCCCTTGTTAGAACTTTTTATTTATTTATTTCATTATTTATTATTTTTTAGGCCGGGTGGCAAGCACCACACCAACAGATTTCCATTAATAAAAAAATTTGCTACAAAAGGGGAAGTCAAATAAAAGTAAAATAAGACATGCAACAACAAACGCTATACACCTTGTTTTTTATTTCTTTCTAGTTTTTCATTTTAGCATCTCAATAAAACTTTATTTTTGTATTTTGTTATTAATATAAAGGTAAAATAAGACAACAACAAACTCTATACACCTAGAACTATACAGAAAGGAAAAGCAGAAAATCAAAACAACAAAAGACCTCACTACTCCATTTTAAACAAACTAGATCTGTACGTCGAGCTTTGCTCGACGATATTGGTATCCATCGTTAAATGATTTTATTTTAAGTACATATGACATTATAACTTTAAGTTTTATTTTAAGTATATAAATGATTTTTAATCAATGATTTTAATATAAAAGAACTTATTTTTAAAGTATATTTGCTATAAGAAGATAAATTGATTTGCTCAAGAATGAAAATTAATAACGATTTAAACATTCCGATGTTAATAAAAATTAATGTATAAAAGTTTACCTTATTTCTAAAAAGAGCAAAATTCATCCTTATGTATTTTTTGTCTTCGAATTTGTGGTGGGCCAAATTTTCAATATCCGTACACGTATCACGCCTAGATTTCTATTTAAAAGTAATGCGATATCTATTATGTTTGTCTTTTATTGTAAATGTGAAATGATTGATGAAAACTTAGTTAAAAAAAGTATTATTTATAGATAAAATGTTGACACCCTTTGGTAGAGGAGGCATCTACTCGATTGCATCATTTGGCGATGCACCTTTTAAATCGCACCTTTTAAGGCATCAACTTAATTGCATCCTTTGAAAAGACATTTATTAATTGAAACCCTATGAAATATATGTTAAAAGACACTTTTTCGTTCGCACCCCTTTATTGAATAAGACTACATACTTACACTCTTTCATTTGTTGACATTTAATTAACCTATTTATAATTTTATAATAATATTATAAAATAAAAATGACACTTTATCATACACAATTGTACCCTTTAATTTGTTATTAATTAATTAACCTAATTATGATTTTTCAATAATAATTTAAAATAAAAAAGGACACTTTATGATATATTATCCCACCATTTCATTTATTATCATTTAAATAACCTGATAATAATTTTTTAATATTTATTGAAAATAAAAAGAATACTTTATTATATTTACAACTATATATCTGCACTTTAAGAAGGAAATGAAACAATTACCTAGTTAGTGTAAGGCATCTTTTGGGACTACATGAACACACCCTTTCATTTGTCAGCATCTAATTAATCTCATTATGATTTATTATAAAAATTTTAAATAAAAAGGGCAACTATTTATTTTACAAATAAGAATAAAATTTTTTAAATTTTTTACAAACTTTTTAGATTGTTTACAAATAAAAAGTATTGCGAAATATAAAAAATTGAATTGAAGAAAAAAATTGTATTAAAAATATCAAAATAAATAAGTAAATTGTAATTAAGAATTTTTTTTGATAGAAAGCGGCCTGAGATAGGCTTCCATTGAAAATTAAAGATGTAATTAAGAATTATAAATTTAATTTATATGATTATTGTAATTAAACAATAAGTGTGCCTATATGTTGTGTGCAGTCAGTAATTTCTATTTTAATATTTTCAAAAAGTTTGAAATCAGATAACACACGAATATGACAAGACGATTTGATGTCAAAATAGTAACATAAGTGTTTGCGGAAAATCAATTCAAAACATGTGGGGAACCGTACGATAGTTTCCTCTAATATGTTCTACAATCTTGCACATGGCGCCTTGAGTAAAAATCATTTCGGGTCCGTTGATAATATCCAATATCAAAATAAAAAGTATTCTCGTAAAAAGAATAATATTTTAAGCCAATATTATTGTTAATTTTAAAGATTTGAGTATTTTTAAATTCATATATGTCCATAAAATTATTGGCCCAAATGCATAAATATGAAAAAAAAATAGAAAACAAATTCTTGTTAAATATTGAAATCAACATGATATAGGGAAAAAAAATATTGCATAAAAAATTTACCTTACTATCTAGTAGAACAAAATTCATGCTCCATGTATTTTCCGTCTTCCAATCAATTGCAAGACAAATTTTTCGTGACCCGTGCACGTATCGCATATGGATTTCTATTTGATAGTGATGTGATATCTATTATGTTTGTCATTTTGTAAATGTGAAATGGCTAATGAAAACTCGAAAAATGGAGTACTATTTATAGATAAAATATTAGTATCCTTTGGTGGAGGAGGCATCTAATCGATTGCATCCTTTGGCGAGACACCTTTTAAATCGCACCTTTTAAGGCATTCCCTTGATAGGCACCTTTTCATTCGCACCTTTTGAGACTATCCACGCATCTTTATTATATGTATGTAAGATTAAAGTCCAATTTGCTTGCAAAATTCATAAAAAAAAAAAGGACTCGGTTAGTTATGGTCAAAACTGTTTTATTAGGTATGACTAAAATTTAAAATTTCTGTTTAGGATAAACCGGTTAAAGAAATCTCACAATTTTTTTTTAATTTAACGTTTTTTTACAAAATTATATTATGTATGTCCAACACTTCCAATTAAGCCACTTCTAACCATTGCTTTTAATACTGTATTTGATACCGAATAATTTCAGTAATACTGGGAACTGGAACAACGGCTGAAACGGTGGTGTTTGATAAAATGAGACAAAGTACGGGAAAATTCCAAATTTCGGCCAGTCCGATATGGAGTTTTATGGTATTAAAAATGATGTTCAAAACTGTTTAAGGCCAAAGAGCGGCATACAAATCACAAACTTGTATATGACAATGAGGTACATTGTACCGTATGAGTGCCAGTCAGCATTTCGTGCAAATAGATAGCAACATATTGTTACTAGCAGTGTTTTAAATACCCTACTGAACCGGTCGGTTCAACCAGAAAAACCAGAAACCAGACCCTGGTCTGGTAGGGTAAGCTTCTAAAAGCCCTATGCTCATGAACCGGACAGAACCGGATAAACCGATGAATCAGATAAATCGGTTCATTCATTATTTTTGCTAACCAGGAAACCAACCTTGAACCAAAGATGTGAACCAGCTAACCACCACAGAGCGCTGTTAAAACCAAGGAAAATACAGTAAAAATGAAATATGCTATCACTTTGAATTGATCCGTCATGCCTGCCTTTCGCGCTTCACAGCCTTACCACTTGGTTAACATTTTCTATTTTTGAATCGGTAAAATCCATAATAACTGTAAAACCCCGTACCGGTGGCTCCACCGGTTTGACCACTGATATGATATTTAAAACATGAGATAGGCTAAAATCAGTCGTAACTGACAGATGAGACCGTCAGCTACGATCAAATTTCAGTTTTCGAAATTCTAACAATTGATCCGAACCGTTCAATGCATTCTCCATATTGAAATCTCGTTGGAGACAAAATTTTATATTTTTCTGAAATTTTTTAGTATTTGTTTGGTATTTTTACAAAATTCTTAATCTATCCGTTTGGATGCGTTGAGAATAAGGTAGGAAGAAGGAAGAAGGGAAGAAATTTATTGGGAAGGGGTAAATTTATTGGGAAGTGTGTAACTTTTGTGAAGAGTTTGGATGGTTAGAAATAAATTTATTAGTAAAAAGTGATTATTCCTTATTTCTTATTCCGGAAAGAAGCCATCCAAACGGAGCCCTAAACAATTATGGACCCTTCAATAACTATGATTTTTAAAAATCTCAAAAAAATAATAAATAAAATCCGAAAAATGAAAAATTTAGTCTCAAATGAGATTTCAATCTAGAGAACACATTGAACAATTCAGATTAGCCATTAAAACTTTAAAAGTTGAGATATAATCGCAGTTGATTTTAGCCTATCTCTTAAAACATTGATTATCACTCTTTGACAATTTGTAAAACAACCACACCTTCGTTATAAAACAACCGGTACTCTATACTGTAGAATCTACAAAGCATATTGTCCCTCTTCCCATTGGTTGTCAAGGTTCCCATGATCCTATCTGTGAGCCTCTCTGTTTTCGGGGACCCACGTCTATCTCATTTCATTTTTCTTTTATTTCAGCAGCTAGGTTCTAGCCCATTTCTTAATCAATTGGATCTTCGGCTCGGTCCACTTATAACGCATGTTTCTTTTCTCCAAGAATAATTACAATAATACTAAAATATTTTAAATATTTGAAAATATTACTTAAAAATTCGAATTATATAAATAGTATCCTAATATCGGTTTTTTGAAATCTGATACTAATATCAGTTTTTGAAAAATCAATATTGCCTAGTATTGAATTTTGAAAAACCGATATTAGCTAATATCGGCTTTTCAGTAGTATCATTTTTTCAAAAATCGGTATTAGGCATGATGCCTTTTGAGTTAATTTTGGATTAAAATAATGATTGTTTTTATTATTTTAATTATTATTAAATAAATATTTACTTATTAATATATTTGACTGATGAAAAAGATAATATATACATATGTTTTGAATATATTTATGAAAAAATGAGTTTTATTTATGTTTTTATTTACATGAACGGTTTATCGGAAATGATTCGTTAGGTACTTTGACAGTTTTTTCTTTTTTCCATATTTGGAGTTAGGTTATAAAAATCTCATATATGAAAGTAGAGTCGCTCGTTTTCATAACATGATTTTTTTTGGATATTTTGAAACGATATTTGGTGTAGTTTTTTAATCTTGAGAAATGAAGAAATTATAAGAATTGTTGCTCGAAAATGATTTAATTGGCACTTTGGCATAAAATTAGAGTTGCTCATTTACATAATGTGATTTTTTCTGAATTTTTGGAACTATTTTTCACTTAATTTTTCAATCCTGAAAATTGAAGAAATTACCAGAACAGTTTCTCAAAAATGATATGTTTGATACTTTGACGATTTTCTATTTTTTTCTTATTTGGAGTTAGGTTACAAAAATCACAAATATGAAAGTATAGTCACTCTTTTACATAAAGTGATTTTTTTAAAACTTTTTTGCGTAGATTTCCAATCCCAAAAACTGAAGAATAAAAGTCACAATACAAATATAAATATCATAATACAAGTCTATATATCAAATAAAAATATCATAACAGTGTCATAAAATGTCCAAATATAAATATCACAATACTCTTGAAAAATATAAGTCCTAATGATCGCTATCACGACGGAACCACCATGCCATGGATCAAGTACCTGGTGACTGATCCCGTGCGAGAGCAAGCCCGGGTAAGGGAGGAGGGGAGGACGAGTGCTAGGTGCAGCTAGAGTGGGATGACGAGGTACTCATCCTCTTGATCCATGTGGTGCTCGTCTTTGGTGTCATTTTGGCTTAACTACACTAATTTAATGTCGTGTTAATTAATTGACTTAGCTACACTAATTTAATTGGCTTTCATTCACTAATTCGACATATAATAACTCCCGATTAATCTATATAGATAGAAATTACCCTAAAATAATTTAACAATTTTTCCTATATTTTTAAAATTTCTATTAATTTTTTATTTTTTTAGATTTTTCTAATTTTTATTTAATTTATTCAGAATTTTTAAATGTAAAAAGAATTTAAAAAATATTAACATTTGTTATACTAATTATTACTTTTTATTCTGAATTTCTTACTATTTTTATTATTTTTGCAATAATTATCCGAATTTTCTATTATTTACCTAATCAAACTAAATAAATTAGCATAGTCGGCTTTCTTACACTAATTCGACACTTAAATCAATCAATATAGACATAAAATACCTTAAAACAATTTTACAAATTTTTTCTATATTAAAAATTTCTATTGTTTTTTTATTTCCTAGATTTTTCTAAATTTTCCTAATTTTTAGTTAATTTATACTGAATTTTTAAATGTAAAAATAATTCTTAAAAAATTAATATTAGTTAACTAATGTTTTTTATTCTGAGTTTTTTTTTATTACTCGGATTATGTAAGTAGTATAATCGCAATTTATGAATATTTTAATATTATTTTTTATCTTTTCGGTTTTTTTCTTCTCCTTGCCCTTTGCTCTGATCTTTGACCAAGTCCTCCATTCAAGGATAACTCCCAAGTCATAATTGACCTATTTCGCCATAGACCTATACGGCTATACTCCTATAGTTAACCAGACAGGCTTTAATGTGTTTTTTTCTTTATTTTAATAAGAGAGGCTTAGGATTTACAGTCTCACAGACGACTTACAGTAACGGTACAGCCTTACAGGAGAAAGGCTTAGGAGTTATCTATTGTTCATAATTATTTTATGTATATGAATTTCTATTATTTTTTATTGAACATAAATCATAATGTTAGTGCTGGTCATCCTGCTTTTTTATTATTATAAGTTATTCTAAGATTAAGTGTGCCCCATAAACTATTCGTAATCGCAACTATCGCACCATATAGTATAAAATACCTTGCATGCGCATAATTCGGACTTCCATACTATAATCTTTATTTTGATGTAGATTTCAATATTTTTCAAATTTATTTCGTTTTCTCCTTTTGTTTTAAAATTCCTAAGTTTCCTTTTGTCCAATTCTAAATATAATGGAAATAACTATTTTTTATTTTTACAGCGCGTCTCCGGGCAATTAAAAAAAATGTTCTTTACTAATGTTTTGGATGAAAATTTGCATCACATTTTTTGAGGTTGACTAAAATCAGTCACGACTGGCGGATCGACTTGTCAACCGGGATTTATATCTCAATTTTTGATGTTCTAACGGCTAATCCGAACCGTTCAATGTATTCTCTATATTGAAATCTCATTGGAAATCAAATTTTATCTTTTTGAATTTTTTTACTATTTTTTAAAAAATTTAAAAAATCATTGTTATTGAAAGGTCAAGAATTGTTTAGATTAAGAATTTTGTAAAATACCACAAAAATACTAAGAAATTTCAGAAAAATTTAAAATTTGGTCTTCAAGGAGATTTCGATACGAAGAACATATTAAACGGTTCAGATCAATTGTTAGCATCATAAATATTGAGATTTAATCACGACTTACAGACTCATATGTTAGTGATTTTTGTCTACTTCTTTTTTTATTTAAGAAAATAGTTTAATATACTGAAGGTTTTAGAGAGGTATACACTCTTGTTCCTATACCTCAAGCGCCACAAGTAATCATTCATGACTGTTTGACCGTCAATAACTAAGTGCCAAGTTTCAAGCCAGTAGGTGGCCTCCAGGCTCCAGCAGATTGCGCCACGTGTCCCTCATAGACGCGAAGAAACGACGGTGCATTTAACTGGCTTTGTTCTTTCTATATAGAACTCCTCTTCGCCCTCTCCCTATTTCCTCAGTGCGTTTAGATAAATTTCCATTTATTTTCCACTTCAAAATTTATTTAAACCCTATGCCACTGATGAACGCCAACTCATCTCAGTCCGACATGAACTGCTCAAACCCATCGGTGCCTGAGGTCATGCCGGCTGAAGCACAAGGCCAAGCTCAGGCAGCGATCAGGGAGCAGGACAGGTTCATGCCAATCGCTAATGTGATTCGAATCATGCGGCGGGTGCTTCCACCTCATGCTAAGATATCTGATGACGCGAAGGAGACAATTCAGGAGTGCGTGTCGGAGTACATAAGCTTCGTCACTGGAGAGGCCAACGACAGGTGTCAACGCGAGCAGCGGAAGACAATCACTGCTGAGGATGTGCTGTGGGCCATGAGCAAGCTCGGGTTTGATGATTACATTGAGCCACTCTCAGTGTACCTGTCGAGGTACCGTGAGTTTGAAGGGGACCAGCGTGGGTCGATCCGTGGCGAGCCGCTCCCTCTGGTGAAGCACAGGCATCAGATGGTTACTGCTCCAATGATGGCGCATGTCATGCACCAGCATGCACATGCACACCATGGTGCAATGCAGGTGCAACCGCTGCATCAGTATGGTTTTTTTGGAGAAAACGGGATGCCGGGACATGGATACTACCAAGAGCAAGGGGTGAATGATGACGGTGACCATCGGGCCGGAGGTCCAAGCACCCCACAGACCCTGCCACTCATGAATAACCTGGATCATCATCATGATAGTCCTCACTATGATTTCAAGTAGCTAGTGATGATATAATAAACAAGCATGGAAAGATGCAAATGCATGCATAACTTAGCTTATGTGTTGGAATCTAATTTGAATTTTATGGAAGTAGTTAAACTTTTTAGGGTTTTGGTGTTTTTTGGGTCGGTGTGAGATGGGAATTAATGGGGATAAGTTTGGGGGTGTCTATCCGTAGGTGTTTTGATCAGGTGTCATCCGTACATGTGGAGGTCTCTTGTATCAGTTGTGAGCTGTTCTATTTTGTGTTCTTGTGTGTTGAAATTGCTATTGAACAATGTTATAAGACTCCTTGTTTGGTTGGTTCTTTATTTCAATGGTCCTCTATATTTTTTTATTTTATTATTATTATTATTATTATTATTATTATTATTATTATTATTTTGTATGACACTTTAAAGATTTGGAGACCCCACCACCAAAAACCTCATTTAATGTCTGCCTCGCTGTGGAACCTCAGTCTTTTAGCAAAATGCAAGTCCTATATTTGGAAAACAGATATGTAGTAGAAAAGCCGTACATTACTTTTTTTTTAAATAAGAAATATCTTTTTTATCTCTTTAATTTATTTTGTACATTCAAACACGACCATTTGTGGAAATTAACATATGCCTAGAACATTTTTGTTTTAGTAACACCAGTCTGTGAGCAGCCTTAAAAAAAAAAATAGAGGAAAAAAAAGGTCTGTGAGCAGCCTTCAAAAAAAAAAACAGAGAGAAAAATGGAAAGAAGGTGTGTGAGCAACTGAGCATTGAGTTATATAAATATAATCTCCAATTTTCCAATCCTACTTAATTTTGACTTAGAGATTTGCACTTGAATCTCTATAATAAAAGACATGCCATTACCATTAATTACTTTATAAATATTCAATGGTTATATTTAAAGCTCATTGCAAAGATGGTCATAAAGTAATAGTTGCATTCAAAATTAGCTGAGTGCGGTACAGTTGTACTGTTTTAATGAGAAGTAATTCTGTTGAGTCCAGGTTCTCCGTATCTGCACAGGCACAGGTCAGTTGCACATTTTGAATTCGTAGAATAATTCTATTATTATAAGCAAGTCATTGGAATTAATCCCATTTCTTGCCCAATTTGAAGGGATTAATTTAATTGGCAAATGGTAAAAAAAATTTATTGCCTTTGATTTTTTGCAAACATTGGCAAGAGAACAAGGTTGATGCTACATAATGGCCTTTTGCTACAGAAATAAAAAGGCTAAATATTGTTTGACCAGACGTTATATCCAAAAGTGTAATTTATCAGTTATCACAATATTTTAGTTGAGATCAAATAGACAAATGTAGCAGTTTCCCCAGGATTAGTTTCTATATTATAACAGTTACTTTTCCAAAGATATATGTTACTCTTCCCGTGAATGAAGGGTTGGAACCATAACGCTTTTTCTTGCTTTTTTTGTTAGTGCTTCAAGGCCCATACACATGATTACTCATGTACACGACACAAAATAGCACTAGGCATGAAGAAATGATTTACTCTCCAATTATAGGATTTCATCAGATGGTCCTGCTAGATCGTTTATTTCATATTTTACGGTACAAATCAAACCTTATAATATATAATTATTCCGAAATATCATTTGCTGAATTTCTAAAATAAAAAATGGGAGATTTAATTTGGTCTTTTTTATCCTAAATGGATGGATCAAATTTGCTAATAATGCAACGAATTTAGAAACAAACCCGCCCAATCATGTTGATAACCGCCGGATTTCAATTTACCAGTCCGGATTGATATTTTCAACACTAGACTTAGGCAATCAGTGCTTAATGATCGAGTCATGGGCAGAAAATGTCTACCAGAAGAACTGGAAAACAAATTGTTTCAAATGATATTTGCAACAATGACATCTATAATTAAAAAGTGACTTTAGTAAAATAGGACCAGTATAGAGCTGCACCAAAATCAATTTTCCACGTGAAAACCACATTATGCTAATTCAGATTCATGATTCATGCCTAACCAAATATTACAAGGAAGCAAAAACTAAATACCGAGGATCTATTTACAATTAATTTAAGCTCCTACAGCAGTTCCATGCATCTCTTTCATGCTCGCAATATTAGAGAGCTCCACTTGCTGCAACTCAATTGCTCGCAAAACCCCTGAAGTATCTGTTCTTGTAAAAGTACTTGCATCCTTCCGTAATTTTCTTTGCCTTATTCTGGCAATAGCTTGGGTGACATCAGAAATGGGGGGGCGCCTTTTAGGCAGCTTGTGCAAGCACCGATGTGCCACATCAGCAAGCTGCCGTACCTCTTCCGGATGACTTTCACCTAAGAGATTTTTGTCAATTATTTCACTCCAGTCGGGCTTCCCATCCCCACCTAAAGAAGCCTGATACAGAGGCATTATAGCTTCAGAACTAAGAGGAAACAATATACTCAAAAACCATGGATTCAGCTGTGCGCATTGAAAATGGATTCTGATGGAAAAGGATCTTAAAATGCCAAAGTACCCTTTAAATATTAGAAATATGAAAAAGAACTTTCATAGAGGTAAACAAAGAAGTTGATTCAAACCCTCCCTTCTTTTTGTGTGTGGCTTTGTGCAAAGGAGCACATGGAAGGAAGACAAGCTTAAGGCATCTTTGGATGAAAAATAAGTAGAGGGTGTAGGGAAAATAAGTAGACAGTGTAGGCAAAGTGTCGTAGTTTTGTGATTTCTTATACATTTGCAGGGCATGTGTGACATTATGAGGTTTTGCATGATGTTGCAGGCCAAACAAAAAAAATATATAACTATGTTTTGATAATACCATCCTATGTTATTGTCTTACTGCAACAGATCAGTTTTGTTATCAGGGTGGTAATGGTTAGATAATTTTTTTTTCCCCAATCAGGATTAACAATGAGTAACAGCAGAAGTGGTTGTAGCATGCCTAGTTTTTATGTTCTCATTCAAAACTCAGTAAATTCGGTGCATTATTTTCTCTTTTCTTTTTCTTCCTATCTTGTAACCTTTATATTTGTTTATTTATTTCATGCTGTTGATAGCTACCATGTTGCCAACTGATTCATATAAATAATAATGATCATAAAAATAATTAGATAATGAATGAACTCATAATAAAGTCAAAAACATATTCCATACATCATTTAAGTCGTAGTAGTGAAGGTATTGGTTGTGTAACAATTTCTCATCACTTGGTCCCTTTCAAATTTTGAGTTCATGATGTATTTACACAATTACTTTCAATTGAACAACAGTCATTAGCATGTTCTTATCTTTTGGAATTTTACTAGTTACTTTTAACATAATTATCCAGTCAAACAGTCATAAGAAAATAATGAACTGTAATTAGAGAACTTACAAGGTTAATATAATCCAATAGACCTTGCTGAGGATTAATCGCAGTTATTAGCTCGAACAATATAATCCCAAAACTGTATATATCACTCTTTTTTGTGAACTTATTTGTTGACATATAATCCGGATCCATGTAACCAAATGTGCCTTTCAAGCCTGATTTTCGCCCATCAAATACTTCCTCCTTGGATAGCCCAAAATCAGCAACCTTCAATTCAAGAAAGTCAAAATCTTACTGTTGCCTGCTTTTCTTGCGTTACTTTTGGTTTTTATGGTTTTTAAACACACTACGCTTTAATTTTTGCAATGAAAATAAAGGAAACCTTTTTGTTATGTTGGCATGGTATGCTAATGCCTTACTGGAAAGGGGCAGTGGGCCTATTTCAGTCTCAAGTTTCTTCATTGATATTCAAAATAAATGTTGATTTAATATAAAGCTGTGATACCTTGGCCCGCATTGATCTGTCCAAGAGGATATTAGCTGATTTTAGATCTCTGTGAATGACAGGTGGCACTGCCTACAATTAACAGCCAAGGTGCATTAGTAACCCAGGATAGCCAACAGACGTGATATTCTCAAACATGAAAAAAAAAAAAACATTTAGCTATGTAAAACTTGCAAAAGAAAATAAAAAGAAAAAAAAAGGAATCTGAAACAGCAAGGCACTCTATTTTACCCCAGAAAAAAATAATTAGGACTCAAAATATTCAAAAAGGCAAGCTCTATGTTTTGTAAAAATCAGAAATATATTTTAATGAGGACCAAAACTGGTATTCCATAGCCATACCCCTTCATGAAGATACTCAATGCCATGAGAAACATCATGGGCTATTTGCAGCCTTTGTTCCCAACTCAATATTTTCTCATTACTTTCACCTGAAAAACAGAACCAGCAATACATAAGATAGTATTTAGCTGGTAAATGCTAATTCTTGTTGATGTTGTCCAGGGCATAATGCATAATTTTTTTTTTTTTTTTGAAACCCTAAAAAGTTAAGAAAAAGGAACCACAGCATATGAGAAATGACGAGTGTAGTATGAATAACTTACTGTACAAGTGGCTTGCCAAACTGCCATTGCTCATGTACTCGTAAATAAGTATCCTCTGACCTTTATCTACACAATATCCAACCAAATTCACAAGATTCCTATGATGCAATCTACTTAGCAATGCTACCTATAACATAAAAAAGAAAGAACAAACAATTCAATAAAAAGGATTTGAGAACATTTACCCAGTCAGAGCACTGACAATTTTCAACAATTTTGTTTGACATGTATAATCATGATAAATATGCTAGTAGAATCCATCATTAGCATGGTAGGCTACAAGTTCTTCCAAATGCTCATTCAAACCAATTGAAGTCTCCCAAAGTGCAATTAAGCCTTAGATAATGCTTACTCTTATGTAAAACAACTGGTACACAATTGCTGGTTCACCATTGAGTAATTTAACTAAAAAGATTCAGTTTACCCTAAATTGAGAGAATAAGATGGTCAAATGAAGAACAAAATAACAGGATGAATTTGGCTTATGCTAGTGCACAACTTCATTAAAATTGCGACAAACTTCTGCTAGTTAACCCTCAGAATGAATAGGAGCTTACCTCAGTTTGAAACTCTCTCTCGCCTTGTCTCGAGTCACTCGCAAGGACTTTTACAGCAACCACTTCTCCTGTCAGCATTACTGCTTTATAAACTGGGCCAAAAGATCCCTGCCCTAAAATGGTTGTGAAGTTCTGTGTGGCCTTTTGGATATCCCTACATTAAAACATAATCAGTTGTATGGTTACAATTTTTCACTTATATATATAAACCAAGAATTATAATTTCACCAGGCACATAGCTACATAGTAATCTGTAAAGAACAGTACTGGTTTTTAGCTTTGATTCCATTTTTCTCAGCTTCAGTTTGCATATCACCCCCAGAAAGTTTATAAAGGAACATGCTCAAAAGTTCCATTTATTTGTTCTGACTATAATTGTTGAACCAAAAGATCCATTTTTTATCATGTTCTGAATATTCCAACATAACTACCAGAGCTACTTCTTTGATTGCAAAACTGACTTGTGGTGTGATTGACAAATTGGAAGTTTGTAGGGTGATTTGCAAAATTATCGCATTATTTGTTTTGCGTTATTTTGTATACTGGGATCAACCAAAATAACCTGCACTAAACTAATTAAGAAATGTTACTACCCTTACTTGTAGTAATATCTTGGGATTCCTGAAACAGAAATAGGATCTCTGACATCTCTACCCCGCTTGCCTCTCCCACCCCAAAGTTGATTCAGATTCCGATTCCGACTCTGATGGTCATCCCCAATTTCCAAGTCATCTGAAATCGCCACACTAGAATCTACACTTGCAACATACTCTCCATTTTCACGGATCGGGGCAGCAGATGTGTTACTGACTCGCCTCTCCAAACTGGAGCTCTTCTTGTAGTACCTTATGAGGTAGAACACACCAATGGCTATAGAAATCCCAACTACAACTCCTATAATGACACCAATAATTGTTGTATCAACTCGGTTCATTCTTCAATTGCCTCTTTTGAGTTTTCAGAGGAGATATCATGTTCTGCAACAGTAAAACATTCATAATTGTTAGATTCTTGTGACAATTTTGAAGAATATAAGTTATATTGGGTGAAATTTTTAATTACTTTACACCACCTAACCCTTAAACCTGAAAATTGAGTAAATTCTAATTAAAACCCATTACGCAACCAAAATCCGTAACAGTCAGAAGACAACAAAACTACAAAATTCATGGACCGGATTCAAGACAAAGGAAAAAGAACATACCCAAAACTCGGAAACCTGAAGATAACAAGATACATCATTGGAAAGAACAAACTTACCTCAACTCAACAATTCAGACAATTTGTCCCTGTTATTCTCCTCAAATCTACAATATTTCTCAGATAGGAACAGAAAGACTCTCATATCTGGGTTGAATTCGTCAATCCTTGTAAAGCACGTCGCGTAGACTTTGGTTGAGTGTGAGAGAAAGAGAGAGGCTGGGTCTAATTCTAATTCTAAGGGTTTGAACTTTCAAAGAGGTTTTGTATTGTGGGGTTAGACTTAATCATACTAAAAATTAAACTAAACTAAGATTTTATATATTGCGCCGAAGCCGAATCGCAGTGTGTTCTTGCAGAAGTTGCGCTTAAAGTCGGATACTTTTATGACTTTTATGCTTTCTGGTACCAATGGAAGTTATTTTATTTTGAAATAAGGATTGATGGAGTTGCTTTGTAGAGTAGTTACTGCTACTTATCGCGCAATAAATGCAATAATTGCATCCACCAAAAAAATAAATAAATGCTTATTGCTCCTTTGGTTTCCAAATAAGTGTCCATTTTACATCAAACAGGATGTTGTAAAGGACCCTTGATGGCTTTACCGCCGTTGTGAAATGGATGCATCCTGTTAGTAAGAATGGAGGGGTTGTGGAAGTCTGTATTAAACTATACGCGGAAAAGCCAATATGCCAAGTGGTGACCTTTTTGACCTTGGTCAACGTTAGGGTCTTGGTTGGGGACTTGGGGGTCGTTGCTTGGCTGCTTGCTACAGAACAAATTTTGTACATCTAACTATATCAGGACCTGATTAAAATATGTTTTTACTCGAGATTTTATTTCATTCATGTTATTTGAATTGATTTTCACGTTGAATCTAATGACGTCAAAGTTTCAATCAAATAATGTCAACTTCGTTTATTTTGATAAAAAAAAATTCTAATGAAATAAAATCATGTGTTAAAAAAAATACACACAAATTTTGCCCATATAACTATATCAGGACCTGATTAAAAATATTTTCTACTCGAGATTTTATTTCATTCATTTCAATTGAATTGATTTTTCAAGTTTCAATCAAATAATACCAAATCCGTTTATTTTGATCAAATAAATTCTGACGAAATGAAATCGTGTGTTAAAAAAAATACACACAAATTTTGTACATACAACTATATCAAGACCTGATTAAAATATTTTTTTACTCGAGATTTGATTTTGTTCATTTCATTTGAATTGATTTTACAAGTTGGATCTAATAACGTAAATGTTTCAATCAAATAATACCAAATTCGTTTATTTTGATTAAAAAAATTCTAACAAAATGAAATCTTGTGTTAAAAAAATTTTGATATCTGTAGCGGTTCGCAAATGCCAACAAAAATAATAATTTAATAAATAAATATATAAAACAAGGGAATTGAAACATATGTACTTTTTTAGAGACACTAGGTAGAGGCTACCCAGTTAAAAAAAGGGAAAAGTACAAAAAAGAAAACAGTAAAAAAAGGAACTCCTAGAAAGCGAACCCATTAAAGTACACATTTTGAAATATGTGTACCAATGTTTAGAATATCCTACCGGCTATCGGAAATTTCCGGTAAAACCGGGTTTCAGGTCAGCATCCGGTAGGAAAGGACATCCAAAATCTGTTGGTCAAAAACCGGAAAAAACCAGTCAAAAACAGAAAAAACCGGAAAAATTTATGTATAGTATTACCGGTTTTTGTTGGTTTATGTGCTATGCAGCTTTCGTTCATCAAAAACCGCATCTTGGTTTTTTTTTTTTTTGTTGGTCCTTCCCAAGACGTTTGTATTTGCGAGATTACCTATATAGCTATTATGAGAAAGTGGTTCCCTATAGCCTATAGGCTATATAGCTAATAGTTTCAAATATTTCCAACTTCCAAGGGGCCTAAGCTACGGGTCATGTGGTGTAAGGGGGAAAAATATTTAATATTTTAATAAGGTGCAAACTTGATAAATGGATGAAGAACTCTGGAACAGTATTGGTCTCTGCTAACCGGTACTAACCGTCACAAAACCGGAAAAATCGGTAAAACCGCTTACCGCTGTCGATGGCGGTTTGATCACCGGTAGGGTATTAAAAACATTGATGTGTACTTGCTCCCTCAATCTGATGAACCCATTAAAATGCTTCCTCTCAATTGTCAAGGACTCAAGGAGTTGTATATAGAAAAATCTCATGCTTACATAAATAAAGAGTTTAAATGTAGATAATTGTGATGAAATGACTTATAATTAATCCAGAAACGATTTAAATGCTCAAATGATGCTCAAATTGCATTATTTTCACTTTATATGCGTAATTACCATGTATAATCTAATATTTTTTAATAAATAACATACGAATCATATTTCAGGCAGTATAAAGAGTTTAATGTAGATTATTGTGATGAAATGACTTAGAATGAATCAAGAAACGATTGAAACGCTCGAATGATGCTCAGAATTGCATTATTTGAACTTTATATGTGTAATTATCATGTATAATCCGATTTTTTTGAGTAAATAACATATAAATCATATTCTAGAAACTATGAAGAGTTTAAATGTAGATTATTGTGATGAAATAAGCTTAGAATGAATCCAAAAACGATTGAAATGCTCAAAATTGCATTGTTTGCACTTTACATCCATAATTATCATATATAATCCAATCTTTTTGAATACATAACATATGAATCATACTCTTGACCGTATAAAGAATTTAAATGTTCATTATTGTGATGAAATTACTTAGAATGAATCCATAAACGATTGAAATGCTCATATGATTCTCTGAATTACATTATTTGCATTTTATTTGTGAAATTACCATCTATAATCCAATCTTTATGAGTAAATAACATATGAATCATATTCTAGACAGTATATAGACTGTAAATGTAGATTATTCTGATTAAATGATTTAGAATGAATACTAAAACGATTGAAAATGTAAATTAATGCTCAGAATTGCATTAATTGTATTTTATATGCGTAATTACTATGTATGATCTAATTTTTTTTAGTAAATAACATACGAATCATATTATGGACAGTATAAAAAGTTTAAATTTAGATTATGGTGATGAAATGACTTAGAACGAATACAGCAACGATTGAACTGCTCAAATGATGCTCAGAATTACATTCTTTGCACTTTATATGTATTATTACCATGTATTATCCCAACTTTTTGAATAAATAAAATATGAATCATACTATAGACATTTTAAAGAGTTTAAATGTAGGTTATTATGATGAAATGGCTTAGAATGAAACCAGAAATAATTGAAATGCACAAAATTGCATTATTTGCACTTTATATGTATAAACCAATTTTTTTTTAATAAGTAACAGATGAATCATACTCTAGACAATATAAAAAGTTTAAATATAGTTTATTTAGATTAAATGACTTAAAATGAATCCAAAAATGAATTAAATGACTCGGAATTGCTTTATTTGCAATTTATATGCGTAATTACCATATATAATCCAATCTTTGTGAATAAATAACATATGAATCATATTCTAGACAACATAAAGAGTTTAATTATGGTGACGAAATGACTAAGAATGAATCAAGAAACGATTGGAATGCTCAAATGATGCTCAAAATTGCATTATTTGCACTTTGTATGTGTAATTACCACATATAATCCAATCTTTTAGAATAAATAACAAATGAATCATACTCTAGACAGTATAAAGTGTTTAAAAGGTGATTATTGTAATGAAATGACTTAGAATGAATCCAGAAATGCTTGAGATGCTCATATGATGCTCAGAATTGCATTATTTGCATTTTATATGCATAATTACCATGTATAATCCAAACGTTTTGAGTAAATGACATATGAATCGTATTCTAGATAGTATACAGAACTTAAATGTAGATCATTGTGAAAAAATGGCTTAGAATGAATACAGAAACAATTGAAATGTTTAAGCGATACTCAGAATTGCATTATTTGCACTTTATATGCGTAATTACCTTGTCTAATCTAATCTTTTTGAATAAATAATATATGAATCATATTCTACAGAGTATAAAGAGTTAAATGTATATTATTGTGATGAAATGACTTAGAATGAATCCAGAAACGATAGAAATGCTCAAATGATGCTCAGAATCGCATCATTTGCAATTTATATGCGTAATTACCATGTATAATCCATTCTTTTTGAGTAAATAATATATGAATTATATTTTAGATAGTATAGAGAGTTTAAATATAGATTATTGTGAAGAAATGACTAAGAATGAATATAGAAACGATTGAAATGCTTAAATGATGTTCAGAATTGCATTACTTGTACTTTATATGCGTAATTACCATTTATAATCCAATATTTTTGAGTAAATAACATATGAACCATATTCCAGACAGTATAAGAGTTTAAATGTAGTTTATTTAGATGAAATGACATAGAATGAATCCAGAAAAAAATTAAATGACTCAGAATTGCTTTATTTGCAATTTATATACGTAATTACCATCAATAATCTAATCTTTGTGAATAAATAAAATATAAATCATATTCTAGACAGCATAAAGAGTTTAAATGTAGATTATTGTGATGAAAAAACTTAAAATGAATCCAAAAACTATTGAAAAGCTCAAATGATGCTCAGAATTGCATTATTTGCAATTTATATGTGCAATTACCATTTATAATCCATTTTTTTGAGTAAATAACATATGAATCATATTCTAGACAGTATAAAGAGTTTAAATGAAGATTATTACGATGAAATGACTTAGAATGAATCCAGAAACGATTTGAATGATCAAATGATGCTTAGAATTGCATTATTTGGATTTGATATGCGTAATTACCATGTACAATCCAATCTTTTTAAATAAAAAACAAAGGAATCAAACGTTAGACAGAATAAAGATTTTAAATGTAGATTATTGTGATGAAATGACATAGAATGAAACAAAAATGATTGAAATTCTCAAATGTTGCTCAGAATTGCATTATTTCCACTTTTTATGCGTAATTACTATGTATAATCCAATCTTTTTGTGTATGCAATCTTTTTATGTAAATAATATATGAATCATATTCAATTCAAGACAATATAAAGAGTTTAAATGTAGATTATTGTGATGAAATGACTTAGAATGAATCTATAATGAATTAAAATGCTCAAATGATGTTCATAATTGCATTATTTGGACTTTAAATGCATGATTACCATGCACAATGCAATCTTTTTATATAAATAACATATGAATCATATTATAGACAGTATAAATAGTTTGAATGTAGATTATTGAGACGAAATTCCTTCAAATGAATACAGAAACGATTGAAATGCTAAATGATGTTTAGAATTGAATTAATTGAACTTTATATGCATAATTACCATGCATAATCCAATCTTTTTGAATAAATAATATATGAATCATATTTTAGATAATATAAAGAGTTTAAATGTAGACTATAGTGGTGGAATGATTTACAATGAATCCAGAAACGATTGAAATGTCAAAATGATGCTCAAAATTGCATATTTACAATTTATATGTGTAATTACCATGTTTAATGCAATATTTTTGAATAAGTAACATAAGAATCATATTCTAGAAAGAATGAGGAGTTGAAATGTAGATTATTGTGATTTAATGGCTTAGAATGAATCCATAAACGATTGAAATGCCTACAAATAATTGCATTATTTGCAGTTTATATACGTAATTACCATGTATAATCCAGTCTTTTTAAGTAACTAACATATGTATCATATTCTAGACAGTATAAAGAGTTTTAATGTAGATTATAGTGATGAAATGACTTAGAAGGTGTCTAGAAACGATTTAAATGCTCAAAGGATGCTCAGAATTGCATTATTTGAACTTTATATGTTTTAGTACCAAGTATAATCCAATATTTTTGAATAAATAACATATCAATCAAATTCTAGAAAGTATAAAGATTTTCAATGTAGATTATTGTGATGAAATGACTTAGGATGGATCCAGAAACGATTGAAATGCTAAAATGATGCTCAGAATTGCAATGTTTGCAATTTATATGCCTAATTACCACGTATAATCCAATCTTGTTGAGTAAATAATATAGGAATCATATCCTAAACTGTATAAAGTGTTTAAATTTAGATTATTGTGGTGAAATTACTTAGAATGAATCCAGAAACGATTGAAATGCTAAATGCTCAACATTGCATTATTTGCACTTTATATGCACAATTACCATGTATAATCCAATCTTTTTGAGTAAATAACATATGAATTATATTATAGACAGTATAAACAGTTTAAATATTATTGTGATGAAATGACTTTGAACAAATCCAAAAATGATTGAAATGCTCAAATGGTTCACAGAATTGCATTATTTGCATTTTATATGCGTAATTACCATGTACAATCCAAAGTTTTTTTGAGTAAATAACATATGAACATATTCTAGATAGTATTTAAGTGTTTAAATGTAGGAACGATCGAAATGCTCATATGATGCTCAAAATTGCATTATTTTCACTTCATATGCTTAATTACCATTTATAAGCAAATATTTTTTAATAAATAACATATGAATCATATTCTAGACAGTATAAAGAGTTTAAATGTAGATTATTGTGATGAAATGATTTAGAATGAATCCAGGAACAATTGAAATGCTAAAATGATGCTTAGAATTCAATATTTGCAATTTCTATGATTAATTACCATGTATAATACGATCTTGTTGAGTAGATAATAAATGAATCATATTCTAGACTGTATTAAGAGGTTAAATGTAGATTATTATAAAGATTATTGTGATGAAACAACTTAGAATGAAAGTAGAAACGATTGAAATGATAAAATGATGCTCAGAATTGCATTAGTTGCACTTTTTATACATAATTACCATGTATAAACCAATCTTTTTTAGTAAATAACATATGAATCATATTATAGATATTATAAAAAGTTTAAATATAGATTACTGTGCTGAAATAACTTGGAATGAATCCAAAAACGATTGAAATGCTCAAATGGTTAACAGAATTGCATTATGTGCATTTTATATGGGTAATTTCCATGTATAATCCAGTCTTATTGAATAAATAATATACAAATCATATTCTATACTGTATAAAGAGTTTAAATGTAGATTATTGTGATGAAATGTTTTAGAATGAATCCAGAAACGACTGAAATGCTCAATTGATGCTCAGAATAGCATTGTTTGAACTTTATATGCGTCATTATCATGTATCATCCAATTTTTTTGAATAAATAACATATGAATCAAATGGTAGATAGTATAAATACTTTACATGTAGATTATTGTCATGAAAATGCGTTAGAATGAAATCAGAAACGATTGAAATGCTCGAATGATGCTCAGAATTGAATTATTTGCAATTTATATGCGTAATTACCATGTATAATGCAACATTTTTGAATAAATAACAATGAATTAAATTGTAGACAGAATAAAGAGTTTAATTGTATATTATTGTGATGAAATGACTTAGAATGAATCCAGAAACGATAGAAATGCTCAAATGATGCTCAGAATTGCATCATTTGCAATTTATATGCGTAATTACCATGTATAATCTATTCTTTTTGGAGAAAGTTTAATATGTAGAAATGACTTGGAATGAATCCAAAAACGATTGAAATGCTCAAATGGTTAACAGAATTGCATTATGTGCATTTTATATGGTTAATTTCCATGTATAATCCAATCCTATTGAATAAATAACTTATGAATAATATTCTAGAAAGTATAAATAGTTTAAATGAAGATTGCTGTGTGAAATGGCTTCGAATGAATCCAGAAACGATTGAAATGCTCAAATGATGCTCAGAATTGCATTATTTGCACTTTATATACGTAATTACCATGTATAATCAAATTTTTTGAGTAAATAACATATGAATCATATTCTAGACACTATAGATAGCTTAAATGTGGATTATTATATTGAAATGACTTAGAATGCATCTAGAAACAACTGAAATGCTAAAATGATTCTTAGAATTGCATTACTTACAATTTATATGCGTAATTAGCATTTATAATGCAATCTTTTTGAATAAATAACCTATGAATCATATTCTAGATAGCATAAGGAGTTTAATGGAGATTATTATCATAAAATGACTTAGAATGAATCCAGAAACTATTGAAATTCTTAAGTGATGCTCAAATTGCATTATTTGCAGTTTATATAAGTAATTACCATGTATAATCCAATCTTTTTTAATTAAATAACATATGTATCATATTCTAGACAGTATAAAGAGTTTAAATGTAGACTATTGCGATGAAATGACTATCCAGAAACGATTGAAATGCTCAAATGATACTCAAGATACTTTTAATTACCATGTATAATCCAATTTTTTGAGTAAATAGCATATGAAGCTTATTATAGACAGTATAAAGAGTTTAAATGAAGATTATTGTAATGAAATGACGTAGAATGAATCCAGAAATGATTGAAATGCTTAAATGATACTCAGAATTGCATTATTTGCAATTTTTACGCGTAATTACCATGTTTAATCTAATCTTTTTCAATAAATAACATATGAATCATTTTATAGAAACTATAGAGAGTTTAAATATAGATTATTGTGCTGAAATGATTTGGAATGAATCCAAAAACGATTGAAATGCTCAAATGTTTAACAAAATTGCATTATTTGCATTTTATATGGTTAATTTCCATTTATAATACAATCTTATTTAATAAACAACATACGAATCATATTCTAGACGGTATAAAGAGTTAAATGTAAATTATTGTGATGAAATGGTTTAGAATGAATTCAGAAACGATTGAAATGCTCAATTGATGCTCAGAATTGCATTGTTTGAACTTTATATGCATCATTATCATGTATCATCCAATATTTTTTAATAGATAACATATGAATCAAATTGTAGAGAGTATAAAGAGTTTAAATGTAGATTATTGTTATGAAATGTCTTAGAATGAATCCAGAAATGATTGAAATGCTCAAATGATGCTTAGAATGGCATTATTTGAAGTTTATATATGTAATTACCATGTATAATCCAATCTTTTTGAGTAAATGATATATCAATCAATTTCTAGACAGTATAAAGAGTTTAAATGTAGGTTATTTTGATAAAATAATTCGAATTGAATCCAGAAATGATTGGAATCCTGAAATGATGAACAGAATTGCACTATTTGCACTTTATATGCGTAATTACCGTGTAAAATCCAAAAATATTTTTGAGTAAATAATATATGAATCATATTCTAGATAGTATAAAGTGTTTAAATGTAGAATATTGTGATGAAATGACTTAGAATGAATCCAAAAACGATTGAAATGCTAAAATGATGCTCAGCATTGCATTATTTTGCACTTTGTATGCTTTAATTACCATGTAAATCTAATATTTTTTTATATATAACATACAAATCATATTCTAGACTGTTTAAAGAGTTTAAATGTAGATTATTGTGATGAAATGATTTAGAATGAATCCAGAAATGATTGAAATGCAAAAATGTTGCTTAGAATTGCAATATTTGCAATTTATATGATGGATTACTATGTATAATCCGATCGTATTGAGTAAATAATAAATGAATCATTTTCTATACTGTATAAAGAGGTTAACTGTAGATTATTGTGATGAAACAACTTAGAATGAATCCAGAAACGATTGAAATGCTAAAATAACGCTCAGAGTTGTATTATTTGCAATTTATATGCGTAATTACCATGTATAATGCAATCTTTTTTAATAAATAACAACGAATTATAATCCAATGACTTAGAATGACATATGTATCATATTCTAGACAGTATAAAGAATTTAAATATAGATTATTGTGATTAAATGACTTAGAATGAATCTAGAAACGATTGAAATGCTCAAATTGTTAACAGAATTGCATTATTTGCATTTTATATGGTTAATTTCCATGTATAATCCAATCTTATTGAATAAATAATATATGAATCATATTCTAGAATGTATAAAGAGTTTTAGTGTAGATCATATTTGGTTTAGAAAGAATCCAGAAATGATTGAAATGCTCAATTAATGCTCAGAATTGCATTTGTTTGAACTTTATATCCATCACTATTTGAATTTTATATACGTAATTACCATGTATAATCCAATATTTTTGAGTAAATGATATATGAATCAATTTCTAGACAGTATAAAGAGTTTAAATATAGGTTATTTTGATAAAATAATTTGGATTGAATCCAAAAACGATTGGAATCTTCAAATGATGCACAGAATTGCATTATTTACACTTTATATGCGTAATTACCATGTATTTTTCAAAAAATTTTTCAAGTAAATAACATATGAATCATATTCTAGATAGTATAAAGTGTTTAAATTTAGATTATTGTGATGAAAAGACTCATAATGAATCCAAAATCGATTGAAATGCTAAAATGATGCTCAGAATTGCATTATTTGCACTTTATGTGTTTTAATTACCATGTATAATCCAATATTTTTGAATAAATAACATAAGAATCATATTCTAGACAGTATAAAGAGTTTAAATGTAGCTTATTGTGATGAAATGGTTTAGAATGAATCTTGAAACGATTGAAATGCTCAATTCATGCTCAGAATTGCATTGTTTAAACTTTATATGCGTCATTACCATGTATCATCCAATCTTTTTGAATAACTAACATATGAATCAAATTGTAGACAGTATAAATACTTTACATGTACATTATTGCGATGAAATGTCTTAGAATGAATCCAGAAACGATTGAAATGCTCAAATGATGCTCATAATTGTATTATTTGCAATTTATATGTGTAATTACCATGTATATTGCAATATTTTGAATAAATAACAATGAATTATAATCTAGACATCATAAAGAGTTTAAATGTAGATTATTTTGATGAAATGAGTTAGAATGAATCTAGAAACGATTGAAATGCTCAAATGGTTAACAGAATTGTATTATTCGCATTTTTTTTAGGTACACGCATTATTTGCATTTTATATGGTTAATTTCAATGTATAATCCAATCTTATTGAATATATAACATACGAATCATATTCTAGATAGTATAAAGTGTAGATTATTGTGATGGAATGATTTAGAATGAATCCATAAATGATTGAAATGCTCAATTGATGCTCAGAATTGCATTGTTTGAACTTTAGATGCGTCTTACTATGTATCATCCAATATTTTTGAATAAATAACATATGAATCAAATTGTAGACAGTATAAATACTTTACATGTAGATTATTGTAATGAAATGTCTTAGAATGAATCCAGAAACGATTGAAATGCTCGAATGATGCTCAGAATTGCATTATTTGCAATTTATATGCGTAATTACCATGTATAATGCAATATTTTTGAATAAATAACAATGAATCATATTCTAGACAACATAAAGAGTTTAAATGTAGATTATTGTGATGAAATGACTTTGAATCCAGAAACAGTTGAAATACTCAAATGATGCTTAGGATTGCATTATTTGAAGTTTATATATGTAATTAACGTGTATAATCCAATATTTTCTAGTAAATGGTATATGAATGAATTTCAAGAGAGTATAAAGAGTTTAACTGTATGTTATTTTGATAAAATAATTTGGATTGAATCCAGAAATGATTGGAATCCTCAAATGATGCTCAGAATTGCATTATTTGCATATTTTATGCTTTAATTACCATATTTAATCCAATATTTTTTAATAATAACGTACGAATCATATTCTAGACTGTATAAATAGTTTAATTGTAGATTATTGTGATGAAACAACTAGGAATGAATCCAGAAACATTTGAAATGCTAAAATAATACTCAGAATTGTATTATTTGCACTTTATATGCGTAATTACTATGTATAATCCAATATTTTTGTGTAAATAACATATGAATCATATTATAGATAGTATAAAGAGTTTAAATATTCATTATTATGCTGAAAATTACTTGGAATGAATCCAGAAACAATTAAAATGCTCAAATGGTTCACAGAATTGCATTTTATATGGTTAAGTACCATGTATAATCCAATTTTTTGTAACAACCTAAATTTTTAGTTTTTGTGATATTTGTTTTTTTATTCAATTTACTTCCAAACTAGAATTACAGTTATTTTCGTACACTGCTATTTTTTATCCTCACTTCTTATCTAGATTGGTAGTTATTTAATACGGTTATTAAGACACGCTATAGAGGTCGTTATTTAATTTTGTAAATCGGCATTTGTACAAGAGGTGGTTATTTTTTTTGAGGTGCATGTATAAACGCAGGGTTAATTTTTTTTAGAGCTCTAATAAGGTCTAAATTTCTACTTAGTTCCTTATTTTTCCATGGTTCAGAGCAATTAAGTCGGTAATTATATTTTTTAGGCGTCTTTTTAAACACATGATTTTAAATAGAGGTGGTTAATGCTCTAATTAGATTAAAGCGGCACTACTTATACCTTTACCTTTCCAGTCGGTTATTTATCCCGAAATTTACTTCTCTCTTAAAAACCATTAGCTCCTTTCAAAAATCTTTTCCGTGGCTTCGCACTGTTAGAAGAGTTCTCAAACTGGTTAGTACTCTTGTTTGTTTAATTGATATACGTATAACTTGGTTGCAATTATAAATTTCTAGTTCTAGTACTGGAGTCCGTGAAAATTTATTTGTATTATATTTCTTTTCCCTTGAAAGTTGGCTTGTGTGTTTACTAAATGAATTTGATCCATTAACTTACGGCCAACTTTGATGTCCTTATTTTGTTGGGTGTGTATCCCTTTGAAAAGTCGGACTTGTGAGTAAAATAGTGAAAGCAATTGGGATATGTGAATAAAATAATGAAAGCATGTTTATTGGTTCAGAGAAGCACCGAACTCCTTTTATGAAGATGAATTAACTCAGTACCTTAATTGTTTGGTCAAATGAATTTAGTTAATATATCTATATATTTGTATATAGCAAATTTTGTCATTTGTGTTGAATATTGGAATTGTTTAACCGTATATATATTTATACCTTACTAAAACACTAAAGCTTGGTCAGTATTATGCGAGTAGGTTTTCCCTCGTACTAACACTCTGTTCTAGACTTCATTAATTTAAATAAGTATGATTCTTTCTTCCCGAATCTGTAGGGTTACCTACACATGATTTAGGTTAAAGTCAAGAAGAGCAGGAAAAATAGAAGTTGGACGTAACGCATCGCTTGACAGGTGCAGATCTTGGTTATGTTGTGAAATTGATTTATTTATATATTAGATAGTCAAACAAGAATCATATGTTTTGTGTTACTTTATACTCTGCTCGTATTTATTTTACATAGTGCATAAATGCATTATTAGTATTAGTGGTTATATTTATTTATAAATGCATTATTAGTATTAGTGGTTACATTATTTTATAAATGCATTATCCGTTGCACGATAAATAAAGTTAAGAGAACATGAAGTTACATGGTCATTGTGCATGGTGATTATATTAGATTGCAAGTGCATAGTGTTAGTGTTAACAGAGAAGATAATGTATATTAATTTTGTAAATGATAAGTGAAGTGGAAAATAATCGTGGTACCAAGAGTTTGGCTTGAGGGCCCTAGTACTAGCGCGCTCCCCAGAAGAAGTCCGTTCGCGACGGACAAGTGTGCTTCCTGGGTTCGTGATCGTGTAGCCAATCTAGTGGACTTGGTAATCGTGACGTGTAATCGTGTGAAAGGAAATTAATGATAAACATTAGGGAATTGTGAAATTATTAAACTGATAGGTTGCATTGTATTTTTGTTGAGGTTGTCTTTATCATGGCATGTATTTATATATATATTTTTTAGAAAACATGTTGCGAATAAAGCACTATTGTGTTGATTGTCATTGCATGTTTCATTTAATTTCGCAACTCTTCGGGCTGGAACTGAATACCGCACGGAGAGATTATTTCAGTCTCTCATCCGTTGTTTGTCCATGTTATATGGGTTCCAGGTATTGAAGACGGTGTGTTAGAGCTTTCGTAAGAAAAGAGAGGAAAACAAGCAGGTCAAATAAATTCCACTAATTGTATTAATAGCTTTTAAGTAGTTACTTTTGATTTAATGAACTAGCATGGGAGTCTCGTTTTCAACTCGCCATGTTAGTCCTTGTCGTTTGTCAAACTCTTTTATTTTTGAATTAACAAAGTTTTGTGGCATTTTATGAGTAGATTATTGGTATGTATGTGATTATTTCGCCTTGTGTAGAAATACGCGGCAGGTTGTCAAGATGCACTCGCGAGTCGTCTAAAAGTGACTCGGGGTGTGACATTTTTCGAGTAAATAACATATGAATTATATTCTAGACACTATAAAGAATTTAAATGTAGATTATTGTGATGAAATGACTTGGAATGAATACATAAACGATTAAAATGCTCAAATGATGCTCAAAATTGCATTATTTGGACTTTAAATGCATAATGAACTTGTATAATGCAATTTTTTTTATATAAATAACGTGTGAATCATATTATAGACAGTATAAAGAGTTTGAATATAGATTATTGCGATGAAATGACTTAGAATGAATCCAGAAATGATTGAAATGCTCAAATGATGCTCAGAATTGCATTATTTGGACTTTAAATGTGTAATTACCATGTATAATGTAATATTTTTATATAAATAACATTAGAATCATATTATAGACAGCACAAAGAGTTTCAATGTAGATTATGGTGATGAAATGACTTAGAATGTATCAAAAAACGATTGAAAAAGCTAAAATGATGCTCGAAATTGCATTGTTTGAACTTTATATGCGTCATTACCATGTATCGTCCAATTTTTTTGAATAAATAATGTATGCATCAAATCGTAGACAGTATAAATACTTTACATGGAGATTATTGTCATGAAATGTCTTAGAATGAATCCAGAAATGATTGAAAAGCTCAAATGATACTCAGAATTGTATTATTTGCAATTTATATGCGTAATTACGTATAATGCAATATTTTTGAATAAATAACAATGAGTTATATTCTAGATAGCATAAACAGTTTAAATGTAGATTATTGTGATGAAGTAACTTAGAATGAATCCAGAAACGGTTGAAATACTCAAATGATGCTTAGAATTGCATTATTTTTAGTTCATATACGTAATTACAATGTATAATCCAATCTTTTTGTGTAAAATGATATATGAATCAATTTCTAGATAGTATAAAGAGTTCAAGTGTCGGTTATTTTGATAAAATAATTTGGATTGAATCCAGAAACGATTGGAATCCTCAAAATGATGCACAGAATTGCATTATTTGCACTTTTTGTGCGTAATTACCGTGCATAATCCAAAATTTCTTTTTAGGTAAACAACATATGAATCATATTCTTGATAGTATAAAGTGTTTAAATGTAGATTATTGTGATGAAATGATTTATAATGAATCCAAAAACGATTGAAATGCTAAAATGATGCTTAGAATTACAATATTTGCAATTCATATGATTAATTACATGGTGTAATGCATTCTATTTTTTATCAAATAACATATGAATCATATTATAAACAGTATAAATAGTTTAAATATTGATTATTGTTCTGAAATGACTTGGAATGAATCCAAAAACGATTGAAATTCTCAAATGGTTCACAAAATTGCATTATTTGTATTTTATTTGTTTAATTACCATGTATAATCAAATTTTTTTAGTAAATAACATATGAATTATATTCTAGACACCATAAAGAATTTAAATATAGATTATTGTGTTGAAATGACTTAGAATTAATCCAGAAACGATTGAAATGCTCAAAAGATGCTCAGAATTGCATTATTTGGACTTCAAATGCATAATTACCATGTATAATACAATTTTTTATATAAATAACATATGAATCATATCATAGACAGTATAAAGAGTTTGAATTTAGATTATTGTGATGAAATGACTTAGAATGAATCCACAAACAATTGAAATGCTCAAATGATGCTCAGGATTGCATTATTTGGACTTTAAATGCATAATTACCTAGCATAATGTAATCTTTTCATATAAATAACATATGAATCATATGATAGACAGTACAAAGAGTTTGAATGTAGATTATCGTGACGAAATGACTTAGAATGATTATAAATGATTAAAATGCTCAAATGATGCTCAGAATTGCATTATTTGCACTTTATATCCACAATTACCATTAGTAATCCAATCTTTTTGAATAAATAATATATGAATCATATTCCAGACTGTATAAAAAGTTTAAATGTATATTATTGTGATGAAATGACATAGAATGTATTCTGAAACGATTGAAATGATAAAATAATTCTTAGAATTGCATTATTTACTATTTTTATGCGTAATTACTATGTATAATGCAATCTTTTTGAATAAATAACATATGAATCATATTCTAGACAGAATAAAGAGTTTAAATGTAGATTATTGTGATAAAATTACGTAGAATGAATCCAGAAACGATTGAAATAGTCAAATGATGCTCAAAATTGCATTATTTGCAGTTTCTGAGCATTATTTGCAGTTTATATTCGTAATTACTATGTATAATGCAATCTTTTTGAATAAATAACATATGAATCATATTCTAGACAGGATAAATAGATTGAATGTAGATTATTGTGATGAAACTACGTAGAATGAATCCAGAAATGATTGAAATAATCAAATGATACTCAGAATTGCATTATTTGCACTTTTCTGTGCGTTATTTGCACTTTATATTCGTAATTAGCATGTATAATCCAATCTTTTTGAATAAATAACGTATGAATCGTATTCTAGACAGAATAAAGAGTTTAAATGTAGATTATTCTGATGAAATGACTTATAATGAATCCAGAAACGATTTTTTTTTTAGAAAGCTGAATCCAGAAACGATTGAAATGGTTAAATGATGCTCAGAATTGAATTATTTGCAGTTTATATGCGTAATTAGCATGTATAATCCAATTTTTTTGAGTAAATAAAATATGAATCATATTCTAGATAGTATAAAGTGTTTAATTGTAGATTATTGTGTTGAAATGACTTAGAATGAATCCAGGAACGATTGAAATGCTTATATGATGCTCAGAATTGCATTATTTGCACTTTATATGCTTAATTACCATGTATAATAAAATATTTTTGAATAAATAACATATGAATCGTATTATAGAATGTATAAAGAGTTTAAATGTAGATTATTGTGATGAAATGATTTAGAATGAATCCAGAAACGATTGAAATGCTAAAATGATGCTTAGAATTGCAATATTTGCAATTTATATGATTAATTACCTTGTATAATTCGATCTTGTGGAGTAAATAATAAATGAATCATATTCTAGATTATATAAAGAGTATAAATGTAGATTATTGTTATGAAACGACTTAGAATGAATCCAGAAACGATTGAAATGCTAAAATGATACTCAGAATTGTATTATTTGCACTTTATATGTGTAATTACCATGTATAATCAAATATTTTTGAGTAAATAATATATGAATCATATTATAGACAGTATAAAGAGTTTAAATATTGATTATTGTGCTGAAATGACTTCGAATGAATCCAAAAAACGATTGAAATGCTCAAATGGTTCACGGAATTGCATTATTTGCATTTTATATGGTTGATTACCTTTTATAATCTAATTTTCTGAGTACATAACATATGAAATATATTCTAGACACTATAAAGAATTTAAATGTAGATTATTGTGATAAAATGACTTAGAATGAATCCAAAAACGATTGAAATGCTCAAATGATGTTCAGAATTGCATTATTTTTACTTTAAATGCATAATTACCATGTATAATGCAATTTTTTTAAATAAATAACATATGAATCATATGATAGACAGTAGTAAAGATTTTGAATTTAGATTATTGTGATGAAATCACTTAGAATGAATCCAGAAACGATTGAAATGCTCAAATGATGCTCAAAATTGAATTATTTGTACTTTATGTGCGTAATTACCATGTATAATACAATTTTAGGAGTAAATAACATATAAATCATATTCTAGAAACTTTGAAGAGTTTAAATATAGATTATTATGATGGAATGACTTAGAATGAAATCAGAAGAGATTGAAATGCTCAAATGATTCTCAGAATTGCATTATTTGGACTTCTAATGCTTAATTACCATGTATAATGCAATCTTTTTATATAAATAACATATGAATAATATTATAGATAGTACAAAGAGATTGAATGTAGAATATCGCGACGAAATGACTTACAATGAATCCATAAAGGATTGAAATGCTCAAATGATGCTCAGAATTGCTTTATTTGCACTTTATATGCAAAATTACCATGAGTAATCCAATCTTTTTGAATAAATAATTTATGAATCATATTCTAGACTGTATAAAATGTTTAAATGTAGATTATTGTGATGAAATGACTTAGAATGTATCCAGAAACGATTGAATTGCTAAAATGGTGCTTAGATTTGCATTACTTACCATTTGTATTCGTAATTACTATATATAATGCAATCTTTATAAATAAAATAACTTATGAATCATATTATTGACATCATAATGAGTTTAATTGTTAATTATTGGGATGAAATGGCTTAAAATGAATGCAGAAACGATTGAAATGCTTAAGTGATGCTCAGAATTGCATTATTTGTAGTTTATATACGTAATTACCATGTATAATCCAATCTTTATAAGTAAATAACATATGTATCATATTCTAGATTGTATAAAGAGTTTAAATGTAGATTATCATGATGAAATTACTTATAATGTGTCCAGAAACGATTGAAATGCTCAAATGAAGCTTAGAATTGCATAATTTGCAATTTATATGCTTAATTACTATGTATAATCCAATTTTTTTGAATAAATAATATATGAATCATATTCCTAGACATCATAAAAGTTTAAATGTAGATTATTTTGATGAAATGACATAGAATGAATCCAGAAATGATTGAAATGCTAAAATAATGCTCAGAATTGCATTATTTGTAATTTATATGTGTAATTACCATGTATAATCCAATTTTGTTGAGTAAATAATATATGAATCATATTCTAGACTGTATAAAGAGTTTTAATGTAGATTATTTTGATGTAATGACTTAGAATGAATCCAGAAACGATTGAAATGCTAAAATGATGCTAAAAATTGTATTATTTGCACTTTATATGCTTAATTACCATGTATAATCCAATCCTTTTGTGTAAATAACATATGAATCATATTATAGACAGTATAAAGAGTTTAAATGTAGATTATTATGATTAAATGACTTAGAATGAATCTAGAAACGATTGATATGCTCAAATGGTTCACAAAATTTCATTATTTGTATTTTATATGGTTAATTTCACAAAATTTCATTATTTGTATTTTATATGGATCACAAAATCATATTTTAGATAGTATAAAAAGAGTTTAAATGGCTTAGAATGAATCCAGAAACGATTGAAATGCTCAATTTATGCTCAGAAATTGCATTGTTTGCAATTTATATGCGTCATTACCATATATATCATCCTATCTTTTTGAATAAATAACATATGAATAATATTGTAGACAGTATAAAGACTTTACTTGTAGATTATTGTGATGACTTAGAATGAATCCAGAAACGATTGCAATGCACAAATAATGCTTAGAATTGTATTATTTGCAATTTATATGCGTAATTAAACAACATATGATTCATATTCTAGACAATATTAAGATTTTAAATGTAGATTATTGTGACAAAATGACTTAGAATTAATCCAGAAACGGTTGAAATACTCAATTGATGCTTAGAATTGCATTATTTGTACTTTATATGCGTAATTACCATGTATAATCCAATCTTTTGAGTAAATGACTTATGAATCAATTTCTAGACAGTATAAAGAGTTTAAATGTAGCTTATTGTGATAAAATGACTTAGAATGAATCCAAAAACGATTGAAATGATCAAATGATGCACATAATTGCATTTTTTGCACTTTATATGCGAAATAACCATGTATAATCCAATTTTTTGAGTAAATAACATATGAATCATATTCTAGACAGTATAAAGAGTTTAAATGTAGATTATTGTGATAAAATTATTTAGAATGAATCTAGAAAAGATTGAAATTGCATTGAATAACTTCTTTAGTTGCTATTTTAATTCTTTCTCCTCTTATTTTCAGATCAATTGGGAGCATTAATGGAGAACAATAATGGATAAGCAACCTCTTATATATAGCTTTGTCGCCAAGGGGATGGCGGTGTTAGCTAAGCACACCTGATTTTTGGAAATATCAGAACAGTTGCGATTCAGTGTTTGGCCAAGTTACCTCCAAACAGCAACAAATTCACCTACTCAAGTGATGGTCACACCTTCAATTTTCTTGTTGAGATGGATTTCGGTATGCTATTTTTGTTCTTTGTAATGTAAAAGCAATATACCAGTACTTTCATATGAAAAGAAGTTCATTTTGCATTTATATTTCTAATGATAATGATATAGTGTTTCTGGTGGTGGCCAACAAGGGATTGGAATGGAGTGCACCATTTGTGTTTCTAGAGAGAGTTAAGGAAGACTTTCTGCAGCAGTACGGGTCAGATATAGATGATGAAGGGCACAACTCACACCTTTTCAGTATCTCTTATAGTCTTGACTGTGATTTTGGGTACTACTTGTGTCTCAAAGTTTCTTAATTATTTTTTTTCTAATATGAAACCATATTACTATACCACATCTGAAAAGAAAAATATAGGCATATGAGTTCTTTTACAAAAAAAAAAAATAATGGTAATGATGTGAAATGTTATCTCAAAAAATGCTAGGCCACGACTGAAAGAGCATTTGCAGTATTACATAAACCACCCAGAGGAAATGAGCAAGTTGACAGATCTTACAGAGATGAAGGGTATCATGATGGATAGCATTGAAAAGATTCTAGATCGAGGTAGAAAGATTGAACTTATAGTTGACAAGACTGAAACCTTACATTTTGAAGGGCACAATAGTCATAGTTTCTTTTTTTTTTTTGGTCAATTTCAAGTACATGTAGATATTAAATTTCAAGGAGACCCTCTTTAAGAAATACTAAAGCACCTGTGAGAGTCTTATCTTGTACCAATTTGACTTGTGTTGTTCGAGCTGTGTAATGACCGACTATTTCTCGAATGCATGTGGGACCTACATCTAAACTCACCAACCGCTTGTACGCAATTAAGGACGTGCAAGCTCCAACATCCAGGGTTTCTCCTATATTTTTCTTGGTAATTACATATTTCATATTTCATATTATGTTATAAAACTACAATCATTCTCTTCACATATTAATTTATACCAGTCTCTTGTTATTTAGCACTTAACTTGATACTTAATTTATTTAATAACTACTAGATGCAGCCACTTCATTATTTGAACAAAGTGGATGTTGCAGATGGACGAGGGGGGCAAACTTTTGCATCCCAATAGAGTTGTGAGGGATGTTCAACTCATCTCTCCAAGGTAAATTCTTAATAACAAGAGTAAGAACGTTTATACCTTATAATTAATATTATAATTAATAATATTTGTTTTAAGTTCACATTTCTAGGAGGTTTTTATGATAAGTAATGTCGAGAGGTATATATGGAATTGCAAGATTAATTGCACAAATATTTTTCTTTATTATTGCTTGCTTCTGTTTGGATAAAGTAATACGAATTTGAGTCAAATTAATTCTACAATTGTTTGATAGTGTAGTTACTGTTTCAATGATATTTGTCAATAGTATAAAATATAAAGGACCTGTTAGCAAAAGAGATCTCAGAATATAATGTCAGATATATAGATTTGTTATAGATTTGAATTATCTTTAGTTTATATACCAATAATACGATGATATTATTTTTTAATGATTATCATTTTAATTTCATGAATTCTAGACCAAATAGGTTTGAGCTGAAATTCGAGCAATTAGCGCAGAAGTTCTCACTGCCAATCAAAGAAGCTGCCAGAGAGCTTAAGGTATCCGTGTCAACACTAAAATTTAGGTACAGAGAGTTAGGCATCCCGAAGTGGCCATATCGAAAAATTCAGAGTTTGAAAACTCTAATAGAAACTATGCTGGAATTAGCGCCTTTAGGATTTCAACATGTGATCGGCAAGGTTCGAGAAGAAATAGAAACCATCAAGTTAAATCCTGCATTAGAAATAGAGTATGAAACCGAGAGACTTAGGCAGGAAATTTATGACTCCAAATACAAGCGACGATGGACATTAGAATTAACTTCCTATGTGTGAATTTAGATCGCCTCAATGTACTCTTCTTTAGTTCTATTATCCTTTGATTCTTTAGGCACCTTTAAATGATTAAGCATCCTTATTACTACGTACATTATTTCCATTTACCTTTCAAATTCATATTTTCACACCTACGGCACGGGGTCCTTGAATCTTTTGAACTCAATCGTGATTATTATTCACATTCCATTAGCTCCATTTGAGAATATAATATGTTAAAATCAGCACCAAAATAAGGCCCAAGTTTATTTGATCCATGAAAGCCCAAACCCAATTTCTGGATTCTTCTTGAAGTGTGCCGATTAATGAAGAAAATTAAGGAAGCTTAGAACCAACTTAATAAGTCGGTTATGATAGGTCTAGAAAATTGCTTGTATAATCTAGAGATTTCTATAACCGACTTTATATTCTTATAAATAGTAGGTGTGCTAATGTTGTGTGTGTGTGCACCAAAATAGATAAAGGCTAACTAGTGTATGTGTATGTGTTGTATTAGTATAGTTGAGTAATAATATAAGTATATTTGTGTGCATCGTTAGTCAACAATTGGTATCAGAGCCGGTTAGGGCTTGTCGGGTTGTTTGGTTTGTCGAGTCGTGTTTTCAGTGAAATTAGTGGAGTCGATATGTTCGATTTGAGTGGTATGAGTAGTTTGATAGAGAAGTTGAATAATTATAATTATAAGGATTGGCGTACGTGTATCAAGTCTTATTTGCAGGGACAAGACTTGTGGGATGTTGTCGGTGGTGATGAGACGGAGCCGCCATCGAACTCGATCCGAGCATACAAGAAGTGGAAGGTGAAGGCTGGTAGAGCCTTGTTCGTGTTAAAGACGACGGTTGATAAGAGTTTGTTGTCGCATATCGAAGATGTCGAGAGTCCTAAGGAAGCATGGGATATATTCGCCGCATTGTTTTCGAAGAAGAACACGAGTCGGTTGCAACTCCTCGAGAGAGAGCTGATGAACATCTCTCAAGGCAACATGACTGTAAGTGAGTACTTTCTCAAAGTTAAAAATTTGTGTAGAGAGATTGAACAGCTAGACGCCAATGCGAAGATTGGCGAAGATAGAATGCGGCGGATAATCATAAACGGGATGCAGCCGGAGTTTGGCGCATTCGTGACGGCGATCCAAGGGTGGCAGACGCAACCATCCTTGTTGGATCTAGAGAGTCTGTTGGCAAGTCAAGAGGCACTTGTCAAGCAGCTTGCCGGATTGACGATGAAGAAGGAAGAAGATGAGACGGCCCTGTATAGTGGTCGACATGGAGTGTCGAGCAGGAGCCAAAATAGAAGGCAGCCGGTGGTCGAGAAGACCGGTAAGACTATGGACGAGTGTTGTAGGTGCATGTGTTCAAGGGGAGCTCCAAAAGGCCAGGAGGGCAACGGAGCTGATCGTGAATCCCGCAGGAGAAGCGTGGTGTGCTACAGCTGCGGACGACAAGGGCACTATGCGAGAGAGTGCCAGTTGAAGAATGAAGAAGGAAACATCGTGGTGGCGATGAATGAGAAGGCACCATTCGACGTAAAGAGTGAAGAAGAGTGGGACGGTCTGGCGACCGTCGCAATAGTTGATAAGACGGCTTCGGAGTCTGAAGAGGAGATCGACTTCGAACCATGGTTTTTCGAAGAGACAGTCAAGGAGGAGACTGCACTAGGAAGTTGCGCGGTGGTGACAGTTGAGAAGAAGCCACGAGAGGATGCAACCATGGAATTCATCGCTGAGGAGAGTGATGATGTAGCAGTCATGGAGAAGATTGCTGAAGTACAAGCGATATCGCGACAAGAAGTGAATGGTTGTAGAATTTGTCAAGCAGATGATAGAGGAACTCAACGACGACAATTACAGGTACCTCGTTCAAATTCAAAATTTGTAGTAAAGCAAGTTGAAGATAAACCGACGATAGAAATGCGATGCCACGTTCGAAAATATCAAAGAGATCACAAGCACAAAGATCCAGATGGACGTGGAGTACCGAAGTATAGAAGTCGGTGCTGAGGGGGAGTGTTAAAATCAGCACCGAAATAAGGCCCAAGTTTATTTGATCCATGAAAGCCCAAACCCAATTTCTGGATTCTTCTTGAAGTGTGCCGATTAATGAAGAAAATTAAGGAAGCTTAGAACCAACTTAATAAGTCGGTTATGATAGGTCTAGAAAATTGCTTGTATAATCTAGAGATTTCTATAACCGACTTTATATTCTTATAAATAGGAGGTGTGCTAATGTTGTGTGTGTGCGCACCAAAATAGTTAAAGGCTAACTAGTGTATGTGTATGTGTTGTATTAGTATAGTTGAGTAATAATATAAGTATATTTGTGTGCATCGTTAGTCAACATAATATATCTTACTATTCTGTAGAGGTGCAAATACTGGAAAAAAATGATTTGCGCTAAAAGGATCATCATAGCTTTAATTTGTTGCGAATGTATGCTAATCGGGTATTCAAGGACTAAGTTGTCATTTGATGCCAAATTTCTCGTGATTGAGATAAAACTCTGTGAATAAACAATAACTAAGTAGAAATATTAAAGGTTTGATTCTTCCACATTCAAAATTTGAATACAGTCAAGACATGATCTATCAGTTGGGGGGAGGCATAAGCCAGTTTTGAAATGGTAGCATACAGTAGTCTCTTACAAATATTGGGTACATGAGAGTAATATAGTATCGAGTTTGCAGGTTTCAACTGTACCCTGTGCCATTTTTTTTTTGGATAATTCCAAGTGAAATCGGAGCAAGGGAGAGGGTAGGGCATTTCAAAAGTTTCACGATCTATTATCAAATCTCATCAATTGTGATACAAAGCTAAGCTTAGTTTTGGTTCCTTCTTTTTTTAACCTTTTTAAAAAAAGTTTGTAACCTTTTATTATAACCGATCTCAAATTCTCAAAAAAAGGTTAAGATCTCAAAGATCCGTATTATAGCTAACTGTTGTTCGATCTGCACAAGTCAGCCATGTATTGCTTAATCTTCTCACATTTGCTAAATAAAAACAAAACAACGGCACAACAAATAGGTATTGTGCAGAAATAGAAATATATAGAGAGGCAAGTATGGGGCCCACTGGTGAGATGAATTACACACAATATATTAAAAATTAACAATATATTTGTGTCAAATAATATTTTGATTTTCACATATCATATATTAAAGTCCGCCCACACATTGGATGGACACTGCTGCTAGTACTGTTACCATAGACGGAACGGTAAATAATACGTCCCATTCCGTTGCCGTTAGACACGTTCTGCGCCCCTACTCGGAAGGTTTGGTCCATAATGTAGAATCACACGAATCGGGAAAAGGGGTGAATGAATTAGATCAGAAAATCAAATTTTACACGGGAGAATCCCAGAAATCAAACTTGAAGTGCGGAAAATTGGGAAAAAAAAAACATAAACAAAATCCACTCTAGAAACAGAAGTCTCGATCGGGGAAAAAAAATCTACATTTCCTACCAGATAAAGTTTCAGAATTTTCAAACAAAATGAAATATTTCTCAGTTATTTTTACTCGAACACACCTGACCCCAGAAAAATCCCATATATTATTATGGGATTTTAGCGGCCCTCCAAACTTTCATAAAATCTTTTTTTTTTTTTTGAGAATCTCATAAAATCTTATTTACCAATTACAAAAAGAAGGAAAATAAGTAATCCGACAGTCCCATTTTCTCCATTAAAGTAATTAAATCAAGCAGAGACCACAATAGTATCTATTAGGGTGTGTTTGGTATGAGGTTTGAATAAGTCTTATTCCGAATAAGATTTATTCAGAATGAAACCAAACGCATTTTGAATAAGTCTTATTCCGAATAAGGATTTATTCAATTCTTTATTCTAATTTCACCATATAGATGGTATTAGAATAATGAGTTGAATAAGCTGTTATTCGGAATAAGACTTATTCAAAATGCATTTGATTTCATCCGGAATAAGCTTTCAACATTTTACCAAACACACCCTTAATTTATTTCTCTAAGGGATAAAAAATATGAAGTAGACAAAGGAAATCGTTGTATAACAAAGGTAAATATTGGTATTGAAGATGGACATCGGTTTTTTTTTTTTCTTTTCACGTCTATTCTCTCAAAAGAAATAAAAAAAGCTTATTTTATTCTGTGTGTCTCTCTCTCTCCAATGACATGCTGACATGTATTATTCTCTTTTGGTAATATTACGTATGGTTGATACTGTGTGTTGTCTGGTACTGCCTTTCATATCTAACTAAGAAATTAAAGCAAAATTTCAAAAGGAAAAAAAAATCTAACTAAGAAAGCAAAACACAGTATAAGTATTCTTTCCACCAAACTCCAACCACTTCATTATATTTTTGTTACGCTGTACCTGTCATCGTTCCATTTTGAGATCTACAAATCAGTAAACAACAGCGCACTGTGAATTGCCAATCTCTAAACCTAATTTGGTATTTCCTATCTTGTTGGGAGAAAGAGTAAAACTGATATTTAGAAGTAATGTTCCAAAATTTTTTGGATTGACAAGAAATAATGCCAACCCTGGTTAGTGGTTAGTCATTTTTTCGAGCTATTGACTTCCAATGGTTAGAACTTGTTCGATACCGTCGCTAATTTTACTATTCTGCAATTTTAAAAAATTGAGTTAGCAATTGCATGGTCTGGAAATTGTATCAGTGTGCTAACATCGCTAAATAATTCTACTCATTATACACTGCAATATTAAAAGACTATGCATGCCTCGTATTTCTTCCTTGATATTCAACTTCAAAGAAAATTAAAATTTATAAACAAACGCGTATCTGGAGATTTGAGGATAATTGGGTTTGATCTTGGAATAGAAATGTTATTCTTTTCTTCCCTGAATGCTTTATATCACGCGAATCACACGGAACATGGTCAAATTAACCAATATTATGAACTTTACCAATGGTCTGAATCCAACTACTAGATATATATTTAAAACTCGAACACAAAACTTGAATATTTAATTATTTCTCGGAACAATGTTGTATTTTATTTGTTTAGTAATAAGAGAAGAAATATTTTTCAAATGAGAAAAGAAAGTGGGGGGAATTCAAATGACAAACTGATCGACTAGTTTCCAGACGAAACATTAATTTTATTCCAAAAATGAAATTGAATAAATGTTAGATAACCACGTATATATAGATCGAGAGAGAATGACTAATGTGTCATCGATGGGCGATGGCACGTGCTATCGATTTTTTATCAAGTCATTTTTTAAGATTCAAAATTCAAACAGTCAATCCAAATCGTTCAATTTGATCACCATATTGAAATATCTTTAGAGATCAAATTTTACATTTTTTTCGAACTTTTTTGCTACTTATTATGATATTGTTTAAATTGGAGCGCCTAAAATGCTCAAATTATAATATTTTTAAATTAAATAAGAGATGGAAATTGTTTCTACGACTTGTTACTCTAATCTAATTATTACTAGTGGGTTCGTCGCGCGTTGCGCGACCTATTTTTTTCTTTGATAAGTTTTATGTAAAGTGATGCAAGGCATGACTAAATTAGCCATAAATTAACGAATAAAAAAAAATAAAAGGAGAAAAATATATACCAAACATTCTAACCTTTGAAAATACAAAAGATACATTAATCCTTATGAACATTGGTTCAGCTCAAAGAATGAAATATATCTTTTCTTAACAACGTACTGTGTTTGGATGGGTTGAAGAAGGATGATATTTATTAAAAAAGAACCGCATCATTTGGACAATTTAAAATAACCTTATAATAATAGTCATGCATATGCTATTTTGTTTTAAAAAAATGGCAGTTGTTAACTACCGAAACATGTACCATTAAGTACAATTTTGATGATTCATGTTAAAAAATACCAGGCGGTATGGATACCAAGCCATCCCAACAATAGATTCGTGTAATATATATAATTAAACTCTTTTTTTGTTACATCAGATGTTCAACAAAAAAATAGTTATCAGCTTATTAACTTTTATCCTTCATGTCTTACACAAACAGCTTGCAAACTTGAGCAAGATTTCTTTCATAAAAAATAATTTAACTGAATAAAAAGATCTAGCAGGGAAGAACATATCAGAGGGGATCACCTTGTGTAAATCCTCAATTTGCAGTTCCTCTATCAAGCATCTCTTGTGCTGCAGTTCTGAGCTTGTTGGCAATGGTTACGTCATAATTCACTTGCATCATTACCGACAAAATTTTGATAGATTTTCTATGGACTCCTCATAGCACATGTTGAATGATTTGTTTTAAGTTGTCCCCATGCTGAAAAGAAATTGTAGTGTAATAAGCTAATAAGCCACAAAAATGAAAGCATTTATTCTCTAACCCTTACTAAATTACTTCTATTTCCTTGTGATAAGCTCATAATTAATCTCTACATAATAAGCGCACATAAAGTTGTAGTATGGTACGAAATAAGTGACTTGACATAAGCTAGCTTTGTTAAATCTAGAGACATAAGACAGAATCTTTACAATATACCTAATTGCTAGGTGATAAACTGAGTCATGTGAGGTGATCATTTTTTGCTGATCTTTCCAATCAGGAATTTACAGAACAAATAACAAACAAAAGGAGCAATCAACGCTCTACCTTTTTGTAAGCAACTTCTTTGTGACTCTATCTTTAATTTAATACTATGCTCAGCTGAAAAGGAGCAAAGAGCAAGCATCTTACTTCAGCAACTGTGGCTGAACTAATCATAATGAATAGTTTATTTTTAGGAGTAAATTTGAAAATCCATATAAGAACTGAGATCTAATCGAAATGATCAGACCTGTTCCTTTATGATAGAAAGACCAGAGAACTATTAACAAAAAAATACGATAAAAGGATAATTGAGATTCCACTATCATTAAAAATGATAACTAATTAAACTAAATTGCAATCAAATAGAAGGCTAACCCCTTGGTGCTTTGCCTAATGCCCTTCATAGCTTCTCTTACACCCTGGTCACTTCAATTCAGCAGCTCGGCGCGAACAAAGCTGAAGCTTGAATGTCGCTCAAACTCTTAAAAACAAAAAAAAAACTTCCTATTTTATGAATCCAGTCAGAAATTTTAATGAAATCACAAATGAGGAGTTCAGAATGATTAATGGAACATAAGTACCGATAGCTGCAGATACCATGATGCAACCAACAATACTGGAAAGGTACTAAAACAACGATATAGCTCTACATATCCAACCTTAACGTTTGACCTCTAATATAATTTTCCCAAGTCAACTCCAGCACATACAGTTGCGCACTAAGGTTTGAGTTCTTGGCTACTATATTAATTCAAGTTTCTTGTTTACCCAAGTCTAACGATACATCAATCAGGAAGAAAGACATTTTTAGAATTTGAATAAACTTACACTAATTCAGTATGGAACACAATTAATTTTCTGCCACATTAGCAATTTTAACGACAAATATGATATCACAGCTTAAACTGAAAAACTAAAGATCTAACCTGGAACAGAAAAAATGCATGCATCAACAATCAGGCTCACTAATGCGTTCATAACTTGCTATTATTCTGAAAAAAAGTCGAAATAGGTCTGTCGATTAAGTAAAATCATATATTAATATCAGAATCAGCCTGAAACAAAGTAAAGAAAATGGAATAACAAAATAAATTATTATTCTTTAATTTAAAAAGGTAGAGCATCTGGTTTGCTGGTATGAACTTTTCCCAATCGGTCCTTGAGTTAAATGTAACGTTTTTTTCTTAATTTTCAGCAACAATAAATTAACATTTTGGTCTAATTTTCAAAAGACAAAAGAAAGTAAAGAACACACAAAAGAAAGATAAAGATGTTACCAAACCTTAGTGAGGCATGGCATGAGATAGCAGACAAAAAGACCATGGCATGAGAACAATCGGAAAAATGAAGAAGTAAAAGAGGCTTCATTAGAAGGCTGCGGAGAAGGAGAAGATCTGACGGAGGGGAAGTTGAGCAACGTCTTGTCTTACAATGGAGGAGAAGGAAGATCTGACAGAGAAGGAGAAGATCTGACGAACAACATCCTGTCATTAGAAGGCTGTAGTATTTGTCGAGAGAAGCAAGCGATTCTGGTTTGGGGTTTGGAGAGGAGAGGAGTTTGCTAGGAGGCAGAGGGTTAGGTGAAGGTGTAGGAAACCATGACTCTTTGTGTGGAGGTAGAAGGAGAGGAGACGGTGGGAGCTCGAGTTGGAGAAGGTAATGGCAGAGAAGAAGAGGGAAAAGGAAGGTCGTTGGAGGTAGGGTTGTTGACTGCTGCGAGCTTGAAGAAAAGAGAAGGTTCAGAAAGGCGATCGGAGGAGGCGAAGCGAAAACAGGATCGGAAGAGAAAAGCGAAAGAGAGGGGGAGAGAGGGGATCGAAAGAGAAAAGAGAGAGAAAGAGGGGGAGAGAAAAGCGCGAGTACAGAGACAGCTAGTGACCCTTCAGAAGTCAAAAGACGCCCCTACGCACATCGAAGAGACGCATGGATTTTACCGGATCTTCTGCGATCATTCTCATCTCACCGTGCTTGATTATAGGACCACATAATGAGCTACTGCAACAAATAATCCAGTCCAGATCACTGTCCGGAGAACTGTACGCCTACAGTTCTTCCGGATCCGGATCCAATTCTCCGGAATAATATATGTTTTGATTATTATTAAATTAAGAGAGGATGCGGCTGCGGCATATTCCATCTTTCCGCGTTTTCTCTGTGTCCGGGACTTGATCTCAGCCGTTCACACTCCTTGACAATTCAGCAGACGGCCTAGATTAAATATACGACGATCAGCGGATCTGGCTTAGGGTCTGGTCTATCTCAACCGTTCGGCAGATGGGCCTGGTCAAGTGTGCCTTCTTCTTTGGAGGTGCAATTTATAGCGGGTCTTCTTCGGATATGGACCTTCGACTCGCTTCATGTATCTATCTATCTCTGTTTCCCATCTTCAAGTTTACATAAAGAAAGAAATTAAGTTGCCAATGCAAACCAACAAAAAATAAATGAAATCAAATAGGAAGTACAAAGTGCATAGTATATATATATTGCCGTATGATATTATATTATATTATATTAATTAAGTACCTTCTTATTAAAAACAATAAATCTTGATTCTTATTAAAATTATTTAATATTTAATTTTTTTATTAAAAATTTCGGACTTTCATAAATAAACATTTCCCTACAGTATCTATGATTCCTAACTTGTTTTTTCAACTTGTATGCAATTTTATGTGAATTTTTTACTTTCAATTTCAATGTATATACTCATATAAAATAAAAATTTAAATATACATATTTTTTTTTTTGTGGAACTCTTATATATACACGTTAAAATCAGAGGGAAAATTCATGAATTAGAATTAGGAGAATTATTTATTCATGAATAAGGAGATGTTGTTTGGATGGTGTGTTGTGAATAAGAATAAGGAAAGCAAAGAATATAATAATGATTTGATTTTTTTTTGAACAATTTGCCATTATAAGAATGAATGAAAATAATATAATAATAATAATTTATATTCATAATAATAATAATATAAATACATTAATTAAAAAATCATTAAAGTAATAATTTTAGATAATATTAATAAATACAATATTTATTATATTTATTATTTTAAAATGAATAAATAAATTTATTTAAATAATTATCATAATAATAATTGATTCAAAAAAATGAGTAAAATAATACTAATAATATTAATGATAGTACTAATTAACCGTATAATATAATAAAAATTATTAATAAGTAATTATAGTAATTACAATTATTATTACTATTATCATTATATAATAATAATAATAATGACAATAATAATAATAATAATAATAATAATAATAATAAACTGTAAGATAAAATGAAATATATAATAATATACTGCTAATAATAATTAATGTTATAAAAATAATTGTAATTACGAAATCAAATTAATAAAATTAATATAATAATAATAATAACAAAAAAAATAAAATAATAATAATAATAATAATAATAATAATAATAATTAACTGTAAGATAAAATGAAACTGTATAATATATTACTAATAAGTAAAATAATATACTAATAATAATAATTAATACAATAAAATTAATATTAAAAATCAATTAAAGTAATTATTATTGTAATGATAATAGTAACCGTTAAGAGATTTGTATAGCGGAAATATTAAAGACATTTGTATCAAGGGAATGGGTAAAAAAAAGCAATACAGTGGGGCCCGCAGTCATTTTATGTCTCCTTTTTTATTATTTCCAATGGATGCTAGCCTAATTCACAAGCTAATTTTAACTTCTTTACCGAATAAGAATAAGGCCATGAATTAGCCGTTTTGCCTATTCGAAAGCTGTTTGGTAACTTCTGAATAAGGCCCTATGCTGAATTAGGCTTATTCCAAACTTGCCAAACACACCCTTAACCTATGAGCCACAGGGCCTGTATAATTGTGTAGATCAAAAAGAAAAAAGACTCTGTATCGATACAACATAAACAGGGAGTACAATAATCAAAATTATTTAAGAAACAAAATAGATAAGTTCCTTTTCAAACCAGCATCGAATTGTTTGGTAAACATTTATGTAGAATTAGGCATGATGATACCCAATTAGGACATATATACTACACGATTTAATACCTCAACTAGGTGGAAAGACTGTCCAATAAAGAAGGGGATTACTTTTTTTCGACTAGCAAACCTTTCGCCCACTTCATAGTTCATTGTTTTTTATGCACAGAAAGAGTGAGCTATATTCAAAAAAACTTGTACACCATTCACTCTATCTGTGCATTAAAAATTTGTGTTCTCATCGAATGGGTCACTTTGTACTAGTAATTCTACCTCGACAGTAATTCTATTTCCAGTTTTTCTTTTCAAATTGCAGCTAGGCTTGTATCTGTTTCTGGTACAGAGGGATAGTATTTTGTACCAGTAAGAACTGAAATACTGTTTAGCATGCCAAAAAAATGATTTAAGAAATTTGGTTTTCATATCATGCTTATTATTTGTTAAAAATATATTTTTGAGTACTATATATTATTAAATAATTTGCAATTTGGGCTTGTGCTGCTAATGAATAATTTCATATAACTTCTAAAATTTGTTATTAGTTGTATCTTTTAACAGTGTTTTCAATACCCTACCGCTTACCGGAAAATTCCGATAATACCGGATACCGGAACGGTGGCCGAAATGACAGTATCCGATATTTAGAGAGGAAATACCGGGAAATTGATAAATTCATATATATTACGCTTGTGCGACAAAGACCGCATGGAAGAGGCCACACCTCCTCAAGTCATAACTGAACCAAAATATTCGTATGTTAAACTTAAATTAAGATGATTAGATGATTATTATTATTGACCTCAGCACCAAAGAAACGAAATATACTAACTGTTCAACACATGAGGAACAGAAATCATTTATTAGTTATTACTTGCCTGAGGGCTTTAATTGGCAAAAAAATAATAATAATAATAATTGTTTCTTCGCGCTTGATCCAAATCCTCAGGCATTTTCACAAACACTGGACACAACATCCATCTGTTAAAATCTTGTCCCCTCACCTGGCCTTCATCTTCCAAAACTCTTGCACCAGCTCCTCTAGATCTTTGCAAGAGCTTCCCCCTTCCCTCACCGCCTCTGCCGCCATCCTTTGCATCTTCTTGGACTGCTCCCTGATGGCATTCCCTCTCTCCCCGACCGCCTCTGTTATGACTCTCGCCAACACATCCTCGTCTGGCACTGCATGGCCTTCCCATGCACTAACAGCGATGCCGGCCTCCTCAACAATCAGTTTTGCATTCACGTACTGGTCGGCTGTTATTGGCCATGTCAGCATTGACACACCGGCCGCTGTAGCTTCCAGTATAGAGTTCCACCCACAGTGCGTCAGGAACCATCCAACAGCCCGGTTACGCAGGATTGCCACTTGTGGGGCCCATCCCTTTATAACCATTCCTTTGTTTGCCGTCCTCTCGACAAAGCCCTCGGGTATAACGGTGCTCTCTGACATGGCCCATATGAATTGGACTTGGCTTTTCTCTAGTGCGGCAGCCAGTGCCATGGCCTGTGCTGGTCCAAGTATTGCCTGGCTGCCGAAACTCACGTAAAGTACTGATCCCTCTGGAAATCTGTCAAGCCACGTTGCCACATCAGAAGAAGAGACAGTGTTTGAGCCCCCACGGTCCTGTACTCCATCACTTGGTGCCAAAGGCCCCACTGCCCAGACACGCTTGAAACCGAAATCCTCCAATGGATAGTCCAAGTACGCTGCTTCCAGCGCTTTGAAGGTGTTTGTTATAATGCCCCAGCTATTTAAATTGAACAAGAAATTTTGCTTCACGGCTTCACTAACTGGATTTCCCTCTCGATAGGTCCTGTAAAGCATGGAGAGCTCGCGCCATGCATATGATGGGGAATTCGGTATGGACGGGAAAGAAATGACGTACTCATCGTCAGCGGGGTCGGGTCGTTTTGGCATTCGACGGAAGAGAGAATGCACGACAGCACTCCCAAGGACACCGGACGGAGAGAAAACTATTCGGGGGATCCCGAGTTTCTCAGCCAAGGCTTGTGTCCACCCATTAAAGAAATCTGAAATAATTGCGGTGATGGGTTGATGTGATTGTGATTGGGACTGAATCCATGAAAGGAGAGGGTCATGGAGGCCGGTGAGCGCTTGCATGAAAGTGCCGAAGCTGTCTGGAGGCATTCCTTTGCTGTTCTCCGTACCGGGCAGGGTGGCATGGTTGGAAGGGAAGGGGAGGGAGAGGGTTTGAATGGAAGGGGATTTTGAGAGAAGAGGAGTGAGAAGATGGAGGTTTGACGGGGTCACGACGATCGTCAGAGAGAGGTTTTGGAGGGAGAGGAGGTGCGCCAAGTCAAGGAGCGCAAGCATGTGGCCTTGTGCCGGGTAGGGAATTAGGAGGATGTGTGGTGGCTGCTTCGTTTGTTCTACTCCTACCATTGCTGCTTTGTTTCGTCTCTCCTTGTAAATTAGATAAGAGAGCTTGATAAGGGAAATTTATAAAAAAATGGAAGACGGCTAATGGATGTATATAAGGAGAAAACAGAGAACAGCTTAGAGCAGGAAGCTTCTTTATTTTGGTACTACTTTCTAACAAGAGAAGAGAACTCCGAAGCGAATTTCTTGCGATTTATGAAAGGAAAACTTGGCACTACGGACTTTTCATTATATTGGAAGATCCAAGAGTGAAGCGAGTTCACACTACATTGACTATTCTGAAATTTTTATGCTTGAACCGCAAGATGCAAACCGAGCAAGAAAGAAAAATCAAATCAAATATATAATATAATCTGAATGTACTCCGTGTCGGTTTGCATCAATTGCATAAATTCGGTACCTACAGTTAGGGGTGTGTAAAAAAATCGTAACTCGTGAATTAATCGAACTCGCCTCGAAAAAAACTCGAATATGAATCGAGTTAGAAAAAATCGAGTTACCACAAGTCGAGTTAGGCCCAACTCGAAATTAAATGACGTGATTTCGAGTAAGGCCCAACTCGGTCAGGCCCTAACTCGAGTAATCGCTAATCACTGCACAGCCCAAACTTATTTTCAAGTATTTCCGACTGTGCACTGTGCAGCCCAAAATTTCTTGCGAGAACATAGATTTTGTCATTGCTTAACCCTAACATGAGCATTCCGCCGCTCACCTGTTCTCTCTCCTCAATCTCTCAAAGTTTCTCTCAGACTCCTCGCTCAGTCGCTCACCACCTCTCAGTTCTCACTTCTCACCGCCGCTCAGTTCTCACTCTCGCTCTCTCAGAGACTCAGACTCATACTCATACTCTCCCTCTCGCTGACATTGACGACATCCCTCCGATCCCTTCTGTTGAAGAACAACCCAAAGAGACTGGACCAGGTTTTTTTAATTAATTTCTCTTTGATTTTAGGTTTTTTTAAGGACAGAATGAAATTTTTTTTAAGTTTTCACCAGTGGATCTTGCATGCGATTAATTCCTTTGAATCCTTTCTTAAAATTCGTCTAGATTTTGAAGTATAGACTACAAAATGCATGGAATTTATGTGCCTTTTTGTTCTTATTTGCTCTGTTTTAGCAAAATGCATGTGATTTTGAATGCTTGCTTTTCTATACTGGTTCTTCTTTGCTATACTATACTGTTCCTATATGTATATTTTTTTTTGGTAATATATACTGGTCCTATATTGGTACACGGTACTCATGTGCATGCCTTCTTAATTTCTTATGTTTTGCAATTTGTACTTTCTAAGTTTGCTTTTAAGTCTTAACTCTTAACAATCTAAGTTTGCTTTACTTGAATTATTTCTCTCACAGGAACTGAGGCTGCTGCAGTGGAAAGAAAGTGAGAAAAAAGCTGATGCTGCTTTTTTTAGGGATGAAGCTGATGTTGTTATAACATATTTTGTTTAGTTAATTAGGGAAGAAAGCTATTGTACCTTTTTAAGCTTTAGTTGTTTTAAAATTTGATCTGTAGCAGTTTGTGTGCTGATTTATCTTATTTCATCTTTTACAATTCTTTTAATATTTTGTGTTGTGCATGGGCAACAGAATTTGCTTAAATGGAAATTTTGTTATGACTTATTGACCGTTTTGATGTCTTTTCTGTAATAAATTTCCTCATTGTTCTATGTATGTCAGAAACCGCTAGACTTGGCCACTTTATTCGGAAAAGAAAATTTAGTATAAAACTGCCGAGTAAATAATGCGTATTAGAAACCGAGTTAAAATGCCGAGTCACGAGTTAACTCGAGTACTCGCGACTTGATGTCGAGTAGCTAAACGAAACTCGGAAGTACCTTGCGATCGAGTTACGAGTAACTCGAAATGTCACGACGTGACTTCGAGTAGGGTATAACTCGATCGCTACTCGACTCGAAACCACCCCTACCTACAGTTCTAGTTTTTTTTTTTTTTTTAGTTCTGTTCAGTTTCTTTTGTTGTAATTTGTCTGGTTTGATAAATCTTTCTCATTTTATTTTATTTTATTTTATTTTTTATTATTATTTTTTTGACAAGAGAGTTGTGACGTCATTGATTACCTGTTTCTTTGACGAAACAGAAGATAGAAAGCTGGTCCATATAGCATAATCAAATAAACAGCGCTAAAGCAATCTTTCTATATAGAAATGTGGTGTTAGTGCGTGTGTGGGATAAACGCATTAATCCCTGCAGTGATGAAACACGACAGTTCGATCAAATTTCGACGGTTAAGATTTTCGAACTGTACAGATTCAGTATTAATCACGGAGCACCCATAAATTTAATCGCATGGACAAAAAGCAGCTTACGCTCTACAGTACTGCAGAGGATTTCGTTCCTGTGTGTGTGGAATCACTTTGGATTGGGTGGGGGATGCATTCTCAACACTAGCACCAACATTTTTGAAGCTGAGAAGCTATAGAATGAAATTAAAATAATAAATAAGTAAACAAATAAAATTGGAGCCTTGTGGTACTCAGTTTAAAAAGTTAATACATAGGCTCCGTTTGGATGCGTTGAAAATAAGGTAGAAAGAAGGAAGAAGGGAAGGAATTTATTGGGAAGGGGTAAATTTATTGGGAAGTGTGTAACTTATGTGAAGAGTTTGGATGGTTAGAAATAAATTTATTGGTAAAAAGTAGTTATTCCTTATTCCTTATTCCGGGAAGAAGCCATCCAAACGGAGCCATAATTAGGGAAAAAGGCTAAATAATAGAGCAAGGTTCTAGTATACAACTTTACTATTTATTAACATTAAAAAATAAAAAATTTAAATTTGAAATTTAATGAGTGATGCATTTTCATTAATTTTTCTAAATTTTGAAGTTCATTTAGTGATCAATCAAAAGGTCTAAAATGAATGGATCATGTTAATTATGATAGATTAATTCGAATAAGTTATATTTTAACCTCTTCAGTCTAGATTGAGTATCAAATAAACTCTAAAATTTATAAAAATTATATAAAAATGCATCGCTGGTTAAATTAAAATTAAAATTTAGAATATTAATAAAAATAGTAAACTTGTTATACTTGTAGCATCCGAAATTTGTGACACTAGAAGCTTGTTCATGAAAGATATAATAAATTTTCACCAAACTTGCTATCAAATGAAAATTGTCTGGTAGAACAAGTTAAGGTTTCTATAAATCAGGAAGAAATAATATTAGGCTTTTCTCCATAACAAAAGTAAATCAGGAAGAAATTAGTTTGCTCTATCTAATGATTTAATTTAGATTTTTCTTTATCTATTAATAAAGAGAATCGGCACCTACTACTAGTGTTTACCATTTACCCGACGGGTCAGATTCGATCCGGGATAAACCCGATCCTTTTCCCGGACCGTGCATGGACCGGGATGGACCGAGGGGTGGTTTGGGTCGGGTTTATCAAGGGTTTGGGTCGCACTTTCTAGTATAGACCCGTGTTAATCCGTCCCATCTTAACCCGTGGACCGGACCGGACCGACCCTTAAACCCGCCCTAAACCCGTGATAAACCCTTAAACCTGTCTAAAGTCTAAACCCAACCCCTAATTCTAAAAAAACTATACTACAAAATCATTTTATTATTAACTATATTTGAATTTGTTCAATTAATTATTGTTGTCCCTAAATTAAGGCCTAGAGGGGGGTGAATAGGCACAAAAACGAAATTCTAAACCGGTATGGTCAATATTTGGTTCAATTCAAACTTGGTCTAATACAAACAATCAAAGCACAAACAATTCAAGTATGGCAAGATAATAAAGAGAGAGAGAGAGAGAGAAATTGAACACGCGATGTATTACGGAGTTCCGACCCGCTAGGAAGTGCTAGCCTTAGTCGTACGTCTCCGGGAGTTTCGCAACCTCGAAATGGGCGCGCTCCGTTCAATTCCACACGAACGGGACTACAAATTCGAACCAAATCGCCTTGTTACAAACACTCTCAAGGTGGATTGGCCTAACTCGATTAAACAATCTCAAACACACAAAGGATTGAGGCTCTAACCAAATCACTCAACAAATCTAGCAATTAACACTAGTGGATTGGTTTAGCACACTCTAATCTCAATGATTTTGCTAAAATAATGCTCAAACACAAGAGAGTATAATGTCTAACTGGTTGGAGCTCAAAAGGGAGGAGTTTCAAAGGTTTCATAAGTGTCTAAACAGTTCCAAGAGGCCCCATATTTATAGAGGGCGCCAACAGCTCCAAAGACCAGTCAAAACAGACTCTGGCGTTATACAACGCTATATGCCGTTGTACAACGCCTAAATAGCCGTTGAAAAATCAAACGGTCACAGACAATAACGTTATGAGTTGTCAGAGCGTTGTGTAACGCTGTACAGCGTTGCACAACGCTTCAGCAAAAATCCAAAGCAAAAGCTCGACAGTTCCGTTGGAACTTGTCAGAGCGTTGTGTAACGCTTGGTAGCGTTGCACAACGAAGTCAAGAAAACGAATAAGGCAGAACTGACAAACTCAAACAACATTGTCAGAACGTCATACGACGCTGACTGGCGTCACACAACGTCGCCGTTGCACAACGCTATTCAGCGTTGCTCTACGCGTCCAGAGCGAAAAAGCGAAGTCTGAGCGAAGTTTAGAGCGTTACACAACGCTACAATGCATGGAACATGGCAGCATGCATGCAGCATCGATGCAGATCGATGTCTGAGCAATGCAGAGTCGCCTGTTTCATACTGCGTTGTACAACGCTGGATAGCGTTACACAACATAGGAGTGGAAACGTTGTGTAACGTTACTCAGCGTTGCATAACGTTCTGACAAGGGGAAATAAGGATTTAACTGGTTTAAAAACAAATGAACTAGTGTTGCACAACGCTACTGAGCGTTGTGTAACGCTGTTCCAACCTTGTCAGAGATTTTGCAATTTAAAATCGAATTAACTCAGCGTTGTGTAACGGCAACTGGCGTTGTATGACGCTGGACAGAAAAACTGAGCATTTTTCCAGCAAATTGATTGAGATTAGTTTAGAGTTTAATTAAACCTTAATTACTGACTCTAAACAGACCAAAGCAATCTCTTGAAGCTCCAAACTAATTGCCACACTTGCTTTAATCCATTCTTCAATAAATTTAGCTATAAAACACTTAAAAAAGATGTTAGTTAAAAGGTTTCGGTGTTGTTTTGCAAATCGGCAAATCGAGAGAAAATGTTTAACCAACAATCTCCCCCTTTTGCCGAGTTGCAAAACAACACCTAAGGTATATTTGGGACTTGATACAACAAGGCGGAATAACCCAAATTACCTAATTCTCCCCCTTTTTGCAATTAGGGAAAAGAATACCCAAAACGCCCTTGAATAAAAACCATAACGATCCTCCCCCTTTCGAAAAGAATTTGGCCACTAAGTTCATTTGATTAGGGGTATCTAACAAGGTTTAATGAGGGCGTAAACTAACAATTATAGACCATGCATGCATATTAAAATAAAAGGAGCTAAAAACGAAGCCATTTATCACAACATAATTCATTAAAAACAAAACATCATTCATGCATCATCCATAAAACAAAACAAATCCATTTAGCACAAACTTAAACAATCAAACCACCGAGAAATCACAAAAGAGAAACGAAAGGCAAAGAAACTACAAAAAGCAAAAATAAAAAGAAAGGAGAGGGCTAAGGCTTGGAAACGGTTTCGGCTCGACTACTCCTCATCATCATCACCCGCACCACTACCGGATCCCCTCTTGAGATGGAGCTCCATCTTTCCCCAAAGATTGATCATCTCATCCTTGAGATGAGTGATCGAGGCATCGGTCTTGGCTTGGTAGGCGGTTAAGTTTTCCTCAATAGTGTTGAACCGCGTATCAATGTGAGTGGTCAAAGCGGCGAATTTTGCATCAAGATAGGCATGGAAGTCTTGAGGTGCGCCTTGACCCTCCATCCGTCCGCCGGGCACGTGCAATGGTTCATTGCCTATCTCCTCATATTGATTGATGGTGGCATTTGGGCGGAAGATGTAGTTATTGCGGTGGAATGCACCGGGCACAATGGAGTTATCGTCTTGGGCCGTCCATCCGGTAACATTTAGATGTGTCATGAGGTTTTCGGGAGTAGCAATGGCATTTTCGGGCACGGGTTCGCCCCAAAGAGGTGTGTCATGAGGGATGCCGTTTTCAATGAGAATAGATTGAATGATATGGGCATATGGAAATGAGAAGCGAGAAGAGGAATCGACCCGTGCCATATGAGCAAGCATGATGTAAGGAAGATTCACCTTTTGATTCATCTCAAGGAGGGAGCGAAGGAGAAACACGGCGAATTGCTCCACATTGGTTTTGATTGTTGCCTTTGGAGTGATGATGTTGTTGATGAAGAGGAAGAGAAGGCGGTGCAAGGCCGGTAGCTCGGTGGCGGTGAATTGGCGAACGTTGAAGTTCCTCCAACAATAAAAGAAGCGGTGGTACTCGTCATACGGAGGCAATTCGCGGGGCCAATTGGCATGAATGTAGATCTCCAAGTTGTCATTGTCGAGGCCGAGAAGGTTGGCCAAGGTTTCCTCGGTGATTGAGATGTGACGACCGAGGATATAGGAGTTTGCGGTTGGGTGGCCATCGGTCCATGTCATGGTAAGATTGGCATAGAAAAGCTTGATTAAGGACGGGTTGTAAGGTTGAGAATGCGCGAGAAGACCCGCCATGTTCCAATATTCGATCCTTTCTTTGATCCAAGTCAATTCTCTTGGATTCAAGTAGTAGACACCATAGGGGTGCTCGAAGTAGAAGCACTCGGAACACTCGCGATTGACATCGCGGTATTGGCAAAAATGCATGTACGAGACCGAGTCTTTGAATAGGTAATTGTTTGAGGAGGAGAGGGTCCAATCCACGGGTACCGGGGGTATATCCATTGGAATTGGTTGATCGGTTTGATCGGTTTGAACCGGTGGGTTGGATGAGGAGGCACCTTTGGGGTTGCGCTTGGACCGTTTGTTGGTAGCGGTTTTCGGTGCCATTTGTAAATAGAGAGAGAAGAGATGAGGTTAACCTTTAAATTGAAGAGCGGGAGAGAATGAGATGGCCTTGGAGAGCACAGAACCGAAGCCGATTGAAAATCCGACGGTCGGATCGCCGGAATTGACGGTGATGGCGGTGGCTAGGGTTTCGGTGGATTGAGGGATAGAGAGAGAGAGAGAGTGAATTGAGGGTATGAGAGTGGAGAGGAGAGAGAGAGGAGTATTTTGGTGGTATTGGTTGGAGTGGAGAGAGAGAATAGAGAGAGTATTGAGAGAGAGAGATGAAGGGGTGTGAGTTGGAGAGAAAGAGAGAAAAATAGAAGAGGGCTCGGTTTTGAGAAAGAAGAGAAAGAAGAAGAAGAAGAGGTGGGGTCGCAACAGTTAAAAAACGCGTCCACCGTTAAGCAACGCCAAAGGGCGTTGTACAACGCAGGAGTCAAAACAGCGAAAAATTGAGCAGAGACTGACTGCTCCATTGTACAACGCTGAGTAGCGATGGGTAACGCTACAACTCAGCGTTGTGCAACGTTAAAGGGCGTTGTACAACACTAAAGCCAAAATAATAAAAAAAGAATAAATAATAAAGAATAAAATAAAGGGATAAATCAACGTCTTACAACGGTGTACAGCGTTGTACAACGTTAAGTAAAAATAACAGACTGCCGTTGTACAACGGTGACTAGCGTTGTATAACGTTGAATTCCACAGATTTTAAAATTCAGCGAAGGAAAACAAAACAAAATAACCAGCGTTGTACAACGATAGTCAGCGTTGTGCAACGTTACAAGACAAAATCAAACCAGCGTTGTGCAACGGTAGGCAGCGTTGTACAACGGTTAACTCGACAGAATTCAAAATTCATTTGAAACTAACGTTACTCTTGCGTTGCACGACGCTGAATGGCGTTGTGTAACGCCAGAGTCCAGAAAACCAGAAAATTCAGAAAATTAAGACCGAAATAGTTAAAAAACTTATTTTTCATGGTTTTCAAAAAAAAATACAACCAATTTAAACTGAAATAAGCTCCAAACAACAAAGACAACATCATGACATGCATAAATTTAATCTTTGAGTTCAAGCATACCAAGTTTGAACCTAAGTTCAAGATGTTGTTGTGTTGGAAGAGGTTTGGTGAAGATATCGGCGATTTGCTCCTTTGTGTCGATGTAGACCAATTCCACATCACCTTTCTCAACATGATCACGGATAAAATGATGTCGTATCTCTATGTGCTTGGTTCTAGAGTGCAATACCGGATTTTTGGATATAAGGATGGCACTAGTATTGTCACACAAGATTGGTACCTTTTGGAAATCTAACTCAAAATCCCTAAGGGTTTGCATCATCCAAAGAAGTTGGGTACAACAACTACCGGCCGCTACATATTCCGCTTCCGCGGTGGAAAGAGCAACCGAAGTTTGCTTGCGACTAGACCAAGACACAAGTGAACCACCAAGAAATTGGCAAGTTCCACTAGTACTTTTGCGGTCCATACGGTCACCGGCAAAATCGGCATCGGTATAACCTAACAAGTCTAGTTCGGTTTGTCTACCATACCAAAGATCTAGGTTTTGAGTACCCTTGACGTATCGTAAGATACGTTTTACCGCTTTGTGGTGAGACTCCTTAGGATTGGCTTGGTACCTAGCACATAGACATACGGCATACATAATATCCGGCCTACTAGCCGTGAGATAAAGTAGGCTACCGATCATGCCTCGATAGAGAGTTATGTCCATAGGCTTGCCTTTCTCATCCGCATCGATATTCGCACTTTTGCCCATGGGTGTGTCTAAGCTCTTGCTATCTTCAACACCGAATTTCTTCACTAACTCCTTGGCGTATTTGACTTGGTTCACAAAGATACCATCCTTGAGTTGTTTGATTTGAAGCCCCAAGAAGAAAGTGAGTTCTCCCATCATGCTCATCTCAAATTCACTACTCATCAAAGAAGAAAACTCTTGGGCAAGAGTTGCATTAGTAGAGCCAAAGATAATATCATCCACATAAATTTGCACAAGTAGCAAATGGTCATCTCTTTTCTTAGTGAAAAGAGTTGTATCCATTTTGCCTCTACTAAAACCATTGTCTAGAACAAAGGTACAAAGTCTACCATACCAAGCTCTAGGAGCTTGCTTCAAACCATACAAAGCTTTGTGAAGCTTATACACATGGTCCGGATTGAAATGGTCAACAAAATCGGGTGGTTGTTGGACATAAACTTCCTCATCTATCCAACCATTTAGAAAAGCACTCTTGACATCCATTTGGAATAGGGTAAAGCCTTTGTTAGCGGCAAAAGCCAAGAGCATTCTAATGGATTCAAGACGAGCAACCGGTGCAAAGGTCTCCTCAAAATCAATACCTTCTTGTTGCTTGAAACCTTGTGCAACCAAACGGGCTTTGTTTCTTGTTGACCCTAAAAATTAAGCCCTGAAAATCAAAGTACAAAATACAACTTCAAGTCAAAACCAAATTGCGAAAGCCAGAAGTCAAACAGCCAAAACTCAAAACCAAGTTACCAAAAATACCAAACAAACTCCAAAAATCACCAAAAAATACTCAAAAATTCCTTGAGAATTATGATGATTTATCATAATTTTAAAATTCAAAAAATACCCACACAAATCCCAAATTTTACAAAGAAACCCAAAAAGTCCATAAAATTACCAAAATAAATCTATGAGGAATTTACCAAAACCAGTTGAACCATTAAATTCCTCATATTTTTCTAAGCCTACCCATAAAATTTCATGGAAAGATACTCAAGGGAAGACCCCAAAAGAATTTATTTTGGTTTGGCCTTAAAGGAATAAAGAGGAAATTATGAAATAGAATGGAAATTCCACAAAAATTAGCAATTCTGGCGCATGCATCCATTGGAGCGGATCCAGGGGAGGCCAAGCAGGTCGCTGCCCCTTGGGAGAGTTACTGATGCCATTTAAGAAGTTGGATACACCCGTTGTCTGTGAACCGTGGATGCAAACTCAAAACGCTTCACTGGTGCACCATGAACCCGGCGCGCCTATCTTTCCCTCTCTCATTAATCCTTACAGGCAGGGCCCACCTGTAAGGGTCGCCTTCCCCATTGGTAAAAAGGAACAGAAGGTGAAAATCGCGATTTTCACCGCGTGCACGCCGGGTAAAGCGAGGGCAGGGGCGACGTGGCCTTCTCCTCAGCCTCAGACGCGAAACCATCAACCTTGCCCATGGTTTTGCAAAACCCAAACCCTAGCGCAGCTAATCCTGTACCCTTGGATGGAAATCAGATGGTGAGGAAATGGCACGGCTTTGAACGAAAACCCTAATTCACATCCTATATAAAGCCTCAATTGAAGCAGAGAAAAGGGGGGCAGAAAAGAAGAGAAAAAAGGAGGGAAGAGGCCGCCACACTGGGGTTAGGTTTAGACAGTCAATTAGAGATTTCAAGGTTAGATTGAAGCTAGGCATTACATCAAACACTCGGGAAAGAGAGAGAAAGAGGTGAAATTGAGAGGCTCCATCTTGTAATCGCTTGGTTTTGAAATAAAGAAAGCTATTTTGAAGTGTCAATTCGTGGTTTTGTTGTCCCTCCTCCTTAGCTCAGCCACCAATCAATGGTGTGCTTGAGCCGTGCAAATATAATCACCATGAGCTATGGTCTAGAGCACAGCTCCAGTCATGGCCATGGGGTAAGTCAAAGAAAGGTGCTTCATGAAGGTTTAGAGCCCAGCTCTTCGCTTCATGGAGTATTCTCAAGTCCAACGTAAAAGGCACCATGGCTGTCATGTAGAGGTCTTTAGCCCAGCTTTAGTCTCTCATGGCAGTATCAACTTGACTTGGCATAGGTCCAGAGCACTGGCTCTGGCTTAGCCATGTTCAAGCCATTGACAATCCAAAAATGTCATTAAAAATAATAGAGGTCATGCCAAATTCTAACCAGTCCTTACCTACGGATTAATTCAAAATTAAGGGTTTATATGCATGATATGTTTATATGCTTGCTAATTCTTAGAATTTTGAACAAACATAAAAAGTATTTCTCATTTGTTGCAAAAGAATTAAAATTGTGTATATAGATAAATGGTTGCAATAAAAAGGTAATAAAAATATCAAAACTGCTTTCAATAGCCTCTATATTCCTATTGTGACTGTGTAAAGGGTTTTCCTGTAATTGGAACAACTCAAATCTAAATCACATCAAAACAGTGGCAAAAGCATTTAGAAATAAAAAGTGCAAAAAATGGGATAAATGCTAAGTGGTTTACATTCACAATCTGCATTGACTTAGACAAATGAAACGGACTCAAATGGACCTAAATTGAACATCAAACCAAACTTATTTGCAGTAAATGCACTTACATGAAAAATGGCAAGTTGAATAAAAATGTTCAAAATTCAGAAATTTTGCCTCAATGCTCCTTGCGTCAAATTATGCAGTATCAAGCTAAACTAAGGACATGGACAACTTGTATTTAACCTCCTGAAACTCACCAAATCATTTCTGGCACAAAAGAACTGCTCAGTAGGCCCCACAGTAGAAGCTCAAATCAGACCAAAATCAATTCGAAATGTCTCAGTTGAGATCATGTCCTCCTAAGCATCTCTATGACTACTAAACCTCACAAAGCCCCTCAATACATGTCCTCGAGTGAAATTAACCTCTCCCTGGCAAAGTAAGATGGTCAGAGAGCTTCAAGCACCATTAATGGCGGCTCAAGCCCTCTCAGGCGCTACACGAAAAAACAAAGCTCCACGACTTCAATTGACGACGCTGGAGTGTTCTCCTAAGTCTTGAGATTCCAACGCATCCAAGAACTACCAAAATGGTGGCCTGAAAGGCCGTAATTTCGTCGGAGAAGAACGGAGGACCAAACAGCAAAAAGACCCGACTCTGTCGGAGAAGACGGATTCAAATCCGCGATACCATGGATCTTCTGTGGCGGAACATCTTGAGGCGGGTAACGGACACGATCATGACCCGCTACACAGATTAAATAAAACAAATCAAAGCTCAGTCAGCGCTCTGCCACGTCAGCAAGCGACGCCTAACCCAGTCAGAGCCACCACAGCGCCAACTCAGCCCCTGCGCACACGTGGCCCAATAAGAAAATTACAAATAAACAGAAAACTTCAAAAATTCATCAAAAATAATAGGAAACTCAGAAAAATTCAAATAAAATATCCATAAAATTCTAAAAATCCAAATAAACCAAATTCACTAATATTTTGATATAAAAATCTGTCAAATTATTGGTCTTTTCTATTTTTGAAGTATTTTTCAATATTAAATAGATTTTATAAAATTCAAAAATGATGTTAAATTAATTTGTAAAATTCCAAAATGATATCAAAACTCAATTAAATTATTTCAATAAATTTTCAAAAATAAATATTGAGAATTTAAAGAGAATATATTAAATAATAAATATTTTCAAAAATACACATAATTAAAAATACAAAAAGATATTCCAAAAGTCTAAAATTAAAAATTAAAAATAAAAAGAAAATTGTGAAAATGATAAAACCCAAAGAGAAACTTAAGAAATTAAAAGTCAAAACACGAAGCCCAAAGACAAAACCGAAACCTCTCCATTTCAAGAACGAAAACTCTTCAGCAGATCAAAATGTCCTCAATTGGGTCCCGTCAACTGAGTCTGGTACACCAATCGAGTCCGGTTCAAACCAAAAGAAATAAACCCAAAATAAACACAAAACCAACGATTTCCCTAGCCTTTACATAAATTCTTCAGATCCCTTAATCAGAGGTTCTCGTGAGCGATCACGGGGTAATTAACAGTAGGGGCTTGCGCCTACTGGAAAGAAAGGACCCACGAAATCAACAAACCTCTTTAAGAAGCGACTCGTGTTTTGGTTCTCTTGTCGCTAAGAGATACTCGAACGGAGATCGAACCTTAAGGGGGGTGAATCCAAGGCTATGTTCCCATTTCTCGAGGAAACCCAATTCTATTCTTCGAGGGAATGACGAAAAAGCCGCGACAGATTCTCTGGCACGCCCGGTGGGACATTTTTCTCCTCTCATCTTTGGGGTTTAAAGAATATAATGTAAAGGCTATGGGAAGTCGTAAAAAAATTGCAAATATCAACAGCCCACCTCGTGCCACACAGATTCTCTGGCACGCCCGGTGGGACCTCTTTTTCCTCTCATCTTTCGGATCTGAAGGGTAATGTAAAAGGCTAGGGAAAGTAAAAAAAAAAGAGTGATAAAAAAAATAATAAATAAATAAATAAAATAATAAATAAATGTAAAACTTCAAGTGCATTTGTATCAAAAGCCCACCGCGTGCCATACAGATTCTCTGGCACGCCCGGTGGGACATCTTTCTCCTCTCATCTCTGGGGTTTAAAAAATATAATGTAAAGGCTATGGGAAGTCTTAAAAAAATTGCAAATATCAAAAGCCCACCTCGTGCCACACAGATTCTCTGGCACGCCCGGTGGGACCTCTTTCTCCTCTCATCTTTGTGATTTAAAGGATATAATGTAAAAGCTAGGGAAAATCATCAAAAAATTTTTTTTTTTAAGTACTAATAATTTTCTGTGGAGTTTTATTCTTTGCAGGAAAAATGATCTCAATCGAATTGTCGCTGCACACTGGGGCAGTTCTTTGGGAACAACCACCACATGGCCTAAAGCGTGGTGAAAACAAAAAATGATGAGTGATGACATCCTCTCAAATAATTGGTCGCCGCATTCACTGGGGCAGTTATTGGGGCAAAGGCCATATCTTCAAAAGACGGATAAAAAATGATGAATAAAAGGAAAGAAATAAAGTGGAGAGGAAATAAAATGAAGAAGAAAGAAGAAGGAAGGAAAAGTAAAAAAGGGAGAAATAAAGAGAAATAAAAATGGAGAAGGATAGAATAAAGGAGTAAAAGTCTCGAAACCGAAATCGGAAAACTAAGTAAAAAAAAATGGAAGGAGAAAACAAAGGAGGAAGAAAGTGAAATAAAAAAAAGGATGAAGAAAGGAAGAAAGTCCCGAGACCGAAATCGGGAAATTAAGAAGTAAAAAAAAAGAAGAAAGAAGAAAGAAGAAGGAAGGAAAAGAAAAAGAAGGAAGAAAGTGAAATAAAGAAGGAAGATGAAGAAAGAAAGAAAGTTTCAAAATCGAAATCGGAAAACCAAAAGGAGAAAAGAAAGAAAAACAAAGGTTAGAAAGAAAAGAAAAGGAAGAAAGTTAGAAAGAAAACGGAAAAAAAAAGAAGAAAGAAGAAAGAAAAAAGAAGAAGAAAAGGAAAATGAAGAAAAGGAAAATGAAGAAAAAAAAAACGAGGAAGAAAATGGAATAAAAATGGAGAAAGAAAAAGAAAGAAATTAAGTCTCGAAATCGAAATCGAGAGGCCAAATTGGAAGTTTTTTTTAAAAAAAAAAAGAAAGAAGAAGAAGGAAAAGAAGATAGAAAGAAAACATAAGGATAGAAAAGAAGGAAAAAATACAAAAAAAGGGAAAAAAAGGAGAAAGAAAATCAGAAATAAAAATGGAAAAAGAAGAAGGAATAAAATCCCGGAACCGAAGTCGGGAAACTAAATTGGAAATTTGCAAAGAAATAAAAAGACGGGGAAAGGAAAAGAAGATGAAAAAAAAAGGAAAAAAACGAAATGAAGAAGAAAGTGAAAATGAAATGAAGAAGAAAGTGAAAGACAAAAATCTGAAATTACTAAAACCGTGCATTTTTGAAAGTATGCATCAAAACTCCAGCTTGAAAGTGAAGGAAACATCCAGCTTGAAAGTGAAGGAAACATCCAGCTTGAAAGTGAAGGAAACATCCAGCTTGAAAGTGAAGGAAACATCCAGCTTGAAAGTGAAGGAAACTCCAGCTTGAAAGTGAAGGACAAAATCCAAAGTTCTCAAAACCGCGCACTTTGGAAAGTGTGCACCAAAATCCCAAATTTGAAAGTGAAAAACAAAGACAAGCCGTGCTCCATCACGCAACTCCGCGATCAACGCGACAAAGACGTGCTCCATCACGCAACTCCGCGATCAACGCGACAAAGACGTGCTCCATCACGCAACTCCGCGATCAACGCGACAAAGCCGTGCTCCATCACGCAACTCCGCGATCAACGCGACAAGACGTGCTCCATCACGCATCTCCGCGATCAACGCGACAAGACGTGCTCCATCACGCAACTCCGCGATACCAACGCGACAAAGCCGTGCTCCATCACGCAACTCCGCGATCAACGCGACAAGACGTGCTCCATCACGCAACTCCGCGATACCAACGCGACAAAGCCGTGCTCCATCACGCAACTCCGCGATCAACGCGACAAGCCGTGCTCCATCACGCACCTTTTTGAATTCCAAAATCCAAAATTCCTAAAACTTAATGAAACCCTTATCTAAAACTCCAAAATAACCAATAAAATCCACAACTCTAATAAAAAGCCATGACAACCAAAACCCAAGGAACCCAAGGAACAAGTCTTATGTCTCATGTCTCATCGGGCTAATGCTTGAAAGGGTGTTCCGTTCTTTTGAACATTATGGGACATTCCTTTGCAAATGCCCTAAATAAATATGGAAAAAATAAATAAATAAAAGTCCAATAAAATTCCCTAACCTTAAAAGTCCAAATAAAATGAACTAAACCCTACTTAATCAAAATCCAAAAAGAAACCAAGCACAATAAAACCCAAATAAATAAAACCAAATTCGTCCCGCCGGGCCTAAGTACAAAGGAATGTCTTTGTCCTTTTGGACATTCATAGACATTTCCTTTACAAAGGCCTACATTTAATGAAAAAATATCAACATCGCCAATGCCGATATTGAGTGCCATTACATTGAGTGCCCATACCTGAAAAGAGAGGGTGAGAAATGAGAGGGTGAGCAAAATAAAGGGTGACTTGCCTTTATGGTCCCATAAGTCATTCCTTCCACCTAAATATTCCCAAATCCACAAAAATCCACCAACCAAGAAAAGGATAGCCGTGTTGAGGAAGCCTGTGTGGTTTCTGAATACATGGAAAAGTGAAATTACCCAAAAGTTTTGTACTTTGTACTTTAAACAAAGTACTAGGTGCCTGTTCATCTCACCAAACAAAAGGATGAACAAAAGTTCCGTGTCTTGAACTATAAATTAAGACACAAGGCGGTGACCTATCACACCAACCAAGAAAAGGATAGCCGTGTTGAGGAAGCCTGTGTGGTTTCTGAATACATGGAAAAGTGAAATTACCCAAATGTTTTGTACTTTGTACTTTAAACAAAGTACTAGGTGCCTGTTCATCTCACCAAATAAAAGGATGAACAAAAGTTCCGTGTCTTGAACTATAAATTAAGACACAAGGCGGTGACCTATCACACCAATCAAGAAAAGGATAGCCGTGTTGAGGAAGCCTGTGTGGTTTCTGAATACACGGAAAAGTGAAATTACCCAAAAGTTTTGTACTTTGTACTTTAAACAAAGTACTAGGTGCCTGTTCATCTCACCAAACAAAAGGATGAACAAAAGTTTTGTGTCTTGAACTTTAAATAAGACACTGGAGGATATCAACACTGAAATAAATGCCCACACCGGGGCAGTCAAACATGACAAGGATCAATAACAATCAAATTGGGGCAAGAGCCAAAAGGTCAACCAAAATCAGATACAAATCAAAGGGATAAGAGATAACCTAAGGAACTACAAAGTGAAGTCAAACCATGACAAAGAGCAAGGGGTCAAGAAGGGACCACCAAAACACGTCGTTCTGCCAAGATCCTCACAACGTACTTTGGTGGGGGGCATTTGTTGACCCTAAAAATTAAGCCCTGAAAACCAAAGTACAAAATACAACTTCAAGTCAAAACCAAATTGCGAAAGCCAGAAGTCAAACAGCCAAAACTCAAAACCAAGTTACCAAAAATACCAAACAAACTCCAAAAATCACCAAAAAATACTCAAAAATTCCTTGAGAATTATGATGATTTATCATAATTTTAAAATTCAAAAAATACCCACACAAATCCCAAACTTTACAAAGAAACCCAAAAAGTCCATAAAATTACCAAAATAAATCTATGAGGAATTTACCAAAACCAGTTGAACCATTAAATTCCTCATATTTTTCTAAGCCTACCCATAAAATTTCATGGAAAGATACTCAAGGGAAGACCCCAAAAGAATTTATTTTGGTTTGGCCTTAAAGGAATAAAGAGGAAATTATGAAATAGAATGGAAATTCCACAAAAATTAGCAATTCTGGCGCATGCATCCATTGGAGCGGATCCAGGGGAGGCCAAGCAGGTCGCTGCCCCTTGGGAGAGTTACTGATGCCATTTAAGAAGTTGGATACACCCGTTGTCTGTGAACCGTGGATGCAAACTCAAAACGCTTCACTGGTGCACCATGAACCCGGCGCGCCTATCTTTCCCTCTCTCATTAATCCTTACAGGCAGGGCCCACCTGTAAGGGTCGCCTTCCCCATTGGTAAAAAGGAACAGAAGGTGAAAATCGCGATTTTCACCGCGTGCACGCCGGGTAAAGCGAGGGCAGGGGCGACGTGGCCTTCTCCTCAGCCTCAGACGCGAAACCATCAACCTTGCCCATGGTTTTGCAAAACCCAAACCCTAGCGCAGCTAATCCTGTACCCTTGGATGGAAATCAGATGGTGAGGAAATGGCACGGCTTTGAACGAAAACCCTAATTCACATCCTATATAAAGCCTCAATTGAAGCAGAGAAAAGGGGGGCAGAAAAGAAGAGAAAAAAGGAGGGAAGAGGCCGCCACACTGGGGTTAGGTTTAGACAGTCAATTAGAGATTTCAAGGTTAGATTGAAGCTAGGCATTACATCAAACACTCGGGAAAGAGAGAGAAAGAGGTGAAATTGAGAGGCTCCATCTTGTAATCGCTTGGTTTTGAAATAAAGAAAGCTATTTTGAAGTGTCAATTCGTGGTTTTGTTGTCCCTCCTCCTTAGCTCAGCCACCAATCAATGGTGTGCTTGAGCCGTGCAAATATAATCACCATGAGCTATGGTCTAGAGCACAGCTCCAGTCATGGCCATGGGGTAAGTCAAAGAAAGGTGCTTCATGAAGGTTTAGAGCCCAGCTCTTCGCTTCATGGAGTATTCTCAAGTCCAACGTAAAAGGCACCATGGCTGTCATGTAGAGGTCTTTAGCCCAGCTTTAGTCTCTCATGGCAGTATCAACTTGACTTGGCATAGGTCCAGAGCACTGGCTCTGGCTTAGCCATGTTCAAGCCATTGACAATCCAAAAATGTCATTAAAAATAATAGAGGTCATGCCAAATTCTAACCAGTCCTTACCTACGGATTAATTCAAAATTAAGGGTTTATATGCATGATATGTTTATATGCTTGCTAATTCTTAGAATTTTGAACAAACATAAAAAGTATTTCTCATTTGTTGCAAAAGAATTAAAATTGTGTATATAGATAAATGGTTGCAATAAAAAGGTAATAAAAATATCAAAACTGCTTTCAATAGCCTCTATATTCCTATTGTGACTGTGTAAAGGGTTTTCCTGTAATTGGAACAACTCAAATCTAAATCACATCAAAACAGTGGCAAAAGCATTTAGAAATAAAAAGTGCAAAAAATGGGATAAATGCTAAGTGGTTTACATTCACAATCTGCATTGACTTAGACAAATGAAACGGACTCAAATGGACCTAAATTGAACATCAAACCAAACTTATTTGCAGTAAATGCACTTACATGAAAAATGGCAAGTTGAATAAAAATGTTCAAAATTCAGAAATTTTGCCTCAATGCTCCTTGCGTCAAATTATGCAGTATCAAGCTAAACTAAGGACATGGACAACTTGTATTTAACCTCCTGAAACTCACCAAATCATTTCTGGCACAAAAGAACTGCTCAGTAGGCCCCACAGTAGAAGCTCAAATCAGACCAAAATCAATTCGAAATGTCTCAGTTGAGATCATGTCCTCCTAAGCATCTCTATGACTACTAAACCTCACAAAGCCCCTCAATACATGTCCTCGAGTGAAATTAACCTCTCCCTGGCAAAGTAAGATGGTCAGAGAGCTTCAAGCACCATTAATGGCGGCTCAAGCCCTCTCAGGCGCTACACGAAAAAACAAAGCTCCACGACTTCAATTGACGACGCTGGAGTGTTCTCCTAAGTCTTGAGATTCCAACGCATCCAAGAACTACCAAAATGGTGGCCTGAAAGGCCGTAATTTCGTCGGAGAAGAACGGAGGACCAAACAGCAAAAAGACCCGACTCTGTCGGAGAAGACGGATTCAAATCCGCGATACCATGGATCTTCTGTGGCGGAACATCTTGAGGCGGGTAACGGACACGATCATGACCCGCTACACAGATTAAATAAAACAAATCAAAGCTCAGTCAGCGCTCTGCCACGTCAGCAAGCGACGCCTAACCCAGTCAGAGCCACCACAGCGCCAACTCAGCCCCTGCGCACACGTGGCCCAATAAGAAAATTACAAATAAACAGAAAACTTCAAAAATTCATCAAAAATAATAGGAAACTCAGAAAAATTCAAATAAAATATCCATAAAATTCTAAAAATCCAAATAAACCAAATTCACTAATATTTTGATATAAAAATCTGTCAAATTATTGGTCTTTTCTATTTTTGAAGTATTTTTCAATATTAAATAGATTTTATAAAATTCAAAAATGATGTTAAATTAATTTGTAAAATTCCAAAATGATATCAAAACTCAATTAAATTATTTCAATAAATTTTCAAAAATAAATATTGAGAATTTAAAGAGAATATATTAAATAATAAATATTTTCAAAAATAAACATAATTAAAAATACAAAAAGATATTCCAAAAGTCTAAAATTAAAAATTAAAAATAAAAAGAAAATTGTGAAAATGATAAAACCCAAAGAGAAACTTAAGAAATTAAAAGTCAAAACACGAAGCCCAAAGACAAAACCGAAACCTCTCCATTTCAAGAACGAAAACTCTTCAGCAGATCAAAATGTCCTCAATTGGGTCCCGTCAACTGAGTCTGGTACACCAATCGAGTCCGGTTCAAACCAAAAGAAATAAACCCAAAATAAACACAAAACCAACGATTTCCCTAGCCTTTACATAAATTCTTCAGATCCCTTAATCAGAGGTTCTCGTGAGCGATCACGGGGTAATTAACAGTAGGGGCTTGCGCCTACTGGAAAGAAAGGACCCACGAAATCAACAAACCTCTTTAAGAAGCGACTCGTGTTTTGGTTCTCTTGTCGCTAAGAGATACTCGAACGGAGATCGAACCTTAAGGGGGGTGAATCCAAGGCTATGTTCCCATTTCTCGAGGAAACCCAATTCTATTCTTCGAGGGAATGACGAAAAAGCCGCGACATTTCTAACCACAATACCATCCTCACTTAGCTTGTTTCTAAAAACCCATTTGGTACCAATAACTTGCTTACCCTTTGGTAATGGTACGAGTTCCCAAACTTAATTCCTTTCAAATTGATTCAACTCTTCTTGCATAGCAACAATCCAATTTGGGTCAACATTGGCCTCTTTAAAAGATTTTGGTTCAAGTTGAGAAACAAAGGCACAAATGACCAATAGTTTGGTGCAAACTAGACCTAGTCCTAACACCTTCCCTAGGGTCACCTATGACATTAGTAAGAGGATGAGAGGAAACTTCTCTAAGCACTTCGGGAGGCTCATGAACCGGTTGGGGAGATGATTGAGGTTGAGGATCATCATGAGGCGTTTCATTTTGAGTTGTGTCTAAGATGCCCTCCTCATGAGTCTCTCCCCCTATCAAAATGTCATCAACCCGGTTCAAACGCTCCTCAATAATCACCGGTGGTTGTACTTGAGGTTGTGACTCGATTTCTTGTGTAGTTTCTTCCATTTGTGTACCTACAATAGAATTACCTTCCTTGGATTCCTCAAGGACTTTTTCATCAAATTTGACATTAATAGACTCAATAACTACCTTTGAGTTTGGCAAATAGACTCTATACGCTTTGCTTGTGGTTGAGTAACCAACAACAATACCGGGCAAAGACTTGGCATCAAACTTGGTTACTTTAGGAGACTCATCAAGAACAAAACATTTGGAGCCAAATACACGGAAATAGGATATATTAGGAGTATGACCGAACCATAATTCAAAAGGAGTTTTCTTGAGTTGAGAACGAATGCATGCACGATTTACTACATGACATGCCGTATTTACCGCTTCGGCCCAAAGAAATTTAGGTACGGCAAATTCATGTAGCATGGTGCGTGCTAATTCTTGTAAGGTTCGGTTCTTCCTCTCCACTACACCGTTTTGTTGAGGAGTGCGTGGAGCGGAAAACTCTTGTTTATATCCTTTTTCTATGCACAATTCATCAAATTTAGCATTTTCAAATTCCCTTCCATGGTCACTACGAATTCTAGAGATTTTCAACCCTTTTTCGTTTTCAACCCGATTGCTAAATTTAACAAAATGGTCAAATGCTTCTTCCTTGTGAGCAAGAAAGAAAACCCAAGTAAAGCGACTATAGTCATCTACCACCACAAAGACATACCTTTTCTTACTTATACTCAAGACATTGATTGGTCCAAACAAATCCATATGAAGCAATTGCAAAGGTTGAGTGGTTGAGATGATCTCTTTGGTTTTGAAACTAGACTTGGTTTGCTTGCCTTTCATGCACACAAAGGATTGGCCTAACTCGATTAAACAATCTCAAACACACAAAGGATTGAGGCTCTAACCAAATCACTCAACAAATCTAGCAATTAACACTAGTGGATTGGTTTAGCACACTCTAATCTCAATGATTTTGCTAAAATAATGCTCAAACACAAGAGAGTATAATGTCTAACTGGTTGGACCTCAAAAGGGAGGAGTTTCAAAGGTTTCAAAAGTGTCTAAACAGTTCCAAGAGGCCCCATATTTATAGAGGGCGCCAACAGCTCCAAAGACCAGTCAAAACAGACTCTGGCGTTATACAACGCTATATGCCGTTGTACAACGCCTAAATAGCCGTTGAAAAATCAAACGGTCACAGACAATAACGTTATGAGTTGTCAGAGCGTTGTGTAACGCTGTACAGCATTGCACAACGCTTCAGCAAAAATCCAAAGCAAAAGCTCGACAGTTCCGTTGGAACTTGTCAGAGCGTTGTGTAACGCTTGGTAGCGTTGCACAACGAAGTCAAGAAAACGAATAAGGCAGAACTGACAAACTCAAACAACATTGTCAGAACGTCATACGACGCTGACTGGCGTCACACAACGTCGCCGTTGCACAACGCTATTCAGCGTTGCTCTACGCGTCCAGAGCGAAAAAGCGAAGTCTGAGCGAAGTTTAGAGCGTTACACAACGCTACAATGCATGGAACATGGCAGCATGCATGCAGCATCGATGCAGATCGATGTCTGAGCAATGCAGAGTCGCCTGTTTCATACTGCGTTGTACAACGCTGGATAGCGTTACACAACATAGGAGTGGAAACGTTGTGTAACGTTACTCAGCGTTGCATAACGTTCTGACAAGGGGAAATAAGGATTTAACTGGTTTAAAAACAAATGAACTAGCGTTGCACAACGCTACTGAGCGTTGTGTAACGCTGTTCCAACCTTGTCAGAGATTTTGCAATTTAAAATCGAATTAACTCAGCGTTGTGTAACGGCAACTGGCGTTGTATGACGCTGGACAGAAAAACTGAGCATTTTTCCAGCAAATTGATTGAGATTAGTTTAGAGTTTAATTAAACCTTAATTACTGACTCTAAACAGACCAAAGCAATCTCTTGAAGATCCAAACTAATTGCCACACTTGCTTTAATCCATTCTTCAATAAATTTAGCTATAAAACACTTAAAAAAGATGTTAGTTAAAAGGTTTCGGTGTTGTTTTGCAAATCGGCAAATCGAGAGAAAATGTTTAACCAACAATTATTATTCAATATATATTATTAGACATAATATATTTTAACTAATTTTTATAGGTTATATTTTACAATTTTTTTGTGATCAAACCATCAACAATAAAAAAAATATAAAAAAATTACAAATCAAATTTAAAATAAAATAAATTCAAAATAGACTACAAAATTATACTTAATTATTTGATCTATAAATATAATATATTTTAACGAATTTTTATATATTTATTTAACAAAATTTTGAGATGAAAACAATGAAAAAAGAAACAAATTTAAAATCTATAAAAAACCGCTCTTGGACCGTCCTTGGACCGGACCGGACTGGCCCGCCTTTACCCGTCCGGTTCACCTAGGGTCGGGTCTATCAAGGGTTTGGGTCTAGGTTTGAAAGGTGAACCGTGCTAATCCATTCCGTTTTAACCCGTGAACGTCCGTGATAACCCGTGGACTGTGAGGATTTGGACCGGATCGGACCGTTTGGTAAACCCTACATACTACTAGCATAAAGTTGAGCTTACCACTGCCACTTTACCAGTACCAGTGAGTCAGTAAGTTAGTAACTACTCCACTAGCACTGGAGTCGATGGTTTAACAAAACCATCCACTGGACGTTTTCGGATCTGAACCGTCCGATCTAAACAGACGGTCGGATCCGAACAGATCAATTCTTTCGTCCGAAAATTTAAAAAAAAAAAGAAAAACGCAGTTTATACGGTGGTCTTCGTATACGTATCCTCAGAATCCCCTTCTTCTCCAAGACTCCAACCTTTTCTTCGGACAGTTGCTCCTCAGCACTTAATTTGCTCCGCCTCTCTCTCGTTGGAGCCTGGCAGGCTATAGGTGAAGTGGCACAAATCTTAGCTATTGTCTGGGAATTAGGAAGTGGGGTCTCTATTACACAGGTCCATAGAAAGGCAGTCGATGGAGCACACAGATTCGCCAATCTGGCCAGAAACACAACCATAAATTACAGGGCTGTTGCCAGACTTCACGAAATGGCCCAGCTTGTAAGAGAACATAGTGTTACAAGAGCAATTCTGCCAGCAGGTGCAGGAGGCGCCTCCTGGAATTTTTTTCTCTTTAGATTGTTTTTACTTTATTGCTGTCTGTTTTTCTTTCCTGAGTTTTCTGTTAGCTGTAGTAGTTTGTAGTTCCTCTTTTTTATTTCTTTTCTGGTAAGGTTGGTTGGCTTTTAGGGGCTTTTGCTTCAGGAGGGTGCTTTTTTATCCGTGATTTGTACTACAATTATGTACTTTATTTTATCTTAATGATTAAGCCTACGGGCGTTTAAATTCTGAAAAAACAAAGTTTGTACTCTATTCTCATTGGTTAAAGAGTAGTTAGTGTCTTAGTGGATTGAATATATTTTTGCACAAGTCAATATCTCAGTGATGTACACAACTGGTACAAAGAATTGGTACCTGACACATACCAGTTGAGATTGAAACTTAATTATCTTTTAACAAGCACAACTTGCAACAAGATTATCTCCCTGGATTTCACTTATAAGTATTTCACTTAAAGACTTATAAGTTAAATCCACTTATGACTTATTGAGTTTTGCCTTATAGCTCTATGATTAAGCTCATTTTAACACCAAAATGATCTTTTCTTATTTCCTATCAATTGAAAAACTATCTAAAATCAATTATTAAAAGTACCAAAAAAAAACCAAAATCCTTAGAAAAGGAAAATTACAAGAGCATTCCACTTATACCAAATTCACTTGCAAATCAGGCTTTCATTTTCGACAGATCAAGAGTATTTTTTCAGCGCATACAACACATGCAATAAGATAATTAAATATAATATGAATGTTAATAAAACGACCTCAATTAAATAGAAATGCACAGATATAGTTACAACGAAACATAAAGAAAGTATAATCTCAGTAATATAGCACAGGTAGCATTGATCATTTAGAAAGTACATTGTTAGAAGTCCGAAAGTATGGATCTTTACAAACAAAAAATACAATCCCTTAATAGCAAAATATTTCTATACCAGAATATAACACATTCATCAACTTTTAACTCTTCAATAATAACACAATCATGAATTTTACAAACACCAACTTTACAAATTCAATAAAATTTGTAATTCCACAAGTGCCTAAAACCAATTTGGTTCCCTTCAAATTTGAGTTACAAATGTCTTGTCACTATGTCACCAGTACCTATAACAACAAAAATCACAAAAATACATTATAAATAAAAATACTAGCGGCATATAAACAAATACCTGAACACACAAGGAAAATTATACAAACCATGAAGCACTCATGTCAATTGACTGCTATGATGGAATTTGCATGTGTTTGTTCTAGGCCAATTTATCACATTAATATTCTGATTATTCAATTCTTTTTGTTGGACAGCAGAGACATGAACAGTAGGTTTCTATATGAAAATCATTCATAAATGTTTGTTGTTAGTTTTGAATACAAAACACTCGAGGTACGTAAGCACAATAGAGTAGTGGGTTGTTCATTCCCAACCAAAAATAGAACTATACGTGATGTAATTTACTTCCACCTTATGATTCTTCTATCTTTGTCATTAAAATTGCAGATACTAATGTCGAATTTGTGAATGTTTTAAGATACCTAAGAACGTTGTGCCAGCTAAGAGAGCTCGACCTGATGACTTTTTTGATGATATCCCAGAAGAAGCCAAGTTGGCTGAGTCAAACCAAGTCAACCAACCAGACAAAACCTGAAAAGGGTGCGTTGCCCGGAGAGAGAGGCGGCGAAGAACTAGGTTTGCTACGATTTCTTGACTTTCTTCGATCGCCAGAGAAGATCGAGAGGAGATAGTTACGGAGAATTGATTTCGTGCGATTTGCTTCGACGAAGAAATTAGGGTTACTTACTCCTTTCTCTCTCTCGCTCTCTCTTTTCCTCTCTAAAAGGTTAGAGTCTTGGAGAAGAAGGAGATTCTGAGGATGTGTATACGTATACGAAGACCACCGTATAAACTGCATTTTTGTTTTTTGGACGAAAGAACGGATCTGTTCAGATCCGACCGTCCGTTTAGATTAAACGGTTCAGATCCGAAAACGTCCAGTGAATGGTTTTTTCGTTCAGTGGATGGTTGATACGACTCCCACTAGCACTAGCCAATAGCCGGGAGAGTATCCTCTGGATGGTTGTATTCAACCATCCAGTGGACGTCTTTCGATCCGAGCCGTCCGATTTAATTTCAACGGTTAGATCTTTTCGGACCTATCAATCCAGGTATCATGCACGGGGCATCTATAGCCATTGAGATTAAATCAGACGGTTGAGATCGAAAACCATCCATAGATGGCCATCCAGAGGATGCAGTTCCTAGCCGCATCAAAGCCAACTATCACTCTATCAGTAGGCAGTAGCAATGGGAAAAAGGCAGCCACCGCATGTCCTTCTCATCCCCTTCCCTGCACAAGGCCACATCATCCCTTTCCTTGACTTGTCTCACCATCTCGCTCTCCAAAACCTCTCTCTCACAATCGTTGTAACCCCATCCAACCTTCCTCTGCTCTCCCCTCTCCTCTCCAAATCCCCCTCCATCCAGACCCTCTCCCTTCCCTTTCCCTCCTCCCCTCACCTCCCACCCGGCGTCGAGAACTCCAAAGATCTGCCTCCTTCCTCCTTTGGCCTTTTCATCCATGCTCTCTCCAGTCTCCACTCCCCTCTCCTCTCTTGGATTACATCTCAGACTCAGACCCAAAATCCCGTGTCAGCAATTGTATCTGATTTCTTTCTCGGGTGGACACAGCCTCTTGCGGAAGAGATCGGCATCCCTCGGTTTGCGTTCTCATCGTCTGCGGTTCTCGGCACAGCCGTGTTGCATTCCTTGTTACACCGGCTCCCTCAGAGACTCGATGCGACTGACGACTCGTACCCGATTTCATTCCCTGGTATACCTGGTTCGCCGATTTATCTCTGGAGGCAATTGACCTTCTTGTATAGGAGCTATAGGGAGGGTGACCCTGTTTCAGAGGCAGTGAGGCAGAACTTCCTGTGGAATTTTGAGAGTTTGGGATTTGTATCGAACACCTTTAAGGCGCTCGAGGGGATCTACTTGGAGCACCCGCTTGAAGATCTTGGTTTCAGGAAAATATGGGCAGTGGGCCCTCTAACCCCTATTAATGGAGGTACTAGCCGAGGTGGCGTCATGTCAGTATCAGCTTCTCAGGTGATGACCTGGCTGGACAGGTTTGATGAAGGATCTGTGGTGTACATTAGTTTTGGTAGTCAAGCAGTATTGCCGTCGGTGCAAGCCACTGTACTGGCGACAGCACTGGAGAAAAGTGGGCTCCACTTTGTGTGGGCCATGCGAGATAGTACAACACTGCCAGAAGGGTTTGAAGAGAGGATTGCCAAGAGAGGGATGATAATAAAAGGGTGGGCCCCACAAGTTGCAATACTGTCCCATCATTCAGTCGGGTGGTTTCTGACACATTGTGGGTGGAACTCTGTGCTGGAGGCATTGACTGCTGGTATTGTGATGCTGACATGGCCAATGGCATCTGATCAGTTTGTGAATGCAAGGTTTCTTGTTGAAGTGGCAGGGTTGGCATTTCCATTATGGGAAGGCAGCAGTGAGGTGCCGCGCGAAGACGAGTTGGCTAACATCTTAAAAGAGGCAGTGACATTGAAAGGGACTGAGGTGAGAAGCAGAGCAAAGGAGATGGGAAGGAAGGTGGCAGAGGCGGTAAGTGAAGGAGGAAGCTCGTACCAGGAGCTTGAGGGGTTTGTGCAAGAACTTTTGAAATTGGAGGTAAATGTGTGAATTGAAAGAGTTTTGACTTGTTAAAGAATAATTTTTAAGATATTGGCTCATGAATCACTTGCACATGTTAATTTTGCTATGATTGTATGTTGAAGAATTGAATAGCAGCTTGCTATCAAATGGATTTATTGAGTACAAAAATGTAAGCCTCCAATTCCCTCAGCTGAAAACCTTTGAAAAGGAATTGTAGTTATCACGTCTCACTTCTTAGACAACCCCGAGGTGAAAAATGGTATGGACTTCACTTTAGTGGAACCTGCCAACCTGGTATGGTACTGCCAAGTTGGTTTCAGGCTGCAACAGTTTGTGCTTCAGCTCAGATCAGAAAGTTTTCTGTTTTCAAGAGAAATTTCTGTTTTTCGTAGGTTCTGAAAACATCAAAAAGAGTACTGCTTAGATACGAGGCATAATAATATGTTTCTAATCAAAAGAACTAATTTTATTTATCTGGTTGTATTGAGAGAATGAGAGTGTAAAGTTGATTAACAAAGAACTACAATTCTGGAAAAGTGATCAAGCAAATTGACTCTGTAGGAACTAGGAACAATTTTATTACCAATTTAACGCACAGCTGAATTACAGTCAAATGAATGGTGGTCTGCATACAAAGATATCTGGAAAATGCCTTAATTCATTTTTCATGCCATTTCCATATGATACTCTTGGCACTGAAAAAAAAAAGGCATTCTTGAAAGTGTCTGGATGCTACATGTTGAGCATTAAAGTTCCTAATAAACAGGAATTGGTTCTTATTTATTTTATAAAGTTTCTCTGAAGCCAATCATAAATCATTTTCTCGAAAGGTAAAGGTAGATAGCTGTGTCGCTTTATGATACCTTATAAGTAGTTGTGTTTCTTATGTTTTAGTAATAATGATTTGGGGGGGGGGGGGGCATATTTTGGGGGGAATTGCAGCTAGCTAGCTTCATTTGTTGGCTGCCTATTATATTACATTTCATGGGGTGTAGATATCCTTGATGCACTGGCACAAGTTTGGTACCAGTGCAGTTCTATGGTCTTCCGTTTGGATAGGTGTGGGAAGAAGGGAAGAAGGGAAGAAGTGGGAAGAAGTATTGGGAAGTGTGTAACTTTGTGAAGAGTTTGGATTGTTTATAAATTTTTTTCTTCTTCTTCTTTCTTCCAACGATCCAAACGCACCCGTAGTGTTTTGTAATTACTTTGCTTCTATTAAATGGAAGTGGTAGGTCTTAGGCACTTGTTCAAAAAAAAAAGAAAGATATTTACTTGTTTGCTTCTAAATTTTTGTTTTTGTTGGAAATGTATAAACTCGGTTGCTGGGTTAGTAAAATCTTGAATATCAAACACTGTTCAGTTAATTGTAAAAGGTCAATTCAAGTGGTCTTTAGCTAATGTTCATTTGGTACCTGAATTTCTCAAGCGCAAGAAGTTAAAACAGTTCTCAAGGAGATTATCATGACATGACAGAGCTTGATTATTGGTTTGTGGTTTGGAATGCAGTCTCTGGGGTGTGTGTGCTACAGTGCTTGGTTATTAATTTGTCATAATTGGTTAGAGAAGTGATGACACTGATGATTTTATAGGATTGTACATGACAAAACTCTTCTCCTGCATTACAAGTTCACAACAGGGAAAGTGCTAATTGACTATTTTCATCAACATCAAAGTTCAATTGGCTTGAGCAAGGAACGCCTTTGTCAAAATCTCCAATCCATCAACCATTAGCCATCAAGTGTTGGACAGAACTCAGAACATTCAAATGAAGGAGCAAGGACAGGCTGGACAGCCGGAACGGAAGCCTTTGAATAAGCAAAAAATAAAATGGGCTGGAATTAGTGAAGTCCAGTAATGGCAACCAAATTCGGGCCAGGCCAGTAACGAGCTTAACAATAACTGTATAAATGGAGAAATCCGGTTTAAAAGAATGGAGAAGAAGTTAAAGAACCAAACCCCTAAACCCCGACCCAACCCAATGACAATGAAATGTCTTCACTAATCGTCACATCTCACAAGTACAGCCGACGCTCTCCCGCGCCGCGCCCACCTCCATTGCTCGGTTTCTCCGAGCCCCCTTCCCTTCTCCCTCTCAACTATTATTATTTTAAAGTTTAAACACCGGATAGATGCCTTGAGAAACCCTATCCCAGTGACCCTAGTCCCTAGACACGTAGGCAAGGGCAAGGCAACAACCATTGGTCGTTTCCAATGCATATCCCTTCCTTTCGTCTCCTCTCCTCTTCTCCGTTGTTGTAACTGTTAGCGTTGCTTCCTCAACGGCCTTCTTTTCTACTTTTTAGAAGATTTCTCCAATGGCGCTCCAGCTTCGCAACCTCTTTTCTTCCACCTCTATACAGAGAAGTTTCTACGGTCCGTACAGGTTTCCTTCGACCATGGTATTTTTCTTTCCTCTTCTTCTTCTTTTTTTATTTTTTTCGTCATTGCTTGGTATTATGTTGAAAACTTGCATGCATTTCCTTTACAAACAACTTCAATTGTTGTTTAATCATACATAAAATTGCTAAGCATTGACTAGTGCTGTACCTTAATCTCAAGCAACTTCAATTGTGAAATTTAATCATACATAAAATTATTCTGGCATTGGGTGTGTACCAGTTTAATCTGACTAGTGACTGACATTACTTGTCCACACCAAATATGTCTACTAATTCAAGTTTTATGTTTCTTCCATGAGGGCAATCTGTTTGTTGTAACCTACCAAACCACTGGTTTGGTTTTTGAATAATTTCCTTTGTCACTGAAGATTTGCAGTGGTTTATGTTATCTCAACTATCATTCTGCAGGTACAATACCAACAAATCAGGAAGCTTCTTTTTTACAGCTCTCCTTACACATCCCTTGCCCCTATTGTGAGAAGTATAAAGCCTTTGCAGCATCCAGTAATCAACTGTAGTGCATTAACACAAGCTGATCTGGAGTCCACTTTTAGATTTCCCTCGCAATTTAAAGCCTGGGCCACCTATTCTTCTGGTCATTTAGGTATAATTTTCACTTTTTTTTATCAGTACCTAGCATACAGGTTTCCATACCAGTTTTGTCGCCTCCCATATCTGTACAGTATCTTCGAACTACTTTTATGCACTTATTTGTTTTTGTGCGTTGGATTATTTGGTTAAGCATCCAAAAATTGAGGGCTATTGATAATGAGTAAACTCATACTTGGTCAATTTTTTTCTTCCTTTAAGTTGGAGTTCAATTTGGCTAAGTTGGTTAACAGTCAAAAACATACCCATACTTGTCAGTACCATGACTATCTGTTCAAATTTTTGAGATTTATCTAATTCTAGGAAAATCGAAGGAGCTTGCTGATAAATTATCCACAGAGGCACCAAAGAGAAAAGGCTTATTTGCCCTCTATAATAGTCTAAACGGAAGAGCTGGTACTGCACTTGCTAGTAAGTCCAAGAAGACAACCAAAGAAAATGCTAAAGCTGATAAAACTGTTGCAAAGAAACAAAATGAAGCCAGTACAGATACCAAAACAATATCTAAAGAAAAGAAGGCCTCTAGGACAAGTACTTCTCAGATGAAAAAAGATGTTGAGGCTGAAAGCACCAGCAAAATTTTTACAAAGGCTGAGAAATCCAGCACAGCTGAAAAGATAAAGTCACCAACCACTGCTAGCACAACAAATAAAAGGAAAAAGGAAGCTGTGCCCAAGAGTTCAAATAATTCATCAAAGACCAAGAAATCTAGTACTAGTACATCACCTGAAAATTTGGTCAAAAAAAGTTCAGCAAAAGCCCCTTCGAAATCCAAAATATCTGTCAACGGTAAAAACGAAAATCTTGCTAAAACCTCTAGTTCAAAGGAGAGTTCTTCTAGATCCTCTTCTAGGACTGAGGAATATAGCATGGCTGCACAGTCACTAAATGGGCCAGTGAAGAGAGCCAAGTCCCATAAGTTCAAGCCACTATACCCCCCAAGTGGGAAGTCAGTGGTGGTGGTGGAATCAGCGACAAAGGCAAAGGTGATTCAAAAGTACCTTGGAAATATGTATGAGGTCGTACCAAGTTATGGCCATGTGAGAGACCTGGCTGGGAGGTCTAGATCGGTACGGCCAGATGAGGATTTTAGCATGGTTTGGGAGGTTCCACATGCTGCATGGACCCACTTGAAGAGTATTCGAGTTGCACTAAATGGGTTTGTATTTGTTCTACTATCTGTTTACTAATTACAGGGATTCACCTTGAGGGGTTAGCAAACCATTGTGTAACTGAACTCAAATACTCCATCCCTTTAGTCATCAGTGTAGTGTGATTTAACAGCTGGGATACACAAACCAAACACTATACACATAAGGGAGAGGCTTTTTTTTTTGTTTTTAATTTCAATTCCGGTACAGTCATTGGATATTGAATTTATTGTAGGAAAACTTGGTGCGAGTAGGGCATGAATGTGGTCATATGGTTATAGTTCACAATTGAGTCAACCACTCAAAGTCATGCAAACCAAAACTTTTTTGTTTTATTGCTACTTTCTTCTTTCAAATTTGTACTGCTAGTATTTGTAAATTTCTTAAATTTGCTAAACGCAAGCATATTAAGCACCTAATTGTGTGATAGAAAGCTAATTTACACATATTCCTTTTCAGAGCGGAAAACCTAATTCTAGCATCAGATCCGGACCGGGAAGGTGAGGCAATTGCATGGCACATAGTTGAGATGCTCCACCAACAAGATGCTTTAACCGAAGACATTGCCATATCTAGAGTTGTTTTCCATGAAATTACCGAGAGCTCTATCAAGGTAGCAATGCAGGCACCAAGGGACATCAACATGGACTTAGTCAATGCTTACCTGGCAAGGCGGGCCCTTGATTACCTCATTGGTTTCAACATCTCTCCCGTGCTCTGGCGGAAGCTGCCTGGATGTCAATCAGCTGGACGTGTCCAATCTGCTGCACTTGCTCTGATATGTGATAGAGAGAATGAGATAGAACAGTTCAAGCCAGCAGAATACTGGAATGTCAAGTGTTTCTTTTGGGATAAGGAGAAAGGATTCGATGCGCATTTGACGCATTATGGTAAGGAGAAGTTGAACCAACTCTCAGTTAGCTCTGAGGAGAAGGCAAGGGAGATTGAGAGACATGTTTCAAGTTCAAAATTTGTGGTGTTGAGTAAGAAAACTAGCAAGGTTTCTAAGAACCCGTCTATGCCATATATAACATCGACTTTACAACAAGACTCGGCAAATAAGCTGCAATTTAGTGCCTATTATACCATGAAGGTAAGTTCTCGTCAATATTCTCTCCAATTGTTCATTAAGTACAAAATTACTGTAACATCTTATTAGGTTTCATTTCCAAAAAGATAGCTGTGTTTTTTTACGTTGGCTCTCCACGCCTATCTCAACCCTCCTTAGTATTGGTATTATTATTTTATTACAACAACAACAACAGCAACTACTAAGCCTTTTGTCCCAAGCAAGTTGGGGTGGTATTATTATTTTATTATTGCTACTATTTTATTCTTTGGTGACCTTCATCCCACTGGCTTTCATTTTCTAGCATACCCCAACTTGTTTGACTGTTGTTGTTGTTGTTACATTTTATTAAGTTGGAAAAATTGCCAGATTGTAAAACGATGCTGTATTGTGATATTGAAGGAAGTTCTTGATTTGACTTTTTCTCTATGTTTCCTTCTCAGCTTCAAGCTGAAAGTTTATTGCAAGTATTATTCATCAGGTGACCTAATTATGGTGTCATTCTAATTACAGTTGGCTCAGCAGCTTTATGAAGGAGTTAAATTATCAGATGGAGAAGCTACAGGGCTCATAACATACATGCGTACAGATGGCTTTCATGTATGGACCCTTCTTTAAATTATCTCTTGTTTTTCTTTTTTCCGTATGAGGGGTCTTGAATTTGAAAATTGTGCATGGCTTGCGAAATAATGTGTGTTTTTTATTTCTGTTTTTTGGTTAAAGATTTCTGAAGCAGCAGCAAAGGAGATAGTTTCTTTTGTCAGAGAAAGGTTTGCTATTTTCTCACTTCAGAACGAAGGAAATTCTGTAGCTGTCGCCAAGCTAAAATTTGCGACCACTTGCATTGAATTGTGACAGTGAAGAGTTCTGTTGGTTGACTTCATATATCTTGACAAGAAAAACAACAGTGCTGGGGCTTGATTTTGTCCTGTAATCCAATTTTTTTTTTTTGGTAGTTAGTTCTGTGTTCTGGGTCCATCAAGCCTGAAACCACAGAACACTTCTCTGGATCTGATGGTATCTTGGTACAAGCTAGTATGCCTTCCTTATTACATTTGGATTAAAAGCTCTATAATGGAGCTAATTACGTTTGTCTCCTCAATGAAATTTAATTAGGAGGCACAAATTTACCTAAACTATTTACTGAATCTAAGCATCTTCTTTCTTTCTTTTTGTGTCATGTAATTTTTGCAGTTACCTGTTGAATTTTATAAGTATGCTTTCGTTGCTGCAGATATGGAGATGAATATGCTTCATTGGGTGTACGGAAATATTCTAAAAAAGTGAAAAATGCACAAGAGGCACATGAAGCTATCAGGCCCACTAATATAAGGAGGTTGCCATGTAAGGGTTTCTTTCAGTCTTTATGTTATAGTTTTTGGGTAATGCAAAACAAGAAGCACTGTTTCCCTATGTGGTTCGATTTTTGTCTTTGATTTCCAAAGTGGTGGGGCAAAATATTTTCTCTGCCCAAATTGAAATATTTCTGCCGTACTGGACTATATGAACTGAGTTTTGGTACACTACTATTGATCTTTGCTAACTTCAACGAAATATAATTAGCCACTTTAAGAGGAGTGCTTAGTGACGATGCTTTCAAGCTCTACTCACTTATTTGGGCTCGAACAATGGCTTGTCAAATGGACCCAACAAGGAACAACATGGTATGTTCTTTTATTTTCATTTTGCATATCTGTTTCTTCCTTGTTACTTGGTGTGCATTTGTAGCTATATTGGTCAGATTTGTGTGTTTGGATACAACGGAATAAGCCGTGAATAGGGAATAAGAATAAGGAATTTCGATTTGCGTGCTTATCCATATTCCTTATTCTTATACCATGGTTTTGTTAGTATAGGAATAAGGGCCCAAATTCCTTATTCTTATACCGTTTGTTTTACACAAGAATAAGAATAAGCACGCAAACCGAAATTCCTTATTCTTATTCTCTATTCCCGGCTCATCCAAACACACCATAATTATGATCATAAATTTTGCTTGATTTTGATGTCATACAAATTTCAACAGGAAACTTCTTACTAAGTTGAAAGTTTAAGAGCAAATGATTCAACAACAGAGCACACTGCAGACCATAGGAAAATGTCTACAATTTATAATTTTATATAAATTTTATCAATAAACTAATTAAAATTCCTTGCTAGATTCAAGTTGACATTGGTACAGCTGACAAGGATTTGGTTTTTCGCTCAACAGCCTCTGGAGTTGATTTTCTTGGATATCGGGCTGTTTATGAAGTACGTGTTTAATATATTCATCTTGCCAACTAGATGGCTGGTTTGTTATTGCATTACATCTATGGGTGAAGACTGTAGCAGTCTGTTCGTTCTCATAGCAGCCGGATAGTTCATTTTTTAAACATTGGTTGTGATCGGGGAATAGATATTTGTTGGTATGATTTGTACTAACAATTGTTAACTATCAGGACAAAAGAATTGGAGCAATTGGTACAAACACTGATGAAGAAGAGACTCGTGTCGAGCATTATGAGGTTCTACAAGGACTGAAGGTAGATGAATTATGTGTTTGTAGATTTGGATATGTTGGTGCTCATGTTAGATTTTGGATGTTTTGACAAGTAAATGTAAAATATCCTAATTACTTGTTCACCTTTTTTAAGGTCAAAGAATCGATAAAATTGAGAGAAGTCAATCTCAGCCAGCACTTCACCAAACCACCACCACGCTATTCTGAGGGGGCATTGGTTAGTGATCAGTACAAATCTTCAGCAACATGCTGTATTGGTTTGTGTGGTTAAATTATCTTGCTCGTAACTGATCCTTAAGCATTTTTTAAAAGGTTAAAAAACTGGAGGAGCTTGGAATTGGAAGGCCGTCAACTTATGCAGTTACAATGAAGGTGCTACAGGTACTAATTTATTTCTTTACTTGCTTTGCAAACAACTGTTCTCTTTTAAATATGTTGTTATTTTAATTCAATAAAGAATCATTTGGGTTGACCAACTTGTAATTCTTGTTTCTGTGGTTGTAATAATCAGGATAGAAACTATGTTACAATGGAAAACCGGGTGTTGCATCCTGAATTTCGTGGCCGCATGGTAAAAAAAAAATTGGATTTCTTTTATTTTTATACTTGTTTTTTATTTTATTTCCAATCTGCATACCGCTTCTGTTAATAATTATATATATATTTGGTGCTACAACTTTTTGTTACAGGTTTCAGAATTTATTGCTCAGCATTTCTCTGAGGTTTCTGAGTATAGCTTTACTGCTGATATGGAGACCGAGGTATGCTTCCCTGAAATATATAAAAGGCTTTTTCTGATTATATGATGGTGCCTTTTAGTTAGTAACCCTTTATACTGGTCACATTTTGGTTATGGGGGCAACATTGGTTGGAGAATGATGAACCAATATTGTTTCCTTTTATTTATTTTTATTCCTTATGTGTTCTCTTCTCTTTTTTTTTTTATCCTTGTTAGTTGGACAATGTCTCTGCGGGGACCACACAATGGAAATCCGTTTTGAATGATTACTGGTCACGTTTCAGCAAATGCTGTGAACTTGCTTGCAATGTCAATCCAAGAGAGGTACTTCATCTAGTCATTTTGTTCTCATACACGCTACAAATTTTCTTTATTATATTTGGAGGATTCAATAGTACTGGACTACTGGGAACTGGGATAATTTATTTTGAAATCCATTCTCCTTTTTGTAGGTAGAGACTATGTTGGAATCTAAATTTGGCCACATATTGTTTGCACAACTCCCTGACAACTGCAGGAGATGTCCTAGGTAATGGTGTGCTGCACTTTCTTAATAATCAGACAAAACTATTCCACCTTCATATCTCTACACACTTTATGTATCCCCATAAAATATATAGATATTTATACAATTAATTGTTCAACAGTTGATTAATGGTGAGTATAATTTGTAAGTTCTTTCTTTTGTATATGCAGTTGCGGACTGGGTACTTTGAGATTGAAAGTGAGTAGGCTTGGTGCTGGCTATTTCATTGGTTGTGATCAACACCCGAAATGCAAGTATGGAAAACTCCCAACTCCCCTCTAGAGAAATAAACTAAGTTAAGCATAGATATGGTAAATGATAAATAAAGCTCTTTTTGGTATGTATCTAGAAACGCATCTGTCCTTCCTAGAATGTCAATTAAAATATATACAGTAGAAATAAAAGAGATTTGTTTGAAATTAAAGGCTTTGTTTTTTGTTGTTGTTGCTTGTTGGTTAGAAATGAAAGAGAATTGAAAATTTTGTCATTAAGCTGGTACCAGTATGGTACTGGGACATTGGGTACATATTTACCTTGGGAGGAGTGAACTGACCAATTCTATCTTTACGTTGTTTCTGTGAAGAGGGCTATTATTTTCTTTACTGATCCTTCATATGAATTGCTGTTTCTATGTATACTAGGTACATATGCAGTACGTTATTTCAAGAGGAGGATGACAATGAAGACGGAGAAAAGTCGGAGAATTTGACTTTTCCTCCCAAGGTTCTTGGAATTTTTCCCAGTACAGACCAAAAGGTTAGAACTTAGAACTATTGTATTTTTCCTGCTCATCTTGTGAATGTGCTTTTACTACTAAGTTGTCAACATAAAGGAATATATTTAGCAAGAATTACTTGATTGTCACATTTTAGGGTTATTATTACGGCTTCATTGCTGCCTTGCTCTAAAGTCTAAAGGCGTAAGATGTCAGTCTAGGTATCAGTTGGTTTTTGTATTCTTGGTGGTGGTCAGCTGTTAGTAGGGTAAAACTAGGCTGCCTTATCCATGTATTCTGCAATAAGATTCTGTTGATTTTCCTGATGTAGCAAACACGATTGCGAACAAAGAAAGGCTTACTTAACCCTAACAACTAGGGAAATTTAAAACTATCAGAGGAAATTAAGCAATTAGAGCATCCATAAGGTGATATGATGAAAGGAACATGTACATTTATTTTAAGGGGTTCATTTCTTATCTTTCTGTTTATAGAATTATTTTTTTTCTGTTATTTACTTTCTTTTTACTTGACAGGTGTTATTAAAAAACGGCCCTTATGGATTTTATATTCAATTGGGAGAGGATAACAAGGGATTCACCCCGAAAAGAGCCCCTGTTCCTGTATGTTTGTCTTTCTGGCACAGTAACTGAAGCTATTATCTTTCCTTGTTTGTCAATATAGGTGCACTCATGCCATCTTGACTCCGTAGTTTAAGCACCATGTCCTGCTTTACTGACCTTTAGAGATGCTGCTTTTGGGAGCATTGTACATTTTAGGCTGGTTGTGTATACCATTGAAAATGCATTGCATAAGCATGGTTAGACTAATTTTAGCCAGTTATAAAAATGCAAACTAGATCTCAGCGATATGAATTTTGTACAGAACAAAAAGATTAGCTTGCTCACTCTTGAGGATGCTGTTGAGATGCTGAAGTATCCTGTACTTCTGGTAAGTATTGCTTCCCAAAAAGTATATGTTGCTTCTTGGTTGTTGCAGTAATTTTCATTTTTCTCTACCTCTCTTCAGTTGCTTAGTGTATCTTTCCTGACCGGACCTTCGTGTCTGTACCATTTTCAGGGAGACCACCCTGACGATGGCCAACCTGTTGTATTAACTCTGTCAAAAGCCGGATTCCACGTAAAACATAGGAATACTGTTGCACCTGTAGCTAAGGTATGTGTGATTTGCTATATAATTTTTTAATTGGTCTTTTGCAAATTAGCCCAGTAATTTACTTCTTCTGAAAATAACCAGACGGTTCATTCATTTGCCATTAGGACACAATTTTGTTGTGACTCACTGGCAATTACATCCTGACCATTCTAAGCACTTGACAGAAGCGAAGTCTCTCAACCGACTGGACAATTTTCTTTTCCTTTTCATAAAAAAGAGAAAAAAAAATCAATGACAAAATTCTTTTTTAACAAGTAGTAGAACTTCTAAATGAGCAACCTTTAATACACTTAACGTGGTTTTAGTTGTTATCTTACCTTGAACTTACAAAACAAGAGTCGCTGGTTGTTTTGAGGGCAAGGTTGTCATACGTTAGCAGAATGCCTTTATAATCACTCTAATCAGGTTTTATTTCCTGGTAGCTCAAAATATATTGGATGGTAGCTGTAAATTTGAGGACTGCTTTTGTGTTGTTTCCAAATAAATAATCATCTTGGGAATTGTTTGAATAATATAATTAATTTATTTTGCTAAGCATAATAGTTGAAGGCTAAATGGGTTTAAATAGACCCCCTTATGAAAAAATGGAACTGGCATAACTTGCACACTGTTTTTTTTATATAAAAAAAGGGTAATTTTACCAGTTAACATTACCAAAATTTTAAGCATTGCAAAAAACATGATTAACAGACTTATGACCCGAAGGAGATAACACTTGTCGTCGGATTGAAGATCCTTAAGAGTAAAGATGCAAAACATCTGGGTCGCCCTAAAAATGGCCCACGCGTAAGGGACCAGTTGGATAAAGTCCTCGATGAGCAATTGGATTCCACCCCTGCTAATTGTGTAATAGCTAGTAGATGAAGATGGTTATGGGTTTCCTCTGGAGTACTAAAGGACCGGGGTGAATCTTGGATCTTTTCTCCAAATTATATGTGGAAGCAAATTGGTTTCTTCTTTTGAAATATTTTTCTTTTAGGTTATTTATTAGTTAGAAATTACAAGTTTTGACAATGGAGCCAGGTAGCTGTCATTCATTTATAGATTGGAAAGGTCATGGGTATTTGCTATCTATTGATATGCAATGGGATGGGATATTTCTCACATAACATATTTTGATATAGTTTCAAAGAATTGATAATAAGGTGTCAATTTATAGAATGTACATTGTTACAATGTAACTGCTATATATCAATACGCAATGAGATGGGGTGTCTCACGTTACCTATTTTGTAGTTTCAAAGCATTGTTAACAATAACAAGTCAATTTATATTTATATATATCAATGTGCATTGTTACGAGGAAATAGCTTTTGTGACTTTGGGAGCTTTTCTGCTAATAAAATGCTTCAAATAAAATAGTTTATCCAGGGACTAAAAATTGTCTATTTTTAAAATCTTGTGGAATGCAACTTTAATAAAAGGTGCATAACGCTTCGTATTTAAATTTCATTTCACCGGATAAACTCTAAAATTAGAATTAAAAAAAAATGCTCATAACAACTCGGTAGTGGCGCAAGCTCACTCGAACTTTTTTATTTGGCGAATGTAACTAGAAAACCATCAGAAATTCAGAATCGTGAATGCGCATATTTTTTTTATTTTAGCAACAAAATACTGAGTTAGTATTGATTTAAATAGCAAAATCTTTGTATACACTCCCCAGACCCAGTCCCCACTCCTAAAAATAGACTAAAGACCTGTTCTAAATACATACAGGTAGGAGCCAAATCAGCAACAGGAAATTTGTTCATTTAAAAGGAGTAACTAAAGCGCAGTTAACTGACATGTCGAATTCTACTCGATCAGATACATATATGCGAATCATTATTGTTTCCGATATCATCTCAACAAGAGTACAAGTCAATATCTCCATCCCACCCATATACCACCTATAAACATACCTAATCCTTCAATCCAAAACATTTCTTTACACACATTTTAGACTAAATTTATGACCGGACTTAAACCCAGATAGTTTATTTAAAATTATGAACATAAATGAATGATGAATTTAAAAAATCTGTCCTCCACAGAAACTACAATTTTTTTTTTTTTTTTGTCTCTCTTTGCTAAACGGATTAGAAACTGAAGCAAACCAGTACAACTGAGAAAATCAGCTACACACAGCCTGTGCAGCACAGGGCGTTTTATTATTAAGGAATCATTACACCCTTTCAAGTTGGTCACTGGCGTTGTAAGATGAGGAATTACCGAGACTGTATCATAGCAAAATTAAGCTGGGTAACATTGGCGTCTTTCAATATTTCTCGTGACAAGATCTGTCATCAGGGGATTTTGATTAAAAAAATGTGCATGAGCTTTTCGCGTACGGCAGGGTAAGCCATAAGCTATGGAGTAAAAATCAGCCCCCGAATTTCATTGTGCATACAAAAAATTGTGCCTGAGCTAGCTTACAAAATAAATTATCATTTACAATCTCTCATTGGGTCGTAACGACTCCATTTTACTCGCTAAAAGTGATCCACCTTTTACTGGTCTCTGCTATCTATAATCTGCTAGCAACCTCAATACCCGAATCGTTCATTCAATTTAGTGCGCCCATCGCCAGTTTGACCTGCCACAGAAATTTTTAAGTCTTACTCTTGAAAGAAAAATGATATCATGTTTTCTTTACAACAATACTGGATTTTATTTATGACCCTTAGCAGCATTTTGATCACTATCTAATAGACTAATACCTTCCAAGTTCCAATACCCAACCCAAAGTGCTTTATGCTACCAAGACAATATAATTAGATAATAAGACCATAAACTGTGCCTACTGTAGATTAAAAAAATGAGAAAACAATGTACCATGAATAATGCAAATATTACCTTCAGGAGGTACCCACGTTTCATAGTCCGAGCTTTCAAGGAAATCAGGTCTAGAAGGCCCCAAAACCCGTTTTTCTTTCTTACTTCTCTTCACCTTTTTATCACCATCCTCTGGTTCATCCATCGCCTGATACCCTCTCTCGTGCTTAAGCAAAAGGGCAACCACATCTGCAACCGAGCTTTCAGCTTCAGCAGGTGTTTTTGTATTATTATTGTTGCTACCAGTATCCTCGCTACTAGCAGGTTCTTTCCTCTTTCTCATTATGAGACCCGGCTTAGCCGCCTCAATTTCAGTTACATTAGCAGATTGAGTCAGAAGTGTCGTTTTCCTGTCCTTGTAATCCACAAAACCATCATTTTCTTCTGTTTCTATGCTTTCCAGTTGCACCTCATCCACCCTGGTTTCTCTGCTCACCCTGGCAGCACCTAGCCATTGTGGTTTTGGTACAGTAAATCTAGAAGCTGACTTCTCTTTCTCTTCATGTTCTCTTTCTTTGGGAGGGCTGGCGGATTCTTGTATTAATATATCAGAAGGTTCTTTGGGCCCTTTAACTGGAGTTACATTAGGTATTTTGGGCTCTTTAAATTGTGTAGTACTAGCAGGTTTCATGGGCTCCCTAAATGGATTTGGATCAGTATGCTTATGGGGATCTTTTACAGATGGTAGCGGCTGAGATGCTTTAGCAAGTTCTCTTTTTTTAGCTGCATCTCCCATCGGGTCGGCTATTCTGAGAAGATATATCACTTTCTCTAACTCGGCTTGAAGATCAGCTAGCTCTTTCTCAGCTTGTACAACCTTCTCATGCACTGTAACAAAAAAAAGGAAAAATGTCCAAAAGAGTAAATTATTAAGTAGGCGCAAAGTTCTGATAAGAGAAGAAGAGAACCGAGGGGTAAAACTTAGATAATATGAAACGAAGATCTATGAGAAAAACAGGATATATTTTGCAACATATAATTTTTGAGTTACTGTTTGGCATGTCAAACTCCAGGTACCACATTGACTAGGTTATGAATCAGAAGCTAGAGCAGAGCATAAAGAGCCTAACAGGCAAGGGGAATAAATTTTCAAAACTACAAATAGTAAAGCAAACCTAATTGAGAAGAAAGCCCAGTCATGTAAGCATCAAGATCATCTCCATCTTCATTTTTGCTGCCTCCACTGGATGCTAACTGGTTTTTCTCTTCTTCTAGTGATTTTCTTTTTAATTCAATCTCAATATCTATAGAATCCTTTTTGTCAAGTAGTGAATCAGCTGTCTCCACTGATTGTTGTTCGCCACTAGATAATTTCTTCTTGTTCTTCTTAGTTCGGTCATAGAAGTCATCCTCATCGCTGTTAAATTTGGATTAATATTTTGTCAGTGGTTCAAATTTAAGGGCACAGAATCCACTTTTAACACAGCAACAGATTTTTAACTTCTTACCAAATATACCAACTTTTGATGTCATCTTACCTCTTGGAGTTGAAGGTTAACTATTCTACAAAAAGTGTGCTTTGCATATGTGTAAATACAGAACTGGCTTCCTTCCACACACACAGAAAACAAATAAAATAAAAACAAAGGTTTTTTTGGCAGTTCAATAGGCAATTAAAACAACAGTTTCGAGAGGTAATTAACAAACAAGATAAGTTTCTACTGCTAAGGAATCAAAAAATCAGCTACAGAATTAAGCCTGATTAAGCAATTAGAAATGACAAAAAGTTGCAACATTTTTATCAACAGATGTGGGACAGGTTTACAGCATACTGGAAAGGGGCATATGCCTTCATTTTCATTAATGCATCACAATACTAATTTGGAAAACTACATACCTCATCGCATCATCGTCTTCTCCCTCAAAAGCCCCTTTCTTCTTATCATGGGCTCCTTTTCCAGTGCGAGCGCCTACACTTTCTCTTATACTCTCATTCAATGTTTCCTCTAGGTTATCAAGCTCCTCCATTAACTGCATTAAAACAATGTTTATAAATTAACTAAAACTTCAAATTTTGAATTGGCTGGTTTAATACTGAACAGGCCCTCCATTAGATTTTGATTGTATAAACAAGTTGCCCGGAAATGGATGCAATGAACCATATCATTTCTATATTTACCAAAATCTGCAAGGGTGATGCAATTAATGATAATAAGAAAGAAGAAACAAACAGAGAGCAAATAACCCCCCATTATATTACTCAACTGCCAAGGTATCTTACAAACAACACTAGTAAAAACTCACCTGAGTTATCCTTAGTTCGTTTCTTGCAATCTGAGTTTGTTGGCCTTGAGTTAACCCACCTTGGTTTATATCCTTTGCTCTTATCGCATCTATCTCTTTCTTCATGTGTGCAACCTAAGGCAGAATTAATAGAATACATAAAGCTTGAAGATCTCAAATTGCATACTAATCTTCCAGAGCATATTTTATCAATCAATTACAAACTAGTTTAGGTCCATACCTTTTCGATTCTCTTTACTATTTTGCTCTTGGTTTTCTCCTGCCGTTCAGTGAGCTGTCCTTTGTAGGTTTGCCATGTGATTTCATCAGCATCAACCTAAAAAGGAATATGGAAAAACTTAGCAACAAAGGGAAAAGTGACAACAAGTTTAATACAATAATTGTGTTTATGAAGAAACAAAAGAAAACCTCTGTTGTTTCCTCAATGGCATCTTCAGCCATGCCCCATGAGATACCCTCGGCGAGAGAAGCTTCCCTTCTGGCACGGGAAAGTGACTCTTCACGGTCCCGCATCTCTTCCCTAGCTGCCTTTGCCTCCCTTATTTTGTTCAAATCACCCTCCTATTTTAAAATAAAAAAATAGCGAAAATGAATAAAATCGCAGGCAATATCGCATTTCTAAAAGGAATGGCAGCGCCGCCTTCTATCATGGAAGCAAACTCATAAAGGAATAAAAATGGTGGGGGGGGGGGTGGGGGATTATTTCATGTTGCATAAATCTTAAACTTACCGGAGGCATCAAGTCAGACGGACCTTGAAATATGTACAGACGAGTCGACCTGACAGAATAAAATACAAAGTAACATTACTGTATTTGATAATCTGAAATTTTCAAAAAAAATTAAATAAAAAGCAATTTGAAATAGCAAGAGAAAGAACTGGAAATAGTTAACTTACAAGCCAAATCTGATAACATCACCAACATGAATTTCTGTGTATTCCTTCTTCTTAACCTGAATAAGAAATATGATTGTTAAATTTAGATGGTAGGAATAATTGAAGTGAAAATTAATGTCTGAGTGTGTTCATTAACATACATTCCAGCCAAACACAACTTATTCACATTCAAATTAGTGAACTAAAACAAAAGCTAACTGACTTCATTTACTTGGGCAGACTACATATGATTAGTCATAAAATGGGGATAAAATTAAATTATACTCATATAAAAGTCTACATTAGCAAGGCCAAATACCTGATTCTTGTTAATAAATGTGCCGTGTGTACTGCCAAGATCAAAGAGAAACACTTCACTGCCTCCCTTGAACTGAAGAACTGTGGCAAAATTGGAAAGAAAAAAATAGTTGAGTGAAAACACATTTTGGTAATGCATTTCAAAATATTCAATGTAGGAAGTTTTTATTATACTGCAGAGAGAGACCACACAAGTAATAACGGAGGCATTTTTTACCATCATAGCAGTCCTATATTACTTCTTGAACAACACATTATGATATACCAACCTGACCTATGGATCCAAATGCTTACACCTAGAAACATGCAGTAAACACAAAATATATCCAGCTCGTTCACAATTTTGAAGAGGATCAAGTTTTAATTAAGATAAGGCATACCAGCATGAAATCGGGAAATGGTGGGGTGCTCCAACATAAAATCACAGAGTTCCGTCCGACCAAACATGTAAGCTCCTTTCTTTGATCTGCACCAATGCCAGATTAAATATTCCAATTTCAAGTCAGTACATACATGTTAAACACCAGAAATATTACAGTTACCACACCAGAATCCTACAGGTAATTTTTTAATCATCCTCGGCAATTATACCACAAGTGCCCCAGTTACTATTTATACAGTTGTTGTACAGCATCAGTATACATCTAATCCTCACATTAAACGAATTAAGATTAAGAGAACACACTTACACATCTAATTTCTCTATGATCGATCCATCTTTCAGCACTTCGAAAAAGAAAGACTGATCAGGGGCCTCGCTCCATTCAGGGATGGTGTACGGTACTTGCGACCGAGCATTGTGCGACTTCGAACCCGCGACGTCGGGTTGGGCACTAGGTATAGGTATCGAATCAGGGTTTTCCGGTTTCTCCTTGTCAGAATCTGGCAAGGGAGCGCCAGGTTGGTCGGAGCTACTCGGCTCCTCGGGAAGAGGGTCGTGGGAAGGAGGCGGAGGTGGTGGAGGCTCTGACTCCGAATTGGAGCTAGAGCTAGGGTTGGGGTTAGGGTTTGGAAGTGGCGGAGGTCCCATAGGCACCTTCATCTTCTCCTTCAACGGCACCGGGTGTTAGAAAAAGGCGGAGGGAAACGGAGAAAGGAGAGAACTGGAAGAAGGACATGAGGTATGGGTCGGGTTACAATGTTGTACAAAAACCGACATGGTATTCAGTCCGAAATCCGAATTTGGGCTGCGCTACGCTAGTACGCTTCTTGCTTAGAGCATTTGGATCCGAATACTTGCACAGTTGCACCCGGCCTTCAGGCCTCTCTTACAGGCCTAAGCCTGCATAAAGCACGTTGTTCTGTTTTTTTTTCCTTCGGAGTTCAGATGATGATGGTTGCCTTGGTAGTTGGTACTACATTGGTACGTTTGTCAAAAAACAAAAAGAAAAAATGGTACAAACCACAGAGCTAAGTATACTAATAAAATAAATATCGAACGTTTTTACCCCCAAAATAAGATAATTTATTTATAGATGCATAGCGTAGAGCACCATTAAATTACATAGTTTATTTCTCTTCCGCTGCCAACCAATTCTCATCGACCATGTATGCTAGACTCTCCATGTTCAACGAAAACTTTCTTTCAAAAATGAAAGAAAAATAAACAACATAGTTGCTTTCAACAAAGGCCATTATGTTCTAAATCTCCATTATAGACTTTTACTTAGATGATCAAACTTCATGTCAAAGTTGTAGATTTTATGAGGGCGTTTTTGTGAGAGGAACGGTTCTTATTTCTAAATCAACCTGGTATAGCGGTACCAGAAGATAGTTTTGTACCATGGCACGCACTCAGCTCATATAAAATATTTAGAAAAAAAAAAGATATTTGCAATCTTACTTATATTTCTACTCATCCATAAGACGAAATTCTGTTTTTAAGCCAAAGTGCATTGATTCTACTACAAGAAGCATACAGGAACATATGAATTTAAATATGTAACTCACTAATAAATTGCGTGAAAAGAATTCATCACCCTCACAAAACACAACACAATGTTGTGTTTCATAATACACTATACAAGATGTGAATATGCACATGAGCTAACAGTATTCGAATTATTGTTCCACTAAATGGAGAAGCTGCTTCAAGTTTGTGAGTCATCACTCTTGGTGAATATGGCTCGTGCATCGCTGTACACAGCTACTGCATTTGAGAAGACAGCTAGAACAATCATGAAAACTGACAGGATCTTATCCTTCTTGCTTGCTATGCTATGGCGATCCCTGAAAAGATGTAGATAAACGAGAATCAGCAACTTAACATCATAAAAGTATTATGTATTAAAGAATAACATGAGACAAAAATAACAAAAAGTTTTAAAGAATGAGCATCTTTTCTCACTGAAACGATTAATATCGCCTTGGACAAGTGATACCTCAATATTATATCAAGTAACCATCTAGATGATAAGAATGTGAATTGTGAAATAAAAAAAAATGAATGCACTGCTGCATAATTTACTTCTACTTATAAGAAAGAAACAAAGTTTAAGTGCTAGAAAACTCATGTCGCTCTCTACATCTGCAATCTACCATAAAAAAATAACAAAAGAATGAGGATAAACAAATCATAAAATAACTAGAGAGAGTGAGGATGAAGAAAAGGTCACCTTAAAGTAATAGCAGCAGGGAAAATGAAAGCAATGCAAACAGCAGCAGTCGCACCAGTAAACTGGAATGCATCCCAGATACTCGGTATGAAATTTGCAGCCAAGAAAATGACCAATAACAGTGCCGCAGTGACACCTGCAAACCGTTTATTGTCACCTGACAATGGCCGGGCAGAAGGGAACAGGAGTCCGTCCAAATTGAGCCTCAATGCATGAAAAATGATGGGGAAAACAAGCATGAGGTGGATGGCGTAGCTGACTCTGACGGAGTCATTTAAGATAGAGCTGTACGGGATGCCAAGGTTGGAATCAAAGTTAGCAAGCACGTCATCGAGTGTTTGCTCGCCAAAAAGAAGGAAACCGAAGAAGCTTGTGGTGATGTAGACTGTTGAGCAGAGCAGGAGGGATGTGCGCACAATTGGTTTTATTTGGGACGAGTCATCCAGTTCGTTATCAATGGTGTGGACTGAGTAGTAAAAAATGCTGTTACTATTTTTCTAGTTGTTAAAATATAAAGGGCTGTTACAGTGTAAGGGGGTGGTACATAATGAATACAGTAGTCTTTTGTTGATTTCAGAATTCACCGCAAGACATAAGATCAAGATGATAATATTTTAAAGACCAAATTAAACTGTTTATCACTCGTCATATCCTGATGGTAAACTAGCATGACATCTAGTTGAAACTTACAGCTTCCTGACATCTAGTTGAAACTTACAGTGTACTTAGAAAAATATAATTGCATAAAAAAAGCGCAGGTTATTACCATTATAATGGCAGATATAAGCAGTGACTAGAACTGGAACGGCAGTGAAGAGATTCCACACTGAATTCAAATCAGTTACCTCAGGAAACAGCTTAGGCATGGAAATGCCACCACTTATCAACTTGACAATAGCAATGCCAGCTGTGATCACCACGAAAACAACTGCAAGTGCTACTGAGATAGCTGAAGTGTATCTCAATGAATCTGCAAAGGAACCAAAAGTTTAAACATTAGAGGCCTTATTTCAATTCAAGAGGACATCTTTCTTCATAGGGAAAAATCGACAAAACCAAACAGCCTTATGAAACTTGTAAAATAAATTCAACTTCAGACTTCAACTGTTTTTTTTTTTTTTTTGAAGATAAATTGGAGGTCTAAGCCACCCAACTTATTTTTGAATTAAATGTCTATGGAAAGACGCCCCCCCCCCCCCCCCCCCAAAGCCAGGTTTCAAACTGCGACCTTTCACTAAAGGTGCATTGCTCTTTGCCAGACTTCAATTGTTATTCTAAACACATCTTCACATTTTGTAGAATGTAGAATACTAGAATCTCATTTCGAGACAATTAGTCACAGTCTAAGCTGCACTTACCGACACGCTTGAAGCAGGCAAGAGGAGTAAAAACACACAAAGTGGTAAGAAGGACAACGAAGAAACGGCTGTTCCACCAGTGGGACCCGAACCAGCCTTCCAGTACCCCAAAATGGTGGACGCCACTTGAAGAAGTTCCAGACAGCACATCCCCTGCAAGTAATCTCACTTGATTAATATTTCTAGTGCAAATATAGTAAAATCAAAATTAAATAGCGCATGGAGCAATTTTCAAGCTAGATCAAGAAAAGACAAACAGCAGTTTAGGAAAATTGTGATTTTTCTAATTTTGAATGCTTGTCAAAATTTAGTACTCCTTGGCTGAGAATTGAACACACTTTATAGTTCCAAATTTTAAATTTAACATGAAATTGACCATGAATTCTCCTGCCAACAATAAAATAACAGAAAATGCTGCAAATATTTAAAAACAAATTAAACAGCAATAAAAAATTAAAGTTAAATTACAAGCCAAACACCAAAATCATACCAATAATAATCATGTAGACGATCATGACGCCGACATTATTTACAACCACACAAATTTGGAGCAGAGTCTTTCCCCACTTTCCAAAGGTGTCTCCCATAACTTCCCCATAAGAAGCCGCCTTACAAACCCGACTAAACCTGACAAGCATCTCAATCGATGACTCGGTAAGAATTGCACCAAAGACTATCATAAGAAGCCCCGGAACGAGCCCAAGAACCTTCATCGTGGCCGGCAGGGCCATGATCCCTGCACCAACAATCGTCGTCGAGAGATTGAACACGGCGCCGGCAAACGAGGCGCCATTGAATTCGACATACCCGCCTTCTCCATCTTCTTCATGCTTTGTTGGTAAAAGAGGTGCCTTTTCTTCTACAATCTGTTTGTTCTTGCGATTCCCCCTCTTCTCAACTGGATTTATGCTTCCCATCGTCATTCCAAATTTCTAATTTTGCTGTTTTGGGAAAAAGGGGAAATTTTAATAAAGAGTCGAGCTTTGGAGTATAAATAAAGAAAAACAAATATCCTAATAGAAAGCCTCCCGTACCGTACAAGGAAATGGAGGTCTATCTAATCCGTTGATTTTGACTGAGATAGGCGAACTAGAGAAGCAACAGATTAAATTGCGATAAATTGAGGTATTTTGGAGGGTTTATTTGAGCTAAATTTGATTTAAACAAGGAGAAAAGAAAGTTTGGGGACGTCTCTCTGTTTTGTTTTTCTCTCTTTCTCCTTTTTCCAGCTCCTCTCCCCTCAAAGGGTCACAGAAATGGTGCTTCCAGCAGAAAAGGAGTCGAGGTCAAAGATGTAATTTCCGTAATACAAAGACTGTTAGGTGGACCCGTTCTATAAGAACGATTACGAAGCGATACCGATTGTGGGACCCACGAATCCTATTAACACGTGAATATAAATATAAACGGGGCGATTGTTCGTGTAGTAAGGAATTGCACGAAGGATGCCTAGGTGTTTATGTAGTGTTATGTAATAGATATTTAGTTGTGAAGTAAGGATGACTAACTTAATGTCCTTAAATTTGAATTAGTATTATGTATTATATGTTGTGACCTAATTAATGTTAATTATTAATTATTATAAAAATTAATTATTAATGATGATAATAAATCATTTTTACTATTATGAAATATTAATAATTACTTTTAATTAAATATTATAAATATTATTATGTATTTTATAATAAAAATTATTATTGATTAATTATCTTCAATTAATTATTATTCTTAAATCATTATTATTAATAATTAATATTACTTGTTAAATATTATTAATTATAATAATTAATCTTTGTTATTAATTATGATTTTTTTAATAATTATTGTTACTTATTAAGTATTATTATTTATTAATTAATATTAATTAATTTTTAATTTTTAATTATTATAAAAATAATTATTAATGATAATAAGAAATCATTTTATTATTATGAAATATTATTAATTATTTTTAATTAAATATTATAAATATTATTAATTATTTAATAATAATCAATATTGTTTATTAATTATTATTATTACTTGTTATATATAATTATTTATTAATTATAATAATTAATATTTATTACTAATTATGATTTTTTAATAGTTATTGTTACTTATTAAATATTATTATTTATTAATTATTATAGATTATTAAATATTATTATTAATTATTTCTAAAGGGTATTGTTGGAAAAAAAATTAAAGGGGACCGGTGCATAACTTATGCAACCTATTTAGATTGTATAACTTATGTATCCTTAAGACATCTTATGTAAGAGATGTTTGATGACTTAAAGATACATAATTTAAATTATGTACTCCTTAAATTACAAACAAACGCCACCAAAGTGAATATAAAGCATTAGCGCGATATATTACGGTAAAATTACGGATGACGTAGTAAGGTTCTCTTGACGTGGCAAATCGAGTGGTTTTTTTTTTTTTTTTTTTTTTTGAGAATCAAATCAAGTGGTGAATATGCGAGGAGTCTGAATCACTCGTAGAATTGGCAAATGGCCGACGGCCAACGGACGGAAGAAATGTCAAAATCATGATTGCTTGCAGATTCGCTGGTCCAGTTTACTGTCCAGTTTTTTATCTCCAGTAAGGTCCCATTGTGTTGTTCAAATGTTTGTCCGGTTAATACAAATGGAGGGGGTACGTTAAAGGTTCCCTTCTTACAAATTAAGGCGAAGGTTCATTAATCAAAGCTTAGTGGCATAAATCAATCTTTTTTAGTTAATTCTTTTAATTATTTCGTAGTAGTACAAAATATATTTTCTCCATTCTGTGATGGCATACATCGAAAATTAAATATTTTACAATGGCACATTCAAAAGCTATTATAGCCATTTTAATTGTTGGATGTCACAAAACTAACTTTTACTATTTTATAATGGCATAAAAGAAATTAGTCATTCAGTGATGACATATTACAATTTTTTTATTTTTGTAGTGGCATAAACAAAATATCCTCTAAATTAAATTTCACTAGGATTAAATAAACTCAATTGCACGAAAGAAATGTGGTGAAATCATACATCTAGCATTTTAAATAATAAAAAATGTGTGACGTAGTGACAATAAAACCAATTTTAAAATAGTTTTTTGGTTTATGATGTGTGTAAAGTTGTTTACAAGCGTCAAAAAAACAACTTCATTGATGTTTCAAAGCTTTTTATTGTAGATGTTGGAGAGAACTAAATAATAAAATCACTTCATTAATGTTAGAGTTATGTTCTAGAAGTCAATAATTTAATGACTCAATTATTAGTTTATGTTTTGGATGATATTTTATCATTTGTTCCTAAATTTATTATTGACAGATCATTCAGGTTGAGGATCTGAATTGTGGATCTCTGTGGATCATTCTTTAGAATGATAATAATAAATCTAAACGGTCCATAATTTTGATAATTAACAAGGAACATTAATTATCATATAAGATTAGTATGCAAGTTAAGTGATGATTAAGTTCTACAAATCATAGGTAAAGAGTTACCAACTTAATTGCATATGTATATGTTATGGAACATAGTACAGGACTTGACCCATCGAAATAAACATATGGATTGTGTTATGTGTCATTGTTTATTTCGTTATGATTTTGGTTCTAAGTTTGAGATGTTTATCTTTTCCACATGAGGATAGGTTCAATAAATATTGTCTACCGCTGATTCCCGATAAGGGCTGCTATACGAACTTTATTTATGTTCTCTTGAATTGTGCGGGGAAAAGCTAATCATCAAGAAAACCGTATGTCCCTCATTAATTCACTTAGTGAGTGACGATATCAGTTTGGGCCCTTGATGGAGTTGGATCGTATGCGCGCAACTAAGCGATCAACTCTAGATCAAGAAACGTATAATCTGCAAGAATGACACATTCCTATCTTGGATTATACGATGATATCGTGAGACATAAGAATCAAAATAGAGAAACATATCTATTCTCTTATGCAGGATTGAAATATTGTAGCAGTACACTATTTATGCGAATTGGGAATCATAACGTGTTGCTAGATACCGCTTATGATTATTGGAATTAAATAACGATTTAATTCCATGGCCAACATAGCATAAATCCTCAAAGGGTCACACAAATAGGACATTAATCACACAGTGCATTATTTATTTATTCACTGCAGTAAGTTCTGTGGAAATATGATAAGATTGATTAATTAATTATATATCGTTGCGAACCGTTATAATTCATTAAGTCAATGGATCATATAGAAATAAATTAATGCATTAACTAATCCTAAAACAATTATTAATGAGTTAATAATTAATTTAGTTCAACACTTGTTAATATAAATGGTTATATTGATTAATTGGGCCGTTATTCAAATAGCAAATATATAGCCCAATTAAAGAGCAAATTTGAGGGACCTTAATTATATGAATTAATGCTCCAAATGAAGGGATTAAATGGCCCATAAAGGCCCATTTCGTGGCAGCCACTTATGGTGGTAGGTAGGATGGCATAGTTGTAATTATGCAAGAGGTCAATTAGGTTTTGTGCTCTATATAATGACCACTTATGAGAGCCTCCACCTAGCTTTTCTCTCTCCTCTCATTCCTCCCATGGAGGCCGCCACTTTCACCCTCTCCTTCTCTCTTTTGTTCATGTGTTGAGCTATTTTCTCTCAACTAAATCAAGGTTGTTGATTGATGCAAGAGAGAAAACCATAGGGATTAGGCTTGTTCTTTGGGTATGGTAACACGTACCTTGTAGAACGTGATTAATCCTCCTTGGTGGACTCGAGGGCGGCTACTAGACGTGGTGGAGACGGTGGAGAAGGCACGCCATTGATTCCCATGCCTTGGTCGAGCCCCACGAATACGATTTCGCGGGAGGTACAAATTCCACCTCTTATCTCTTGTGTCGAATGAGCTTTTTCACTAGATCCTTAATTGCTCTTTGTTTAATTAGATTAATTAAGCGTAATTAGTCACAAAATTAAAATTGAGCAGTTTCCTAACAATTAAATCATAAGGGAACTAAATAATAAGAGAAAACTAAAAAGTATAATAATTTTTTTTACAAACCTTGTCCACTAATGTCCAACAAACCCACTGCATTTAGGGTAATTGACTGTGTTTCAACCATCAAATCCTGATTTGATATTTTTAATAAGTTGTCCATCTGGTAGTTAAAAACTGTATGGTTTCAATTCTGGTATAACATATAGAACTTGTATTATTCCCATAAACTAGGTAACAACAATCATAAATTTTGGAAGGAACTTGTAAATGGCTTTGGAAATACTTCAATCAGATTGATAGAGGTATTTGGAAGGAACTTGTTCATTTTAAATATGAGATTAAAGCTTCTTTTTGTTTTTCTCCTTTATGGAGACATGTCAACTCTGTCAAACATTTGATGAGAATATTTTTCACTAAAACAGGTTAATAATGGATGTTTAACTAACTTGTGGTAGGATAGATGGTCTGATCTTAGAGTTTTGGCTAAAGTATTTCCTGAGATTTATACAAAGACCAAGAGGAAACAAATTTCTGTAGCCAAAATTTGGAAAAATGAGAAATATTAATCTTTATTTAAAAAAAGGGTCTCCAATTCTCTTGGAAATGAAAAAAAGATCAACTGATTGAGTTCTTAGAATGGTATGATTTCAATGAACATGACGACACTATTTATTGGCATTGGTATAGGAGTAGCATTCGTAATGTTAGGTCTATGTATAGATTTCTTTCTTCTGGGTGTGACACCCCGTCGAATACTGTAACTGGACAATACACGATGGAGTGCCCGCCGCGGATACCTGCTGCACCCGCAAGGCTTACTAATGCTTAGTTTACAATTTACTGTTGATTAAACACAATTAGGCTACAAGTCAATTATAAATTTATAATTAATTACTTAAATATAAAGTAAATCCTATAAAGGTCTGGTATACTTAGGTTACTAACCACGATATCCAATGGTCCGCTACTCGTCTTGCTGTCCAGCACTTGCTCTGAAACCTGGAACCCACAACCAATCGTGGAAACAATGCAAAAAGCACAGAATGAGATAAATAAAATTTATCTCAGTACGGTATTCAGTTCCAGCCACTTGGGTTTTGATTATCATGTGTTGGAACTAAATACAAGACTGAGTCAAATAAATTCCAAATCAAACTTCCATTTCATTTTATTTCAAATAACATTAAAACTAGACTTTCGATCAAGCAATGCAATTAGACAAATAAATTCAGTATTATTCAAAATCAATTTTTCCTTTCTTGAAATTCAAAATATGACAATTAGCATTTCAATTACTTCAACAAATAATTAATAACATGTAATAACTAACGTGCAAATTAAAAGTAACCCTTACAACTTATTTCCAATAGGAATAGCAAGGTCAAATCAATTCAATCAATGCAATATGAAATGTGAGCTCGGCATCAATTCCATAACAATTCAAATATCAATTTATAGCAAAAGCCGACTCATTTGGTTGGGCAATTACCTAATATGCAAGTCTGGTTTATCACAAGTCAATCATTTCAGTCATTTCCTTCAGATACCGCGAACCACCCTATAGATGGATGCCAACGGCCAATTCAGTTCATACATAATTCAATCAATTAAATCATCAAAATGTACAAGCAAGCTGGGAACACTCACACTCCGGTCCATTCCAGACTAGACCTACTGAGTCCCGGTACATAAGCGCTTATTACACGGTGCTTGGTAGGATGGGTCATGACTCCACCTCCAAACATTACGAGTGTCTATCTCAACCACACAAGCTGTACTTACCTCAATCAAATCACATTTCAATCGGATACCATTCAATATGTCACTTTCCAACATTTCAATCGGATACCATTCAATATGCCACTTTCCAATCATGCATCAATATACAATTTCACAAAATGATCTCATGAACAAAATTCCAATTATGAATTCAGAATGCATAATGATAATAATAACAATAATAATAATAAGCACAATCAAAACTTATGTCACATATAATTAAAACTCAAGTGAAATCCGTACCTCATAAATAAAATGCAGCAGTAAAAAGCAGGACATGGCAATCCTATTAACTCTTATTCGTATTGGCTATCCTCGGTTTCGATACTCGACCGTCCGACTCTAATTGAAATAGTTTACTTATAAGTTCTAATAACAACTTGGATAATAAAAAATTTAGTTCAAACAATAAAACAACCAATGAGATATTCCATATGAGTGACATGTTTTAAAATGACAACTATACTTAATTGTTGTACTATTGAATTTGGTTTCAATGTCTGAACATTGAGCATGTTAGACAAGTACTTAGTCTTAGACATTTTAGTTCCCTGTATAAACATGCAATCCTTCAGTACCAACATGGTACCAAGTGTTAGCATACCTCATTAAACCCTGTTTTGACCACATATTAAAACAGAAAAATAAGAGATAGATATTATGCACTATAATTATCATAGCTTAGGGTGTAGGTCAGTTGGGTTATTTAACCATTACTCTCCTATGCAATACACAACATCACCCAAGAATTAACTACAGAAGTAAAATGAATGATTTCAAAGACTAGACAGTGGTTAAACAATGCTAGAAATCAGTACACAACGGTAAAACAACAGTGCTGGACCATTTCTGGTACAACAAGTGAAGAGTACTTTTTGACAATTTACAAAATCATTTTTAATTCATAAACGGCTGAACGGAATCAAATAAAAATTTAACTGTAGATGAAACATGATAGGACGCATCTCCTGTAAAAATTTCATAATGTTTGGACGTACAGAATGATTAAAATGAATTTTCGAAATTAGACAGAATCAGGTTTCAGAAAATCTGTTCCAGCAAATCGTGCCAGCAAATACGTCTGAAAGTTTATGCTTTGAAACCCTTCAAATAAATCTCTAAAAATTTTGTAAAAATTACAGAAGCTGTCTCCAGATGTCTATTTTCAGATTTTAAAGTTTCAAGTCTCAACTGCAAACACAGAATAATTGAAAAATCAAAAACCGCATTGAGGTCTGTCTGTTCCAGAAAACTGATTTCTAAAACTTTCCCAGATTTCAAAAATCTTGTAAAAATACCAACTCAACTCAGAAAAAATCATATTAGGTACCAAAATTTTCGTCTTAAAGTCTAGTTTCATGAAAGATAATTCTCATGTCCAAATTCGAAGCAGAATAAGAGCAGTTACTTAAAAACTGAAGCAAGATCACAGTGGTATGTAAAATTATAAATGTACTTATTCAATTTGACCCTTCAACAAAAATACCCAATATTAAACAGAGAGAAGCCACAACACAAACAACTTTAATTCTAATAGCACACAGCAGATACAAATGCTAGACCTCTCAATCAAACAAGCATTCCAACAAATCAAAAAAATTAAATGAAGAATGGTAGGATTGCAATTGTTACCACTGAAATGTTCAAAGGAGGGAAATGACAAAGAGATGGAAGCAAAGCCAATGTCAAACCATCACCACCACCACCACCTTGCTTTATTGCTGCCACCATCTCACTTCACTGTGGCCACCACCTTCTCCACCCCCGACCAAGCTCAGCCTTCTTGTCACTGAAAAGCACTAAAGAGGCTTGCTTCTAATATGACATCGGGTGTCCCTAAGATTTTTACTTGAATTTTCAGAGATTGGGTATGGCACAAGAGAGAGAAGCTCCATTTGAGAAGAGAAAAAGGGGAATAAAGAGGAAGAGGGAGGCATGTCAGCTCACTGTGTTGGAGCCGAAGGAAGAGACAGAGAGAGAGACGCGAGGAGACCAGATCCATATTTACCGGAACAAAGTTTTTCTCCAAGTTGGATGGCAGTGGAGTGGTTGTGCGATTTTTGATAAAGGAGAAGAATAGCACAATTGCAAAGGAGAGGGTGTGACTATGGGGTGCGCTAGCTAACCAGGCCCAAAAGTCAAAAAGATGAGTACTCCCATACCAACTTTTCAATTCCAGTTAAACATGATGCATAAATGAAAATTTAGACTTTAAAGAATCATGACAAAAAGGTCCCACATGACATAGATGCTATAATTGACAAAGATACCAACAAATGAATGGAAGGACTTTTCCCTCATTATCAACATCGGCCATAGAAATATTTTATTCAAGCAAAAATATTAGTATTTCACAAATACACATCCAAATGACTAATTCTTATATACAGAAATTTATAGAGAATAGTAGAACCCTTTTCTCATGTAATATATTTATATCTTTACAAAATTTTCAATTTGTAGTTCTAAACAAGTCTGAATATGGGAATAAAATTAAATAAAATAATTGAAGTTGTAAGATAAAATCACTCAATTCAAGAAATCAAAAGGAATGCATCTAAATTTTAGAAAAAAAAAATTCAAAAATAACAAAAATTCCTAGTGTCACATTCCTCCCTCCTTAAACAAAAATTTCGACCTCGAAATTTATCTAAATACATAGCAATCATATAATCAATAATACAATCAAATAGTACCAACATATTATGCAACAATTACAGATTTATGCAATGCAAATCAGCCCGACGTTTTATTCAATTTAAAATTAAAAATACTAATGATAATACTAGAATGTCGGTCCAATATCGGTAACTTAAATGCAAGCATGGCAATCATAAGTCACAATTACAGGTCAATCAATTCAGAGTCAGATATCGCGAGTCTCTTCCTCAGAGAGCAACCAGCGATTACAGATATTCGGATACCGTGAATCACCTCTAAAGAGGGTTGCCAACGGTCAATCTATTCCATTTACAATTTAGACAATTCCTTATCATATCATCATAACAATTCAAATAACCAAGCACTACAAGCAGAGAATATTACCACTCCTTACGTTATCATTTAAAAACAAATCTTTCAATTCTTGTAACTAGTAACATTTTGAAATATCTAGTTATTTTCTTATCTTTTAGGAAGCACGGTAATATCAAAATTATTCTTGGCTGCCTTGGTGATCAGTCAAGGAAGTAAGAATAATTCTTATATTATTGAGATTCAATTAACAAGTCAGATGATCAGTCAGCTTGTTTGATCCTTGTGCCAACAAAAGATAAGAAAATCTTTACTCAAATAAGTTCCAAAAGTTTGTGCATACTATAGTAAATTCAGAAATCCTTAATATTCCAATTAGCATTAATATAACATAGAACATGCTTACTATAATAACCAAAATCCTTTAACTTGCCATACCAACTCTTTGTGTGCTTATCAAAATCACTTTGCATTTCAAACATTAGAAAATAAGCTCTATTAATTTCATCCCCAAAAATTGTTACAACCTATTAAACATAACTTTTAAAATTACAACACATATATAAAATAATCAAGCAACTATAAACATTTAATATATTAGATATATACAAATACAAAGCATTTGTATCCTATAATACTTATAACTAAGCTAGACAAATATTATTTTGCTAGCATAAATAGTAAGAAATCAACTTACCTACAAAACAACCCTTTAGACGTACCCATTCTCACGCAATCTATTGGTCTGGTTTGGTTGTTAAACCATTCTCTGATACCATCTGTGACACCCCGTCGAATACTGTAACTGGACAATACACGATGGAGTGCCCGCCGCGGATACCTGCTGCACCCGCAAGGCTTACTAATGCTTAGTTTACAATTTACTGTTGATTAAACACAATTAGGCTACAAGTCAATTATAAATTTATAATTAATTACTTAAATATAAAGTAAATCCTATAAAGGTCTGGTATACTTAGGTTACTAACCACGATATCCAATGGTCCGCTACTCGTCTTGCTGTCCAGCACTTGCTCTGAAACCTGGAACCCACAACCAATCGTGGAAACAATGCAAAAAGCACAGAATGAGATAAATAAAATTTATCTCAGTACGGTATTCAGTTCCAGCCACTTGAGTTTTGATTATCATGTGTTGGAACTAAATACAAGACTGAGTCAAATAAATTCCAAATCAAACTTCCATTTCATTTTATTTCAAATAACATTAAAACTAGACTTTCGATCAAGCAATGCAATTAGACAAATAAATTCAGTATTATTCAAAATCAATTTTTCCTTTCTTGAAATTCAAAATATGACAATTAGCATTTCAATTACTTCAACAAATAATTAATAACATGTAATAACTAACGTGCAAATTAAAAGCAACCCTTACAACTTATTTCCAATAGGAATAGCAAGGTCAAATCAATTCAATCAATGCAATATGAAATGTGAGCTCGACATCAATTCCATAACAATTCAAATATCAATTTATAGCAAAAGCCGACTCATTTGGTTGGGCAATTACCTAATATGCAAGTCTGGTTTATCACAAGTCAATCATTTCAGTCATTTCCTTCAGATACCGCGAACCACCCTATAGATGGATGCCAACGGCCAATTCAATTCATACATAATTCAATCAATTAAATCATCAAAATGTACAAGCAAGCTGGGAACACTCACACTCCGGTTCATTCCAGACTAGACCTACTGAGTCCCGGTACATAAGCGCTTATTACACGGTGCTTGGTAGGATGGGTCATGACTCCACCTCCAAACATTACGAGTGTCTATCTCAACCACACAAGCTGTACTTACCTCAATCAAATAACATTTCAATCGGATACCATTCAATATGTCACTTTCCAACATTTCAATCGGATACCATTCAATATGCCACTTTCCAATCATGCATCAATATACAATTTCACAAAATGATCTCATGAACAAAATCCCAATTATGAATTCAGAATGCATAATGATAATAATAACAATAATAATAATAAGCACAATCAAAACTTATGTCACATATAATTAAAACTCAAGTGAAATCCGTACCTCATAAATAAAATGCAGCAGTAAAAAGCAGGACATGGCAATCCTATTAACTCTTATTCGTATTGGCTATCCTCGGTTTCGATACTCGACCGTCCGACTCTAATTGAAATAGTTTACTTATAAGTTCTAATAACAACTTGGATAATAAAAAATTTAGTTCAAACAATAAAACAACCAATGAGATATTCCATATGAGTGACATGTTTTAAAATGACAACTATACTTAATTGTTGTACTATTGAATTTGGTTTCAATGTCTGAACATTGAGCATGTTAGACAAGTACTTAGTCTTAGACATTTTAGTTCCCTGTATAAACATGCAATCCTTCAGTACCAACATGGTACCAAGTGTTAGCATACCTCATTAAACCCTGTTTTGACCACATATTAAAACAGAAAAATAAGAGATAGATATTATGCACTATAATTATCATAGCTTAGGGTGTAGGTCAGTTGGGTTATTTAACCATTACTCTCCTATGCAATACACAACATCACCCAAGAATTAACTACAGAAGTAAAATGAATGATTTCAAAGACTAGACAGTGGTTAAACAATGCTAGAAATCAGTACACAACGGTAAAACAACAGTGCTGGACCATTTCTGGTACAACAAGTGAAGAGTACTTTTTGACAATTTACAAAATCATTTTTAATTCATGAACGGCTGAACGGAATCAAATAAAAATTTAACTGTAGATGAAACATGATAGGACGCATCTCCTGTAAAAATTTCATAATGTTTGGACGTACAGAATGATTAAAATGAATTTTCGAAATTAGACAGAATCAGGTTTCAGAAAATCTGTTCCAGCAAATCGTGCCAGCAAATACGTCTGAAAGTTTATGCTTTGAAACCCTTCAAATAAATCTCTAAAAATTTTGTAAAAATTACAGAAGCTGTCTCCAGATGTCTATTTTCAGATTTTAAAGTTTCAAGTCTCAACTGCAAACACAGAATAATTGAAAAATCAAAAACCGCATTGAGGTCTGTCTGTTCCAGAAAACTGATTTCTAAAACTTTCCCAGATTTCAAAAATCTTGTAAAAATACCAACTCAACTCAGAAAAAATCATATTAGGTACCAAAATTTTCGTCTTAAAGTCTAGTTTCATGAAAGATAATTCTCATGTCCAAATTCGAAGCAGAATAAGAGCAGTTACTTAAAAACTGAAGCAAGATCACAGTGGTATGTAAAATTATAAATGTACTTATTCAATTTGACCCTTCAACAAAAATACCCAATATTAAACAGAGAGAAGCCACAACACAAACAACTTTAATTCTAATAGCACACAGCAGATACAAATGCTAGACCTCTCAATCAAACAAGCATTCCAACAAATCAAAGAAATTAAATGAAGAAGGGTAGGATTGCAATTGTTACCACTGAAATGTTCAAAGGAGGGAAATGACAAAGAGATGGAAGCAAAGCCAATGTCAAACCATCACCACCACCACCACCTTGCTTTATTGCTGCCACCATCTCACTTCACTGTGGCCACCACCTTCTCCACCCCCGACCAAGCTCAGCCTTCTTGTCACTGAAAAGCACTAAAGAGGCTTGCTTCTAATATGACATCGGGTGTCCCTAAGATTTTTACTTGAATTTTCAGAGATTGGGTATGGCACAAGAGAGAGAAGCTCCATTTGAGAAGAGAAAAAGGGGAATAAAGAGGAAGAGGGAGGCATGTCAGCTCACTGTGTTGGAGCCGAAGGAAGAGACAGAGAGAGAGACGCGAGGAGACCAGATCCATATTTACCGGAACAAAGTTTTTCTCCAAGTTGGATGGCAGTGGAGTGGTTGTGCGATTTTTGATAAAGGAGAAGAATAGCACAATTGCAAAGGAGAGGGTGTGACTATGGGGTGCGCTAGCTAACCAGGCCCAAAAGTCAAAAAGATGAGTACTCCCATACCAACTTTTCAATTCCAGTTAAACATGATGCATAAATGAAAATTTAGACTTTAAAGAATCATGACAAAAAGGTCCCACATGACATAGATGCTATAATTGACAAAGATACCAACAAATGAATGGAAGGACTTTTCCCTCATTATCAACATCGGCCATAGAAATATTTTATTCAAGCAAAAATATTAGTATTTCACAAATACACATCCAAATGACTAATTCTTATATACAGAAATTTATAGAGAATAGTAGAACCCTTTTCTCATGTAATATATTTATATCTTTACAAAATTTTCAATTTGTAGTTCTAAACAAGTCTGAATATGGGAATAAAATTAAATAAAATAATTGAAGTTGTAAGATAAAATCACTCAATTCAAGAAATCAAAAGGAATGCATCTAAATTTTAGAAAAAAAATTCAAAAATAACAAAAATTCCTAGTGTCACACTGGGGGGTTAGATTTAGTAAGAAAGACTCGGCGTAGCCTCTCAAAATTCCTTTAAAAGTCAAGTTATTTACGTGGTTAGTCATAGAGAGAAAAATGTTAACAAATGATAACTTGCAAAAAAAGGGTTGGTAGGGAAATAACAATTGCTGTCTATATGGGCTGAATGAATCAATAAGTCATTTATTCTTGTAATGTCCTGCGGTGTTCATGTTCTGGTCTATTTTTAATGCTCATAATTCAAAAGGAATTTCAGTTCAAGTTTCCAATGTACATGATTTTTTGGCAGTTTAGTTGTGTTTCTTAATAATGAGCAGCAAAATTACTTCAAAGTTTTATTGGCTACTTTCCTTTGGGAAACTTGGAGGATTAGGAATAAATGTACTTTTCAAATTGCAAGGGATATTGGGGAAGTTAATACTGTTAGTCTCTATATGTGACAATCTTCGGTTTATATTACTTATGAATAAGTCAAAAGACAGATTTGGAGGCACAAATTTCAACCAAATAGAGAGAGGCAAGAAGAAGATGAAGCGGATGAAGATCTTCTCGATTGAGTTCTTTATTAACTTCTTTTTCAGTGTTTTATTTGGTTATTTTTTGTTATGGATTGTTCTGCTGATACTGTTGTTGGCTTAGGGCTTAATGCTGGTTTAGGAGAATATTTTAGGGTAGTACCGTGATTTAGTCACTATCTGTGTGACTTTTTGTATGAACTTTATTTGCATGCTTAATTGGATGCAGGCGCCCTAATAATAATAGGTGCTTTTATAATTAAAAAAATAATCATAAAAATTTGAACCCCTCTTTTGTAGGGGTTTTAGTAAACAAGACGTCTCATTGTACTTCATTATATGGATAGAGGATGATTTTGTTATATATCATTAGCATGATAATTACATCCCATGTCAGTGAACTCTCAATGCCAAAATTCATTATCTAGACACTAGGGAGGAGTTTCAATTCTTAGTTCTACTAAATATATATAAGTCACTTATGATACTCATAACACAAATTTTTGGTTTTAACTTCATATCTCAACCAATAATAGTTTTTAGCAGAGAGTTTTGTTATAATGTTTTCAACGTAAATCTGAAGCAACACGTTTGTCCAATAGTCCAGTTTATTTCTGAAATCCTGCAATTTGCTCGGGAATTAAGGAGAGAATAAATGAAATCACATGCTTAGAAGATTAGTAGGCAATGTCAATTATTATTTTTTTTTTCATAATTAGGCGATAGACAATGTCTAAGCGGGGATGGCATGAAAATGCATTTTTTGCTAAACTAATCTTGAAATCAAATTGAAATTATTGATACTTTGATAGTTACGTAACTTCAACTAGTTGACAAATCATTTTTTTTTATAAAGAAAAATGAAGAAGAAGCCTAACAGAACGCAACTTTTTCTTTGGGGGGCAAAAAAAAAAAAAAAAAACAAAATGACATTTCAGCAACTACATGTGAAACATTGACAAAAAAAAAATAATAATAAATAAAAAAAAACTCAAAATGTTAGGCAAAAACATTAATCACTTCTGTAAATTGATAAATATCTTAGCCCCAAACATTTATGTAGAGCCGTACACCGCAAAGTTATCTTCATTAAACCTTTTTCTTTGTTTCTTTTGATCTTTGAACCATTTGAAGTATAATAACAAGTAACAATGTTTTTCAATAATACATTATCACATTTATGCCACTCTTTTTCTCAGCTTTTTTTGGAAAAAAAAAATCGACGAGTTAAATGAGTCTGTATAAATATTACAAATAAAATCTTATTATACTCTAATTATTCCCTGATTTTTTAATAAACATAATCTAAATTATATATTTAACAATAAACATCCATACGCGATATTGCGACTGGCGTACCAGCAACCATGCCACTTCCATTGACACATCAAATTTTTTTTATTTTTAAACATAGTAATTAGGTTTTAAAAATAGTAATTTAAAAAAAATATTAACAAGCCGCTCCCATTGTCGCATCTAGAAATTTTTTTTTTAAACAGTCACGGTGAATCATTTGCAACTTTACGACTAATGCCCAATTAAAAATATATATGCTGACTAATATTATCAACTAATGTATTTTGTTAGGAATAATTAGATATATGCCACTATGGAAAATTAATAATTAGAGATATGTCACTCTGAAATTATAAATTGGTTTTATGCCACTATAAAATTGTTAAAATTAGTTTTATGCCATTAATTTTTGGACAAAATTAGAGTATGCCATTCAAATTAGAGAAATGCCACTCTAGCTGGTTTTTAAAAAAGTCCAAAATACCATCTCATTAAGCAGTGAAAAAGAAATTTATTGACATAAATTAAATTTTAAATTTTAAATTATGAAATTTCAGATTTGCAAATTTTAGATTTAAAAAAAAAATTTCGAACTTTCAAATTCAAAATTTTCAAATTTTTAAAATTTTGATTTTTAAATTTCATCTTTAGAGATATTAAATTTTCAAAATTTGAAATTTGAAGTTTGAAATTTTATTTCTTTTGTTGATGACGTAAAATCACTTATTTACTTAATGGTGGCATATTTCTAATTTTATAATTCTATAATGGCATATTTAAAAGGGTATAATGGTAGAATTAACTATCCAGTGGCATAAATCTAATTTTATTATTTAGTAATGGAAATAATTTATCGTTTAGTGACATTTCTCTAATTTTAAATTTT